>CM034154.1:145282933-146482933 GCA_019776745.2 Taxus chinensis | reverse complement strand
GTAAGGTGGATATGGTGTTTATAAGGCTGGTAAATGATTAGGGGTAGGCTATAGGGTGATGGAGTAGACTCAGAGAGTGTGGGGGCTGTTCTTGGGGAAGTGTAAGGGTAGAGGAATGACAGTTAGATGTAGGGTGCTACCGGGTAGTAGATCTAGGAGTGAACTTATAATTACTATGAATTCAGAAGTTCAAGAAATGTTATTTAAAAATGTACAAGACACTACTTACTAGTTCCTGAAGAAGATACAGGTCCAAGGACTGTGATGACGAAGGCAAGGCTTAGGTGGGATGATCTGACAATCAAAAATGAGCCATCTTCTCTCCCAATGCTTGGATGAGTGTCACTGTGCTCTAGTTACTCAGTTGCAGTCTTGGGCTCGATGTCCTTCTCTGCAAACTCTTCTCTTTTCTTCACTTGTCTCCGCTCTGCCAAGTGAATTCCGGATCTTTCAAATGAATTCCAATCCTTTGTTTTTGGTTGGGGGAGGTCATTTACAGGGAACCGATGGCGGTTACGTAACCGATGGCGGTCGAGTAGGAACCGATGTCAGTTAAGTCAAAGTGGGCTATTTTTAGTAAAATAGCCAACTTTCCCTCCTTTTCTCCTAAGGGATTAGTTGTGGGCTTGGTCAAGTCATTATTAGGTTGGTTTTGGTGCGGGTGAGGAGTAATTAGTCATGGGTGTGGATGTAGACCAAGTTATAGGTCTTAATTAGGTTAGTTTAGGGTTAGGGCTAGGTCATGATGAGGTGGCGAAATGAGGTGGCAGGTTTGGAGATGTGGATTTATTAATTATAAGGTAATTAATAAATAATTGTGTAAGGTTTAGGTGGTGAGGTTAGGTTGCGAAATGAGATGCGGGGCATAGGGTGTCGTAAGACACAAATTTGGTGTCTACATTAGCCCCTTGTTGTCGTGTAGCTTGTCTTGTAAAGCTGCACTGACAATAATAAGAAGTGGGTACTCCCAGTTAAGGGTATAGGTAATCCCCCTCAAATCTATCACAGATTGAGGCGACGTGAAATCAGGGATAGGGTTGATAAAGGGTGAATGGTGTTGAGATGATGGTAAGATGGTGGGGTAAGTTCAAGGAAGTAGACGCACGTTGAAATGCAGTAGTGCGACCAGGGTACATGATTTGAAGAGCAAACAAGCAATTCATAGGCAAAGGTCGATAGTTTATCCAAACAAGGGTGATATAATCCTAGTATCCAAGGCATAGGAAGTAGCTCCAGGGGATATAATGGGTAAGGTACAGGAACGTTTAGGCATGTTCGGCAGTACCAAATGGTTGGTTTGGTTGAGATAAACGTCACGGTCTCGGTCTAGGAAAAGTTGGTCAGCTGATCAATTCAAGTATCCTAATCATGCTAGAACACGAATAGGTGAGCTCGATTGAACAAAAAGCTACATGATGGGTGGATAAAATCGTAATTTGCAGGTCGAGGTACTGGTGCAGCCTTGAGGTACTTAATTGGTGTGGCCTTGGGTTGGGCCGATTGATTAGTTGTGGATGTGGGTCGGTCCGGATTGGTTGGTTGTGGCCTTGGGTCAGGCCTGATTGGTTGGGTCGGGCCGGATTGGCTGTGGCCTTGAGTCGGGTCGGACTGGTTGGTTGTGGCCGTGGGTTGGGCTGGATTGGTTGGTTGCGGCCTTGGGTTGGGCCGATTGATTAGTTGTGGCCGTGGGTCGGGCCGGATTGGTTGGTTACGGCCTTGGGTTGGGCCAATTGATTGGTTGGGGTTGGTCCGGATTGGTTGGTTGTGGCCTTGGGTCAGGCCTGATTGGTTGGGTGTGGCCTTGGGTCAGGCCTGATTGGTTGGTTGTGGCCTTGGGTCAGGCCGATTGGTTGGTTTGTTGCAGCCGTGGGTCGGGCCTAATGGTTAGTTGCGGCCTTGGGTCGAGCCGATTTGTTGGGTGCGGCCTTGGGTCGGGCCAAGTGGTTGACTTGTTGCGGCCGTGATTTGGGCCAATGAAGTCAAAATAATGCTATTTAGCAAAGCCGGGGGAGGCGACGTGGTGAGAAAGGAAGATTGGTGGATAAGGGAAGAAATTTTGATAAAGTAGGCATGTAACCGATATCAGTTAGTTATAACCGGTATCGGTTAGAACACCGATATCGGTGTTTTAGGGCGTGCACTAACCGATATCGGTTATAGGTCAAAAACCTATAAAAAGAAAAATACGGCGTGTCATTGTCACATTGTCAATTTGATAACCAATACGGCTTTTCTGGGTTTTAAATTGATTTTGTTGAGTTTGTGGGCTAAGTTTGCAGTAGTTGAGTGGAGGAGTGAGTGATTGGTAGACCCCAGCGAGCAGGAGGCAGAGTTTGATTGGTTGAGGACCCAGCTGAGGAGATTTGGAGCCATGGCACAGCCAGGAGGAGTAGGAGGTGCTGGAGGAGCTGGACCACCGCCACCTATCCCACCACGACGATGTGTAGTCGTACTGGTAGGCTCTGAACCCCTACTTATGTGAATTTAATGATTTTAACTTAGATGTGGGTTTTGGGTAGGAATCCAAAATTTAATAAAATAATGAATAAATGGAAGTAATTTGTAAAATGGAGTGGGTAGGTATGTTAGTTAGGCCAAAACGGTAGGGTGGGTAAGTTTTTAGGTCTTTGTGGTGGGTAAATGGGTAGAAATAGGAAAAAAATAGGTTTTGTGGGCCGTTTTGGGTTCGGCCCCGGAATGGGACAGTGACCGATGTCGGTCACTAGGCGACCGGCATCGGTCACCGAATGTTTGTAGAAATTACTTTGTGGATAGACCAGGCATTGGTCATATGTTGACCGGCATTGGTACATAAAATGTGCTTGGGGGACCGATGGTGGTCGAGGGTGACCGGTACCGGTCATCATGGGTAGGAGTTAGGTTTTTGTTTGTTAGTAGAGTGTTTTTTTTTTTAGGGGTGAAGGGGCAGGAGGTAGAGGTGATAGGAAAGGTGATTGGGGTGGGGAGGAATGGGGTTGTTGGGGGTTGGTTCAGGTAGGATAGATTATGTGTTGTGTATGAAGTAGGAGGTGTTAAATTGGCGGGGGTATAGTTAGATGGCTAGAGTAGATCGGGGTGGTTGGTAGGGTGTGAGATAAGTAAAGGGGATATCGTAGATGTTTAGGGTAAGATAGGTGGGTGTAGATGTGTGTTATAGAGTCAGGTTGTGGTTGGGTGGGTAAGTGGGTATAGAGGGTTAAGGTAGTTGTTTTTGTAAAGGGTAGGCCTGATGAAGTGGGTTGTTTTTGTAGGCACGCCAGCAACTCACGATGAGGGATCGGATCCCCCCTCTATTAAGGCGGATGCAGCCACATGTGACTGCAGCGCAATGGGCCGTCATGCGAGAGGTTGGACTTGGCGGAGTTCAGAGGTATAGGGCTATGGATAGGGACCATAGCCTGATGGTTGCCCTCATCGAGAGATGGGATCTGGCAACCAATGTCTTCCATCTCCCTACTGAAGAGATGACTATCACTTTAGAGGATGTGTATCGCATCCTGAGATTGCTGATCATAGGTGAGGCAGTGTTCCAGGTGGATACAGAGACAGTGATGGATAGCATCCTGCATGTATTCAGGGATGCAGCCCCATTGATTACCTATCACATCACGAGAATTGCCTACGGCGATATGTATCGCGCACACCGATAGGAGACATGGCTTGCCGTGTTGATGATGATTGGTATCACCTACTTCGCCCTCCTGGACTCAGAGGGAGGCCACTTCCCATGGAATTTGATGGGAGTTTTTCATGAGATGGTAGAGGAGCATACATACTATGCCTGGGCACCAGTGTATCTGGTGCAGCTATACAGAGAGCTCTGGGGTTATCGCCGTATGAGGCAATTTGGTATATGTTTGACATTTTTGTTACACTGTTGGGCTTACGAGCATATCATCTATATATAACCAGTAGGGTTTCCCTAATAGCCAGAGCCATAGATAGTGTACAGATATGGATTTTAGAGGTGGTTGGAGGTCGTGGGCCAGCCACGAGCGGTGCTCGCAGTACAAGATGTGGCATACCACCGTCACATGTTAGAGGGCCTGACCGCACTTGATATTATATGGAGGCCCTACAGAGGCCATCAGCCCCAAGGAGGAGCCCAAGCACAGTTGCGCTGGATCCAGTATAGCTTCTGGATAGCTAGATGGAGGCCCGGGGAGTATGAGTGGATACCCCTAGAGAGGGTACGACGGCAGTTGGGCTTATGACAGGATGAGCCACCTCCCTTCCCACAGTATCGGAGGGATGATGTAGAGGCACCACTGCCTGCACCGCAACCAGTTGACCCAGACTGGGTAGCAGGGAGATCAGCTGATGATACATGGATGATGCTGGAGTGACAGGGGCCTTTTTGGTTTGGTGGGCAGGGCAGAGAGCAGCCAGGAGAGCACAGCCCATACAGCCAGATTTGGCGGCTGTGATAGCGGAGAGGGACCGTCTCTTGGGCCAAGTGTAGCTATTACAGGGGCAGCTTGTTGCTGCACAGGCACAGATTGGGGTGCTACAGAGGCAGTTAGCCCAAGCACAGGCTCAGGCATAGCTGCAGGCACCGGTACGGCCATAGGCACCAGCACAGGCACAGGCACTGTCACAGGCACAGGCACCGCCGCATGTACAGGCGCAGGTATAGGCACCACCACAGGCACAGGGTGTACCGGCAGGGTAGAGGCCACTGCTATTAGGAGTCGGGGGACCAGCGCCACCAGCCATGGTGGCACGGGCCCGCTATATGGAGGCGAGAGTGGAGGCCCGAGTATTATCAGGATGTGCTCGATGGTACCGGGGCTGACTATCAGCCATATGCGGCGCATAGGGCCGAGACGTCCTACGGAACCAGAGATCACAGGGGGCCGCAGCCACAGTCGGTGGGTCGGTTACAGGGAGGAGGCGAGAGCCAGCACAGAGACCAGCAGGGGGACGGGCCGAGGGTGGTGGAGAGAGATGAGACATCCTGGGAGCGGAGATGGGTTTTTGTTATTAGATATAGACACCGATCTACGGATCGAGTATGTATATAGAGGCTTGCTTGCCCACATAGGATTTATTTATTCATTTTTGTTGTATATACCGGCCTGTGAGCTGAGTACATTTTGTATAGTTGATACCGCCCTGCGAGCCGAGTATATTTTTGACATGAGAGACCAGCCTGCGAGCCGAGTCGAGATTTTGACAGAGACAGTGGCCTGCGTGCCGGCTTTGTATTTTTTAGATCACAGAGGCCCCATGTAGGGCAAGTTGTATATTTTGACATTGATATATATAGATGATGAGTTTGATCCACATGGTGTGTATAATGATTGGTTTGATGTATATATTAAAATGTCTCATGTGTTTTGTCGATGGTTTTTGAAATTTAATGTATATAGATGATGAGTTTGATCCACATGGTGTGTATAATGATTGGTTTGATGTATATATTCAAATGTCTCATGTGTTTTGTCGATGGTTTTTGAAATTTAATGTATATAGATGATTAGTTTGATCCACATGGTGTGTATAATGATTGGTTTGATGTATATATTAAAATGTCTCATGTGTTTTGTCGATGGTTTTTGAAATTTAATGTATATAGATAATGTTGATGAAATTTTGATGATATGTATATGTGTTGATGGGATTCTGATGACAAATATTGATAACGATGTCGTTATGCAGGGAAAAGAGGCGGACACCACCAAAAATTTGCAAAAAACAAAGAAAAGGCCTAGGTTTAAGCAAAAGGAGACATGTGACCGATATCGGTTAGCTAACCGATGTCGGTAGATATATGACCGATACCGGGTAGGTAACCGATATCAATTATTCTAAAACGAGCTTTTCTAAAAATAGAAAAGCTTGGGAGGCAACTTAAGTTCTTATTTTTAGAGTCATGCAACAAGTTAAATATGAGAATGCGACGTTGTTTGACGACTGATACAGGTAATTGCATGGGAGAATTGAGTGATAAGGAGGAAAGAGATAGGTAAAGTGATTGTGGGCTAAGATTAAGAAGGTAGAAAGGCAAGTTATATTGAAGAGGGTGGTGAACATGGCTGAACAAGGTGAATCATCCAGCGGGAAGAGACGAGAGGGAAGACAGGTTCCACCTCAAGCTGCTGCATCCCAAGAGGTAAAATTTTTTGTTGTAATTTAATTCTTGCGTGTTTTATGAATAGGATGAGAGAAGGTAAGTGGGTAGAGATGAAAAAGAAAAGGTGATAGGCAAGGGTTTGGGATGGGGTGAGTGTTATGGGGTAGGTAAGTAGGGGTTTCGCGTATGTTTGTAGGTATAGAGAGGGGTAAACAAGCAAATACTTATCGTAGGTGGTGTTTTTAAGCAGGTTGTATAGGATTGACAGTGACCGATATCGTTTAGAGATAACTGGTATCGATTAGGTAACCGGTATCGGTTATCTATAACCGATATTGGTTACTGCATGAAATTCCAGAATGTGAGAAAAAACACTTGGGGATTTGATTTATTGAATGGTTGTTTGTTGATTCAATGTATGCAGGCAGAGGCAGGGTTGAGGATGAATGATAGTGTGCCATCTTTGTTGTCACGAGTCCGAGCAGATGTAACACCAATGGAATGGGCATTGATAAACCATGTGGGGTTAAGTGGACTCCTCTATTATTCACGAATCGCACACAATCATGCTATGTTACAGGCGTTGATTGAGAGATGGAATCCAGAAAAGAATACCTTATATCTACCAATAAGGGAGATGACAGTGACATTGGAAGATGTGTTTAGAATTTTGAGGCTCCCAATTACAGGAAGACCAATTTATCAGGTGGGGCCTAGCGCAGCGCGCGGAGAGATAATAGCAGTATTTGGTTCAGCTACATGAGATTTGACACAACGAGGTTTGACATTTACTTATGGTATAATGTTTGCAGCACACCCTGAGGCAACAAGGTTGGCAGTGGTATTAATGATAGCAGTGGGTGTATTATGAATTACCAAGCGTGGATGGGGGAAGATTTCCAAAAGCATTGATGTGTATTATTTAGGAAATGATAGAAAGGAGCGTGACTTTCACATGGGCACCCGTATATCTAGCGGAGCTATATAGGGGTTTATGGGCCTGCAGGTGAAATCACAGGATGACACTGGATTGTGCATACTTATTACATTGTTGGGCCTATGAGCACATTGTGTGTGTGTGACCAATAGGCCAACCAATCTAGGAAAGAGAGACAGGAGTGCAGAGGTTGGGATTCAGACGATGGGTCCAGATAGAACAAGAGGCGATATCCCAGGCTGTGACAGATGACATCGAGTATTATAGGTAGGTGTGGGAGATGGTGATGATTGTGGATATCTTTTGGAGGCCTTACGGGAACTATATGGTGACAGAGAACATAGCTGAGGATTTGAGGGGTGTAGAGCGATTAAGGTGGATCGTGGGGCATAGGCCAGGTGAGTACGAGAGGATTCCTCTAGATCACGTGCGGCGATAATTTGGATTTTTTCAGGATATACCCATGGTTTATAGACCATACATGAGGATCGATGCCGAGGCTTATAGATTATGGTGGGTAGTAGAGCTGTGAGGTTTACGTGAGAGGGCCAATCATCCTAACATAGCTGTGATTACAGCATAGAGAGATTTCCTACAGGGTTTAGTTTACCAGCTTCAAACGTAGGTGAATGAGGCAACAGGATTGTTAGCGGTTGCGGAGTCATGAATGGAGAGACTAGAGGCGAGATTCCTCCACGTGAGAGGGTGTATTCATATGTTACAGGAGAGATTGGCAGATCAGTGGGAGGAACCAATAGCGGTGGCACCTTTGAGGATGGAGAGGCCAGACGAGCGGCGTCAATGATCACGATCATCACCTAGTTCGGGATGATGCACAAGGGTCTAAGTGAATTGCATAGAGGTGGAAGAATAAATAAGGATGCCAACCTGCGCGTCGATGATAGAGAAGATTTATTTGTGTAACATCTAAATAAAACTGAATATGTATGTTGATTTGAGTTATGATGATAATAAGAATGGTTGTGTTTTGAATGTTTGTTTTAAAAAAGGATAAAGATGAATGTTATCAAATAGAAAGACACAAAAATATTTATATTTTCAACACATGATAGGTTATGGTAGGGGATGGTCGAGCTAACCTTGGGAGACCCCATATCTTCTAAGTGCTGCCTACATAGCCCATTGCACAAAGCAAGGAGGGTCCTCAGACTGATGTAGTTCTCCCTTAGGACCAGGGAGAGGTGAATTCAGGCAATTTGGTTGTGGTTAGGCAATTTGTTGGTTGGTAAAAATATTGATATGGGTTGGGTAATGTTGTTGGTGTTGGTAAGGTATTGGCGATATTAGTGTAGGTATAGGTGAAACGAAGGTTAGCTTACCCAAGTATTAGGGAACCGTGTCTTGATTAAGGTCAACACATAATCCTAGATTCGAGTAAAAGAGGCAAAAGTGTCCCGTAGTTGAAAAGAGCTAAACAAACCACATATTAACATAGGATGAGCTTGAATCCCTAGGTACCTTGCATAGGCGAGAAGTCGATAGGTGAAAAGAGTTGTATAATCACATATATCAGATATACGTCACGTCCCTTGAGTTTTGTTTTTTTGAAGAATGGTGAGATGAGGTGGATGGTATAGCTGGGGTGCAAAGAACTAGTTATAAGGTGATTATGCTGATGAAAGAGAACCAAACCCAAATAGACAAGTCAATGACTCAAAAGTGCTTTTGAATACTGCTTTTATTTTTCTGGATATAGACTGATCGATGAGGGAAGTCCATAGGGGATATGCATTTTGTTGTTCTTGAGCTCTTCACGAAGCTGAGCAATGTGAGAAGCTTCTGATAAAGGCTGACTTTGTATAGCTGTCCTTCAAGGGAGAAGTCTATTTATAGTAGCAGATGCGACTTTTGTGTATAGCTGTCCTTCAGGGGAGCAGTCTATTTATAATAGCAGATGTGGCTTTGCACATAGCTGTCCTTCGAGGGAGTAGTCTATGTATAACGTAGAGGTCTTAGATGTCCGTTTAGCATGAAGCATCTAGTTTTGTAGGAAGTTTGACTCAAGAATATCCCATAAGTGTATAATTGCGAATGTGTTATTTTGATATTTTTAAGTCATGGACTAGACTAAAAAGGGAAAGGCATCTTTAAGAGGAGATGATGACCAAACCATGTGAGCTTGATTCTATTTTGAGATGCATGAAACAAAGTGTATGAGGTGGTAAATGAGCTCAAGGGATGAGCGCAGGTAGATAAGAAGTGATATAATACTAAATTCAACAGCAGAATGGTTGAAGATGCAAGGCATTAAGGGGTTTAGGCTTAGGTTTACCATTAAGCGAAGCTAAATGATAAGTGCCTGATCCATAAGTGTGAGTGATAATGTAAGGCCCAATCCAATTTGGAGAAAATTTTCCATGTTTGCTCTTTTCTAGTTTGGTAACATGTTGATTCTCTTTGAGGACAAGATCACCAACCTTAAAGGTACACTCATGAAGTCACTTATCATAAGCATGCTTGATGCATTTTTGATAGATTTGAAGGTGGTCAAGAGCTGTAAGACGACGCTCATCAAGAAGCTCCAATTGGGCTAACCGCTCTTGGCGGGAATCATCATTAGTGAGAATATCCTGAAGAGATATTCTTAGGGAGGGTATTTGTATTTCGAGAGGCAAGACAGCCTCGGTACCATATACCAAAGAAAATGAGGTGGCATTAGTGGAGGTACGAATGCTAGTCCGATAAGCCCAAAGGGCAAAGGGGATGTGATCAGCCCAATTTTTCCTAGAATCGTTAACGAATTTCATGAGAATTTTGGTCAGGGTTTTGTTAGAAGATTTTGTTTGACCATTTTCTTGTGGATAGTAAGGTGATGAGAAGCTAAGTTTGATACCAAAGTTGTCACAAAGGTCTTGTAACAACTTATTTTTTGAAATATTTTCCATTATCTGTTATTAGGCGATGAGGAACACCAAAACGACAGATAATGTGATGGTTGGTGAACTCTACAATTTTTTATTTTTGGTTGAAATGAGTGGAATGGCCTCCACCCATTTAGTGTAATATTTAGTTACTGTGATTATCCAACGGTGACATTGCAAAGAGGGCGGGTGAATCTCACCAATAAGATCCAAACCCCATTGTGAGAAAGGCCAAATATCTCGTGCGACCTGTAGCGGATGGCTAGGAGTATGTTGAAGGTTGGCATGTTGTTGACACATAATACAACACTTAACATATTCGTAGCAGTTTTTATTAAGAGTAGGCCAATAATAGCCTAGGCGAAGGATCCGTTTGGCCACGGCAAGGCCACTAAAATGTCCACCACAAATGCCGTCATGGACTTGTTGGATGATATAGGTGACCTCCGCGCCAGTTAGACATCGAAGGAGGATGCCATCAAAGCCACGTTTATAGAGGAGTCCCCCCATGATGACGTAATGAGTAAAACTTTTAAGAAAAGTACGTTTTCCATTACTCGTAAGGTCAGATGGGAGAACAGAGGTTGTAAGGTAATTGTGAAATTAGTGATACAAAGTATCCTACGAATCAGTGGATACATTATTTATCATACCAACATCCGAGGCTGAGTAAGATGGGGAAAAGAGTTGTTGGACCAAGACAAATATGTCAGAGTCAGTTGGTGAGGCAGGAATTTGTGAGCCTAAGCAAGCCATAGTATCCACAAATTTATTAGTTGAGTGGGGAATGGTTTGGATAGAATAATGAGTAAATAAGGTCAAAAGTGAATCCACGTAATGTTTGTACTTTTGAAGTTCCTCATTTTTACATTGGTAGATGCCCGTAACTTGATTGACGACCAGTTGAGAGTCACCAAAAATGTTAATAGATTTTACACCTAAGTGTAACGCAACCTGGAGAACCAAAACAAGGGCCTCGTATTCTGCTGTATTATTAGTGCAGGGGAAATCGAGCCGGAATGAAAGAGGCATAGGTTCAGCATCTAGAGGAATGAGAACAACACCGGCCCCTCCACCGCGCTGGCATTTAGATCCATCAAAGAAGAGGGTCATTGGATATGACTCCTCACTGAGTGAAAGAGTGGCAATGAGTTTGTCAGGGAAAGTAAAATTGGTAAATTGTTCCCCAGGTAAAGGGGCTTCTGCGAGTTGGTCTGCGATAGTTTGTCCTTTGATTGATTTCTGGTGTACAAACTCAAGGTCGAGGTCAGCAAGTTAGTTTAGATGAGGTTTGGCGAACATATAATAGATGGGTTCCGCGTTGGTGATGACAAAAGTTTTGTGATTCAGGAGGTAGTGTCGGAGTTTGGTGGCCACGAATGATAGTGCTAGGCACAAATTTTATACATGTGTATACCTAGTCTCCTAATCCACCAGAGTACGAATTATGTAATAAATGAATTGTTCTCGATGCTCAGAGTCACGATGTGCGAGCATGGCTCCTACAACATGGTCGGTGGTGGAAAGGTAAAGGTAGAAAGGGTGATCATCCTGAGGTGGGATAAACACGGGTGGCTATAAGAGATAGGCTTTAAGAGCCTCAAAGGCTTGGTGGCACTCTTCACTCCATTAAAAGACAATGTCCTTTTTAAGGAGATGATGGAAAGGTTGACATCAATTTGAGATTTGTGAGATGAAATGCCGGATAGATTGGAGTTTTTCCTGCAAACTACGCAATTGTTTGAGGTTAGTGGGTGGGGGAATTTCTAGGATAGCTTTGAATTTAGCTGGATCAACCTCGATGCCACACAAAGAGACAATAAAACTAAGGAGTTTTCCTAAAAGGACACCAAAGACACATTTCTTTGGTTGAAGACGAACACAGTATTGTAACAGACAATCGAAAATAATGGTTAAAACATCGAGATGTTCACTGCGATGTTTAGATTTGCCAAGAAGATCATCAACATAATTCTCAAGGATAGTGTGCATAATGTCATGAAAAATATAAGTCATAGCCCACTGATAGGTTGCACTAGCATTCTTAAGGCCAAACGGCATGACATGATAGCAGAAGGTTCCCCAAGGAGTTATGAAGGCAGTTTTATGTTGATCGGTCGGGGCTACCAAAATTTGATTGTATCCCGAGAAGCCATCCATGAGGGAAAGCATCTCATGGCCTGCAATGAGATCAACAAGTTGATCAATACTTGGTAGGGGGAAGTCATCCTTTGGGAAAGTGAGGTTAAGGTCCCGAAAATCCGTACATATTCGAAGTCCCCCCATTGCTTTAGTAACAGGTACGATGTTAGAAGTCCTTTGAGGATAGTCAATAGGTAAGATGAAGGAAATAGAAAGAAGTAGTTGAAGCTCTTCTTTGACCAAGAGGGCAATGCATGGATGCATTTTTCTCAGTTTCTGTTTAACTGGTTTGGAATCGGGTTTCAGGGTAATGTTATGGACAACAATGTTAGGATCAATTCTTGGCATGTCAGCGTAGTACCAAGCAAAAGCTTGGTTGCGAGAACGGAGGAAGGTAGTGAAGGCAGTTTGTTCTGATGCGTTAAGAGATTGTCTGATTTTCACAATGTGAGGATCGTCCTCTGTGTGGATGTTGATTTCTATAGTCGACTCATTCAACATGGTTTGAGTGTCAGATGGTAAGGCCTATTGAATATAAGAGTCGTCCGCACCAAGGTAACTGAGGATGGAGTCGTCATCCTGGCACTCAACAACATTAATTGAAGGCGAGTCTTCTTCGATCATGTCTGGATACAGAAGGGGAAGAGAAGATGGGTCTTCATTATCATGTTGATAAGTGAGAGGACCCAGGAAGATAGCGTTTATGAAAAAAAAAAGTTAGGAGGGATAGATTCAGGGTCTATCGACTTTGTGGGTGACGATGGAAAAATGGGTGATGATGGTTCAGAAGGGGTGACTTCGTCGTCTTCTTGGATACAATGGATATGCGGTGTCTTCGATGTAGGTGGTTCAGAGAATCCAAGACCACGACGATCTTTGTGTTTTTGTGTAGTTACAGGAATGATCGTATGTTGGCCTTGTTCATAAAGACTGAAACCGAACCCCTTCCAAGCATAGCGCGTCAGGAAGGTGAGGGAAAAACGATGATTAGTTAAATATCAAAAATCAGATTGGAAGGGAATGACACCAAGGGGAGGTTCAGGGGTGATAGAGGATGTATCGACACCCCCATACGTTAGGTTGGTGCGGTAATTAGGTGGTCTGTAGGAGATTACTTCCCCCACACGACGGTCGTAGGTAGGATGCGCATGTAATTGTCCATACTCCTATGGGGTGTGGAAAGTGTTAACGTTATATAGGCAATACTCCCCCAACGTAAGGCGTTAAAAAACATCTACCAAGGGATCTGAGGTTGGGATGTTGTCTGTGAGGAAGGAAGCGGCATTTGCGGCGGCTGTTTCATTGGTTGAAAGTGTAGGTGCGGTCGAAGTAGATGGTTGGGTTGGATGAATGGGTGCCTTGACTGGTACAAGAACATCATTAGAGTGATATAACATATTGCAGGTTTTGAAGGGGGGAGCGTCAGCTTTTACAGTGTAGGACTTCCTCTCATACTCAAATTTTATGCATCTATGTAAGGTGGAGGGAACACATCCCATAGCCCGGATCCAAGGGTGGCCTAACAACATTTTGTATTGGAATTCTCCCTCAAGGACATAGAAGAGTTTGGGTAAGGTACGTGGCTCTACACGAATGTTACAGGATCATGGTGCCTAAGGTAGAACTAATGAGCATCATTGAATGATTTCTCTCAACATGGATGGGGTCTGACACCTTCAAAGATTAAGACAGCTAAAAGAAACACTGTCATACTTGTTATTCAACCCCTTTGGAAGAGATGATCCTTTAGGCTAGCACCCCCGATCAATGTTAATCTACGACGTATTCATGACTGTCACGGACGTAAGTTGGGATCTAAAGTCTTTACACACATTTTCAGGATCTTCTGCTTCCAAAGTCAACACTCTTTGTCTTTGGAGAAATTGATCATCCATAGGTTATGAGGTTATTAGTTATTACATACCTTCTCTTGGGGAGGTAGGTTGTCAATCAATCACAGATCTCCATAAATCATTGAGTGTTAAACATGTTAGACTACGGCCAAGGTATCTCCTTCAGGTAGGACCTTTATCACTGTGCACAAAAAAATTCAATGACAGGTTTTCAATGAAATTCAAAAAATTTGAGATGACCTTCCTTATACAGTGTCATTTTTAGACCTCCAGGTACATTGGTGAAGTATGTCCTTAATCATGGTATCTCTGGGAACCTTTCCACTCGGATGATAATGAAATGCAGGCTCTACACAAGAGATGTTTCTTTAGGTAAACTGGTCCTAGATTGTGTATGTCTCTATCGGAGAAAGATTGAGTTTGCAGGTGTATTTAGACTTTAGCATTTACCACTTCTTATAATTGTGAAACACATCGAGTGAGCAAATATTATACCCACCTTAATCTCTTTAATAATCTTTTGGAGGAAGACTGGTAGGGATAAATCATCATCTAACGACTCAGGTAGGGTTTTGTAATCAATGATATTTCTTCAATGAGGTGGGGACAGGTGGTATAGGAGAGGAGATTGAAGCTGAATGGGATACTCACTTCGTAAGTTAACTTTCATTTATACAATATTAAGTATCTTGAGAGAGGTAACTGATGAAGGATGGATCTATCAAAGCTTCCTGTAATTCATTATACTTCCCATGTCAAGCCTCATGCGGTAGACAATGATCATAAATTCTTAAACTCATCCAAAGACACTACACCCTACAAGGTTTAGATGGATCATACAGTCTAATAGTCCAATTAGGGAAATCCTATTATTGATCCACCAACATATCTTAATCACATCACCATATAGATTCCTTTAAAGTGGGTCAATAATCAGAGGAAGATGACACCTTTTGACTCAATGGGTTATTCTTACATTCATAAGCACCTCATAGCTATACCTTAACACACAATGAATCAAATGGTTGTAATGTACAAGGGGTATTTCATGATTGGATTTTCACCATACTGTAGTCTTCTTCTAATCTTCCAAGGGCCTACATAGAATATCCATAGTCTGAGAAAAGATTCAAAAGACCATCTAAACCTGATGAATGGTGGCATTCGCAAATCAAATCATTCAATACACAACAGGAGTAATCATGACTTCATACATAATCCTTTCCATCAAGAGAAGATTTCTATTTGATCAAACATGAAAATTGCAAGCTCCATGAACCCTAAGGCTCTAATATAGAGTTATACCTCCAAAAACTAACTTCTTCTCACCTCTAATTTGAATACATCATGAATTTTCCCACAAAATGAGAAAAAATAAGTTGTTAGGGCTTCTCTACACTAACACAGGCATTGATTGGACTTGAGAGGATTGGGTTTGTCTCCTAGGTGGATGGACGGCTTTATTTTTGGATAAATCTAACCGTTTAGGTGGGTGTGTTGGGCTGGGTATTGGTGAAGTCCCAAGTGTAGGGGAAGGTTTGGTTAGGTTAATATAGGTGGATGAGGTATTCGGTAAAGATGAGGGGAGTGAAGATGAGGACATAGGCATTTTGAGCTTTTGTAAACACCTCGAGTATATGGTAGAGGTGTCTGGATCGGTCATCTACATTTGAGTAGAGCATGGTGTACTCAAACGCTCCCATAGTACTCATATATCTTCTAAGGGATGACAATCTTCACGTGTGAAAAGGAAATTTGATATGGAAGAGAGGTGGGTTGTGATTCTGGTCCACCGTGGGTGTGATACAGGGGGTAAAAGAGGCACTATATCAATGGGCGTTAAGAGGTCAACCGGTTACTGAAAAGATTTAGGCGATGAAGAACTAATAGGTAGGAGGGCATGTTTGAGGGGATCCGTCATGATTAAAGAATGTGGTGATGTTGGTTCGAGGGGTTTCTCTTCTAAGGATGACAGAAAAAGTGGCGAGCCTTCCTCTTGTACAACAAGAGTGGTAGAAGGAGATGTTTGGGAAATAGATAAGTTAGATAACATCCGCTCACAGTCTTGTAGGGATGTGGTGCAAGAAGGCTCATCTGTGAGAAGAGAACTCTGGGCGGTTAATTCCTTTATGGGTAAAGGAATGGTAAGGTTATCATCTTGTCTTGATGATGGTGAAGGGGGTGCGGATCCCTGCGTTAGTGAAGAGGCTCGATTCAGAATTTCCTCGATAGGAGCTTTTGGTTGGGAGTCGAAGACCACATGGATTTCATGAACACTCTCCTCGGCTAAGATATCTTGGTTTATGTTACTGTTAGATGAGTGGTTTGGGAATGGTTTGTTGAAGAGTTTCAAATTTCGGTTAGTAGGGGCATTAGGATTATCGAGGGTTATATCCCCTGCATCAAGCAGGGGATTATCGAGGGCTACAACTTCCTGAAACAGAAGCCTCCAGATTTTTCATCTTGTCCATCATTTGTTTGATTAAATCAGTGGTTGGATGAGATGATGGTGTGGTTGTTGTAAATGGAGGAGGATTGGGCCAAGAGCCACCACTAGACAACGGTGGGATTAAATGTTGATAAGGTATTAAGGACGAATAAGTTGAGTTGACCGAATAGGGATGTCATATATAAGGTGTTGAAGCCACCAGATAAGTGTGTGGAAATGAAATGGTGGGCGGAGCTTGAGAAGGAAAGCTTGTGTGGATAGGTGGCTGAGAGCAAGTTATGAAAGGGGCAGTCTGTGAGAGAGATGATGTAGGAGCAGTCGGCGGTAATGATATGTGGGCCCCCAGATTAACCAAAGGAAAGCCAATCTGTGCCGCATGAACCTCTGAAGCCATTGAGTTGGGAGACGGGGCTAAGGATGAAGAAGGTAAGGCGGAGTTATTAGGTGGGGAAGGAGCTAAGTGAGCAGCTATACTAATAGGCATACTAATAAGGAGTTAACCGTCGGGTGTACAGTCAGGGGTATGAGACAAATAGTACTGTAAGCGCTAGGATTAGCATCCAAATTTTTTGTAAATTCCTTATCTCCTACAGGGATTTTGGGAATCTCACTGGTGTCCGTAGGATTCCCCATAGGATGTGAAGGGGGTGATTCAGGAAAAGGCACGGAACATGCATGTGAAACCATGGCTGCGGCTTGTTTCCAAGTGATAACAACCATGGACAAGAGTACATAGCAGGGATTCAATCTATCAAGAAAAAAAACAACCACAAAATGTTGGAATTGGCAGGTTATTGGTTTGTTGGGAATTGTGAAAGATAGTAACCGATGTCGGTCAGACTATAGCCGGCGTCTGCCAGTTAACCGATGTCGGTAGAATAGGACCGGTGTAAGAAGCTATAAGAAGTTGCTGATTTGGGGTTAACGATGCTTAGTATACCCACCAAACTGTTCTGAAGTGATCACTGAAATAGTGTATGATAGAGAAACAAAACTAAAAAGAAGAAATATGCACAAGCAAATCAAGAGACTAACCCTAGGATTAGTTTTAGTTATTGTGGGCTTATGCCTTAGACGCAAGATGATGTCAATCCTAAACAAAAGACCTAAGGTAGATGTCAAGTTTGTTTTGGCTTATAAGGTTACCTCAATCAGGAAAAGGAATACCACAGAAAAAGGGGGAATGTTTGAGTTGTTGTGTTGATTTATGATGTGATTTGGTATGTGTTGTGTAGTGAAAGTAAGATTAATTTCTTGTCAATACTGTGGATATCACCCCCACGTGTATGACCTGTTACTTAATCTACGTTCACTAGAATTAAAAACAACAAGAAAACATGTGATGCACGTGTTTTAAACCCAAATCGAAAATGATATTCGATGAAGCAAAGGAGATGCCTTTCACTAAAGCAAAGATGAGGAAGAAAGAAAAATTCTTTTACCAAAATAACAAAATATCTTGTGAATATTTAGAAGAAGAAAATAGTAAGTGTGCTCCCTATATGAAAGAAAACAAGAAAGAAAGAAACCCACATCTTTCTTCTATCCTTTCGCACAGAATGTTTCCATTCTTAAAATAGAGTTGCTTCTATCCTTTCATTCTCTTGAGAAACAAATAAGGGTTAGGGCTAGGAGGAATACCCGTTGAATGTTGGGAGGGTGCGCGCGTACCATAGAGAGAGATCAGATTGATTGCGAAGAACTCCTTTTTGTCTAGGAAGGACTACCTGCAAGTAAGAATACAAGACCACCAGATTTTAGTTAGACAATAAATGAGGGAACTGCCTTGGGCCCAAGAAATATTGGACTTCCTTTCGAAGGTGGTCAGTTCCCCTCTTAATACGAATTAACACAAATTCTAACAAAGAAGTTATTTCAAAATTACAATTTAATTACCTCGTTAAAAAGCAATAGAGGAAAGGTTGGTTTTGGTTTGAGTCACAGTGACCGATGCCGGTCACTGTATAACTGACTGCGGTTATACACCGGTACCGGTTGCTGATAACTGATATCGGTAGGGGCAGTGATTTAGGGGCTTTCAATGAAGGTTGGCTGTAAGGCGGCTATGGTGTTTATAAGGTTGGAAAATGATTAGGGGTAGGCAATAGGGTGATGGAGAATACTCAGAGAGTGTGGGAGCTATTCTTGGGGCAATGTAAGGGTAAAGGAATGGCAGTGAGATGTAGGGTGCTACCGGGTAGTAGATCTAGGAGTAAACTTATAATTACTATGAATTAGAAGTTCAAGAAATGTTATTTAAAAACATACAAGACACTACTTACTAGTTCCTGAAGAAGATACAGGTCCAAGGACTGTGATGACGAAGGCAGGGATTAGGTGGGATGATCCGACAATAAAAAATGAGCCATCTTCTCTCCCAATGCTTGGATGAGTGTCACTGTGCTCTAGTTACTCAGTTGCAGTCTTGGGTTCGATGTCCTCCTCTGCAAACTCTTCTCTTTTCTTCACTTGTCTCCGCTCTGCCAAGTGAATTTTGGATCTTCAAATGAATTCTACATCCTTTGTTTTTGGTTAGGGGCAGTCATTTACAGGGAACCGATGGCAGTTACGTAACTGACGGTGGTCGAGTAGGAACCGATGTCGGTTAAGTCAAAGTGGACTATTTTTAGTAAAATAGCCAACTTTCCCTCCTTTTTCTCTCGAGGGATTAGTATGTGGGCTTGGTCAAGTCATTATTAGGTTGGTTTTGGTGCGGGTGAGGAGTAAGTAGTCATGGGTGTGGATGTAGACCAAGTTATAGGTCTTAATTAGGTTAGTTTAGGGTTAGGGCTAGGTCATGATGAGGTGGTGAAATGAGGTGGCAGGTTTGGAGATGTGGATTTATTAATTATAAGGTAATTAATAAATAATTGTGTAAGGTTTAGGTGGTGAGGTTAGGTTGCGAAATGAGATGCGGGGCATAGGGTGTCATAAGACACAAATTTGGTGTCTACAATAGGTGTCTTTCCCATGGTCTATTCTTGAAGCTTCATCGTGTCACATCTATCCCATATGTATATCTCTTTGGAAGTAAGAACATATGGCATTTTTCTCAAGCAAACAAGTCAAATATAGATCAAACAGAAAATTTTAATTTTACACATTTCCTTTCCCCACCAACCTTTGGTGATGAGATTGCGTCTCTTACTAGTGACGTAGGGTTGGGAAAGGATGGAAATTCCCTTACTCACCTATGCCTTGCCCATGGTGATAAGCCCATACTTCTTACTAGTAGCATGGGGCAAGGTATAGGGGGTCCTCTTGACAATAAACATTGAAGGCAGTCAGCAACCAAATTCAAATGAACCTTTGAAATCTTGAGTCAAAAACAAATGACTCAAATTTCTAAAATTTGAAAAGAGTTCAAAACCCTGAAACCCAGATTTTGTCTAGCATGTGGCCATCTACAGATCTAAGTCTAGATAAACCACAAAGTAAGTTGCATCCCAAACTATGGAGTCACTCGAGTAGAATAGGCTTGTAGCATCCTAATTCGGTTCCACCAAGGCTTTGCCTATCTCTCATCACTATCATTTCAACACATTTCATAACTTGTGCCCTTTCTAGCTCTCGATGACGAGCCCTCGCATCCTACTAGTTGCGTGGAGTTAGGATTGAGGCAAGTTTATCTGCTCATCGTATCGGTTTATCATCACACTTTATCAAAATAAATATGAAGTACCAAAAATTGCTTATAGAAACTAAAGTTCAAAGTCACATTGTGTCTACATTTTCATATATCAGCATCACGAAATACAAAAAGAAAGTAAACATTTGGTATCATTTGTTCTCCATTACATACATTCTGAGAAGCACATAAAAACACCATTATAATTTACATGTGTAATCAAATCATAAGAACATTAATGCCAAGTGTCTGATCCAAGAAAAGAATATATATATATATATATATATATACATATATAAATGGTCAAGTTTCCTGGACAATGCCATCATGCGCTAAGCATGGTCAAAATGCTCAAAGAGCCCGAGAGATACAAAATACATCATAAAAACATTCCAAGAGAGCCAAGTGGCTTCTTAACCCCTATGATATTCCTCTGAGGGTACATGCACCCCCGTCTAGGACTCCAGCTACGCCAACGCTCTAAGTGAACAAAGAGCTCACATGATCTCTGAGGAGCAGTTGTGGTCTCGCCTTAAGAATGACTCCTCATCAAGCACTCTACTATCCTGTATACCCTGCCAGCTTGGTGCGGAGGGTAGACACCATCCTGGCCACATGCCAGATAAGGGAAAAGATGTCGGTATGCCTACCAACTGCTGAAGGATTCCTTGCATCCATGGATAGCTCTACACAGGTCTTCTCCATAGGGATCATCAGGGTATCGGTGCATACCTGGTGAATCAGGTCTCGCCACTCATCGGTAGTCTCTACAAGCAAAGGATAAAATCCAATTAGAAATAATCAATAGATAAAAGAAAACGCAAACAAAAGGATAGGTAACAACTAAGGCAATCATAACTAGAAACAAACATTACATGGAAGGATGATAACTCACTCAGATCGTCAGGCCTCCAAAATGGATCTCTAGGTTCGGCACCTGCCACAGATTTTGTCGCTAACTATGTGCACTCCTCCTGTGGCCGAGGGTAACATATAGTAACTACTACATACTCATCCTCCCCACCAAGGCCCTGATAGAGTGGCTCCTCTGAAACTAGAGTCACCCTCTCCACACTCTACTCCACCCTCTCTACGTGTAAAATATCCTGAGTGTCATGCCACTCAAGATTGCTATCCTCCTCTCTACCTAACTCACTAACCTCAACCTCAGTCTCCTCCTTTGTCTCCCACCCTGTGAACTCCTCAGACTTAGATTCTATGTCAATGGCGTCGTCACTGTTATGGGCAGGACCAGCAGCAATCTGAAGTAAGGGTGCCTAAGGAGCACCCGGCTCTCCCTCTAGCTCGTACTACCCGCCTAGCCGCAATGGGGACACCAGGAGTAACAATTGTCCAACCCTGACCTCTAGGACCTCCCCTGGCCTCTCAAACTGATCTATATATTGGAACCACCAGAGGAAGCATACCCACGTAAGGCAGGTGAAACTACTGAGGCACTCGACCAAAAGGGTGTATCTCCACCCTCCCCATCCTGTCAACAAGCTGCCCTGTGGTGGAGTAGGAAATCAAAGTAAGAGCCTCCTCACCCCAAAAACCTGCCATGGCCTGATAAGGTGTGGTCTCCATGTCATCAGTGGTCAGGGAGGTGACTGGCTGGTGAGGTGCTCTGAACACCGACATGTATGTCCATCTGGCTGCCATCATAGCTCTAGGATCTGCCACCTCTACACCTCTCCCATAAGGTATGAAACACTTGTAGACCCAGCTCATAACCAGGGTCGGATGGCTCAATGAATGCCCCTGTAAACGGACCACCTGGTACAAATCATGGTAGGTAGTCCCAAGTATGTCGGCTACCCAGGCATAAATCTGACCATGTCCCTCAATCTGTGCAATAATGGGGGACCAACAATAGAGTAGAGTGTCTCCTCCCTTGTCCCTGATCAATCTCGAGGCAAGGATCTCCATAATGGCCTAACGAATCAAGGGGATAGGTAGGCAAGGAATAGATCGGACCCACACCCCCTTCTTCAAACCAGTGAAGATAACTGCATCTCCCATGTATGAGGCCCACTGTGCTATCTGAGCCCGTGAACCTGCTGTCTCAAGAGTGAGTCATCTCCTGATGATTGAGACCCCCAAGATATGGTAAACGTCCTCTAAAGTAATGGTCCACTCACCTCAGACCCCTGGTAATCATAAAGTGTTCCGATTAGCATCCCAATATGCAAATAAGTCACAAAGTATGTGACTAGACGGTGTAACATGCGGAACCTGTGATATACGTAGTATACCAGCCCTCTGAAGAGTGTCCTACTCGTCCTAAAAAAGGGCATCCAATACTGTTGGGAGCCAATCACACACTCTCTCTCTCAGCTCCATCGAATATACTCCTCCCTTGCCTGCATACACCTAAAAACACACAAAATAGAGCAAGTTAGTATCTAAATGACATTAGAAAAATCATGAAAGCAGGTAAGGATGTTAAAAATGCAAAAAAAATTCAAATAAGTGATGTTTATGCATTCTGTGTACGACCACCGCCCTGAGCATGGTGGCGGTTCCGTAATCGCCACCTTAAAGATGGTGGTCTTGTAACTGCTGCCCTGATCAGGGAGGCAGTCGTGTAACCACCGCCCTGCCCAGGGTGGCGGTTGTGTCCCGAATTTTCGTATGGGTCACATGCCCTAAATAACACCTAAAAACACTAAATAAAGACTATTTTGACTAAAACAAAGCCTACCCAGTAGGTGCCCCCCTGGATAGACCTAGTAAAACTAACATTTTCAAAAATTATCCCCCCATGACAAAGTTTTCATCATTTTAACATTTTAGGGATAAAAATGGTAAATTGAGAAAAACTAACTTGTGATCTCGCGGGTCGGTGTTCCGCTCATGGAGGCATGATCAAAATCTCATCCTGGATGTTTTGACTATACTTTCGTCAGAAATCATCACCGTGGGTCCCAGAGCTCAAAATCAACCAAATCAACACATGCAAATGAATAGGAAAATGGGCCCACTTTTACATATATAGCAACCTGACTTGTTTTGAATGCCCCTTTCCGTAGGTTTGGAGTGCCGATGGATGTAAGTTCTTATCCTCGTACAAATGGTACATCCTCATTTCACGATATTTTAGTATTTATTTTTTGATCTATTTTTTATATTTGCACTTGAGTTCTCTTTTCATTTTGTAGGTAGTGGGAATTTCGGATAACGTCATTTCAACACACGGACATACTAGGTATAACTCCTAACTTCCCATTTTAGGACTGCCATACTCGAACCCACTGTTTTATGCCTCTTCATGGCTAAAACGATTCTCCGAGGGGGTAATATGTATGTACCCAAAATTGTAGGGTACTGCACCACCGGAATAACGTAACACGTGCCTCAATGATGATACAGGTCTCCTCGCAAGGTGTTCGGGATCCGGAAAAGCTCTCCAAGTATGCGTTAACATCCCGCATGTCCTGTTTATCCCTTGTGTGCTTTTTTGTTCCCTTTTCCCCTCTTTTCCTTTGCATTTTGTTCTTCAGTTACGAAACCGCCACCCTACCTAGGTGGTAGTCTTGTGACTGCTGCCCAGGAAGGGTGGTGGTCTTGTGACCGCCGCCCAGGAAGGGTGGTGGTCTTATAACCACCGCCTTGCTCAGGGCGGCGGTCCTTCACGCATTTTCAAGAATTCTCTTTTAACATGACTCATGTAAAAATTCAACGTTTACCAGCTTTGTTTCACAGCCTTTGCTTGTATTTATGATTTTGGTTCATTGGAATAGTGTTTTGGCATTGTTTATGGTTTAAGAGATCAAATTAGTTTTCACCTTTGGGTAAATAGGATTCTATAAATAGATGGCTTGTGCTCAAGAAAATGGCCCCTCAAATTTGCCTCTGAATGTATCATTTCAATAGTTTAGCCTTTCATTTTGTTTAGGGTTCATAGTTTCATTTGTTAGATGCATTGTTAGCATTGTTTAGCTATCAGAAAGCCACATATTCTCCTTGTGCAAAGTGTTGTTGTCATTTCATCCAAATCAATTGCAGTAGGATAGTTTGATTTCAATAGGAAGCCATTAAAGTTGTAGGTTTTGTTCATCAAATAGTATAGTTTTAGGTGCTAGACGTTTTATATTGCATGACTCACAATAAATCTCGCTAGGAATTACATAATCCAAGCTCTGTACTCTTGCGCTATCCCTCTCCTACTCGCATTGTATTCAGTCTGCATCCTAAGCTACCTTTATTCCAATATCTACTTTTGTTGATGCTAGCATTACACACTTTTCTGGATCCACATGAGCATGAAGGAATGAGGAGATCACACTAAGGGGACAAGGTCACACACCATCGGATTCACCATTGTTCTGCAGAATCTAGGTTCTAGCTTTAAAAGTTCTATTTAAAATCATATCAAATAAAGTAGTCAATCATTCCAATTCAGTTAATTTCACTTTCGATATTGCCAGGGAAGATGTGGGGATTGATAGTTTCTAAGAAACTATAATTCACTCCTCACTTCTAAGGTAGGATTGAGAGTCTTTCAAATAGAGTAGATCAGTGATCAGGTTATTTAGGATAACTCTATAAACTACACAGACAAGTAGCTACACTCGGTTACTTTGTTTGTTTTAATTGCGTTATTAGTTTAGTTTTCAATTTTAGATATATTAGATATTTCCCCTTTAAAATTATTTTCAGTAGTTTATCAATAAATAACAGACTTAGGAATATATGTAGATATATCTTGCATATTTAGTTTATTCTGTCATTAGTTAGCTTTATATCGTTTTCTTTTGTATGATAATCATGGGACCTAGAGAGCCCAGAGAATACGTATTCGAGCCAATCGTGCCTCAACCCAATCTTGTCATAGCAATAACCGATATAGATCAGAATCTTAGGATCCAAGTCTTCCGAAAAATAGCAGACTTATAATAGATCAGCTCACAGTTAAGCAAGTTAAACATAAAAGACAATCAAGCGTACAGGTTTTGGTCAAATCAGCCAAACTACAAATTTCCCTAGATAAATATCTGCATGACTGTAGAAGGGCTTGAAAGAGAGCAAACATTCGGTTGTGATCCTTTGGTCCCATAGCCAGACACAGGAGACACTCTCATAGACATAGATACTAGCTTAAGGATTAAGGTTGCAAGAACACCTGTAAGATACTCAGAAAAGATTACACAACTGTTAATTCTGAATGTAGAGGCCGAAAAGGCATACGACTATTGGATACTAGGGATTAGTGACTGATTTCGCACATGACCATAGAAGGTCCACAGCAACCAAAAATCTATGGTTGTGACCCACAAATCCCACAACCCAACGAATCCATAGGTGAATCAGACATAGATGCTGGCTTACACACATTAGTATTCAGATCTACTCCACTTCCACCTATCATCATCGCACAGTTATCCTTGTTAGACGTAGAATCTAACAAAGCTAAGGATTTCTAGACTAGACCAGAGAATCACCCCTAGAATCCACTGTGTACCCATCATCTATCTTATGACCCTATCTGGAGACATACACGAAACAATCCCAGGTCATTTTCCATGCATCCCATAACCCACAAATCGAATCATGCCAGAGCTCAATATTGATTAGAGCCTTCGAGTAGTCATCCTTGTTGATCGATCTGTCATGCCAGTTCAGGTTAGGAGGGCCTTCTTTGCCTTAGATGCATAGATTCCACTGGTGCGTGTTGAAGACATAAGATTGCCTTACTAGTTTTTCTGCATCCCACGCATATTCCTTCCCCACCGGCTATCTCAGCACGACCTCAGGAGGTCAGGTGTGAGGAAAAGGTACTTGTAGATTCTCATGCTCGCTTGTCACTTTTCCATCATACAGGAACCATACCTTACTATTTCTTACATCAATCACCACACCCTTTACTTAGGGGCCTATCTTATCCAATCATCTCGCATCATACCTTATATAATCAAATAAGTCATCACCTAGTCCCATACCTACCTTATCACATACCTCATTTTATTAAACCTCCTCTATCCTATCCAAAATCATCCCTTTATCCTAAATCCCTTATCCTATCCAAAATCATTCCTTTATCCCACATCCCTTATCCTATCCAAAATAATTCCTTTATCCCTAATCCTTATCCACATCTATGTTGGGACTTATAGCAAAAATTAGCATCCTTTCAAACCTGTCCATGCCTATCACATCTTCATCCCACTACATCTAAAATATATTAAAAATAAAAAAAATATTAAAAATCCATAAAAAATCAACAACACATATACAATCTAAAACAATTTTACATTTGTGTGAGTGTGTTTGATCACTTGTTTATCTTTTTCTTGCATATGCATAATATTTTGGCCGATGATATGAGACCATTTTTTATTTTCTCTTAGCACTTGGTTGATGATATGAGGCCACCTTTTACTTTATCTTTCTAGAGGTCCAATGATATGAGGACCCTCTTTTTACATTAATATTTCCAATAATATGAGAACATGGGCATCTATTAATTAAAACATCATGGTCCTTATACCATTGGTGCATCTTACTTTGTGCCACATCTTAATAAACTTGTTAATGATGATAACTGTGGGAATTGTACGATAGCACCACCCCTTTACATCATCACTTATCTTAATCATCATCACCTTATCCAGTAAACCTTTCATCAATCATCTAAAAATAAAATCTTATTCATCCAATCAATATATCCAACATTTTTAATCAATCATATCATCCAAACATCACAATCCAACATCTAACATCCAAAATCAAAATCCTTACCCCTTGACTAGGACATCAAAAATCCAACATCCAACATCAACAACATCATCAATCCAAAATCCTATCCAATTCTACCCCCTGGCTAGAGACATCAAAACATCCTTAAAATCATTTAATATCCAACAAAAATCCACACAACTCTACCCCTTCACTGGGGCATCATACATCCAAAACATCAACCCCTTGACTAGGGCATCCAAAATCCAAAGTCCAATATCTACTCTAATCTTCTACATCTCCTTTTACCTCCTCTCCGCTAACTTTCTACTTCTTATAATCCTCTCTCCTCTCACCTAACCTTTTAATTCTCTAATCCTTATCCTCTAAATCCTCAAATCTTCCCATCATCTAATCCTCTCTCATTGCTAACTTGGGCCTCTTATCTTTTCAAGTAGTTACCCACCTCATTCCTCCCCACCTAACTCCTCGAGGGGGCATCATATCACCATCCTAACATCTTCTCTTCTTTTCTTTGAACTTTCATTGCTCCACAATAACACTTCAAAGAGGGGAAAAATGTAGACACCTAAAATGTCTACATGACTAATCAACATTAATCATATCCCACATTTTATCCTCATCACCATTTATCCATTACAAATCCATTTTAATTCATTTATCATTATTATTATTCATTAAAAATCCCATTAAATCCCCCACATTATTACTAACCCCATTATTCATCTAATACCACATAATATCCTATCTAAATCCCACTTAACATTGATTGGAATTTAATATTCATATGCCTCACCTATCCTAGTCTACATCTACACCTACCACTAGCTATTCCATGTAATCACTCATCATTATTTATCCTAATCACATCATTTAATCTAAACTAATCATGTGCACATCCAAATACACCTCTAAATCTAGAGGGTTCTATTTCTAGAACCCTCTCTAATCTTCCAACTATTATTTACCTCTCCCATTTGAATTTTTAAATTCTACTTAAATCTAGAAATCTCCGTTCTAGAAATCTCTAGAAATCTCTACACAAATCCAATCTTCTCATCAATTTTTAGCCCTTGGATTTAGTCCAACATGGATTGATCCTCACCCTCTAATTTCCACTCACAAACTATAAATTTGGCTCCATGGATCTATGGAAGGGGAGCTGAGAATCTTGAAATTTTAGGCCATCATCTTATTACTTCATCTTTTGATCATCAATAATCCATATTTATCCTTCAATATTCAATCAAGCTATCAATAGCCTTCATCCAAGCATCCAAGGATCAATCATCAAAGGGGAGGTGTTGTCCAAGTCTTCCCATATCCAATTTGAAGCAATCTTCCAATACACAAGAAAATCCACCACCAAGGAAGGAGAATTAAATGCTAGAAGGTAAGTGTAGGTATAATTATCCATCTTTTCTTGATCTAAAGTAGGTTCTTAAGGTGTTAGATTAGGAATCAAGCATACTTTGGTTTCTAGTTTGATATCTAGATTTTTCATATCTCTATAGTATGAGATTCTTAGTGACTTGAGAGTAATTTTGGAATTATGGATAACATTATTGGAGAGTTATTAGGAACTCACATGAGTATCATAGTGCAAATATAGGTTGGTGACCATGTTTCAGGTGCTCATCTGGACTAGGTATGGTTGCTAGGAGCTATGATATTGTTTTTTGGTGCTATATGAGCTCATGGATGCATGTATGTAGATTTATTATGGTGTACCAGGTATGTTAGGACCTTTTGGAAAGTTTGTATGATAAGGTATAGTGTTATTTTAGTTGACCCTAGCCTTTATTGTGTAAAACCCGAAGGGCTAGCTACATGGTTCATTTTAAGACACATCTATAAAATTGTAGGTGGAAAATACCTGGCGAATATCCCCAGAACCAGTTTCAGCGAAAGACAAATTTGATAGTATTCCAAAACCAATTTTTCACTAGGTTTTTTGAGCCAAAAAATAAGAGTTCCAGACATCAATGCACCTTTGACGTGTGACAATACAATGTCAATAACCATCCTTGACGCGCATCAACACAACATCAACAGAGTCCTTGGACATGTGTTAGCAGGGGATTTGACGCATGCCAAGAAGGATAAGTGATGTGCGTCAATTTGCCTCTATTGATGTGCATCAATGGCCTCTATTGACGTGCACCAATGGCCTCTGTTGACGCGTGTCAATAGAGCCCATTGACGCACATCAACAGAGGCCATTGACACTTTATTTGGCCTATAAATACCCTCCCGCCGGTCATTTTCTCATTTACACTTTCCAGCTCTCGATTTTTTTTGGCAGGAATCCCTCATTGTCAAACACGCAAGCACAACTATAATGTAAACTTCAAATGCTTCCCAATCGCAAGCTCAGGAAAAAAATCAAGAATAGAATCTAGTCCAATCCACTGACAAGATCATCTATAGGAATCCCTTGTGCCCCCACATCCATATTGTTTTAAAGATGTCTTCCAAATATAAATATTTGATGGATGCGTGTGAGTTTACTGGGCTCATTGACATGCCCCATATCGAAACAAATCTAGATATTTTGAATTACCTTCTCTCATCCTACAATACAGAGGACGACCTTTTTTATGTGACTCTGAACGATGGCTGAATGTTTCAATTCAGTATTGAAGCAAATGATATCCATTGGTTTACGGGCCTTCTATTAAAAAATTTACCAATTGTTACAATGAAGGCAACACTTCTGGAAGAGGACAAGAAATATCTTGAATTAACGTTCAGTTTCCATGTTGATTGTAAGTATAATTCATTTTCATTCATCATTTTTATTCTATTTTTTATTGTGATACAATTTGGTGTTATAAATTTATATTAATTCCCACTATTTGGCATTTGTAGCTCATGTCAATAAATCCAGGTGTGGTGTGGATATGCAAGCAATTGCACACCACTTTGTTGCTGCAGTGATTTCATTTTTTCAATCTAGAATAGTTATGCAGGGTCGCTAAATAGATATACCAAACTGGGCCATTGCATACATACTTGCCACTATCTCAAAACAAAAATTCGATTGGTGCACCTATCTATTAAAAAAATAAGAACTGACATAACAAATTTAAAGCTTTCAAAAAAACCTATCATTTATTCCACAAACTATCTCCTTGGCCTTTATTACGAGGCACTTTTAAATTTAAAAGACAAACAAAATCCTACTTGCACTGATGAGGAGTTGATGAAGTTGTCAATTCCATTTGAAGAAAAAAAGGTATAAACTATTTAGTTTGTATTTCAATTTTTGACATTACACTGCATAGTTATTAACAATTTATGGTTTGTAGAGAAGATTTATTGAATCCCTTCCCTAAAAAGGGCGTTATCAAGAGGAAGAGGCCAACAACACGCCAAGGCTTCGGGAGACTCCCAATCTGAAATGGAAGCTAACTCCTCTCCGAACCCTCAACAGTTTGAAATCGTTAAAACACCAGAGAAGTAATACCTTCTCATATATTATTTACAAATTCCAAATTTGTATTTTTATTTTCCAATTTAAATTTTAACCAATTGAATTGACATAACATTTAATGTTGATGACATTGTAGGAACTTTGGACCATACTCGTGTTTCAGAAACTCAACCTTCTTCCCCAACTCACTCCATACATTTGCATGCATTCGTATCTTCTGAACAACCACCAAATACTACTCCTACATGACCACCCTTAGCACCGTGAACAACTACCCCTCGACAACAAGGTACAACTTTTCAATACTACATTTAATTTTGTTGTTTTTGCCTTTTTGGATTATTTTCTAGTTTTTCATGTTTTTTCTTGAACTTTTCAGCACATTGTAGTCCTATTCAAACAGTGGCACCAACTCCCCCTCAACCAATAATTTTTAAAATGCCAACCAGAGGAACAGTGAAAAAGAACTGGTAAACGCATGCTAATTGCTCTGGCCCCTAGCGGGACACTAAACATTGCCCCCTCCTTTCAAATTACAATGCTCTCTCACTTGGTGGCTTGCCCAGTGCAACGGGCAATATCGGTTTTTGAAACAATATAAATTTAGATGAAGCTTATTTTGGCATTTATAGCAATTGACCCAACTGGTTTTTTTCAATACCCGTGAGATGATTCAAGGCCAGCAGATATACTTCAATTTCAACATGCGCTTTACAATATTGAATTACATTTCCAATTTAAAATTTATTTATCTGAATCTTGATTAATTTTATCACAAACATGATCAGGTCACCCAAAGGCAGGAACAAGTAGTAGTTGATCTAGCCGAAAGCCCCCATACTTCTCCAGTAAGATCATCTTCATCAGATACAGATAGCGAACAATTTCTACCTTTTCCTTTGGAAAAATTAATTAGTTATGATTTTCAATCCCATGTTAGTGAGTTTATTCTACCTCATATCAATCATCTCATAGAATGGGAGAGAAGGGCTAAAGTTCTTATCAATGAGATTATTAGTCGTTTTGAAAATTATTGGCAAAGAGATAGTTTATACGCCGCAGTCCAGAATCAACTTGCTAAGATGGATTCCTTACTTACCCAAGTAAGAAGTGGGACTTTCACGTATAACAAAAACTATAAAGATGACATTTTGGATAAGACATTAAACAAATTGGAAAATATTAGTGCTGAGGCCCATGCATATTTTAAACAAATGGTCTAAGGACAAGGATCTGGTAGTAATTGTAAATGCTGAGAGAGATAGAGCGGTTGTAAGTACTATCACTTTCAAACAATCATTCTTGTTAATTTGAAATTTTCATTTTTTAGTAATATGTTGAATTGACATTACTCTTTTTGTGCAATTGAAATATAAAAATTTTAAGATTCAAGAAAAGGTATTCCAACTTCACTTGGAAATAGTGAAGAACAGTTTATCCGCAGCTAAGAATTTGAAGGAAAATATTGTTTTGGTTAACAAACAAAACAATACACTAAAGCAAATAATTAAAGAGCATTGTTTCGACCCTGAAATATTATTCCAAGCTAAGGCAATAGCTGATCCAAATTTGTTGTCACATAGAGATGCGACAAATCAAGAAGAGAGAATTTTAAAAAATATGGCCAGTGTTGCGGAATATCTTATAAGTTCTGGGGTTATTTCTACTGTTGGGGAAAGGGGTACAACCACAGGGGAAGAAACCGTTGGGGAAAGGAGCACAGGAGTTGAAATGGATACATAAAAATAGGGTTGAAACTTTTATTATTGAGTGTGGAAACTTTAAATATTGAGTCTATATTTGAAAATTTGTAACATTGAATGTTATGGTCATGGTATTTGAGTATAATTATATGGATTTGATAGCCTTTTAAAATTTGAAATACTATATAATATTTAATTTTGATTGCATATGGATTTTATAGAATTTTTAGATTGTATATGGAGTTTATGATTTTTGGTTTACTCTTAATGGTGATTGCATTAGATAGGGATGAATCATGATAACGTATGTTTCTTGTTTACTTGGATTATCATGAATTGTATGTGGACGTAGATGATGAATGATATAGATGGATATAGATGATGATGAATGATGATAATGGATAATTGTTTTAGAAACATTAAATGATGATATATGATGAATTGAATGATGATGAATGATGATAATGATATGATATATATGGATGCTGATCAATTTAATGTGGATGTAGATTTAGCTTCAAGCATGATAATTCTTCTCTAGACATTTAAACTTGTTTTAAGATAATTCTTCTTCTCTATACTTGTAATGATATGATCATGATGTCATTAGAATGGATATAGATGATAAATAAATACAATGTGTTAAAATGGATATAGATGACATTAGAATGGATATAGATGAAATTAGAACAGATATACTTGTAATGATATGATTATGAATTGTTTAAAAAAATGGAATTGTTTTAATAAATTTAAATTAGATAAATAATTGTTTTTAATAATAATTGTAGTGTCAGGACTCAGGATTATGATAATGATATGGTGATGATATGATATATATGGATGATGATGAATTTTAATGTGGACATGTATTATAAATTGTATAATGTATCATGGATTATGAATTGCATAGTATAGAAATATATTCCTCTGTAATATTCAATTGTGTCATTTTATCCCACAGTTAAAAAAAAATATCAAAGCATTTTACAAATATAAAAAATAAATTAAACATAATTGTAAGAAATCAAGAAAGAATCATCACTGCTAAGAAATTAAACATAATTGCAAATATGATAAGGTTTAACTTACCTCTAGTGTATTAGATTGCTGTGAAATCATCACTAGTAATGTGCTAGATCTTTGTTTTAAGAAAACTCAACACGAGAAATGGATTAGTAGATAGATGGGTGAGTTTCCTGACATTGTCAGTCCCAAGAAGTACCAGCTTCCTCGGATGGACCCACATTTTCTAAAAAAATAAAAATATTATATTTAAATAAATGTAAATATATAAACCTGTAACATCTTTAATGATAACAAGAGCTGAAAAAAATGTAAAGTAACAAACAATAAGATTAAGGTGAAGAAGATACCTATTTAAAGTTGAAATCATCACTGCCACTGGTAATGTGCTAGATCTGTGTTTTAAGAAAACTCAACATGAGAAATGGATTAGTAGATAGATGGGTGAGTTGCCTGACATTGTTAGTCTCGAGAAGTAATAGCTTCCTCGGATGGATGTCAACCCATGTTTTCAAAAAAATAAAAAGATTGTATTTAAATAAATGTAAATATATAGACCTGTAACATCTTTAATGATAACAAGAGATGAAAAACATATAAAGTAACAAACAATAAGATTAAGGTGAAGAAGATACCTATTTAAAGTTGAAATCATCACTTCCACTGGTAATGTGCTAGATCTATGTTTTAAGAAAACTCAACACAAGAAATGGATTAGTAGATAGATGGGTGAGTTTCTTGACATTGTTAGTCCCGAGAAGTACCAGCTTCCTCAGATCGATGTCAACCCATGTTTTCAAAAAAATAAAAAGATTGGAGTTAAATAAATTTAAATATATAGACCTGTAACATCTTTAATGATAATAAGAGCTGACAAAAATGTAAAGTGACAAAACAATAAGATTAAGATGAAGAAGATACCTATTTAAATTTGAAACAATCCATTATCAATAGCTTCTTCAAACTCGATGTTCTCTTCTGTAGAATGTGACGATGCGCCAATTACACTCTCAAGGTTGGGAACAGTTGTACTTGTAGCTGTATTATTCACTCCTCTTCTTTCACAAAGGGAATTCCAATGCGCAATTGCTCTATCAAACAAAAAGGTGTCGATGGAGTATCGAGAAACATAACACCTCATGCAACTTTCTAGATTTTTATCCAGCACGTTTCTCACTTTTGATTTTATAAATGATAATGCACTGAAAACCCTTTCATCCTCCACAGACCCCAAAATCATTGTTTGACATAACTCATATAATCTGAAATATTCACTGATATCTTCTTGTAAGACATAACTTTGATAGATTCCTCGCCACAACCTTGTAATAGCACCACTTTCAGAAGGGTCGTCTAAAATTTTATATTGGTTCCTCATTGTTGTTGCAAAAATTGTTGATTGAAACTTTAATAGATTAGCATTTAGTATACCTTTGATTTCCATTCCCTTGAGCTCTGAAGTCTTTGTGAATTGTTCCATTATTATACCCATGTATTTATGGAAATACTTTCTAACAAAGTCTGCATGACCACCTTCAGTATTCCAAAAACTAGGATTCATCACACCCATGGCTTCCAAAATTTTATCTTTGTAGAAACCTTCCCTAATTTCTGATGACAAAGATTCTGAAAATTTTTAAAGCTTTATTCTTGTTTCAACTATAACAGACTCAAAGAGATTACGTGTCACGGGAACATCTTCTCGTTCCGATCCTTTAATATCTTTATGTTTTTGTAAAATGTGCAGTGGTATTTCCCTCTCATTAACAATGATGTAGAGGTGATCGTGGATATTAAATCTCAAAAAGGTGCTGGGATTTTTAAGATCTAATAAAGATTTCCAATTCTCAAAAATAGGTGCATCAAAACTATCTTGGGAATAGTACAATATATCAAGACTTTGACATACCATTTTTCTCATCCATATAAAATCCACAATATAGATTAATCTACCCTGTGCATGCTTCATCAATGTATTGATCTCCTTTAACATTGGAAGAATACCAACCAATGTAAGCAATGTCTCTAAATCAGTTAAACGGAACAAGTCCTTCACCCTATCAACTTCATGACGATATTTGTGCATGAAACCAACCAACGAAGGATACTCCTCACAAACTCTGCATGCAGGTTCATACAAAGAGATCCATCTAGTCTCAACATCCTTCATAAGTTTTTTTCCAACTGTAATTTCAATTGAAAATTTCTAGAACTCAAGAAATCGCTTTGGGATGCTTGACATATAGGCATGAATTTCTCTTATAAGGTCTTTTAATTTAGCAACATTTTCGTGGTTGCTTACCATTTTATACGCTAAATTCATTCTGTGAGCCATACAGTGAATTGGTAGCATATATGGGGCCACTATTGTTTGTAATCTAACACACAACCCCGTTTAGTGACCCTGCATGACAGATGCACCATCTGCTCCACGCATACCAACTTTGTAGCAATTTCATAATCAGTCATTCCAGCAATATCTTTCAAATGAGAAACAACTATTTTTATGTAGGTTTTCAGCATTGCATTTTTCAACCATTTTCATAACACCCAACAGATGAGGTGTCCTTATATGATTTTCTAAAGTATATACATGGATACATACCCATGCAGTGTTGTCGACTGCTACCACTTCATCAATTGAAAGAGAGATAAACTTTTAATTTTTTACATTCTCTTTCAAATCTTCCTTCTCTGTCATTGAAATGCATTTTTCCATTTCCCATCCACTACTTTCAGACCAATGAGACTGAGGTATGTTCAACATTCCATTAAATTGATACAAAACTTTGAAATTAAGGAAATCTAAAATCGGTCTTCCTTTTTTTAGTATGTGAAATAGAGTAGGGAATTGTATGAATTTTACATGTAGATTTGTTTGTTTCATCTTACCAATATGTGATGTGATCGTTCCTCCCTTTTCCAAGATATGTCTACGTTTTTTCTACTCTACCTCATATTCCACTGTGTATCTAACATGCATGCATTCTTTTTCATTTTTCCACATGTGTGTTTTGATTTTCTGGCCATCCGCCCCCGTTACAGTCAAATATTGTTTTCCACAATGTTTTTCTATAGTGTCCAGCTTCATTTGCATTTTTTGTTGCTTTCCCAATTTCCATGTACATATTATACATGTACATTCAGATGGGATCTCTTCAGAATTAGATGATTGTATAGGTTTGATAAATGGAAATTTAGCTACCCAATCAAACTTGTATGTCTTGCCAATGGTTCTCATAGTCTTGTTTGTTTTCAATGCTTTACTTTTTGAGTAGAATTTTGAGCAATATCACAATCACCTGGTTTCCTCTTTCTTGGACCAGAATTTGAATTTGATTTCTGTGTTCCATTTTGCTGAGTATTTGTATGTGTGATATATTGATGCACTTCTGGTTACACCCCAATAGGAACAATATCATCAAGATCTGGCATATTATCATAGGTGTCATTTGTTTGACTTTGATACTATGCAGAATGCATGTCCACCTCAATCATACTTTCCACAGTCAATATTCTGATTCTTTGTGGTGACACGATATGGTTGGTATTTTCAATATCTGTATCTATAGAGTTTCCAAAATAATTGAAGAGTGATTTCTTAGATTTCTTAGTTACTTTTAGGGTCTTCGCATTCTTAGAACTAACACCTTCCATTATTCTGAAGGGAGTCCTACGTCAGCAAAAGAACCAAGTAGTGACTTTGTCCACTGTCTGAGGTCTCTATCATGTGTCCACTGTTTGAGGTCTCTGTCACGCATCAACACTACCCTTGTCGCACATCAACTTCCTATGCCATGTCATGCATCCACTGTCTGAGGTTACTATCACGCGTCAACTCTTCCCTTGTCCCGTGTCAACTACCTATGCCCTGTCACGCGTCAACTCTCTCTATCGTGCATCAAACCTATTCCTTTTTTGTGCATCTATAATATATCCTTGTTACACATCTACAATAAATCTTTATTGTGGGTCAACTATGTCCCTATCATGCGTCAACAACTAACCCTAATAGGCTAACAACAATCTCTGGTGCTTAAGAGTATGCGAGTTAAAACTTCATAGTATTGGTAATTTGGTAAGCTACTTGAGGTATACTACCCGAAAAATCACCTATGTTTTTATAGGAGATGTTTTTAAATGAAGGCAAAGTCGAACCCCTAAAAAAATATACTGTATATTTTAGGCGAACAGGACACCGACCCACTCCAAAAAAATCACCTTTTCAAATTTTCCTAAAATGAAATTTTCGCCATATTACGAATATTCGCCACTAAAATTATCTCTGTATGTAAGTCTCAGGGGATGGAGATATGGAAATTTATCTAAGATATGAAAATGATTGGAGATGTTATTAGGATGTGTCATGATGTTATGGAAAAATTTTCAGGTTACTTTGATGAAAATTTTGCAAGTTATGTGAGTATTGATGAAACCAGGTCAAGACAAATATTAAGAAGGTAAACAACTCTATTTGTGCTTGAAACCCTAGCTCAAAAGTGATAGGAGATATTTTATTCCTACATGGATATAATTTATTGATAATGCATGGATGATGATTTTATGGTTTATAGGACTTTTCCAGGTTTCCATAAAAGTATGGTAGAGCTTATGGTGATGAGTGGACCCCACTCAAACAGGTCAGTTTATGAAAACGTTTAGTTTGGGAAAAGTTTTTCCAAAGGAGTTGCAATATAAATGATAATTATGTGAATTATGTGTGTTTTTATTGATGTCCATAATGGTTTTAGGTCATGGTGATGTAGTTAAATGGTCAAGTATGCTTCATTTGTGTTGATTGGTCAAAGGGTAGTTTCAGGTAGTTCGTAGAGATCAGCTTGGTTTAAGGCCTTCCACTTGGATTTGGAAGGAGTTAAAATATTTTATGGAAATTTAATTCAGATATATTTATAATGGTGTAATTTTCGTCTCATTATGAGTTGATTTGATGTGGTTTCTAGGTTATTTTGTGTGAAAGAATGTTCCTTACTTTTCATGACAGAATCATTTTTTTCTAAAATAATGAGTTGCTTGGAGAAAGATATGGTTGATTTGATGCTTTATATCACCATGAAAGTGAATAGGGGTGAATTTTGAACTTATTTAATCCATTTTTAGGTATTGAAAGTGACTGCAAGGGTTTAAACCAATTGTATTTGTAAAAGTTCTTTTTGGGCAGCTTGATTTGGTAAAGAGTAAAGTGATATGGTGTGAGCATGTGAATATTACATAATGTATAAATTGATTAGAATTATTATCAAGGTTCTAGAAATTCCATTTATTTTTTACATTACATGGTTGAGTTCATCTTGAGGGGTATCGAGGTCTAAAGGAAAAATCAGGTTGATGGAAATAACTGTTTTGAGAAGGATATGAGCAAGTGGCCCATTGAATGAAATAATATAATTGGTTCAAGTAAAATAGGACCATGGATAGTGTTTAAATGTCATGTTATTCATTTTTTTTGAATTAGGGATATTTAATAAAAATATTTTTGGTGTTAGAGGTTTTTTTCCATTCTAGAAATGGGGTTTTGAGGATTTTTGGTGCAAGTTGAATGTTTTTAGGCATGTCTAACCTAGATGGGTCATTTGTGAATGTTATGATGATTATTATGGGATTTTTTTAGGTTGGTATAGTCAAGTTAAAGGAGGGAAACTTACATATTTTGAATTTAAATCAAGGAGATGTTATAAAAGTGAAGTTTGGGGTGCAAAGTTGAACGAGTTGAGTGTGAATGAGTAGTGCGACCTACGTGTGAGAGTTTTGCAGGTATAAAGGAAATTTTTTAGGAATGATTGAGTGTGTGACAAGTTGTATAATTATAACATGTGTGTTTTCAAGGGTTTTATGCATTGATAAGTGAAGAAAGTGCTAGTTTGTGCAAATTTGAATACCTACGGTTTGAGAAAGGGTTTGAAGGTGTTTGGAGATGAATTTTGTGATCATCATTAGCTGAGTTATTGCATAAATTTACTAGTGATATTCTAATTAAAATATTTTGTTATGAGTAATGTTGATGTAAGTCTCTTGTTGTGAGTAAGATCAACAAGGGTTTAGGGGTTAGTGCTCCTTCTGGAGTTAGCACCTCACTAAAGAAATATTTTTGATGTGTAATATTCACTTGAGTATTTGTTTTGTGTAATATAAACAAAGTATTCAGTGGGTTTTCTTCCCCTTGAGGGTTTCACACTTACATCTTGTGTTATGGTTTTGCTTCTCTTGTTCATTGTTAATTGAATGGATGTTATATATTGTTGTGTACACTCTAATGGATCGTTAATTGATTAATGGTTTATGTGAGTGATCTAAAATTGAAATTAAAATTGTAGGGACTGATTCACCCCCTATCATTCCATTTTTCTTCCAAAATAAATCACACCAAATAACTCCAACTTATACCCAACATTATTAATCTTATCCACAACCCAACCAATTTATTTATTACAATATACAACCCCATAAATTGACGTCTCATCCTCACACATCCAATGATCCCATGCAAGCCTTGTTAAGTAGGATGGAAAACCTAAAATCCACTATTTTAGGCCCCAAGGAACATTCACATATGAAAAAATTTGTAATGAACCTATAAACCCATTTGTACATATTAATACTTATCATCCTCACTAGGAGCTTCCCAATTTTTCTACATTCAAGAGTAAGGAGGATCCCCAAAAAAAATTTCATGTTTTCAGGAACTCATGTTATCTCATTTCCCATGATCAAGACCTTATGCCTCACACTTTTCCTATTTCATTAACCAGACCCACTTTGGAGTGGTATAATGGAATTACCCAACATTCCCTTTTTTGATTCACTCAACTTGCACAACTCTTCTTAGAGAAATTCTCTATCAATATTGCGCACAAGATCATCATGGATATCTATGCCATCAATCAATTTGAAAATTAATCAAACATTGATTTCTTTGCTAGGTTGCATGGCATCATCAATCAATTATATTTCTCTCTACCCTAAACTAAGCTAATCAAACTCTTATCTAGATCATGTGTTAAAAATATCTCATCCACCCTCCAAATTCAATATTTTAAGAAGCCTTTACTATGGACCATAAATAGTAATTATGCACCCTTGAGCCAGACCATGTCAAGTTTTTCTCCAAAAATCCCATAACCAAATTCACTAAATCCTTCGCCCATAACGTCAAATCCAAAAATGCAAAAAATTCCATTGTCATCAAATCTTCTTTTGCATCCATATCTCATGTCGAGCCTTCACAAAGAGATCCTCAACCAACCTCCAACTATACTCCTCTCATATAATCTTAAAACTCTATATTCAACAAGCTCATGGTTGTATGTCTTATCCAACTTCCTCCTATCCACCCCATTAATGATTCACATCCCAAACAAATATGGTATCATGATGAAACTATTGTAAAAAACATCAAGTTTGTGGCCATTATATCAAGAAATGTCGTACCTTTAAAGACCTTGTCCAATAGATTTATTATTGTGGGGACCTTTAGTTGGAAAATTCTAAAGCTCCTCCTAACCAAAAATTTTGGGCTGTAAAATAATTGAGCTTCCAGCCACTTACATGGGGCTTCCTCTCGGCACTAGGAAAGTCTCTTGCAAGGTGTGGGATGATTTATTGGAGAGATTCCAAAAAAAAATGGTTGGTTGGAAAGGAGCCATTTTATCTAGTGTTGGTAAGTGCCTGCTCATTAAAAGTACTCTCCAAAATCTGCCAATTTATATCATGTCACTCTACAAGATCCCCTCTTCTTTCAGGGATAAGATTGAAAGGATCCAAAAACAAAAAATTATGGCAAGGCATGGATGAGAAATTCAAATTTCACCTTAGTGGCTTGGGATAAGGTTTTGCACCCCGAAGTTTATGGGAGGTCTGGGTATAAAAGATATTGAGAAAATGAATGAGGCCCTCATTGCTAAAATGGGTTGGAGAATGCTGACTAAGAAACAACCCTGGATAGATTTAATTAAAGAAAAATATCTAAATCATCAATCTATGCACTCTTTTCTACAAGATGAACAGCTCCCCTATGGTTCCATTTTTTGGAACAATTTGGTCAAAAGCAGAAATTTCATTAGGCAGGGCAGTAAATGGAAAGTGGGGGATGGTAGGGACATAAAATTCTGGGAGGATAATTGGTTTAATGGAAAATCTCATGGAGAGTTTTGGGATGGCCAAGGACAGTCTTATAAACAAGTATGGCATCAAAATCAAGGACTATATTGAGGAAAATGGGACCAGATAGAAGTGGAAAAAACTTACTGTAGAGAGAAATGATCTGAAACAAATTACTTCCTCCCTTCAAGATCAATTAGATCTTATTCCATTAAGTCAGATGGATTCCAAGGATGAGCTAGTATGTAATAAATCCAATGATGGGAATTACTCTGTCAAAACTGGATATAATAACTTCTTTCATAGTAATCAAACAGAGTTCAATTGGAACAGGATTTGGATGTCTGAATTAACTCCCAAAATAAATTTTTTCCTTTGGCTGGCTATCAGAGGTAGGATTCTTACCACTGACAATCTAATGAGAAGAGGATTAATAATCCCTAATAGGTGTCATCTTTGTAAGAAAGATTATGAGGATATCATCCACCTGTTCATACATTGTGAGTATGCCACTAGAATATGGAGTTTTGCCCTTTCTAAATTTGAAGCTCTCTGGGTGCTGCCAAAGGATTTCAATCAGCTATGGACTCAATGGAACCCACCCTTTAGGCATTGTGTTGTTAAAAGGATCTGGAAGCTGGTTATCCCTCATTTAATCTGGAGAATATGGAAGGATAGAAATGATATTATATTCAGAAATAAAAAGCAAAACTACAAACTTAGTACTAGTAAAATTTCTAATGGTATCAAAGAGAATATTGCTGGATTTAAACTCCCCAAGAATAAGAGATATCCAGAGAATGAAGAATACATTCTATCCAACTGGCAGATAGGATCAATTAATAGTTGGAACAATCCCGGGAATAGCATTGATAGATCTTTGATTAAATGGCATCCTCTTGATCTAAATTGGTATAAGTTGAACTTTGATGGGGCTTCTAAGGGAAACCCTGGGATTACGGCAGGGGGAGGAGCGATACGGGATCATAAAGGCAATCTGATTGCTGCGTATGCTGGTAAAATGGGAATTCAAACTAATCATTTTGCCAAAGCTTTATCTGATCTTTGGGGTCTGAGAATTACCCAGACACAAAATATTCAGAACCTCATTATTGAAGGAGACTCCCTAAATATCATTAATCTTCTTAAACAGTGCTCATCTCCAAGTTGGAGCATCAAGGATTTTATCGTAGAGTCCATAAGTATTAGTCATACTTTCAATAACATCAGGATCATGCATACCTACAGGGAGGGTAATAAATTGGTGGATGTGCTGGAAAATTATGGCATTAATGTTAACCTTACAGTTTGGGACAATAATAGCATCCCTAAATAGCTTCAAAATAGCATTCAGGAGGATCTCCATACGTAAGTAATATCTAGAAATGAGTTATGATTTTTGGGTGTGGATCAACTTCAAAATTACTCCCACATGTGTTGATTTAAAGTATTGGTTTATGCAAATCATGTCTAATAATCAAGATAGTGTGAATCATATAGGGAATTTCAAGTGGAGATACACGGTTTTGAAAATCACGCATGTGGGCTGCATTGCGACTGTTAAAAGGTGGATTCAAACTTCCACAAAAACCGAAGGTGGTGATAAAGTGATTGATGATAGGGAGCGGGCTATTCTCACATGCGTTTTTCAGCAGGCTTAGATCAGCAGATACGCAGCCGATCGTGGGAAAAGCAACGGCTCTCATTTCCAATATTTGTGTGGATTACTATAGCAAAAAGTGGATTGGCTTTTAGCGATCAGTTAGGAATTTGTTGCAATCAGTTCAGAGCAGAGAAGATGGGGGGTCCTCCTTGTTAAATTGAGCCTAGTGTGGACCCCAAACTGGAAAGATAATATTGAGCTGTGGAGCATTCTAAACAAAGGGTGGCATAACAAACTTCATGGAAAAGGTTCAAGGGCATGATCAGAGCATCTCTGTGCGTTTTGCAAAGGATTGGAAGGAGAGGACAGTGGAAATATGGGGGGAAGAAGGTCTTAGTCAATGAAGAACTTATTGCTGAAGCGACCGGCCTTGGCTTGGAGGGCTTCCGATTCTTCAACAAAAGGGTCGATAGAGATGTTGAAGAGAGGAGATTTGTAGATGGAGAGGAGAAGCTGACCTACATAACAACGGGCCTGCTTGTTAGCCTCGATCCCTCAGCCGTATTGATTGAAGTAACCCGCATGATGATATGGTTCATCTCCTTGGAAGGAAGGTTTGTCATTGTTCCTGCAAAACACCTTATTTTTCTTAACCACTTCCGTAGGGATCATTTGGTTTGTTTCCCCCATTACTTGCTGAACTCTCTTGAACGCTCCATTCTAGAGTTTCAAAAGCATTCCCGGGCGGTTCCTTTACACCAAGGGCTCATTTTTTTGTTGCACAAATGTTGTCTTCTCAAGTTTCCTGGTCTCCTATCCTCCCCTAGCTTGATTCCCCCTCTGCTGGGTTCTGTTTTTGCCAGCCCTGTTTCTCCTTTCTCTACCCCCACCACCGCTACTGTCACCCCCCTGCCAGCCATTCAGGCTTCTTCTCCCATTCCCCCTTCTGATGCTCCGCCCCCCCCACTTAGCCTCTACCTCGTGGAGACTGGTTATAGGGCTTCTAGGAAGCTTAACCTTGAGACTCTTGCTGTGGAGAAGGGTTCTTATGAATTTGAAATTGCTCATGACCTCCTGAATATCAGAAGTGCTAGCCCCCCGGGAACTGCACTTGGAAAGCTCTTCAAAAAGGCTGGAAGCCTTAGAGGCTGATATGATACTGTTGAAGGATGAAGTTAAAAAATTGGCAAAACAGAAAGGAAAGAGGAAGAAGGATGAGGAGGAGGATATTGACAGCAGCCAAACTGATGATATCTACAAGAAACTGCACTCCTTAGACTCCCGTTTAGGAAGGCCAAAAATCGACATGATTACAACATGGCCATCTTTAGGGTGATTGAGGAGTTCATTGAGCAACACGTCAAAAGTGTCTCCAACCTAAGCGGAGTTCCGACAACACTTTTGGGTAATGATAAGGAAAGCAAGAAGACCTTGGAGCAGCTGGATTATAATGAAACTGCCCACATGACAACTTTGGGTATGTTCAAATCCTGGAAGAATATCAAAACCAACATAGATAAAGCTGCTAAAAAGTAGTTGTAGATGCTTCTACTGTCCTTGTATGTTTTTTTGCGGACCCTTTACTGCTTGTTTGCAGTAATTTTGTTGTTTTGTCTCGTCTTGGTAGCTATTTTTTGGCTACTTTGAACTTCATTGTCACATTTGGATTCTGATCCTTTTCTCTCTAGTTCTCTTGCTTATTTCGGCTTCTAGGCCTTCTTTTGTAAACAAGGGTATAGTCCCTTTCAAAAAACTATTTGCCAATAATAAAAAAAAAACCATTATATGTCTTTAAGCATCCCTTCCCTAATCACCCATAAAAAAATCAAGCCAACCCCATCACATCTTAAGTGCATGATTCCCATACAATTAATAATTTTTCAAGCTTTAACACCACCTCCCACATCTATTATACCCACATTTATTATACCTATATATACTTTACTATGTACACCCACACCTTCATCTACAACTATATATATACCCATGCCTACATCTGCACCTATCCCTACATCTACATCTATTATTACATATACATCTACAATCACATCTATACCCATACTCACATCCACATCTATATCAACATATACCTCTACATCCATACCTACATCTACAATTCCATCCATACTCATACCTATAACTACATCTACATATGAATCAATGAACATATATACATCATTTCTTACCTTTACCAAGCAGACGTACCCCCTTGAGCATCTCACAAATGATGTCCCAATCCCATCCTTAATTCCAACAAGTAAAATAATTTTTATACCCACACCTCCAAACCCCACACAATATGAAACCTCTCCTGATCTCACAAATCATGATATCTAAAAACCATATTCATCCTCAATCCCCACATATACAACACAACCTACACCCAAATCATCTAATTCCACTTTCTAAGACAACCCCGCTATTTAAATTATTATGATCCATGTTAGGGGTAAAACTTTGCAGTAAAAATATAATAACCGTGGTGCCCACATCCAAAAATATCTTACTCATATACACAAGAAATTGGATATTCCCCCTTCAAAGCTCTGCCTATCCAAACAATCAAATGTCCAATAATCTATCTTAGGGCCTTGTCTATTTATTTTGGGATCGTGCCCCTCATCCAAAACCCCCATAACTACCACATCCAAACCATAATCATTCACTCCTCCTTTTAAGCCCAAATTTGAATCTAAGGCTCATATCAAACCAAATAAGAATTAAGCACTTCTCTTACCTTGATATGCATCTTCTAAACCCAACCCATCCACAATTCATGATAGTTCCTCTTCTAAAACCCCCATTAGTTCTTACACCAAAATACTTCCTTTCCTTATCCAAGAATCCATGTGGTTTTATTATAACTTTGTTTGTGCTTATTATCATGTCCTTGGACATGCAACATAACACTATAAGGCTCTTAAAACCCTCATCAATAGCCTCATAGAAGCAGATGATCTTATCAATTAATAAGAACATCCACTTTCATACAATATCTCATCTACATCCAAAAGCACCCCTCAATTTAAATCTACAACTTCCAAGGCCTCTAGATTTGGTCCTCCACCCAAATCCTTTGTTGCAATTCCACCACCAAACTCTACCTATTCTAAAGAAGGTCCCTTTCGTTTCATAAAATTGTTTGTATTTCCACTCACTCTCTCCCCCATGACTCACAACCATCCACCCAAATAAAATTAAGAGTTTTCATCCCCACTCCTTGTGATGATCCCACTCCATCTCCCTCCTCATCCAAGGCCAAGGTATAAATCCTAGCCACTCCACGTACCCAAAATCCTACTGCTCTAGAACAAACCAATGTGAAAAAATTACACCAAGCCCCCATCAAGATGTCTCTCTATGATTTTATTCAAATCTCCCCTAACCATTGACAGACTCTCATCAAATCTCTGCAGCATATCCCAATTACAACTGATGAGACTCAAACTTTCATGACCATCATCAAATATCTTACAACTTCCACCAACATCTCCTTCGATGATTATGAAATTCCCAACATCATACCTAAGGATCACGACCTTCACCTTTTCATCATTATTCGCATCAATGATACCTTCATCGGATAATCTATGACTAATAATGGTACTACCATTAACATCATCTCATCCTGTACCTTCAACCAACTCAAGCTTCCCAACACCATTATTTTCAAATCACTTGAGTTCCTTCGTGATTTTAACAACAATATTTTCCTTGAGTTGTGAAAAATTATCCTCCTTATCTATGTTAGTGAAAAACTCCTCCATGAACGCTTCTACATTGTTGAGGGGGAGTTCCAGTATAATGTCTTTCTTAGACATCCATAGATCCACACTATGAATTGTGTCCCATCCACTCTTCATCATTGTCTTAAGTATGAAAATGAGGGGAAACTCCACACTCTCCTCACTGATCTTCCCCCCTTTAAAGCATGCTACATGACCTATTATGCAAATGAAGTGCTCATCCCCAAGAAAGAATCATCCTCTAAACCATCTATTAGTTCCTTTGTACCTGCATTCAAATTACCCAACGATGAATCTCTTGACACCACGATGAAAAATTTATCACTGAGTGAGTATAAAATCCTTTCCCTCAATGCTCTTCCAACACCCAATCAATTCATTAGAAAGAAAAAATCTACCATGTATCTACATAACATCGGGGATATCATTTCTTTTGGTCCACCTCATCTGAAAACCAATATTGTCTATCGTGGCCTAGATTTCCCTTCTTCCCACATAAACAATCAACCCCATACTAAGTCATATACCAATGGATTCGATTTCCTCTATAATAAACCCTCTTGTAGACACTGAAAAATCAGGACATATTCCCCTAACCCCTTTTAATTAAATAAATTCACACTACACCCACTCATGTCCCTTGTGCACACATATTAATTAATTTAATTACAATAATTAAATTAATTAATTACTTCACCTCTCCACCTCACCTAAATCCAACTCACTTATCCACCTCACTCAAACCCATTCACAACCTATTAATTAACTAGGAATAAGTCTATACCAATCCTAATTAGCTAAGAATTAGTTTAGACCTAACATTAACTCCCACTACTTCTCCAAGAAGGACTTATACTTATCTGGGTGGATTCTATCACTTGAGACCCAAATTAAAGATATCAACCATGCCAAAAATAGCAAATATCATGCTATTTTTGGAAAACCTAGACTTATCTGCCTTAACTGACATTGGTTATTCCTTGGTTGACACCAATCACCTAGCTACCATCAGTTAGGTTAAACACATTTTTACAACTCTTCACCTGAATTGGTTGGTGATTGATTGATTCAGAGGAGTCTTATTTCATTCAAGCGTGAATCCAAACCCTTCCTGCATCCAGATGACACAAAACACTCAACCACAGGTCCAAAAAAGCATCCGGTTCTCCTTCCAGAGCATTAGAACACTCACGGGAACACACCGGGAGCAATTTCAGGACACTAAATTTAAGATCTCTTCTCAGACCAAATACCATCCACCTTCATTCACAGGATCTGTACGTGCAAGTAAGTATTTGTGATTTCAGTCATATTGTGCTTTCTTAAAGTATAGATCCTTTAATTCTTTTATTATATTTCATTTCTTCTTGTATTCATTTATCTCCTTTTAACCAACCCACTGTTTAACCATACCAAACCTTTACACCCTCTCTAACCACCCTCTTAGCATTCCTGACCCTTCTAAGTAATTTTACGACCCTACCTACACCACCCTCACTCTCTTTGCAATCACAAAGAGGTTTTTAAACCCATTTTAATAGTTTCTCACCAACTTCCCCTACCGACATCAGCTACCTAACTGTTTTCAGTCACCTAGCCTAGCTGGCATCGATTGACCCACCGACGTAAGTCTCTATGTCTGATGAAATACCCAAAACCAGCAAGCTCAAAACTTCTTCAAAAAAACCAAAAACCTTCTCCGATATCTCCCATACCTCCCCTACAACCTCTGTCACACCTGTAAGCCCATACCAACCTACCAGCCTTTTGGATTCGACCATAACCTGTCTTTTATTTAGAATTTACTTATTGTTTTCATATGAGATGCCTAAATTATATTAAAAATAGTAAGGTTTTATTTATTTATGTTTTTCCTTGCATTAAATTGTTATTAAACAGTGGATTGAAACCTTTCTAGGAAGAACCACGCTTCCTAGATTTGGAACATGCTAGGCAGTCCACTCATTATTGTTTTAAATATTTCTTGTGGTCTTGTGTTCTTTGTAGCTAGTCCTTCCAAGACAAAAAGGATCTCTTCACAATTAGCTTGACCTTCTACAACGCGCACAAACAACCTTCTTAAACTAAAATAGCTATTCCTCCTATGCCCTAACCTCTTATTTATTTTATCTCTACCACAAATTTAGGTGAAACATCTTGGCATGCCCGGTGGAACCCATTTGGGGTTCTTTGCATTGTTTATTCTTAGGGAATCATTGTGTGTTTGTTTCTTTTTAAGGGAAAGTTCACATTAAAATTTTCTCCCTTGGAAACATTCTTCTTCTCCTACTTATCTTAGTGATAGTGGTATTTTTGTATTAAAAAGAACACTTCTTTTTATTTTATATTGCATTAGTGAAAAACATACTCTTGCCTATTCATTATTGATCTCATCAAATTTCATTGTGAATTTGGGTTTAAAATCTTTGCATCTCATTTCTGTATGCTGCATTCTAGCTCATCTAAATTATGGGAAACCTATATGATGGAAGTCATGAATAGTTGATGGTTGAAAAATTGAACTGTAGTTCACATTTTGCACACTCTTTATACCAAATCACTGAAAAAGATTACACATTTCTTAGACAACATCTTTCCCAAAAGAAGTTTTCAATGATCACACGATCAGAGGATTGACAGTGGGCTCCAGTTGGTTTTCTATCCAATCATCATATCAAATAAGTATCCCCATGCCAAAAATTACCTGAAACCAGTAATATTTGTGAGATTCTGTAGGGCACCTTCGTTAACTAAAATTTTTATTCTACTTACAGTCAGTCTTAAATGGCATAAGCCACAACATAAAATCCACAACTTAGGATTTTGTGTTTGTTAGCTTTTTGTCTGATTGTGTTTTGAGGTGTGAGTTACGTTTCTTCAATCTTTCTCATCCTTTTACCCCCCTCATTAGGACTGATGTATTACGGTTTATTCTGGGTGAATTAGGACTCCTCACAACCATACTCAACCTCTAGGTTGGTCCTTTTATTGATCTAAATCACCAAAAAATCATTTTTTATTATCTTCCCAGATTTCATTATAACTGATATGGGTCCAGTGACCGACATTGGTTTTATGTTGTTTTGGTTATTTCTACCAAAATAGTATTTTCCACCTTTTTGTCCTTTTCGTGGCTTGTTCTACCACTTCATCACATTTCTAAGTTTATAATATCATCTTCAGAGTCTAGGTTAACCCATTTTCACCTTTCATTGTCAGATCTTTGAATCTCTCATTTTTCACAGTAACCATCATCAGTACAGAAATCAACATCAGTTACCCTGCTTCACCGACATCAGTCATCAAACCAGCATCGGTCTCTGTGTTTGTTTTATAATCAAAACAATGACCAATTTCTACCCCGTAAATCCATTCTAGTCCACATTTATATGTTTATGTATCGCCAACAGAGCTTGAATAACTAGTTTTACCATCAGTTACATGGTTTTGACTCGTAGATAGGCCAACACCATTTTTTTATGCTAGCCACTAGGCACTTCCACCTAGTCCATCCCCACCTTCTATTTTATCGCCTATGGACCCCAACTAACCTATTACCATATACACTGGTGACGAGGATTTGTGAGACTCCTCGATCGAAACCGCTCCACCTTACAATATTATCTGGCCCAATCATCCACCCGAGACTCCTCAGCAAAGCTTATATAAAGTATGCATGTATCCATTCCCCCTATTTTGGAACTCTCTTTTGCATCCACCTCTACCAGTACATCCTTACCCACCTTTACCTCATCACCTGTGGTTTCGTAGTTAGACCCTACATTATCAATAGTTATCACACTTATGACAACTACCATGCTCTTGATTTCTGTAACTCCTACGATGTCTACAATACCACTATCCACTTCCCAGGTACCTTTTACATCTCATCCACCTCTAGTGTTGGTAGCTCAAACCCCCTTCTATAACCTTGCTATTTACATCACACAGTCTCTCCCACCAATCGCCATGAGAGTTGTTACGTCCACCTCACCTACCTACACCTATCACCAAAAAACACCTATTTCATCTACCACTTATCCTGGGTATTTTCCTGTGACATTCACCCTGACCTACATTCCCTCATCCCATTTTTCATACTCGAACCACCGCATACTGGGGTGTCGTCCATGTCATGTCCATCTTACTTCCATCCTCAAACCTCACGGGGTGCTTCGTTATCACAACCTACAAGTGATCTCATTAAAATTATGATGGAAAAAATGTAGAAATTAGAAGCCTCTATCTCTGGCTCGCGTAACTCTCTGACTTATGATGAGATTTGTAATGAGCCTATTCAATTTTATGTGCTGATTCTTCCATACCCTATGCATTGGGAAATGCCAAAATTTAATCTATTTAATAGTAAAAAAGACCCAAAAAAACAAGAGAGGTATTTTAAACACGTGTTATCTCATCACTCATGATGATGCTTTACTTTTGTGAACATTCCCATTGTATCTGATAGGACCTACCTTAGATTGGTATAGTGCGCTACCCAAGCACTCCATATTTTCATTTAACCAGATAGCTCAGGATTTTCTAGATCATTTTTATATCAACATTTTCAAGAAGGTCACAATGACCGACTTGTATGTGACACACCAATATGACGACTAATATACCATAGACTTTGTCGCTGGTTGGTGTAGCCTGATCAATCAACTCACATTCTAACTACCCCAAACTGAGTTGATAGAGTTGTTTACCCAAGCTTGCATTAGACACATTTAGTCAACTCTCTAAGTCCAAAATTTTCACACATTTGATGAGGCATTCACAATGGCATAAAAACTTTAAATTCACGCTATCAAAGAAAATAAAATTCAGTTACATAACAAGAGAACTCCATTCAAACCAAATGATTCTTCTTCTTCTTCTAAACCACAAAACAATCATTCTCACAACCATTCCAAGGTTAAGGGATCTGTGAATGTGGTGGTCTTGAAGGCTGGCCCATCTCATCCCTCAAACCAACCAAAACCATCTTCTAATCTTTCTTCGGTGTAAACTCTCCAATTCAAGCAAGAAAAATGAAAAATACACTCCCATAGGAGAGCCTTACTCCTCCATCTTGGAAACACTTCTCAAAGTTGGTGCCATTGATCTTCCAACAATAAAACCACATACTGGTTTTGATCCATCTCTCCCTTTGCCTGCATGGTATTAGGAATTTGATTACTGCGATTATCACCATGTAAGAGGTCACAATGACGGAAATTGTATAGCGTTTAAGAAATCATCCAGGAGATGTTATATAGTAGTGATATTTTCTTGGATAATCCTAATGAACTAGCCAACCAAAACCTACACATCTTTAGGAAGCCATTCTCCAACCACAATCACATGTTTAAACCAACTAGTGAATCCTATGACATACAAGCACGTGAGGTTCACACCATTTTTGACATGGTCTCCCTTATTTCGACTCAATTTCTCATCATCCCCTTTTGTTGAAGAGATTCTAACACGAACTCCTTTACCCAAGGAGGAGTATGTTCCATCCACTCCTCTACCCACGGAGGACCTCCTTACACCTAGTTCTTCATCTATAGAGGAACCCATTGTGTCTATGCCTCTTCTCATCACAAAATTCATCGTGTCTACCCCTTTACCCATGGAGGACCCAATCACATCAACACTTTTACCTATCAATGAAGTTGTTTCACCCAGTCCCCCACCCAAAGAGGAGTTAGTTTTTCCTACTTCTCAAATTAAAGGGAGCCTAGCCTATTTGAATCTGTCACCCAAGGAAGAACCCATGGAACCTATTTTTCATCTCCTCCACCAATAGAGGAGTTATTCATACCCTTCCTACCTATAAGTGACACTTCTCCTAAGACCTTCCAGGATCCTGTTGATCTTGTCACTTCATTGTTTTCCTATGTCCCTTAACTCATAATTTTAGACGGGTGTCACAACACGTTCATCACTGTATGAGCCAAATAATTTCTCAGGACTGGCTAGTCACTTAGACTATGTCAACAATTTCATTCTTTTGGGACTCCTTTGGATCCCTTTGTCCACTCAAAGGCAAATATCGCCTGCTGATAATTCCATGATTTATCCAAAGGTGTCTAAGACAACAAAAACTATCCTACCTATGCTAATTGTAATCACCTCTTATTCATCACCCTTACCCACATATAAACCATCATCATCAACCAAGCCGTTGCTTATGCCAAAAGTCCTACCTACATCCATACCTTCATTCGTATCTAAACCCATCACCACTTTGGGATTCATGTTGACATCAAGCTTAGTCCATCCTCCTGTCAAAATCGATCTAGCCACACCCTCACAAATCATCGCAAAGACTGTTCCCTCACATAAGAGGAGAACCCAACCTTTTAGGTCGTACACACCAACTTCAGCCACAACCCCAGGGTCACCTTCACCACTTCCATATATCCTAGGACCGTATCCATCAACCTTGGTCAAAGATCCTTTTATCCAAGGTAAACCAAAAATAAAAGAACATACCTCCTCGTCATGGTCTTCTATTCCACCCAAATTTCCTACCCAACCTATACCTCTTCTATTACCTAAATACTTTCTACCACCCCTACCAGCACCATTTCCTGTATCCTCATCATTACCCATGCCAGTTCCTTCTCCTTAACCATTCCTTTCCACAATTACTCCCACTATCGTCTTCATTGCACCTCCATTGTCACCTTGGTTAACCCTTCACCTTCCACCATCTACCTTCCCTTATACATCGCACAATACTCCTACACATTTACCCAAGAAGGTGCAACCCAAGCCCAAAGCCCCACTACCTTCCAACAAAGTAGTTAAACCTACACCACCTCTAACAACTAGCTCACTAGCTACACCTTTACCCAATAAGGTATATCCCAAACACAAAGTTGTACTATCTACCAAATAGGTATTCAAACTTATTCAACCTCCAATTCCACCTCTGGTGACGTCTTCTCCACCGGTGTTACCCAATCTTCTGAAAATACCCACACTCATTTCACATTTTGATCCATTGGAATGGCATTACATAAAAATCTTGGCTAACCTCTTAGAAACCTTTGTTATCACATTGCCACCACTTAGACGTTATGAAGCCCTTAAACCCAAACCAAAAGGTTTTGATGACACTAAAATCTATTCTTATCATTGTGTGTCAGGGTATCATGTAGAAAAATGTAAGGATCTTAAGACTATTCTTCTTCACCTATGTCCTCTCAAAGAAAAATTTGATGATGATGATATTTTAGATGAGGACCCCATTCCACCTTCACCTATCACCATACAACCTAACCCCATACTTAGTCACCAACCTCCATCTCCACTTCCACAACCCTTTTACCCTCCTCTGCAATTTGAGATCAACATGGTTCACATTAGAGAACTAGCCCAAACTCCTCTAAAATGTAATGGTGTCATACTCATTTTACAAGACCTGTGTCCCACATGTTCTTACCCCACGTGTCGCTACACCTTTCATGAGACACCCTCTTCTTTACCTCATATCAACATGGTTCGATTCGTCACTCAAGTTCATAAATACAAAGGGAAAGATAAGATGGATAGCCCATCTGCAGCACCATTACCCAACGTTCCATCTATACTTGCACCTAAGATCACCATCAGTGGACCTGCATACCCCAATTCAAACAAAGTTTCCCATCATACAATTATTAAGAAATCGGAATATTCACCTCTAAAAATTTTGTTATATGATCTCATCCAAACCTCTGAATCTCACTATCAAGATCTCCTTGAGATCCTACAAACCATCGAGGTACTTTCGACACTAAAATTTTCCTCCGTAATTTCTATTTCATTAATGTGTGTATTAGGAATAGGATGTTAAATATGATTAGTAGTGGCGTCTGATAGAAGATAACGGCACCGTCAGTATGGTGCCGCAATTAAAGTAGAGTATGGTAATAGTCAAAGTACAATAGGAATGTTGTGGTAAAAAGTAAATATTTGTCGTAAGTGGTCCAGTAATGTTAAAATGTCAAAGTTGGGGTAAGTAGAGAAGTAGGGTTTACATGATTAGGAATTAGAAATATTATATTTGTAATAAGGACAAAGAGTGATGTCATAAATATTTTTTGTATTTTATTTTTGGAAAAGTCTAAAAAGGTGGAACCCATGTGAGATGATAAGGTTTATCTTATCTTAGAAGATAAGCCTACATGTAAAGGCAAGAGTTTAGGCATGGAATATGATTGGCCAGAAGAGATTTCCTATCCTATCTTAGAGATAGGGTGGATAATCCTGAATTCCTATAAATAAAGAGGCCACCCCCCCTCATTTAACATAGAGGGAAGTAGTGAGAAATATCATATGAGTAAGTGTGTAAAGGAAGACATCATTTAGAAGGTGTGTTAAATAATCCATTGTGAAGTTTCTCCCATAATTATTGTTGGAAGACAAGTGAAGTCAGTAACACTTGAAGTACCTCATGGGTGAGATTGTAACAATTTCATGTTAATATTATAATTTACACTTATATTTCAGATTTGTCATCATTCCTTCGTATCATAGTTTATGGTATTCTTGTATTATGTTTATTGTTGTGTTTCCAGATTACATCCACCAAACTAAAGGTTGTGCATTAGTAAATAATCATAGCATGAGGAGTTCCTGGTGGAGAATTATCAGTGTCGGATTAGTGATGACATTTTGGTTCCGTTGCCGGGACCATTCCTCGTTGGTGGATTTTCTAGAGAGATATTCCCACTTAGTCAGAAAATATTTGGAGGGTAACCTTGTTTTTACTGTGCATAGTAGTTACCATGGTAAAGTCACTTTTTACTGTGAATAGTATTTACCGCAATAACTTCACTTTTTACCGTGAATAATGTTTACCACAGTAAAGTCATTTTTTACATCAGTAAGTCAAGTTTTACCATAGTTTACCGTGGTCATTTTTATTTTATTGTAGAAAGGTGTAAAATCACTTTCTATTATAGTGATTCCAATTATTTGTGCACATAAGTCTTGTTGATTGTACTTGTGGGTTGATATTTCACTGTGGTTACTTTTGAAAATAGGGAAGATTCCTATTTTTTTAGCCAAATCTAATGAATATGCTTCCTCTTTCATTCAAGAGTTTAAATGATCTTGCATTTGTAATGGCCTCATAAGAAGGGAACAATGGACTGAATTTTTTCCTACCTTTTTGGATGGTTTAGCTCTTAGGTGGTTTCAAACACTAGGTGATAATGTGAAAAATTCATGGGATTTATTAACTGAAATTTTTCTTGAAGAATTTGGTGAACAACAAAAATATGCAGATCTCATGATCGATATCTAAAAGCTATCCCAAGGAGAGAAGGAGAAGATAAGGGATTATCATGCTTGTGTTCTAGAGCTAAAGAGGAAGCTCGATGCCCAGATCTGGAAGGAAGGATTAGCGGATGGGTTGATGAATGGCATGGATAATCTCCTATGTAAGCACTTCATTCTTGGGATGAAGCTAGAGATCAGACAACGAGTGAAGTATGACCACCCAGCTACCATTGAACAAGCAAAGGAGATTGCAAGAAGGCAAGAAGAAAGCATGGAAGAGGAACCCAAAGAAATTGTTGCTAAAGTAGAGCCTACACCAGCACCTTTGGTCAAGAATCCACAACCACTCTTAGTGAGCACAAATCTTTCTCCTAGTACATATACTGAGTATGAAGATCTGCTCAGGAAGATAGGCTAGTTAACTATTAATCTTCTTCAAGGAAAAGAATTTAGTTCTCAGGGAGGAGATAGAGGTCCAAAAAGAAATATTTCTAAAGTTGTATGTTATGGTTGTCATAAAAAGGGTCATTATAAGTATAATTTTCCGGATAGAGCTTCTACATCTGGTACAAGAGATAATGATAAAGGAAAAACACCTGTGAATTATTTTGATGTAGTAGATAAGAGCATAAATAATGAAGTAGATGTGTTTGTAACAAAAAAAAAGAAAGAAAAATATAACCAAGATGGAAATGATCCTAAGAAGATGAAAGAAGAAACTAGTATGAAACATAGGAGAAGAAATTTGGGTGTGTAGAATTTTATGATTTCACAGGGACAAGGACCATACTCCATCTTATAAGATATGTCCAAAAAGCCTACAAATATTACATATGGTCAAATCTTCGCTATGTCTTCTGAGAAGAGGCAGGAGCTGCGAAGTAGACTCAATGCTCGATGAAGGAAGGAGGTTGAGGTCCCTGTTTTGGAGGCAGAGGCGGATCCCTATGCTCCACAAGCTAAGGTATTATGTAATGGTATTTCAATTCATGATGTCTTAGTTGATGGAGGTGCTATAATTAATGTAATGACCGAGTCTGTAATGAATATGTTGGGTTTAAAAATTGATCGCCCCTCAACACTTATGTTAAGGTCATTAAATAAGGGAAAAACTAAACCATAAGGTGTAGTTTCAAATGTAGTAATATCTGTTATGGGTGTTGTATGTGTGGTAGAATTTTAGGTGATGAAAAATGGTACTGTTACGTACCCAATGTTGTTGGGAAGACCATGGCTAAGGAGAGTCCATGCAAGAAACTAATGGAATGAAGGCTTCATGACACTTGGACATGACAGAGAGAGGGTGAAGATAAATTTGATCCCTCAGCATCATAACGCAAAACCTATGGATTCAAGTGATGAAACTAATGATTGGACATCCTCTGATTACTCTAGTACCAGTGAAGTGGACATAGAAGATGAAGAAAGCGAGGTTGATGTTTCGGTCATGGATATCCTTCCACTCACACTTTTGATTACAAGGAACTTCGTCAAGTAAGTTGGGTAGAACATTGTATTGAGCTGGTAGATGGTGCTAAGCCCATAAAGCAAATGTCATATAGAATGAATCCTAATTTTTCCAAGACTGTAAAAGAAGAAATAGATAAGTTGCTTGATGCAGGATTCATATTTTCTGTGGAGAATTCAGAATGGGTTTCTCCCATTGTGATCTCAATAAGAAAGAATGGGAAGCTACGCATTTGTGTTGATTACAAGAAGCTCAATAAGGAAACAAAGAAGGATCATTACCCTCTTCCATTTTCAGATCAGATCTTGGACGAAGTAGCTAGCCAGGAGTGCTATAGTTTTGCTGATGGATATAGTGGCTACAACCAAGTTCGTATAGCGGAGAAAGATCAGCTGAAGACCACATTCACCACTCCTTGGGGAATGTTTTCTTATAGAGTTATGCCTTTTGGGTTGTGTAATGCTCTGGCAACGTTCTAATGTTTAATGAATAGGGTGTTTGAATCATACATTAGGAACTTTATCAAAGTATTTCTGGATGATTTTTGCATCTATCGGAGCAAGATGGACCACTTGCACCAGATGGAGACAACATTTCAAAGGTTAGATGAAGAACAAGCCTCACTAAACCCTACAAAATGTGTCTTTGGATGTTCTAAAGGTGTTTTGTTAGGGAATGTTGTATCCAGAGATGGTATTGGTACTGATCGTGATAAAGTTTCAAAAATTAAAGAGTTACCATTTCCTATGAATAGAAGAAATAAGGCACATGAAGATTTTGAACAACTGAAGGAAGCCCTGGTGTCTTCACCTATTTTAAAGAATCCAGATTAGAGAAAGCCATTCATTGTGTATACTGATGCCTTAGATGCAGCACTAGGAAGTACTCTGAGCCAAAAAGATGAAAATGGGAATGATCATCCAGTTTACTTTGGGAGTAGACAAATGAGCAGTGATGAGGTAAATTATACTCTAACTGAAAAAGAGGCTCTAGCTATCATTTTTTCTATAAAGAAGTTTAGAAATTACTTGTTAGGGTAGAAATTTATAGTTGTAACAGATCATTAGGCTCTAAAATATATTGTAAATAAGCCTAACCCATCAGGGAGGATAGCAAGATGGATAATTTTGCTACAAGAATTTGAATTTGATATTATAGATAGGCTAGGAAAGAAGCATGTCAATGCAGATGCACTCTCTCGAGCCTATGATGGTTTAGCTTCATCTTGTGATGATGATGATTTCCTAGATGCAGCATTGTTATCCCTTGACACAATCCCTAGTGAATACATAGATATTTGGAATTATCTGAATGAATTAAAGTTTCCTGATAGTGCCAATTCAAAGACTAAGAGGAAGATTACTCAAGCCAGTCATCCATATTCTATTCTACATGGAGTATTATTTTAGATAGGACCTAATGGACAGTACAAGAGGGTAGTTGGAAGTGATCAAGGGAAGGAGCTGATAGAAGAATTCCACAATGGTACATGTGGAGGACACTTCTCTGGACAAATTACAGTAAGAAGGATCTTGGATGCAGGTTATCACTGGCCCACTCTTTTTAGAGATTGTTATAATTATTGTAAGACATGTAATATTTGTCAAACACATGGTAACCGTAAGACTTCATCAGCACCATTATGCCCTATTCTTCCACTTAGTCCCTTTGAAAAGTGGGGAATAGATATTGTAGGTCCACTTCCAACTACCCCACGCCAAAATAAGTATATTGTAGTTGCCACGGATTATTTAACCAAGTGGGTTGAAGCTAGGCCATTGAAAACAACTTCCATGGATGAAGTGGCAAGGTTCATATATGAATGCATTGTCACCAAATTTAGTTGCCCATTAGAAATTCTAACAGATCAAGGAAGCCACTTCATTAATGAGGTGGTAGAAGCACTAGTCAACAAGTTTTCTATTAAGCACAGGAAGGCAACAACATACAAGCCAATCACAAATTGACAGGTGGAACGAAATTTTTTTGTGTTATGTCAAATTCTAGCAAAAGATGCAGCCTTGTAGGTACATAAGTGGGATAAAAGGATTCATGCAACATTGTGGGCATATAGAGCAACATCAAAGTCAGCAACATGATACTCCCCATTTCAGTTGGCTTATGGCATTGATCCAGTTCTTCCTATTGAGTTTGATATTCTCACTGTGAGAGTTATGAAAAATGAAAGGATGGATGAAAGTGATTCAGTGAAAGAAAGGTTGGTGCATCTTCATTTGCTAGAGGAAATGATGGAAATAGCAAAGGATACAAGCTATAAGAAGAAAATGAAGTAGAAGGAATACTTTGATCAAAAGATCCGTTGGTCTCCATTTCATGTGAATGACTTGGTTCTAGTATATGATTCCAGATACAAAAAAGAAGACAGAAAATTTCTTCCAAAATGGACGGGGCCCTACAAAATAGCAGTTGAGCATGAAAATGGTACATACCGACTGGAGGAATAAGATGGCACTCCCATTATGAAATGGGTGAACCACGATAAGTTAAAGATTTTCCAAGCACCAAAATAGTCTACTCCGAGGATGGAGAAGAAGCTAGGAAGGGGGAAGATGTCGACACTAAAATTTTCCTCCGTAATTTCTATTTCATTAATGTGTGTATTAGGAATAGGATGTTGTTAAGTATGATTAGCAGTGGCATCTGATAGAAGATAATAACGCCATTAGTACGATGCCACCAATAAATTAGAGTATGTTAACAGTCAAAGTACAATAGGAATGTTGTGGTAAAAAGTAAATATTTGTCGTAAGTGGTCTGGTAATGTTAAAATGTCAAAGTTGGGATAAGTAGAAAAGTAGGGTTTACATGATTAGGAATTAGAAATATTATATTTGTAATAAGGACAAAGAGTGATGTCATAAATATTGTGTATTTTATTTGTGAATTTTTTTTAAAAAATGGAATCCATATGAGATGATAAGGTTTATCTTATCTTAGAAGATAAGCATACATGTAAAGGCAAGAGTTTAGGCATGGAATATGATTGGCCGGAAGAGATTTCCTATCCTATCTTAGAGATAGGGTGGATAAGCCTGAATTCGTATAAATAAAGAGGCCACCCCCCTCATTTAACATAGAGGGAAGTAGTGAGAAATATCGTATGAGTAAGTGTGTACAGGAAGCCATCATTTAGAAGGTGTGTTAAAGAATCCATTGTGAAGTTTCTCCCATAGTTATTGTTGGAAGGCAAGTGAAGTCAGTAACACTTGAAGTACCTCATGGGTGAGATTGTAACAATTTCATGTTAATATTATATTTTACACTTATATTTTAGATTTGTCATCATTCTTTCGTATCATAGTCTATGGTATTCTTGTGTTATGTTTGTTGCTGTGTTTCCAGATTACATCTACCAAACTAAAGGCTGTGCATTAGTAAATAATCATAGCACGAGGAGTTCCCGGTGGAGAATTATCATAGTGTCAGATTGGTGATGACAATACTACCTAATGACCCTTCACCTATCAATGTCATATTCACTCATCACCATGTAGCTGCACTTACCTCTTCACCTAAAAATTCTCTCCGCACTACCACCCATCAAGTTTCCACCGTCAGTTTATCTGACTTGGAGAGTTCTCCTTTCCATTCAGATGATCCTGATCCATCTCTATTCATGTCAAGGATACTCATGTCCGGCGTGTTATGATTTGACAGGGGCGTGAGTATCAATATCATTTCCTCATGTGCATATGAGAAAATGTGCATACCTGTCAATTACATGCATAATAACCCAGTTATGCTATGCTCATTTAATGATGCCATCACTTCCACCCTTGGCACCGTCATCCTCCATGTCTGTGTGGGTCCTCATATTATTCTTGAGCTCTTCTACATTCTTGAGGGGGAATTATAATATAACATGTTACTTGGCCGACCTTGGATTCATTCCATGTGATGTTTACCTTCAACACTTCACCATTGCATTAAATTTGAGTATGAAGGGCACCCATATACCATTCCTATAGATCCTTCCCCTTTCAAGACCTGTAAAATGTTATATCACCCAAACAATGTCTTGATTCCAGTCAAGGCATCCACCACCACTGCCACTACCACTACTACCAATTATTTTGTTGTCATTCCTTCTTTCATTTCCATCTCACCTTCTTTCATTACCACACCTACCAGTTTTTCCATGCCATCTACCACAAGTGGCCCATCTATTCCCACCGTTGTTGTTGTTGCTTCCAAAGCTAACCCACCTTTGTATTCTCAAGCTTCGAGTAGTTAATCTATCTCATAATCCCAAGTCCTAACTTCTTATCCCTTGGTAGATGTTTTTCAATGTCTTTCCTTGGGGGAGTATCACCTCTATAACGTCACTATTTTCCTTACTCCTCAAGAGTATGGTAGCCTACACCAACATCCATATTATGACCGATGTATAAGAGAAGTAATTTCATATGGTCCTCCTCATCTCTGTACCAATATGATGTATGGGGGACTAGATGTCTCTTCTTATTCACTCAAACCACCAACCATAACACAACCCTTTATATTTTATTTCAAACACCTCACTAGCCACTGCTTTTCCCATACCTTTATCAATCGTTGTGCTTGGAAGGGTTTTGGCTTTGGTCTTTATGAACAAGTTCGTCACACAGTTATATCTTGCACATCCCAAAAACATAAATATCGTAGTGGTATCGGCTTTGCTACACCACCTAGTATAAAGATGGATTGTGCACACCTCGTAGAAAAAATTCAACCTTCCATACCTTCATCACCTAGTATACCATATTCTACACCATTTTTTCCTATCACCCCACCTTCCCCTATGAAGTCTATGGATCCATAATACATTCCTCATAACATTGTTTTTTTCGTAAAAACCATTTCCTTAGGACATCTGACCTATCATTGTAATGTCAAGGCTCTTTCTTCCATTCTACTCCTTTATCCGAACATGTTAAATGATGACACACTATCTATCAACATTGTTCACTTTTAATATGATGACTCTCTACTTACCTATCTAGGTACAGAGAATTCCTACATTCATCGGTGATTACCATCTGAGACATAAACCATGTTGAATGAATCGACCATAAAGATCAAAATTCATACTCAGGATGACCCCCGCATTCTAAAGATTGGCCAGTCTTTAGATCCTATCGAGAAGTAATCTTACACTTATTTACTCTGAGAACATAGCAACACTTTTTCTTGGTTGTATGCCAATATACCCGATATTAACCCAAATATTGTGGTCCATAATATCGTCACCCTTCCTAATGCCAAACCTATTAGGTAGAAGAATCAACCATTAGTTTCAGGATCTATGGTTCATTAAATGTCAACCCAAGGGCGTAAGCTTTTCAAAGGGCTTGCAAAGTATATGCTACAGTACTTCAAAGTGAGGTCTTTGTAGGCTAGAAATTCAGCAAAGAATGTAAAGCAATGCTTATGCAAATTAGAAAGTAAACCATGGATGTTACTTAATCTCATATCTAAAACTCAACACACTATGCACATTCTAGAAATGAAACAAACAATTGATAATCAAACCACACAACATAAAATAGGAACTGGAGGAATAAGATCTTCCCTGCAATTCCTTCTGAGGGGGCCCTCCTCATGTAGAAGAGAGTTCCAATCCTACCCTAGAAACTTACATCACTTCTCAGAAGAATAAATGATTCATCAATAAATATGTAGCAATTAAAGATTGCTACAGTGAAGAGATTACAATATATATATGCGCAGGAATATAAAAATCCTCTTAATCTATTATGTCTATTGCCTAGTATCTTATTATGCTTTTCATACATATACACACACACACACACACACACACACACACACACACACACACACACACACACACACACACACACACACACACACACACATACACACACACACACACACACACACACACACACACACACACACACACACACACACATATATATATATATATATATATATTAATCTACCTGAACCTACAGGTGGATTAACAACTTATTATATTTTAGGAATACGATCAAAACCACTCAAACAAATTGCAGATATTCTATTTTATCTTTTGAGTGAAGACAACTAGTTTCTGCCTTATTTACATAACAAACTTCCTAACAAGATAACCTTATATGAGGCATTAGGATAGCTGACACTTTTGTCTTATACCATGGGTATGAGCTGGACAAGTTCCCCTTTTGATACATCCAACTGGAGATGTGCGCTATATTGTTGCTACAGGTAATTCTGGAAGATGCTACAGGTAGATCTGGCAATTGCTACAGGCAGATCTAGCAGTTGCTACAAGCAAGAGAAACCACCCAAGCACTATGTAGACTTGTCTTTCCAAATATTCCACTTGTTTAACTTGGTTTCCAACTTCATATTCTCATCTCCATATACTTTATGGTGTTTCATTGTTGTTGGATGTCATGATTGTCTTTTGTCATTTCCCAGCCAGTGGCTACGGGCTGCAGAGTAAGTGGCTACAGGCTAGGGCCTACTACTCCAAAATCTTGTGGAATATTGTAATTCACTCATAGAGACATCTGAAACATTATATTGCACAAAATACAAGTTTCAAAAAAGTAAATAAGTATATTAGATCTTAATAAACATGAAAAACTAAACATATGCAAAATCATAATTTTATTTCATATCAACCATCAAGAGGAGATTATAGTTGCAAAACTGTATGTGTAAGAGGACTCAAAAAGGATTTAGATGGGGGAAAAACATGCCAATGTATGGCCTCATCACACCCCCCAACTTAGCTTCTTGCTTTCCCCTAAGCAAGTTGGCCCATTTTGAAGGCACAATATCTTCTGAAATCATAGGGGTCTGTAACACCTATCTCACCAAACCCATAGAAACATCCCCTTGCCCAAATTTCCTGCCATAGAGCTGATTCTCTCTCTTTATTTAAAGAAACTACTTCCCTCCAATCTGGAATGGGGACTAAAGAATTTGATGCATGTTATCAAAATTACCTTGAGGGTAAATTTTGGATACCAGAAGATGGGAGGATGAAACCTCAGTCCTATCCATCTTTCCTTTTTCCTCCTCACAAGTTCTATGTAGTCATAAAATCTTCTCAAGGCTTGCTTGAGGTTTACAGGTGAGTAAGGTTCTTTGTTCTTCAACTTTATGGGCATCTCATCCCATCTTGATTTGCAGGATGTATAGGATTTTTTTCCTTCTTTCTCTAGAAATATGAAATACTGGTTTTGAACAGCTATTTGCCTCTATCTAATCCATGCCACCAAGTTATCTCTCAATATGAATTCTGACCATTCTTCCACAATGTCTTCAGGGTGGCCACTCTCTCCCCTTATCATTAGGGAAGTCTATTTTTCAAGTAAAAAATACTCATCTGCCTCTTCTTTCCTTTTCTTTTCATTTCACAGGTAGGATGTGAAGGCATTAAGAAGGATGTCTCCCATGTATAGATTGGGATTGCACTTTACATTAGAAGGGAAAACAAAATTGTGGACGTAAAACTCACTCAGTTGTGCCTGAGTGTTAGGGTCAAATTCTCTATATATGTTAAAGAATGTTTTGGGGTCATCCACAACATAGGAAAGGTTATTGTATATCTTCTCATATTTGAAATGTAACCATTTATCCCGCAGATATAGAGCATATACTCGTGGTGGGGGTCTGCATTCTAATACCCTAGTAGAAAGATAATACATATCTTCTACTTTCATGTTGAGTTTCTCTATTTCTGCCTCCTGTTTTTCCACCTTCTCTATCAATGCATCATGTTTCTGCCTTTCTTCTACATGCCCTTTAAATCTTTATACTAGGCCTTGAAAAATACTATAATCTTCAAGAAAATTCTCTTCTAAGAATGTATATAAGTCATCCTTAGGGCCAGCTGAATGAATATTTTCATAAGTAAGGTCAACATGAATTACCTTAGGCTCTGCTGCAGGCTATCCTTGTGCTCTGTATGGAACCAATTGGAGTAAGGACTCATCCTTTTCCCCCTTGTATTCACCCTCATATTGTGGTTCATTTTCAGGTTCATCTGCGGATTCTTCTTCCATGGAAGTCTTCTCCAAAGCTTCTTCTGCTCCTATCAGGCATCCAATCCTCATGTACCCTCTAGGTTTCTTATAATGTTTCTCAACAGTTTGATTTCCTCACTACCTATTCTAGAGTTTGGAATTCAGGTTCCAGTTCCTCCTCACCTTCTTCTTCCATTGCTATTTGTTGGGGTACTTCAAGAGGTATTTGTTCTTATTCCTCTTCTCCTTCTGAACTATCCACTTGTCTCACTATCTCGAAACCCTCTTCTGTAATAAAGTCTTTCTCCTTTTTTTCTTTTGAGGTTCTTCTTCACTAATTTCAATAACCTCTGTTTTTGTAGGTTTCTTCTTTCTTAGCCTGTGAGATCTCCTTATAGGTGTTCTTTTTCTTTTTGGTTCTTTCTTAGGGGTTACCTCCTTTACTACCTTTTGTTTTCCTTTCTCCTTAGGTGCTGAAGTAGTTTCATTCTCTTCAGGTTTCCCCTCTACTATAATTATTGGTGTAGGGGGTGTCTTTTATTTTTCTTGCATGTTGTGTTCCTTAGCAGGTGGTGTTACCTCTGTACTCTTCATCTTCTTGGAGACAGAGCCCTTTGATTCTTCCAACAGAAACGCACTTATTATTTTCTGAGGGCTTATTTTCTTACTCCTCATCTCTTCTGTGGTTTCCTCCTCTGAGAAAATGATGAGCCTTCTTCTTCTCCTGCCCATAGCAGTAGAACTCCGAGTAACTCATGCTACGGGCATGTTAGATTGTTCTTCTTTTTTCTTAGGGACCCTTATGATGTGCTTTTCTTTTGAATTCCTTTCTTGTTGTGGCTGTCTCTCAGGGATTTCTTCTTCTTCCTCTTTTTCTTCAATTTTTTCTTGACTCTTCTCTTCTCCAGATGCTGCAAGTTACTAGTTTGGATTCCTCCTTATCTGATTTAAATCAATCCCAGGTTGGGTGTTTTGGAGGCCTTGCTTGGTGATTAACCAGATCAGACAGTGATGTGACAAGGCCGTCTCTACCCCTTTCTGATATTCCTTCACCATTTTCTTCAAATTGTTCAACAGATGGTTTGGAATATTCATTACTATTCCATGCCTCAAGTGATTTAGGTATTTAAATTGTATTGTATAGATTAGGGAATACCTTCCTTCACATGTGAGGTACTTGATAATGAATGTAGCAATTTCCCTCCAGGAATCAGGTAAGCTTCTTCTCTCATTACCTCCTTTTGTCTACTTGCACTACTCCTCTTGTCTGAAGAAAAGCTATCTAATTTGCTGCCCATTGGGTTTCTCCTCCCAATTTTCTCCATTCTGAGGGAGTCCTGTCACTTGCCCAATCAAGTCTTCTGTTACTGAAAATGATATGCCTACTACCGTGGCTTGATGTCCATCAAACGTTCTTGTGAACTGTTCTGCTATATCCTCTGAGTATTCGGTTAGCAGTTGGAACTAATTTGTCCATCTAGCTCATTCAAATATATCCCAGCAATGGGGATCATTTCTTAGGGGTGTGATGTCTGTAGGTTCTCTACAAACAACCCATCCTCCCATAGCTACTATAGGAAGGGTTTCTTTTCTGCATGGAAGATGGAAGTATTTTCCTTTCTCGTTTCTCTTGGAAACTTCTTTGCTTGTTCTTCACCCTTTTGTTTTGCTTAATCACATATCAGGGGCAATCTTTAATTTTCCCCTATATTTAGAGGCATGTGTTCTTATTGCCTAGATCCTCATGTTGTCAATAATTAAATCTTACTTGCAGCCATATGTACAAAAATATTTGATTCCTTCCCCCTGACAGATGTCACTCATCCTGAGTGAGAAAGACATTTCACGCGTTCCATCTTGCTTTCAATTTCAATGCTGAGGGAACTATTAATGTCCACTCGTGATGGTGATTAGAAAAAAAGTAAATGATTAAGGCATATATTTAGTTTAGCATGTCCTTGAAGAAATAAATACTTATTACTTTTAAATATTACCTTTTCTGTAGTGTCACCTAGGTGTTGTCCACGTGACACCTTGTTATGGAGATATGTCACATCTAAAGGTTAGGTGTGTATCACGTTGAGAAAGCATCATCTAAAAAATGATTGTGCTGCTTGAATATGGTTATGTAATTGTATGCTCAGGTAAAATCATGATGTCGGCAATGATCCTTTGAATTTCCTTGGAAAGTGTGCTTGGTAGATCAGACATAGTATTCCTCATGGACTTTGTTGGAGGTCTGTGCTTATAGTTCTGCATCTGTAACATGTGTTTGTAAAAACAAACAAAAAATGATACATGCTTGCATGATGCTTGTGACTTTTAGAGATTCATAGTCCTTACCTTGAGTTTGAATGAGGTCTGCAAGTGTTAAAGTGGATGTTTGCATCTCATCTTGCAACTACCCGTAGAACTTCTTTGATGCAGGTTGCTAAAACTCTTACCCGCATTAGTAGAAAGAGTGCCTGTAGCAAGCAAGGAATGTGCACAAGAAGAGAAGGAGTACCTTCATTGTGAACTCTGCATGTGTAATTGTGGTGATTCAAATATTTCCACCTATCCGTCAGAATGTAACTGTGGCTGCCCAAACAGCTACCCGTAACACTTAAAAAGTGCCCGTAACAATGGTTTTAGGAGCCCGCAACAACTAGAATGTCACTCACAACAACTGGGATGTTGCCCGTAACAACTGGAATGTTACCCACAACAATTGGAGGTGGCAAAAGTAATGTGTTGGAGTAGGTTCGCTGGATATCCTATGTAAAAACACTTTTTTTATTATATTTATATTTTTGCCCCTAAATGGCCAGTGAGCTGGTTTTCCATCCAGGCCCTTTTACTTCACTTCTAAGTAGCCAGGAAGCTGGTTTTCTAGCCAAAATTTTCCAACAATGCCCAAAAAAGGGTTTTCATTGTTGGTTTTTTTTTTTTTTTTTTTTCAGATCCTGCTACTACTTGTAGCAGAATTTTTATCGCGGACCTATTGAGGTCCATATGTAGCATTTCAATCTTCTTCCCATGGGAGGTAGAGATCATCCTCCTTTTCATTTTCATCAATCTCCTTGTCCTGTAAACTTGGTGGGGAAACATGAGGGTTTGTCTGCATGGATTTTTGTACTTGCTATGAAAATTGTTCCTTTGATAAGGGCTTCTTGTATACCTTGAGTCGGCAACCGTTAACTAGGAGGTTGAATCTTACTGGATTAGTTGTTCATAGCTGGACCGCACCATTGTCATAGACATGTTCTATTTCATATGTCCCAAGCCATCTTGTCTGTAATTTTCCTTTGTGGTCCTTGTATTTTGAATTGAATAGTAGGGCCCAATCCCCATGTGTGAATTGCCTAGACTTGATGTATCTATCATGCCATCCTATTCACTATTGTTGTATCAATTCTGTGTGTTGGAGTGCTTGTTGTTTGTACTCATCCAAAGCATTGAGCTGCATCAATTGTTGCTTCTGTGCTTCAGAAATATCAATTCCTATCTCGAGTGCACTCCCCAGAGTTTTGTGTTTGAATTATATGGGCAACATTGGTCTCTTACCATATACCAACTCATATGGTGTGAAGCCAGTAGTTGTTTTCCATGTGATTATGTATGCCCATACAGCTTCGTGGAGACAGGACTCCCAATCCTTCCTTGAAAGGTTGAATGTCTTGGTCAGGATATTTTCTAATTCCCTATTTGTGACTTCAATCTGCCCATTGGACTATGGATGGTATGGTGTGGACTTATTGTGTCATATTGTGTATTATTCCATGAGATCGGTAATGAGATCAGAAATAAACTATGGTCTTTGATCTGTAACTATCTCCCTTGGTACACCATAGCTTGTGAATATCTCTTCGTATAAGAAGGCTGCTACTTTCTCATCGCGAGCATGTGTCAGTGATTTCACTTCAGCCCATTTGGTGAGATAATATCTACATACAAGGATGTACTCTTTGTTGTTTGATTTGGGGTTGATGGGCCCAACAAAATCCAAGCCCCATTTTTCAAATGGTTCCAGCTGCAGCTGGGGCCGTAATGGCATTTCATCTGACCTTGTAGGCCGCCCCATACATTGGAATTTATCACAGTGTGTTGTATATCTATTTGCATCCTTATGCAAAGTAGGCCAGTAGTATCCTATAGTCAGGATTTTGATTGCTGTTCTTTTGGCTGCAAAGTTTCCACCACATGGCTTGTCATGGCATGCCCTCAGGATGTCAACTACTTCATCTTCCCATAGACATCTTCGTATTACACAATCTGGTCCAGTATAGAAGAGAAAACCAGATAATCAAGAGTACTTACCACTTTTCCGGATCAAGGCACACTTCTCTTTTGAGGAAAAGTGATGTGGCAATTGTCTAGAAACGAGGTAGTTTACAATATCAGAAAACTAGGGTGTGGAGATAGTGAGGGAAAAGAGGTGCTCATTGGGAAATGAGTCATCCACTATGCCACCCTCTGGATTGCTTTGTAATCTTGAAAGGAAATTAGTGACAACGTTGTCCTTTCCTGGTTTATCTATTATGGTAATGTCAAATTCTTGCAACAAAAGAAGACATCTTACCACTCTACTAGATACCAAGGGTTTATTCATGAGGTACCGGATAGCAACATGGTCTGTGTGTACAAAAACTTGGTAGCCTGTGATGTAATTTTTAAACTTGTTGATTTCATACACGACTGCCAAGAATTATTTCTCCGTCACCGTGTAGTTCAGCTCTACCACTTGCATGTTTTTGCTTACAAAATAAATGGCATAGTCGAGATGGCCTTCTTTTTGTCCTAGTACTGCACCTATGGTAGTATCAGAGGCATCTATATGTATATGGAAAGCCAATGTCCAGTCAGGTCCATGTAATATGGGGGTTGATATGAGCAACTGCTTCAATAGATTGAATGCCTCATTACAAGCGGAAGTCCATACAAACTCAACTTCTTTGTTTAGCAAGGTAAACAATGGGGCTACCATTTTGCTAAAATTATTGATGAACCTTCGATAGTAACTAGCATTACCTAAGAAGATGTGTACATCTTTTTGTTTTTGTGGTACCGACAGGTCCTTGATGATAGAAATCTTAGCTGGGTCTACTCTAATCCCCTTTTCAGAAACATGGTGTCCTAGTATTATCCCTTCCTCCATGAGCATGAAACATTTCTTATGACTTAGGGATAGATGATTTTCCTAACAGCCTAGTAATATGTTTTCCAAATTATTCAGACATACCTCAAATGTGTTTCTGTAGATGGTGAATTCATCCATATATATCTCTACACGGTCATGTAAGAGATCTAAAAATATGCTAAGGACTGCTCGTTGAAATGTGGTGGGTGCATTGCACAATCCAAATGGTAGGACAACATATGTGAATGTTCCCCATGGACATGTAAACATGATCTTTTCTTGATCCTCAGGAGCAACACAGATCTGATTGTACCTGCTGAAACCATCTAAGAATGCAAAGTATTTCTTTCCTACAAGTGTATCTAATACTTGATCAATAAATGGAAGTGGGAAATGATCCTTCCTTGTAGCTGCATTCAATTCTCTGTAGTCGATACATATATTCCAGTCACCTCCTTTCTTGGGTACAATGACTAACGGAGAAACCCATTGGCTATTAGAGACTGGATAAATGAATCCAGCATCTAAGAGTTTTTGTATTTCAATCTTGATGATTTCCTTCATTGATGGGTTCATCTGCCTTTGTGGTTACGTATGGGTTTGCATTCTTCTTTGATGTATATGTGGTGTGTATAATTTTCTGGGCCGATGCCTTACATGTCTTCATAGTCCCATGCAAAGGCTCCCTTGTTTGCATGTAATACTGCTATCAAATTTCTTTCTTCTTCCACACTTAATTGGTTATTTATGCAGAGTGTCTTGCCTGGCATTATTTCTATGGTCTTTGTGGCTTCTATCATTTACTTTATACTGCTGATTGATCGTGTGTGGCTGCAGCTATGTGGCAGAAGCTAATGGAAGGTCCTTTGATCGCTATTAGTTGGTTCTTCGTTGGACCATAGATTAGAAAAAGGACAATGAATACAAGGTAATTCCTTAGGATTGGGTTGTTCTACCTAATAGTTGTTTTGTAGCATGTTGGAGATGATTGTATCCTCCTCTAAATCTGCCAATGTGCATGCATGATCCATTGTCAAAACAAGGCAGAGGGGTACCTCTTCTTCTTCTTCAATCCAAACAGGTTGGTCCTTGTCTTGTGATACTTGTGCTGGTGGGTACAAAACTAGTTTCTTGGTGATGCTCCCATTTTAAATCCGCATGTTGCCAAATCTACAGCTGATTAATGCATCTGCAGTGGCCAGCCATGGCCTTCCCAAGATCATAGGATATCCTCCAAGTTTTTGTTTGGCTGTAATACAATAAAATCTGCAAGGTACTCCCATGAATTGAATGATATGACCATATCTTCGACAATTCCTTTCGGTCATACTGTGGATCTGTCTACCATTTGTAGCATTGTAGATGTGGGCTGAATATGTTGTAGGTCCAGTTTATGCATTGTTTCCATTGTTATGACATTGATGGTAGCTCCTAGATCGATCAAGGTATTATGGACTTATTGTCCATTGATCTGAACAGTGACAACTGGACAACCTAGATCTGCATATTTTTGTGGTAGCGTTCTTCCCAGCATGATTTCTGCCAATTGTCCAATGACATGGAATGTATTAGGATCCTTCTTCTTTCTTCCAAGTTTCTAAAGGCACAAATTTCTGACTACCTTGGAATAAATGGGGACATCTTTAATGGCTTGAAATAATGGGATCTTCACAAAAACATTTTTCAGCTGCCCTAGGATATCAAACTCAGGTTCAGCAGGAGTGCGTTGAAGATTCAGACGTTCTAGGAAGGGTGGTGATGTGGTTTCTGTATTTTCTTTATTGGTGGGTTAAGGATCTTCCTATGGCTGTGGTGTAGGATGGTTATGTGGAATGAGTATTAAAGGATCTTTTATTACGGCTGGGCTTAGTGGTGGAAGAGTTTTTCCTTAACGAAGGTGGACTTCATTGATGTCCACTGTATAGGTAGGGTACTATGTTATTTCAGTAGTACATGTTGGTTGAGCCAACTTATCTGCAAGATTTTACACAGGTTGAACAAGTATTTGAGTTGGTCTTGCTAGTTGTGTGTTTGGAATTATTGTAGGATGTTGTATTTGTTGTGGATACCCACCTTGCTGATTTCCGCAAGGTTGTTACCCTCTCCATGGTTGATGCCATGGGTTTGCAAAATTTTGTGGACCCTAGGTTGGCTAGTTTTGCCATTGATTTTGTGGTGGCTGCCATGGTTGATTTTTCCAGGAATGAGTAGGAGATTGCTACCATTGATTTGGATTATATGGTTGCTACATAGGCCAATGTGGGTCGGGAGGGGCTGAGGACATCCAAGGATTATTCCAGCTAGGCATGTTATTTGCATTTTGATTGAAAAATGATGATTGTGAAAACGGTGAATTTTATCCCATACCTGGATAGTTTCTCCATAGCTGCCATGGTTTCCTCTACGCCACGTAGAATACTTGGTCTCCATCTCCTTCGATGGCATGCAACTCCATGGAGTTTGGATCTTCAGATGTAATGCTTGCTACCTTGGCCTTTACAGCTTGACACTTGCAATCTACCTATTTTTTTTACAATCTGGGTAGTAGACTCTAAGGGATTGGTCCATTGCTTGTTGTTTTTTTCTGGTGTGTAGCGTGTCTAGCTATATGGCCATGCGGCTAATTATGTCCATCTTCATGTCCCATAGCAGAGTGCTCACATCAGCTTTAGAGATCCTATTGGTGGATTTTTGCAGCATCTTGTTGTTTCAAAATTTACCCAGATTAGATCATGAATAGTTCTTCCCCAGTAGCTGGATCTCATCAAAAGCCAGCTGAGATACATCTCCTCCGCTCATGAGGTCCAAGGCTTCTAAGAATTCATCCTAGATTCCCTTCAAAAACACCAGCTTGAGTTTCTCTGGGCTGAGTTCAGTTTGTTTATGCTTCTGTAGGGTGAAGGTGAACCTTTCCGTGTAATCCTCTAAAGATTCATCCTCATCTTGGGTCATGAGGAATCTGTCATTCCTTCTGAAGTTGTGAAATTTGCCATATTCTTGATATTTGGCCAAAAAAATTGTCTTCATATCATCCCAACTGCTGACTGAATTTCCTCTGAGTCCCATAAACCATCTCAGCACTAAATCCTTCAGGGTGGCTAGAAAGAGCTTGAGCTTTTGTTCATCCTTTCAGTAGTCATAGCTCCGGCATAGCACATCATACTCAAATAAGAACATATTTGGATACTCATTGAGTGTTCCCCTAAAGTGAGGAAGGGATGAAAACGGAATATTTTTCATGGGAGTAGCTTCTGTAGCCTCTGTAATTGGGAATTCAGAAGTAGAGGTAGCAGGACCATCTTCATTCTCCATGGCATATTTCCTTATGATATGAATCCCGAGAGATTTAAAAATAGTATCCTCGAGCTCTTGATTAACCTCCCTTTTGGTACGATAATGTACATATACTTGAGGTGTGGTATGTTCACTGGAGGTAGTTGTAACAGAACTTGTTTCTGATCTGAGCAGGGACACTGGTATTTTTTCTTCTAGCGGAGTGTGGGATTCATTTGAATCCACCTCTTTTCTTCCTTCTACTAACTCAGCCATAATCTTTTATGCTTCTTGTTCTTCTTGAATATTTTGCAACTCCTTCTCTACTAGTCTTCTTCTTCTTTGTGTGGAAGTGTATTCCTCCTCTGAGGAGATAAGTGATTTCCTTGCTATTGTAGGAGGTGGTGTTGCAATTTGGCTCTGCCTTGGAAAAAATCTTCCGAATGCGTCTCGTTCTCTGTACATAGATTCACAAGCTCTTTTCTTCTACTTTTCTTGATTTTTATTTATTTTTTTATTTATTTTTATATATATGAGGGGGTTGGTCTTTAATGCTAATTGCAGAAATTGGGAAATGTAGAAATGACAAAAATTGTTCTAGAGAGTAGGAATTCTAGCTCCTAGAATTTTTTTTGAAATAACAGAAAAAGAAAGTTGATCTAGAAAACTGGAATTTTTATCTAGAAAGTAGGAAATGAAAGTAATGAAATTACTGGAAACGGGAACTAAATCACCTCTATGGCACTGTCTGGACACCTTCCCCGAAAACGGCTCCAAAATGTTGGGCAAAACAATCAACCATTACTTTTAGGATATGTGGTTCATTAAATGTCAACCCAGGGGCGTAAGATTTTCAAAGGGCTTGCAATGTATATGCTACAGTACTTCGAAGTGAGGTCTTTGTAGGCTAGAAATTCAACAAAGAATGTAAAGCAATGCTTATGCAAATTAGAAAGTAAACCATGGATGTTACTTAATCTCAGATCTAAAACTCAACACACTATGCACATTTTGGAAATGAAATAAACAATTGATAATCAAACCACACAACATAAAATAGGAAATGGAGGAATAGGATCTTCCCTGCAATTCCTTCTGAGGGGGCCCTTCCTCGTGTAGAATAGAGTTCTAATCCTACCCTAGAAACTTACAGCACTTCTCAGAAGAATAAATGATTCATCAATAAATATATAGAAATTAAAGATTGCTATAGTGAAGAGATTACAATATATATGCGTAGGAATATAAAAATCCTCTTAATCTATTGTCTGCTTCCTAGTATCTTATTCTGATTTTCATACATATATATATTAATCTGCTTGAACATACAGGCAGATTAACAACTTATTCTATTTTAGGAATATGATCAAAACCACTCAAACAGATTGCAGATATTCTGTTTTATATTTTGAGTGAAGATAGCTAGTTTCTGCCTTATTTACATAACAATATTCCTAACAAGATAACCTTGTATGAGGAATTAAGATAGCTAGCAATTTTGTCTTATACCATGGGTATGAGCTGGAAAAGTTCCCCTTTTGCTATGGCCAACTGGAGATGTGCACTAAAATGTTGCTACGAGAAATTCTGGAAGATGCCACGGGCAGATTTGGCAATTGCTACGGGTAGATCTAGCAGTTGCTACGGGCAAGAAAAACTGCCCAAGCACTGTGCAGACTTGTCTTTCCAAATCTTCCACTTGTTTAACTTGGTTTCCAACTTCATATGCTTAGATCCATATACTTTATGATGTTTCATTGTTTTTGGATGTCCTAATTCTCTTTTGTCATTTCCCAGCCAGTGGCTACAGGCTGCTGCAGGAGCACAATCAGTGTGTTACAGGCTACAGAGTAAGTGGCTACGAGCTAGGGCCTACTACTCCAAAAGCTTGTGGAATATAGTAATTCACTCAGAGAGACATCTGAAACATTATATAACACAAAATACAAGATTCACAAAAGTAAATAAGTATATTAGATCTTAATAAACATGAAAAACTAAACATATGCAAAATCATAACTTTATTTCATCTCAACCATGAAGAGGATATTATAGTCTCAAAATTGTATGTGTAAGAGGACTCAAAAATGATTTAGATGGGGCCAAAACATGGCAATGTATGACCTCATCAAAACCCATGAAATAAAAGTTACAAAAAATACATCCATGCATTGCCTTTCTTATAAAAGAAGAACTCCAGCTCCTCCTTTAGGGGGACTCTACATATGCACGGATTTCTATGACCTTAACTTAGCTTGCCCCAAAGATGATTTTCCTTTACCCAGAATTGACCAACTTATTGATCTAACAACAGGCCATGAGATGTTATCTCTCATGGATGGGTTCTCAGGTTATAACTAGATGTAGACACCTAAAATTGGTTACCCAATTTAGTGTCCCTCGCATGTGTTTGCCTTCTCAAGTAACCTAGAGCACGTTTATATCACCACTTATCCCTTAGGGTATTATTTAATATTTGATTTAAACATCTATCCTAAGTTTATTTCACCCCATTATGTTTTACCCATAGATAATTAAATATTAACTATTTAATTACACTTTTTGCATATATCTTAACCGCTTATCTACCCCATATCAATTTTATCCATCTATCCCCCCTATTTCTCCTCCCCCCAAACCATGCAATGGGATATTTTCCGTATTTGAGTCAAAGGGATCACTTGCATCCTTCCAAAATTGTCCTTTTTGGCCATTTCGAGAGTCTGTTCCATGATCGGCGCCCACTGGTACTCGGTTGATGCTAATTTTTCAGAGCGGCACCGATTACATCTTGGTCGGCGCTGATTACAAATACAGGGCCAGAATTTAGTTCTAGTGAGACAGAAAGAACGGAAAAGAGTTTTGAGCATCAAGTCTGAGCATTATCTATCAAGCGAAAGTGAATTCTGTCCAAATCAATCCCTGAGAGGAGTACCGTTACTCTGCTCCTACCACATCAACATCATGAGCCTCCATTAATCTCTTGGTGACTTTGTTCCTACATCTAGTGAAGGTGGAGCTTTGCCAGTATCCCTACGGCTCCTGCAGATCCAGCGAAGATCGACGATCTAGCTTTCATTGTCCATTTCTCAATCTTCCTGTAATTTTCCCCTAGTCAACGCCGACCAATCCCAATCGGCGTCAACTTTCTCTAATCGACGCCGACCTATCCCAATTGACGCCAATTCTTCCAATCGATGCCGATCAGCCTGTAGATAGGTAAAGAATTTAGGTAACACAAATCCAACATTGTTTTCACAGTTTCCTATTTTTTGTTGCTTTCTGTCCACTGTATACATTCCATCTGTCACTTTTAATCAGAAAATCTAGACATTTATTTACATTCTTTTATCATGTATGCTTCTTCTTCTAATTGAAAACATGGACTGACATCCACTGAGGGAGCTTATCACTTCTCGGACCTACTTTTTGGGAAGTCCACCCAAATATCTTTTAACGTTGTCTTTTTCTTTCAAGTACCTGTGTCTCGCAGGTTTTTCAGATCTGCTTTACAGGATCGCTCATGTGCTCCTGTCTTGTCTACATCAGCTTTCCTTTCTATCTACATCTTCGGATCTTGTCTTATCTATCAGGTATCGATTTCATTTGAGTTTTTCAGGGTTTTTTTGCTTAGTTTAGTACACTAACTTGGACAGGTAACAAGCACGGAAATTCTTGATCTACACCAGATATTACTCACATCAAAAGATCAACATAAAATAACCTTCATCATTCCTTGGGGGACATTGTGTTATCAGGTCATGCCTTTTGGTTTAAAAAATGCTGGTGACACTTATTAGTGTGTAATGACCTATATCTTCCATGACATTAAGCATTTCATATTGGAATATTATGTCGACAACCTTTTCGGTAAATCCCAAAGTTGTGCTAAGCATATTCATGTCCTTAAAATCATCTTCGATCATCTCATCAAATATTGTGTTCTCCTTCAACCAAGGAATTGTGTATTTACGGTTGTCTCTGGAAATCTCCTTGGTTTTATTGTTTCTCTATGTGGCATTGAAGTTGATCTTGCAAAAATCAAGGCCATACTCGAGATGCCGCCACCTACTAATCTTTTCCAGTTATATATTTTGTACGGAAAATTACAATCTATTCAGTGTTTTATTTCCCAACTGTCAGATCAGTGTCATCCTTTTCATCATCTTCTTAAAAAGGATATATCCCTCAATTGGAATGAAGAGTGTCACAAAATTTTTGAAGTGTTGAAAGAATATCTTCTTCAACCACATGTGCTCTTTCCACCTAAATATGACAAACCTTTCTACCTCTACATCTCTGCTACTGACCATTTGTTGGGTGTCATGCTTTCTCATTGTGACAAACAACATAAGGAGAAAGCAGTTTACTACATAAGTTGTACACTGCCAGACTACAACACTAGATGCATACACGTAGAAAATATTTGTATTGATTTATTATTTATGGCCACCAAAATTTTCCACTACCTACTCAACCATAGAACCTTCTTCATCACTAATACCAACCCTTTGTATTACATGTACACTAATCCTTTTCAACACCAACGTACCTCTTGATAGCTCATGATCTTCACTAACTTAGACCTAGAATTTATTCATAAAAATTATATCAAAAGACAAGCTATTTCTGACCAAAACACAGACGCACCACTTCCTAGACCTCAATCTTCCAACTTTGAGTTCCTAGATGAATCTATCGCTACCCTCTCCATTGATGATTCACCCGAGACAAATATTATTTACCAAATGACCTTATTTTTTGATATTTCTAAATGTCAACATGGGGGTGGCATGGGAGTCATTCTCATTCCTCTTGATGGTGAACCCATGCCTTTGTCGTTCAAAATTGACTTTGAGTATACCAATAATGTGGCTGAATATGAGGTGATCGTATTAGGTCTCCAAACTACCATTGCCTTAGATGTTACATCCATTAATATCTTTGGTGACTCACAACTAGTGGTGAACCAAGTCAATGGTGTCTATTAATGTCGTAATGAGGTCCTACAAAAGTAAAAGCATCATGTCGACCTAATTTTAACTATGTTTGATCACTACCACCTTCAAACTACATGTCGCTCAACTAAAAAATTTGCGGATACCATGGCTTTCCTTGCCTCACAGATACCTCCTTCTCCCGTAGATTCATAAATATTTGACATAATACAATGATTCCAATCCCCTTCTTATATTACCTATGGAGTAAATTTTGTGGGATGTATCGAAACTGACTCACGTGACATTTGGTATAAGCAATATGCTGATTACCTCTCCCTTTTAATCATACCTTCAGACCTCACTCGAAATGGTCGACAAGATTTTCTTCAAAAAGTATCCCGTTACATCATAATGAGAGGTCTCATTTATAAATGTGGCTTTGACGGTATCCTGCTTCGATGACTCAGTAGTTCTAAAATCCCATACACCGTGAAGGAAATCCATGATGGAATTTTTGGAGGTAATTTCAGTGGCCTCATTGTTACTAAACGCATCCTTCACCTCAGCTACTATTGGCCCACCGTAAATCAAGACTTTTGTGAGTATGTAAAATGTTGTTTGAAATGTCAACAACATGTTAACCTTCATCATACCCCTAGCCACACCTTACAGGTTGCTAGAGACCTTTGGCCTTTCTCTTAATGGGGTTTGGATCTTGTAGGCGAGATTAACCCTCATTCTTCCCAATGTCACTAATGGATTATTACAACTACTGAATATTACACTAAATGGGTGGAAGCCTCACCTCCCATCTCTACAAAAGTCGAGAAAATTTGTGAGTTCATCAACCATCACATCATTTTCCACTTTGGTGTTCCTCATCGCCTCATCACTTACAATAGAAAATAATTTAAAAATAAAACCCTACAAAAATTGTGTGATACCTTTGGCATTCAAATCAGTTTTTCTTCACCTTACTACCCACAAACCAATAGCCAAGTCGAATCAAATAAAAAACTCTTAACACTATTCTTATGAAAGTAGTCGACGATACTAGTAATATTGGCACACGCACATTCCTTTTTCCTTATGGGCTTATCACACTAGTATTTGTACTTCCACTGAGGCTACACCTTTTTCTTTGGTCTAAGGTACAGAGGTAATCTTGCCTCTCGAAATCCAAATTCCATCTCTTCACATCTCACTCAAATACATGCTCAACGATGAAAATTTTTTCCAAGACCGTTTGGCCCAGCTTGAGCTTCTAGATGAACATCTCTTAAATGTTCTCAATCACCTTAAAATATACTAAAAACATATCAAATGTGCCTATGAAAAACGTTTCCATAAATGAACCTTCAAGGTCAGCGATCTTGTCCTAAAGGAAAATCAATACGTAACCAAAGAAAAGAAAAGAAAACAAGGAAAATTCAGTCCTAATTGGCTTGGACCTTACATTGTTACCCACACCTATAGATCAGGCACCTAGCGTTTATCCTAACTGGAAGGTAAACTCGAACTTGAGCCTCTTAATTCCCTGCATCTTCGACCATTATATTGTTGAATAGATTACTACATCACTTTATGTCACTTATACGCTTGTCCCTTAAGCAAACATTTTCCTTCGTCTACCTTATTTAATCACTAATGATTAAACTAGAATTGTGTAATTATCCATCACCATTTCGACCTTGTCTTAAACATGAGTACCACGGCCCTACTCATGGTATGATTATCATGGACATTTTTTGTCACTTTTCAGGATGGAATCCCATGGTCATTTTTTGCTTGAAAACCTCTCTTTCATATCTAATTTGTTCATGTTATGGTTTTGTCCTCATAAAATAGGCCTACACTCCTTTCTATAGTAGTCCATGACTTCAAGTCCAAAAAAATGACAGAAAAATAAAAATACCAAAAATAAATATCAGATAGTGAAGATACAACTTCTTGAGTCAACCTTCTTGCAAATAGATGAATTCCTAAACAAATGGACGTCTATGTTTCTTTATTGCTACTATAAATAGATTGCTACCTTGAAGGAAAACTATAAAAATATAGCATAAATAAATTATCCTCGAAGCTTCCCGGCTCAGTTAGCATTACGAAGACTTCAAGAGAAACCTCAAATATCCCATTATAGACTTCCTACATCGATCAATCTATACGATCAAAAAGAAAAGAAAAAGAAAAGTCAAGAAAATAGCACTTTTTGTCATGGACTGGCCTAGCTTGGTTTTGGGTATCTTGCAGAGGAGGCATACTGTCCCACAACAGGGTTACACCAAACAAACTTCTCCACCTTAACTAATTTTTTGAATTTCCTAAAACCACTCAAGGGACGTAGCATGCATTTTACATTTTGTGATCACGTAACTTCTTTCACCTATAGAACTTTCGTTCCTACAATGCATCTACAATCTTATGTTCAAATAAGTCTATGAGTTAACACTTAGGGTTCTTACCACTTCTGGGAAAATCGTCCCTTTCACCTTCTCATATTTTTATGGGTTGATATTTTTAACAAGACAAGCCTATTGACATCAACACTATCTACACTGAAATCTTCATCTATACCTAAAACCAAGCCTCATTCACCTTACCTATTGCCTATTTGACATTTCATCATTTTCCTACCTTTCCAACCTAATTACCTAACTCACCTATTCATTTCACCAACCCCATATCATTCTTCCCTGGTTTAAGGGAGAACTACATCGGCCTGAGGCCCCTTTTATAAGGGCTATGTAGGTGGCACTCTTAGGGCATGGGGCCCTTCGAGGTTATCTCAGCCACTCTTTTCCCAAACTTAATTATTTAACAAACCATACACATCATTCATTTTATTTCCATAGAATCAATCACATCATGTATAACATATAAAATCCATAACATTTACATTACCTCATGCCTTAAATGCCTAACATTTCCATAATATCAATAACTTAGAAATTAAACCAAACCATGTTTACCACACATAATTTTCATAACAACAGTAACTTGGAAATTTTCGACTCAACCATGCCTACACCTATGACCAAACCATACCTAACACAACCTAAATGCCATCAAAACAACACTTACCCAATTCATAACTCCATCATGCCTAAACAACCTCGACTCCACCATTCCTAGACAACCTAACTCCACCATGCTGAGACAACCTGACTCCACCATGCCTAGACAACCTAACTCCATCATACCTTAACATACCTAACTCAACCATGCCTACACCTAACTCATCCATGCCTACGTGACATCACCTCAACCATACCTATACCTGACTCAACCATGCCTACATGATCTCGACTCAACCATTCCTAACTCACCTAGTTTCCATATTAAGAAATAACATTGTAAATGAAAATCGATACATCGCCAGTCCAATTCATCAACTATATATTGGGAGTGTCTGTGTATCAACACACATATATATACAAATATAAATAAGTATCAATATCTCAAAACTCCCATATACAATCTTACATATTCGGTTTACAGGCCGGTGTATATATCAAAAATCACATTAGAATATCACATATCAGCTAGTCTCACCCCCCATATCGAGACCTCATCTCCACTATCACCTTCACCCTCAGCTGGTCTTGTCCTCCACCCATCCATCATCTCCCCACCCTCATCTGGCCATGGCCTTCGTGAACTGGTAGCATCACCCTGACCCTGTCCATGGGGCTGACACCCCCCTGTGCTACCAAAATTGTGATTCTGGGATTAGGTCCTCTCACTTGCTTCCTAAGGATCCCTATACTCAGAATATGATAAAACCTGTATACCTGCCTCTAACAACTGTTCCTTGTAACACCTCACCTCTGATACAACATCCCTATAGGTGGCCATGGCTATAACCTGAGGAGGGGCCATAGCCTGTGGTGCACCATGTCCTTGTACCTGTCCTGGTGCATGTGCAAGAACCTATACCTAGGCCTGTGCAGTCACTAGCTATGCTTGTAAAGTTTTCACTAGTGCCTAAAGAGTGGAAACATGTGCTTATAAGCCTACCATCTACCCACCATCCCCAGCTTGTGCCTGTACCAACTGGCCCTGTAGAGTGGGAACCTGTGCTTGAAGGGTGGTAACATGTGCCTGCAATGCAACCACCTGTCCCCCATCCTATCCCTATGCTAGATGTGTCTGTAGTGTAGCTACATGTTTTTGCAATCCAAATACTTTCCTCTGGAGGGTTGTCACATGTTCCTGTGACTGCATCAACTGTAGCTATAATGCTACTACCTGACCCTGCAACTTATTTCTCTACACTATAAATGTGGCCACATCTGGTTTTTTGGGTCTCAAAGGTGTTGCTTGTAGTTGCGCTACTCACCACTGCCTATATGCATCTATAGTTCCTGCATCATCAATCTTCGTATCTACCACTTGTTCCTCCTGGACTGTGGGATCATTTAGACATGGTGGAGACATAGGTCTCTCCACATCATCTCTACAGTACTGCAGAAAAGGTGAAGGCACATCCTGCTACAGCCTGAACTGTTGTCTGACCCTGTCCACTAGTATTATCTCGTGCTCATTGGAACGCCACCCCTATATCCATATCAGTAACTGCAGCCCCTCTAACTCCTCCATCATGGCTTTATAAGAAGGAAAAATCACATATGTCCACCACACAATATCCACCATCGATAGGCCATCCAACAACCGCCTATAGTATGAAACATCATATGTGGCCATAGCCACCATCAGATGTGCCTCAAATGGAACCCACCTCCTAAAGCCAACCCTGTAAACACCTCAGAACTAGTCCTATCATGGTATCCTAACTAGATGCAAACATATAATATGCTCATAAGACCATTAATGTAATAGATAAGTGTAACACATATCGAACCTCCTATATCTTCCATAAGCCCATATCTCCCTATACAGCTGAACTAAAAAATTTGGTGCCCAATTAAAATAAAATCACTCCTCGATCATGTCCTGTAACACCCCCATCAGTGCTTGGGGAAATATCCCACCCTCTAAATCAGGAAGAGAAAAATAACCAACTACCATCATCATCAGTACCCGTAGTTTAGTCTCCTGCATATATGTCGCATACATATCCCTATAGCTTAGACTCACGCTGTGATAACTCAACACTCCCATCACCTCACAAAAAAATATATACTATTGGCTTTTCCAAAGCCTCAATCAAAATCTGATACACTGGCTTCCCAACAATAAGCATCTATAGGATCCTATACACATCCTCCAATGTGATGTTCATCTTGTCAGTAGTTAGATGAAAGGTATTGGTTACAAAGTCCCATCTGTCAATGAGAGTGACCATTAAGTTGTGTTCTCAAGATATAGGCCTATAATTTTTTATCAAACCAATCCCAACATCTTTTATTTTCTCCCACTCATCATCTATCACGATGGGCCACATCTGTACTAGTAATGGTGGTAGTCGTTCTTGCATGGTCAACTGATCTCTCACCTGCATCATCAAAACCACCAATGTCAAGTTTAGACCCTCTCAAAAACCTATTTCTCAAACCTAAAATGACCTCATACTTACCCTAGATTTACTTATAGTTTATCCATTTTTACCAAATCATACCTTAAACATCAATTATATCTACCCTTCCCCTGGTTTTCACAACTATCCTTTACCTATTTCAACTAAAACCTACTATATATATTATGTGCCTATCTTAACAATCTCACCCACTATCCTAGATCATTTCACCCATTTACCCAAAACACACCTACACAATCGTTCCTCACATAAACCCAATCTGTCCTCTTTGGCCTACCTTAGTCCTCACCCACCCTTGCTCCACCTTTCTAGCTTTCCCAACTAAAGTTGATTTAACTCGGTCACTTTTTATAGTGATCGACATTAGTCACCTTGACTGGTGTCAGTCAAATTGACCATTATTCGTCACCCTTTAACCCACTGACGTCAAAAAACCAATCGACATTGGCCTGCTCTTGACTGACGTCAGTAATTGTTTCGGCGACAAACTGAAACCCCACGCCCTCCCATTTCAAAAAATGCCTAAAACCTACCTAAAAACTATCCCACCCCACCCAAATTAAACCTACATTTATTTCCAAACCTATTTAACCTACATTTTCCCTTCCCCACCCCAATTTCACCCTTTTTAACCCATGTTTCAAAACAAACCTTCCTACCCACATTCCTTCATTTTTACCCAAAATATTTTATCAAAACAAGGCCTGAGGACTAACTCCTAACTCTACTTAGCATCGTCTCCTCGATGGAACCTCAGGTCTCTGCACTGGTGGTCCTCCTGGTCCCTCTCCTGGCTCTGTCATGACCAAAATCCACTTCTCTACTACCAACCACTAATCAATCTTGTGGGGTCATCCACTAGATGTCAATCACCTACTAGTCGACTGAAAACTCAGCTAAAGACTTGGCACTATCATTTTCCAATTTCCCACCTCTCATTTTTCATTTTCTACAAATGTAAATCAACAAATGAATCTATAAAGCATGGATTTTTCCCTTTTTAGCCCCAAATCGACATGACCGACATCATTTGATTCGTGCCCTAGCCAAATGGTATCAATTAACCTCTAACCAAAATTGGTCAACTAACTTAACCATATAACCTCAATAATCTACCTTTTTCCCAAACAGATGTTGCTCTTGCACCCATTACCCTTAGCATTACCTATTAGGTTCACCCAAAATCTTTCAATACTTATTCATTTCCCTAATTATATTTAGGAACATGTTATTTGGCCTATACCTGAGCCTTACCCATGGCCCTACCTAAACACCCATCCTGGACCCTCCCATTGGCCATTTGAATTTGTTTCCTTGTTATATCTTATGATTACACCACTTGACTTGTTTGGCCTACCAACCTTGTCTTGCCCAATGCAGTGATGTTTATCCCAACCTGACCAAACCTATTGGTTCTTTAGATACCCTATCCTATCCTATGCCTTGGATACCCAGTACACATCAACCTTATTTGGATAAATAGTTGACCTTTTTCCAAAGGAGAGTTTTGTATGCTCATCATCCTAGTGCCTTTTCACATTTTATATGTGTGTGTGTGTGTGTGTGTGTGTGTGTGTTTGAATTCCCCCGTCTAAGCCCTACACCAAACCTTGTCACCACTTGTACCTGTCTTTTACCCTCTTTTTTTTACCACCTACCATATTATCAAACCACTCACCATTTCAGCCTACAACTTCAACAGTTCCTGGTTTGAGGGGGGTCACCTTTATTCATACTTGGGGAAACCACTTCTATTTTTGTCAGCATTGCTTACTAATACACTGCGTGACAAAAAGGGGTAAATGTAGACACCGAAATTATGGACATATTCCCCTAACACCTTTTAATTAAATAAATTCACACTACACCCACTCATGTCCCTTCTGAACACATATTAATTAATTTAATTAAAATTAAATAAATTAATTACTTCACCTCTCCACCTCACTTAAGACCCATTCACAACCTATTAATTGACTACAACTAAGTATATACCAATCCTAACTAACGAAGACTTAGTCTAGACCTAACATTAACTCACACTACTTCTCCAAGAAGCACTCATACTTATCTGAGCGGAGTCTTTCACTAGAGACTTGGATTAAAGATATTAATCACACCAAAAATAGCAAATATCAAGCTATTTTTGGTAAACCTAGACTTATCCGCCTTAATCGATGCCAGTTATTCCTCAGTCGGCACCAGTCACCTAACCGCCATGAGTTATCTTAAATATGTTTTTCCAACTCTTCACCCGGGTTGGTTGGTGATTGATTGATTCAGAGGAGTCTTATTTCATTCAAGCGTGAATCCAAAACCTTCCTGTTGACAATTTTTGCACTTGTGCAAAAATGGGCAACTCTAAAATTTGTTACAATGGAAGGCATTGGTGAAATGGACCTAACTAGGGGGATGCATCACATTTTTATTAGGTTTTCATTTGCAGCAATTAATTAACTACATGTAATCTGTAGCTATGTATGTTGTTATGGAATGTAACACCTTACATATATTGTCATTCCATGTTCATCTTCAGCAAAGAAACACAAAATCGCCGAAGGACTAATGAATTGCCTTGATGAAGGTGGAAATTATATTTTATGTGAGAGGTTAGACTCAGTAATGGCAGACATAGTTGTAGTTTTCATGCAGTAGTTTCATTTAAAGTTATAGGTACATTAAACCTCATTATCTCTTCATGTTTATATACAGTTAACTATGTATTTCAGTTGTTTATTTCATTATACAATCATACATTTTATAAAGTTGAAAGAGGAAAGAAGTATACAACTCAAGTATAAAAATTAAATGTTAGTTATTCATGAAGAAATAGAATGTTTCCCACACAAACCATGGGATGTAACTCAGATATAACTCATAACTATTGAAGTAGGAGGCACATGTGCATGAAATTAAAAGTAAAGGAGTATAGGAAAAACCCATCATTGCCTTGGGTTTTCTCTGAGTTAGCATTGCTTCCAGTTTTAGCTCCATCTCCATCTTCATCTTTGTCATCTAGCAGTTGCATTGCACCTAAAAAATAGAAAGAAGAAGACTATCAGTCAAGAGCTCATGGTTTGATCTGTATTCATGTATTATCTAACTTCATGCAAATGGATCTCCTGACATCGGGAGGTATAAGATACATCAATACAGAAGATATGGAATAAAAGATAGTATCTGGCAGCATTTATGTTTCTCAAAAATCATGACAGATCAGACAAAAGAAAAAGAGAACTATGGAAAAAAGAGAGGCCAAATGTCTATTTATTTCTAAATATTTTCCTAAGTGTGTAGTTACATGTTGCAACAAAGGAGGAAATAAAAGCATGTCTTACAGTCTTCACTGTTAGCTAAAGATTGCATAAAATAGAGTTTAATGATTTCTTTCTCATGGTACATCAAATTGGAATAACTCATAAGTACATAATGGTATGAAAGAAGAATGTAACTCAGAGTTCAGTAGCTATTCTAGAAATAGAAGGGGTTACAGTGCACATCAAAAGAGAAACTTGCATGATTACTTCCATTCAAAGGAGAAAGAATTCATTTCAAACATTCAAAGATAACAATACATATTTCAAATTTTCAAATAAGTGAAAGTGGAATAATCAGAATATAAAGGCTGAGATAGGAAATCCAAAGAGTGCAATTTTTAATCAACTTCAGAACAACTATGATAAAAAATAGTTTCCCAAAAGGAATGATAAAGCAACATCCAGGCTAAATCCAACATATTAATGGTTCACTTATACAAGGAAGGAGTTATTGTTTCTGAACATATTTCATATAAAAGGAAAGTACACTCTTTAAAAGATCAAGTGCAAGTACATAATCTTCATTTATTAAAGATAAGTGCACATAAAAAAAATTCAAGTTTCAACATGTATATTAAAAATATTAAAGTGACAAGCACTCAAGGAGATATTAAGCTAATCAGCATAGTTATGCAAGGAAGAGAGATTACAACTCAGAAAATAACTTGTTATAATGTTACAACAACACTGTATTGGATTATTATTTAAGTACATAGGAATCAAATTGAGATGCCTTGCATAATGAAAATTAAGATCATAGAATTGCAGGAACTCATTAACAATCCCAAGGATTTGTTATGACTAACAAATACACTGTCAATCTAACATTGCATTTTGAAGGTACATCTTTCAAAAGAAATATACTTTATTACATAGCTTGGAGAACTATAGAGTATAGTTTCTAATCAAATACAATTGGAAAGAGATGCATGTTCAGAGACTCAAGCTTCAAATGGACTGGTTGTGCATCAAAGCATATGAACTAATGGATTGAAGGATTATGCACGAGTAACATTTGCAGGACAAAGTAGGAAAAAGAAGAAAACAATTTTCAAATGCCACCGAAGCTTTTAAGATAGAAAGCTACAAATCAAAGATCAAAGTGAAAGACTTAAGAAATGCCACTACAGCTTATGAGTTTCAGTTGCACATTATAGAGTACAAGCTTCAATTATCAAACAATTCCATAAACTCAAGCAATAACATCTACATTCAAAACTGCATCTACATCTACATATTTAAGTTCTCTTACAACATCAAAAATGATCAAGAAATCAAGGATCAAATGCAATAAAGAAGGTTTTAGAAGTACTATAGTGCATGTTTTAAGAGATAAATGAATAGTCTACTAAGCCATCGAATTATGAGCAAGCAGTTTTCCTTCACAAATATAGTGATTCTCAAAATCATTCATACATCATAATTTAGTTTATATTATGCAGCTATCATGGGAAAAGGGAGAGGTAAATACCAACTTTCAAGTTGAGTAATGGATCCATTGATAGATTTCTCAAATGCAAAGCTTCTCAAAGCATAATAGGAAACAGGGTAAGAGATTACATAATATCATAAATTGAAAACAAAGTAGTGAGTAAACACGGTTGTAGTGGATAAAACTAGAGCTCAAGTTATTTGAAACAAAATTGCAAAATGGTGACAATAACTTCTAGGTTGAAACCCTCAAAATATAGTACCCAAAAGTGGTGTTTCTTATCAGGAAAATAGTGAAGACCCATATTTCTAAATCAAAATGATCTTGCATTGAAAGATAAACAATTATGAAAAGGAAATGTTCAAGGAAAGAAATGTTTATCTTACCCTCCATGTTAAAGATAATACTAGAAACTGAAAAGGAATATGTAAGCCCAGTTTATGAAAGGGTTCGAACTAGAGTTTATTGTCCTTTAAAAAATGTAAATCGTAAAGCCATAACTTTCATCACAAAACACGGGCACCCAGTTCGTATATATACCAGCAAATGCAAAAGAAGAAATGGGTTGAAATTGTATCCTCAACAGGATAATAAAATGAGAAATTGCACAGAGATGGGGAAATATACGTTTACGCTAGCAAATATAAGATAGAGCTTAGCGGCCCAAAAGAACAAAAAACCGCGAGTTCAGAGCTTCGAGGGAAAAAGAAAAGCGGCCATTATTACAAACTGAATACCATAGAGAGCTCGAATGGAGAAAATAATATAGAATACAGGCTAAGGGAAAAACCCTCACTCTAGTTAGAAAGAAGTGGTCATGGTAACAATAAAGGAAACAATGGAAAGCTATCAGATACAACTCACGCAAAAAAATATAGAGCATCATATGTTGGAAAATTATTACAAGCAGATCTGAGAAAATATGAGTAGGAAACTACAAAGTAAGGTATGCAGAAAACCATTGAATGTTTAGTGTGACAGGTAGATACCAATAAATCCGTTATTACCAATTACATACATTAAGCCAAAGAGGTCATAATTAACAACAAATAAAAACCCAAAACTTTGAAATAGTGGGTTTCGTTCAAAATGTATAAAAGGTTTCAATAAAGAATAAAACAATATAAAACACAAGATTCAGACTCTGAATATCATAAAGTATGATAGAAATGGAATGATAAGATCAACTTACTAGAAGCATGACAGCCACAAAACCTCGCGGAGAGCTCGATATAAGTCCAGAGAAAAGGAAATAAAATGCATGAATTCCTAGTTATAGAAATATAGAGAGCTCGACAGATAATTCTTGGTGGTGAGAAAAACAATTTCCACGGCTTCGCCGCTCAAAACGAGAAAACCAAATGAAAAACCAATAAGCTCAATAATCTTTTCAACCAAACCTAACTCCTCCTGAGTTAAAATCGATGGCCAAGATCAAATCGTGCAAGGATTGAACGATGTAAATTCTAACCACCACCAACCACCACAGTGAGAGAAGAGTTCAAATCAATCGCACGTGAGTTGTGCGATGTTAACGCCGAAAGCGAATTACGGTTGATGGGATAAGGAAAGTGTAACATACAAGAAAGTAATATGATATTTCTCGTCAAAAAGGAAAATAGGAGGAGGTAATGGAAACAGAAGTAGTGGAAAAGATCTGGATTGGACAAAAAGTGGTGAAGTTTGAAAGGGGAGGGATGACGTGGATTAATAGGGGAGTGTTAAGGATAAGGAGGTAGACGGGATTCTTCTTGTATGTGTAAGTGTAGAAGAGGTGTCAAGGACATTATGGCATAACGGTTGAATGAAAAGGTGGTGAAATCTGAAGAGCGGATAAGGAGGGAACTCTTGATATAGCTGTGAACGAAAAGTCGTGTATTTCCATGCCCAATAGTGGCTCTCTGCAAAGTAAGACCTTGATATTTTAAGATTGAAAATGCCCAAGCCATTTTAAGTGGTGACTGCTTTCAGTTACCTCAGTAAATATGGTTTCTTAATCGATAACCAATCTTTATCTTAGACAACATTATCAAATGCAAAATGCAAAGCACCCAAATATTTTACTTCATATTCATGTTTTTACTTGTAGTTTCTATTCTTTAAGGGAGGATTGTGGGAAGAGTAATTATCTATTAAGTTAGGCCTAGTTCCAAGCTCATATGCATAGCCTTATACATCATAACTTTTTAAACAGTTTCTTCCCTTTTATTTCTTTTTAGATTTTCTTGATTGCTTTATGATGCTCCCCGGTTGTTGTTGCGTTTTATTTTTACCCTTCTCCAATGGTATCCCACCTTCATAGAATTGCCAAAAGACTTCATTTTCTATCTCTTCAATTTCACTTTTTGGATTTCCTTTGCCCGTTTGCATCTGGCATGATTGAAATGAAGCCCATGACATCATGATGAAAAAATGTACGTCGAACAAAGACCAACAATGAGTATGGGAAATGTTAAGGGGCACAATTGCTAAGGAAGAGGTGTATCAGACATAGATAAAATATTTTGTATTGATTGTTCGCTCGTGAATGCAAATTTTACACCTTTAAATGGATTCATCTCATAAAAATCTATAACACTTGCAGAAAGTGGGCCTTATCATGTAAATGTCTATATATTGATCATGTTCGATCATGAATGAAGAGTTAAGTTTTTAAACACTGAGTCATTTGCTTCCACATAATTTATCAAAGGATTGATCCAAATTAAATCTAAATATATGCTATTTTTTTATGAGGCTTGTTTATTGCGGCCTTATTATATCTTGTTCGACACCTAGCCTGCCTCGCTTGTTGCTCTAGTGACTTGACTATACGTTATGACACATCACAACATGGCACACCGATTGTTACAAGGACCCCCACACTATTCACCACCCAATACTGATGCTCGTTATCTAAATCTCCTTAAACCACACATTGTTTTGTTAACGGAGAGTTTCCTTGGTGCAATATATTTAGATTTAATTTGGATCAATAATTTAGGCTCGGGTTGCTTGGGCACTTGTGACAATAAGCACTCTGTTTTCCATGGAACTTTTCACCTCCTCAACCTTGGCATTCTTCGGTAGCCTAAATCACTGGAGGAATCTTACACGTGAGGGCTCTACATGGTGATATTTCTCATTCTTGTGCTCCTCTTCTTTGTTGTGTCCTCCGCTTATTTGAAGAATCCGACTGTCTTCCACTTCTATTTTCACCTCCTCTTTCTTTAACCTTGTAAAATCAAGCATATATTTCGTTACAATCAAGTTCTCCAAACAAAATTGAAAAATAAATGAGTGGATTTGAAGATCATCGCTAAAATTTTAAAATACCTGGAAGGTCGGCTTTGAAAATATGAGCTTAGGGAGTTTCCGTCCAGTCAATCTGTGTATTAGCAACAACAATTGTATCCCTTGCAAAATCTATTGAGGATGGGGCTGCTAAAATAGAGGAATCGAAAACCTGAAAAGGATCCCACACATCCAGTTAAAATGGGTCAAAAACAGAGCATTTGGATCTCCTGCCAAAGAAGCTTGGAATGATCAACATTTTGAAACCCACAAATTTAATGAAACACTTTGTCTGAGTATAGGGAAGCAAGCTTCCTAGGGAGTCTCGTCAGGACCAAAAATGAAACAACTCTATGATCTTGTAATGTTTTTTCTTGAAACTATACAACTATTTCAGTACCTCCATGCATTCCCATTGTAGTGAAAGCGAGAACTATTGAATTTTCGTATGTAGGTGATCTTGTGTAACATATATTCAAATTAACGGTGTGCACACATAAAAGTATGTGTTGGCATACAATTATTTTTTCAGTTGTGGTGTCTTATTTCCCCATGATGACACTAAGAAGAGGAATGTTAAGTTTTATTAACGCTCACATTATATTGTGTTGAGTTATAAAATAAATAACGTGTGAGGCCATATATTTGTTATATATAATTATTTGGGGATATTTATTTTTGTTAGAATAAGAGTGTTCAAATTGTTGAAAAATCTACTTAATTTGGAGTAAGCTATTATAGGAAATATTTTATTGTATTGTTGTAATTGGCCTCCTTTTCTAGGCCTAGCTGACTCAATGTGATTGGCATTCTGAGTGTGCTTTTTTACACCCATCTTTTGTACATTCACTATTGTATATCACCTATTTTTATTAATAAAAGTGCACTTTTCAGTCCAAAAAAAAATAAAATTTTAGGACTCTTGAATTTTAGGATATCCTCTTCCAATATATACGTTAGCATCTATCATTGAATATTAACCAAAAAGTGATTTAATCTTGGGTTTATTGTTAAAATTCTGAACCAACTTATTGAGAAAAAGATATTTCCACCAGACACTCCAAGAGTGAAATTCAAGCAATTAAGGAATGTGAAAAGTTGTAAATGAGGTAGGAAGTTGTGAGAAGATACAATAATGCCCTAATGGAGCAGTAGATTCCAGTTTACTTCGTGCATTCCTTTGTAATTTAGTGTTGATTTTTGTTTCTATTATTATTTGTTTCGTCGGATTCAATTTGGCGTATAGAGAGAACTAACCAAACAACATACAAAGTGTTCAAGTGATATTCCAATTTGGTGATAGACTCTCATTCTTATCCAATTTCTTCAGTCATTTACCAGATTCGTAAAGAAGTTTGCTAATATTTTCACAATTGCGCCATAGACTTATTACCAAGCCCATGTTTTGCATACAAACCATAGTTACGCAGGGACGCGTCCCCCCAAATTTGACACATTCGGGACGTCCCGGACGTCCTGGTGGGGACGTGGGGGAAACGTTTCCCCCACGTTTCCCTTTTTTTTCTGGGAAACGTCCTAGGGACGTCTGAAAATGTTGGGAAACGTCCTGGGGACGGGGGGACGTGGAGGGGGGTGTGGGAAACGTGAGGGGGACGTCCAGACGTCCCCCACGAATTTATTTCCTTTTTTGGATTTTTGGTGAAAAAAACACAATAGAAAAAAAATTGTCAGTTTTTGGAAAGGGTCTGGGAAGATGTAGCAGCAAAAACTTGCATGTGCCATAACTTTCATTATGTGGCTCCGTTTCAGGTGTCGTTTTCTCTAAAAGTGCATATTTTCTTGAGCTCTACGCATTGATGGCAATATTTTTCTTATTTTCATAAAATAAATTTTTGCACCTTTTTGGACCAAGCAACTTCTTGCAATCTTCTGAAAGAATCATGAGTATTAAGGAATGTATTTGATGTTTATGAGTTCAAGTTTCACCTTATTTAAATTTCAAATGGTTTTATTTCAGCTTATTTATATAATTTAGTCATTATATCTTTATATTTTAAATATTTATATATATTTTAATTAGCCATTCCCCCGTCGTCCCCCCGCCATCCCCAAAATTTAGAAAAAAAATTCCGTCCCGAAAACCCCGTCCCCCCGTCTCAGGTAACTATGATACAAACAGAGCTAAAGCACTTGATTTTATGACTATACTCCATGGAAGGCCAAGTTTACCATTCCTAACCAGTCCTTTCAAGAAAGGTCAAAGAATAATCACCACCCAAACACTGCGAAAATACTCTCCAAAGAGGTGGTCTTTGAGCTCATAATGCCCACCGACTATTTGCAAAGTGCTATGTATTATAGCTGCTAAATTTATCAATATCACGGTAGTTGGTGGGATGAATAATGGAGAAGAATCAAATGTAAAATTACCCACACTACCCTCCTCATCACCCCCTTTTGGAGTTACAACAAAAACCATTTCAGACAATCCCATTAATTTCACGATAACATCAAATATTGCAAAAAGACGCGAATATAGGCTGGTTGTCAATCACATCCTCAGGCTATTCCACCATTCTCTTGCAGAACAACCACTGGTAAGATATTCAGAAAGACCATATCCATACACTGAAATGAATAGTCTGGTTGCAGTTACAAATGTAGGGTTCTGAATCTGCATGAATAAAACAATCAATAATTATATTTTTTTAGTTTTACAAAATTAATGTTTCCTTGTTTTCTTGCATGGAATTACTTGATTGAGGGTAAAAGGAAACAAATGATCGAGAATGATGTTTCTCATGTTCCATGTATCGTTGCAGCTCTGCTTCAATTCTCCATAAATGGAAGCTACCATCTTCTACACCATTTCCTCTCCCATGAACGCATTATTTCTCTGTGAAAAAACAAGGAGACGGATGACATAATGAAAACGACGATAAGATGGTGTGAAGTTTAAAATAAAAAGGATATTAATTTTAAAACTAATCTACTTCGGTTGTACAATGGAATTATTGTAAGAGTATGAAATAAAAGCAGAACACACTTGCAACAGTTTGTTTGGCTCATATGTATGTGAATGAAAGTACTTGAGGAGTCGTTCTGAGAAGGTGGGAAACCATGAGCTTCTTTATCAAATGATGATCACTTCCATAATCAGGCAAGGCCAGCATTGTGTTGTCTAGAGACATCACCTACAATGTCGTTGTCATCTTCTTTGCTGTAATGGATGAATGGTGCTCCGTCATGGCAAGCAACCCACATTCACAAATTTCATGAAATAATTAGATCTGATACAATGAATCCCAAGACTAGGGGAAAGGATAAAGTAATAATAATAACAATTACCCATGATCATGAGTTTACTTGTTTGGCATATTTTCCTGAATTCAAAACAAGAGCAGCATAAGAAAGGCTAATGCAGACAGAGTAAACTGGATCGTAGCTTTTGGACCACTAGTAAAATTTTCTATGGGGTACGTTATCCTTGTGCTTTGAAAGAAAATCTTTGAAGTTTCTTCAACTTACTCTTTGAAAAAAAGGATCAATCTCAATATGTTAGCATGAAAGTTCAGAATCTTAGACACCATTCACTAATTCAAAATGATGAAATAAGCACTAAAAAAAATATAGTGAGTATACAAAGCACAACACAACATCATAAAAAAAATTGCAACATTTATATATTAAAGATCTCTGAGATATATGGAATATTGTATATGGTTTTGTATGTAGTAAACAGGAAAAAGAAAATTTAAAGCGAAAGAAAGAAAGGAGACTGAAATGGAAGGACGAGAAGATGGAGAGTTATATGAAACTTTATAAATATGGAACAGCTCGCACAATGACAGATGATCTTCACTAGCCTTTATGCTTCACTTTGAATATAGAAGATCGTTCACAAGTCTATTCATGTGCATTCTCTTGAAGTAAATGTATAACAATATTTCTTGTGTTCTAAATTAGTCTATATATTCACAAATGTTCAATGCTATGGTTAGTTCTCAGTAGTACTCTATTTTAAATATGGTTTCCTACAAGAACATAATTTCTGTATATGTATTTTCCTGCGAATAATGATTGAAATGAACTAGACTACAACCTTAGCATTCCCTGAAGTGTTTCTAGGGACAATTGCTACCAACTATCAACTACTTGGCAAAGATGCACTTGGAGAAAACTCAAGTTCTGTTCTCAAAAACATTGCAGCCTTTTATCCATGACAAATGGAAAATTCCTATAAGTAGACCAATCATGGTTTTGTAAATTTTTCTATCCATGTGAGAAATCTTATAGGAATATTCGTCCTTTAAGATAAATGTCAATTTCAAACAAAGAAATGATTAATTTAGTTGCCACTAATCATATAGCACGATTGCCTAAGGTATAGCCCAAAAGTCTACAAAACATGCAAGGAAGACACATGCTAGACAATATTAACGTAAATAGGAAAACCTTGCAATGTGCTAAACATTTAGGTCAAAAATCCTTGTTCCTCGATACTGATTTGTACAAACGTTATGATTATTTCCAATGGCATTTCAACCTAAACATGTGAAGATGGGTTTATCTTGTTAAAATAAGATGCATTTGGAGATTCCGTATGCTTTTAGCAACAAAAAATTGGTAAGCTATGCAGTCCCAGGGCCTTGACCAAGCCGCTTCATGTTCAGCATTCCAAAAGCTATCGTTTAGCATAGATTACTCTAGGTGTCTGCTAAGCAGCCATGGCTGAAGGTAAAATATTCAATTATTTTTCTCATAACTACAATCATAATAACATTGTTTCCCTTGGATCAAGGAAAAATGAAAATGACTTTGACCAAGCTGCTTAATCTTCAGCATTCCATAAGCTATCATTTAGCATATATTCCTCTAGGTGTCTGCGAAGCAGTCATGGCTGAAGATAAAATTTTCAACTATTTTGCTCATAACTACAATCATAATATCTTTGTTTCCCTTGAATCAAGGAAAAATGAAAATGGCTAGAGAATACATACATATATGTGTGTGGTCCCTGTGTGCACCTCAAAACAACCTGTTTCAAATGCCATATGTCACCACACAAATACAGTCCAATGATGATTCAAACCTCATAAAATGTTCATTGGAACGATAAAACATCTTGAATGAATCTCCATTTTGTATCTCTTTTATTTTCCTTCTCTTTTGCAATTTTGGATTTTTCAGTCTCTTTATTGCTATTTCACTTTTCTTGTTGTGTTGTATTCTGCTTTTAAAACCCCAGTTTCCCTTGCAAAAATTCCATATTGTTAGATACCTTCATGTTACATATTTGTGGTCATTGACACCTCAGTTTGGATGTTTGGCGTCCCCTCTTCTCAGGTCACGGTTTTGTCATCTTTTTCATCCTTTATGTCGTAATAGGTATTATGCTTCTCAGTTTCTCCAAGTATTTTTGCCAAATTGTGGGTTTGCATGCTCTTCACATTCCCTTTTGGTCCTAAATCATTCCAAGTTACAGAGCTGGAAGTATAGTATTGGAAAATAGCCAATTAAAAGTCTAGAATAGCATATATTTTATTACAAGATGTCACCATCCTCCTATTTCTTACAAAGCATATGCAAAACTTATAATGCAAAACAAACAACATTTGCAGCAGAATTAATAGCATTAGTTAAGAGTATACAGCTCAGCATTCGGAACTTATATAGAATTTGGTATGGAACTCAATAGAAATCAGAGCTCCTTACCTTGACAGAGGCTCCACCAATGCAACTATCTGATTTATCACTCAGTGTTTGGGGAACAACAGTACTTGAACCCGAACTTGTGCCACGTGCGCTTGATCCACTGCTGCTGTCTGAAGATACAGAACCCTGGTGTTCTTCAACACTGTGCCTAACTGGTGTTCCAGCCGAACTTCCCTCCATATTATCAGAAACAGGGGCACTCATTTCATTATTTTTATCGGAAGCGTCAAGACGCTCCATCATACGGGCTACACCTGCAATCCCAGCACTAACTTCATGTTGAACTTCTCGGTCAAGTTCGGCTACTGCATTATTACGTGCAAACAACTTCTCCCTAAAGCCTCGTGTACTCCTTGATATCGATTCCTTGTACCTGTAAAATTACCAAACATCCCTCAAGCCTAAGAATGCCCCAAAGAAGGGCAAAACAAAAGCCCTCAGTCCTACACAATACACCTAGAGAGGAAAAACGAACCTGGAAGAAACAGCAGAAAATCGAGATTTGAGTGACTCAGAAAAGGACTGAACCTCAGAGGACCGTGCCCTCTGTTGACTTTCAGGAGAGCGTTGTCCTGGGGCATTCCTGAATTGAAGTTGTTGCAGGGAAAACCAAATCGGCACAGTGAGAAGAAGATCACTCATTCCAAATCACATATGGCAAAGATAAATGCAAAGTGTAAGCATCTTTAGCAATATTCTACACAGCGGCCTCAGCTCAATGAAATAAAAGAAACATTAAAAAAAAAATGCAGGAGCATGCACTTTGGTGCTTAGAATACAATGTCAAGTAACTTCAAAGTCAATTCCAACAACTTCATGAGGAAACTTATGTACCTTGGGGGAAAGGATTCACTTCTGGTGTCAAGAGATTGGGCTGTAACATTGGTATTCCCATTTGTTCGTGAACTCATTTGCCCAGGTGGAGATGGCAAAGGCCCATGATGTACCTGTCCATCCCTTACAACAGGTATAACTGGTGTACCAGAATCAACAGCACTAATTGCTGGAATAGTTCCACTCGTTTCCATGTTATTAGGAGAGGCAGGTGGTGGAGAATGAGTAGAAAACACCAAAAATTGTGGATGACCTTGGCCAGATGATCTATGCCGTAAATTCTCCCTTCTGCTGAAATGGCCTCTGCCCATTGCAGCAGCTGCTAAATGCTGCATTAGCCTTTCCTCAAAATCAGAGTCGTCTGTGTAAGACGGAACCTGCAATAATGACAAATTCTCATAGTTACCGCTAACTACAATCCCACATTCTCAAAATGAAATAGGAGATAATCCAAGTTACAAATTCATCACATATCCCGTGGCCTAATGGAGGAGAAAGAACACAAACATGGTGAAATTCTATTTCATCGAGAGAATTCCAAACAAACATCGGAAACCGGCTTAATCTAATATTCCTCTCTTGCTCCACTACTGCAAGCAACTCTTGGCTGCAATGGCAATAGTGAGTAATTAATGTCTGAAAAAAAAATCTAAGAAATGTCACAGATCTCAAGAGACCTGCAATAACTGAATCGGTTAAATTATCATTTCTCTTGAAAGCTCAAAATCAAAAGAATCGGCAGCATAAAAATAAAAAATTTAACAACAGAGAATATGACATGTGAATTTCTTTTAGCATAGCATATCCAAACTTCGATCCCAGCATAAAGTGAAAGAGAATTGAGTTTACCACATTGGCCTAAAAACACGAAAGAAACAAAGAGAACAGAATTTACTAAATATAGCCCTAAAAAGGATAAGGAAATTTGTATACATGCCTTGCAGGATCCTTCAAACTCAAGATCCGCCAACACATAGGGCATTCCTTGCTTCTTTGAGACCTGTTAAAATGACCTGAATTTTTACCTAAAATGAAAAGAATTTTTGCTGGAGTTTATAATCAATGAGGAAAACAATGTTTTAGAAGAAATTCACCATTCAAGTATGCACTGCAGATGGTACTCATGTTTGCAGCTGGTAACCTGTAACAACTCCACCAGATCCAGGGTCAATTTACCCAATAAAAATTTGCATTTTGGTAGGAAATTATGAAACGAATTCCAAGACCCGTCTGATCCATTCTCCTGCTCTTGAAGTGCAGATGCAGATGAAATTCCTTCCTTCTCTGAGAAAAAGTCCATGAGATTCTGTAATCTCTGGTCCTTAATATCAGAATAATCCAGATCAATGAGATTAAGCTTCCCTGTAGCCCATCCCTGAACTTGACGCCGCTCATGCTCATTTTCCTTCAAAATTTGCTTTTCTGAAAGCTCAATCTCTATCAAATTGTCCTCTTCAAAAGTTGAATCAGAAGCATCTGCTTTAAACAGCCCAAATAGATTCTCATCCCCATATTCTTCTTCTCTCCAATCCATAGGTCGATCTTTTTCATCTCCATCTGCTTGGATTGAAGCATTTGGATCATCATCTTCATCCGTCATTAAAAGAGGATTGAGATCACCAAACAGGGGACCCAAACTAACAAAGGAAGAAGCCTCTGTTCGCGAATTTCCCAACGTATCTATCTACTCCCCCGTCGTGATGTCTCCTCCGTAACCCTACTTTCTGTCACTAAGCATGGGAAACCATTTCACAGCAGGGGCGACCATACATTTTCTGCCCTTTGAATGACCTGTTTCTTACCTGTACCTTACTCCAGCGAACATCTCATATCCAACGCCCAAAAATCATCCGTGCTTCGTCGACAAATCAATCGTGGACGTTGCTATCTCTATCCGTGTCAGACCCCCCCGGGTTTTCTCCATTGTAGACACGCCTTTCGGCGTAAATATCTTCGCCACAAAAAAATCAGATGGGTCGAGCCATCGTGGAGATAGGGTTAGCCCATGTCTTTAACAAATCATTTCTTTGACCTATTAAAATATCTAAACCATAGTGCCTTGGAAAATCAAATGCCGACACCTATGATTACCAAAAAGGTAAATCATTACCTTATTCAAACAATTTTATGCATGTTTTCCAAAATACCGAAACTATATTATATGACATGGTGGCCAACATGTAACCAATGATTGCCAAATGGTAAAATTTACCTTATCATTATATTATGCAAAGGGGTCTCATCAAAATATACCAAAAAGCAATTTCACAATGATCAGGTCAAACAAGGGTGGTCTTTTAGACTACCATAGGGAAATTTAAAAACATGTTCACACCAAAGATGGTCCCCACATGGGACTTCAAGACAAATGCATCATTTTTCTTTCACAAGGGTAATTAATTACATGTGATCATAAAGGTAGCAAAAGGATTATTTCACCATGTAGATAAAGACAAACAAATGTCAACATCAGAGCTTACAGGTGGTCTCCACACATGGGTGAATATTCTACTATAGTATTAAAGACAAAGAATTATTTTTGATCACATAGGGAGATTAATTTTTACATGTGCATCCAAGGGGGCGGAACTAAAGAATGCTAAATTTATCATTACAAATGGATCAAGTTGTAAGTTTCACATCAAAAAGTTTACATGCACATTGGAGAAGACTTACACAACAAACAAGGGCTATTTTTAGCCAAATTATTCATCCAACTTTATTAAAAATAGATTAGTCAACTACACTTAGACTGAAAGATATTTTTGTAACTAAGGCTATTAATGCCTCATTATAATCAACATGGCTATTTTTATTCCTTTATTTATTCATGATAAAGGGGTAAAATTAGCATTCATGGGCCATTACAAATTTTATCCTATTTTTAGGATGGGTTGGGAAAATAATATTTCTATATATTGTGTGCAATTTCAAGGCACAAAGGGGAGGACTTTTTGGACATAAGAGTGTTGAAGAATTTTTTTCCAGTTTTTCCCCTTGAATGAGAATTGATTTCTGCCTTTCAAATTATTTGCAGTGGTGTGTATATCTCATTCATTCTTGTGAATGTAAAATTCGTTGATTAATCATCTTACCTTGCTACAAGTTTAGTAATTTCTACATAATATTAGTGTCCATGTTTATCTTATTGTGTTGTTGTGATTCATTCCCTCAAAACACAAAGTGTTTTGCCTTAATATCCTACTAAAAACTATTGGTTTGTGCATCTAAAATTCATTCTCAAATTGATTGTGCATTTACTCAGCGAAATCCCTCAACAAGTTTGGTGTATCACCCCAGTTTCAATTTATTTACAATCATCTTTTTACCCTCAAAAACCCAAAAAATTAGTTTAGGATACATCAAAAATAAATTGGTCTTGATATTGGAGACTCACCTCAATAATAGGTATACCCATAGACCTGAGGTGTTTCCATTATATCTATGAAAGCGAGAGATTCAGAGCAAGCTTAGAACACCTGCAGTCATATCTCAACAAGGTGCACTTTCGACAGATAACACTTCCTGCATCCAGACAACACAAACACTCAACCACAGGTCCAAGCAAGCATCCAGTTCTCCTTTCAGAGCATTGGAACACTCACGGGAACACATTGGGAGAACTTCCACGACACTAAATTTAGGATATATTCTCAGACCAAATACCATCCATCTTCATTCACAGGATCTATACGTGCAAGTAAGTATTTGTGATTTTAATCATATTGTGCTTGCTTAAAGTATAAATCCTTTACTTCTTTTATTATATTTCATTTCTTCCCGTATTAATTTATCTCCTTCTTTCCACCAACCCACTGTTCAACCATACCAAACCTTTACACCCTCTCTAACCACCCTCTCAGCATTCCTAAGCCTTCTAAGTAATTTTATGACCCTACCTACACCACCCTCACTCTCTATGCAATCATAGAGAGGTTTTTAAACCCATTTTAATAGTTTCTCACCAATTTCCCCTGTTGACATTGGCTACCTAACCATTGTCGGTCACCTAGCCTAGCCGGCATCGTTTGACCCGTTGATGTTGGTCTTTATTTCTAGTGAAATACCCAAAACCAATGAGCTCACAAATTCTTCAAAACAACCCAGAACCTTCTCCGATCTCTCCCAGGCCTCCCCTATAACCTCTGTTAGACCTGGAAGCCCATACCATCCTACCAACCTTTTAGATTTGACCATAGCCTACCTTTTCTTTAGATTTTACTTATTGTTTTCATATGAGATGCCTAAATCGTATTAAAAATAGTAAGGTTTTATTTGTTTATGATTTTCCTTGCATTAAATTTTTATTAAAAAGTGGATTAATAGCCTTTCTAGGAAGCACCATGCTTCTTGGATCTAGCACACGCTAGGTATTCCACTCATTATTGTTTTAATTATTTCATGTGGTTTTGTGTTCTTTTAAGGTAGTCCTTCCAAGTAAAAAGGAGCTCTTCATTGTTATCTTGATCTTCTACAATGTGCACAAACAACCTTCTTCGACTAAAATAGGTATTCCTCCTACGCCCCAACCTCTTATTTTTTATCTCTAACGTAAATTCAAGTGAAACACCTTCACCTAACCTATTTCCATCATTGTACATGGAAGGGATTCAGTCCTTGATGTTGCAAACAAGGCATGCATGATCTTATCCTTGATTAACCCCACAAACCCCATGAGAAGTTTCGATTGGGATTTAAGTAATGTTCCAACAACTCTGTTATGCACCTTTATTTTGAATCTTCCATGCACATTGATCCATCACCTCCTTCTCTATCCACCAACTCCATGGACATGGAGGAAATTGTGTCCCTTCCTCCTTATTTTTAAAAATTTCCACGATCACTCTAGGACTAGTCACAAATCATACCAAAGGTGAAACTAGGTCCCTTCATCACCCTCGAACATCATCATGTCTATCAAGACTGAATCAAGTGAGCCTATATCAAAATTTTTAAAGAACGCGAATTTAACATCAGTGTCCTTGTCTTAAAAGAAAATAAAAATGGCATTACTTTTGAAAGGAGGCAACATAAAAAGTTTACTCCAAAATGGATTGGACCATATATTTTCACTCATAAGTATGGGTCTGACACCTACCTCTTAGCCTCCCTTGATTGTAAACAGGAGACAAAAACTCTCAACGCCTTGCAATTGTATCATTTCTATTGTTAACATACCTACCAACGTGATCTTAGTCATATTAGCGATCTAGCTTCCATCATTATCCTTCTCCATCTTCCATCATAATGATTTCGAATCATGTGGTCTTCAATCACTATCCTATATGTGACCTTGAATATGGGCATCAAGGCTGTACTCATAACATATTCCTTATGGAAACGTTCCTCCTTCTAGGTGGGAACCCCACAATCATTACATCAATCTCCTTCTTATCTACCTATTGGAACTATGAGAAGGGTCTATATGTGTAGCTTGTTCACACTCCTTCCCCTCCTCAAGTAGTCTACTAGCCTATCATCATCTCTGTTATAAAAGAAAAAAACACATGAATGCTCATTAAAGTTATCAATTCTAATAAAAAATAGACTTCTCCCTTAAAGGAAATTTTTTCATATAAAGAAAATAATATCAAAATTATAAATTAACGCTTATTTCACTAAATCTAGACTTATTCCTGTCCAAGCAGCTAAAAAATATATCCAATGTTGGAATTTGAAATTACTATTTTTAGATTCCAAAATGTTAAATATTGGAATTATCTGTACTCCAAAATCCCACATATTGGATTCCAAAATCACACATATTAGATTCTAATATCACATATATTATAATCCAGAATCACATATATTGGAATCCAAAATCACCTATATTTGAATTATATGTACTCCAAAATCACATATATTGGAATCCAAAAATCAAAATATTGTGATCCATTAATTCTCCTTCTGGAGTTCGATATATCTATTCATGAATTATATTAATGAATATGTGAAAAAATGTTTAATGATTTTAGGGAATCTAACATTGATCAGAGAAATAATCTCTGACAGCTGCTAGCCCATATAAAATAGATACATGTTTTATTTTATAAGGGATATCGGTCACTAGGTTTAATGTTTGCTTTCAAATAATATTTTTATCAGTCTTAAGTTATTTTAAAGATTAAACTATGTAAATTTACATATTTAAATCACCATTGGCCTAGCAGCTGCTAGGCTAATGACATTCATGAGATGTGAGACACTTCTAGATTCAATTACTATGGTTCGATTGAAATTTGGGGAAACTAAAGAATTACCAAAGATGTTATGAAGAAATTTAAAGAGGGTGAGGATTCAATTTAGGAGAATGAAATTAAGTGTAAAACCATTGCATATATATTTTCATATTTAAAAATTTAGATATCAAATTAACTTCATTTATTATGGTGTGATTGAACCTTAGCGTAACCCGAGAATTTCTGAAGATATTATGAAGAAATTAGTAGAGGGCGACGATCCAATATAGGAGAATGTAATTAATTGTAAAACCATACCAAATATATTTTCATATTTAATTTTAGATATTAAATCAACTGTAAGAGATATGGCATAAAAGTTTTCATACTTAAATATAGATATGAACTTATTTAAAATTAACTATAAAACTATCCCATATATATTTTAGTATTTGAATACAACTATGAAATAGATTGAAATTCCTTTACTAAAGGTAGAACTATAGTAAAATATTTGACGAATAATTTAAATTTATAATGTAGCACTATTCTGAAATAAGGACTTCAAAATAAACAATACAAAACATAATAAAGCTCTAATAAAAAAGCTCCCTATAATTGTTTTTGTGATCTAATATAATCCCGAACATATTCAACGTCCTTAATGGCTGCAACAAAGGCCACACCACATCTAACAAGTATTTGTCTTCTAACTTAGAATTTATGTCAAATGTTTTAGAAATTATGTACTTTGCAACATCTTTGAACTTGTTTTTCTCTAAAGAGTTATCTACAAGCACTGTATTTTTACAATTGTAAGATGCATTAAACTGCAACCAAACAAAGTTAATATTCTTCAGATATAATTTGGGATTCCTAAAACCTTCATAGCGAGATCGATTGGTGTTGATCAGAGAAAATATTTAGTAGAATTCACACGAAGAGTTCGCGCAGTAGAGCATTCCAGATTCAAAGGCGCGGAAAGACAGGGACAACTGACGCGCAGAAGGGCAAGTTCAATACTTAACCATTTTTGAGCATGAGGTCTATTTTTAGGAGCTGGCGTGCAGAGCACACAATCAACACCAAGACTTGCGTGCCATGCATATTTTATCTTTAGAGGATGGAACTGAAGCAATTTTTCATGGAGATGATCAAAGAATAGGAATAACACTGTAGTTTACTATTAGTGATCTAAAGATAGCACACTTACATGTGTGGCTATGATTGTAAAAGGCGCGTGGCTATTCTTAGCATGTGACCTATTTTTGGTATAGTTGGGTGGTGAAGGGAAAGTCCCCACCCTAGATATATGTAATGAGTTACTTGGTTAAGAGAGCAAGGTAGAGAATTAGAGATTCATGAGTGCATGTGACTGGGTAATTGTAACTAATCCATGTGCACATGACTATTATTGTATGAAGCTTCTGTATTGTTGTTATATTTAATATATGAAGAATATTGGCCGAACTAGAGTGTCTTATATGTTTTATCATTGCATGCCATTGATTTCTTGATGATTAATACTTAAGCACATGCTTTTATAGATCTAGTTCTGTATAACTATGTAATGATGGGTTAGTTTCTAAGCATATGTATTTATTACTTCATCATGCTACCATCCTACTACAACAACCCAAAAGAGGGACTTGGTACCTTTGTGCGCTTCAGGTGAGTGCTTAGCTTATGCTGAGTGATGTGCCGATGCGACTAGGTGATATCTATGAATTCTAGGTTGCATCATTGGTTTTGTTACCGGGACCTCTTTTTCAGTTGTTTCCAGGATGGTTCGCGATGAAGACATAGCAGTTAACTTTGGAAAGCGTTGAAGAGTGGATTTGCGATATGGAGGAAGAATACACACGAAGGTTTAGCATTGGATCCAGATTTAGTGCACGCACTTGGGTAGAGCAGAATTTTTATGACAGTTTGTACGAGAGCTTCTTTGCTATCTTTTCAGTAGAATTATACGAGTGGTTGAATGCATATGTATCTAAATGGAATTGAAGATATCACACACTTGTTTAGACACAGGAGGAATTTCAAGCACTCTATGATGCTGACTTGATCTGGAATCACACGGTAGATACTTGGTTTCGTGGTGTTCTTAACAACTATATTATAGAGTATTCAATTTCAAATTATTCATGCCCATAGGTAGCTGAGTTCCAGTTCATACGGTATCCTAGAGGGATGTATTTGCAAGGCATTCTGCTAGCGATCAAGATATTGATGGTAACATTGAACTTGGAAGATAAGCCCATGGAAAGCTAAAAACCTCCACACGTGGGGGCAGGAACCGGATTGGTGAAAGATGATAGACCTAGCGGTAGCATGGAAGAGAGAAGAGAGGCGGTTGAAGTATGATGAGGTTCGCGAGAGGGATTTATGGAAGAAGTAAGAGGTTACATAATGGATGGCATTGTGGAGAGAGATGCCTCATGAAGGATTTGAGGCTCATGAAGATGACAAAGAGCTAGAGCATTAGGAACTCCCCCATCTAGGAAAGCATGAATGAGAACCCTCTTCGGCCTCACAAGGAAGCACGCTGGTAGATATGACCTGGGCCGCGGGCGCGCATCTAAGCCAACCTGCTGACCTAGCCCTTGCACTTGGTTTTCCAGTATCTAGTACAATAGGTAAGAAGATTTTTCATTTAGGAAGTGAAAGAGTGGGAGCAATTCAGCAAGTGAGTACATAAATGGCAGCACAAACAGCTTCATTATTCTTTGGGGGTAAATTTTTAAGCTCATCATCTGCACAGAATATGAGTGCGCTGAACATCGGATTCACCTCTGGAACTGGGAATACTTCACAGACTGTAGGGGTCCAGTATAGCACTACTATCGGAACATAGGGGAGTGCATCTACAGGCCCTATTCCAACTTAGGTGGAGGATTGGGAAGTATGGGTAGTTACAGTTATAGTGGAATTGGTGGTTTTGGAGGTAGAGGAAACCAAGGAGGTCCTGGATCAGGTGGGCAAGGCCCACATCAACCCCAGAACATTTATATGGAGACGTCTCTTCATCTCTCAGAGTACAAAGGTATTGAGGATGCTGCTGAAAATGTTTATATGTGTGAAATATTGTGGCGTGTGAAAGGTATCATAGGTTCTGAGTGTAAGGCAAGTCAATTTGCTACTACATTATAGGCATGCACGCACAGTTGGTATAGGAAGTTTGACCCAATCAAACTTGTATTAATTATGCAGCATTGCAGGATGCTTTCTTGAAAGAATTCTACATACCATAGTTTTAGCAGAAGAGTATAAGTGCACTTAAAGATATTAAGCAAGGCACTACTGAAAGTGTACATGAGTATGATGCTCGTTTTAAGACACTTTTATCAAAAATCTCCTATGATATACATGCAAGTCAACATGCACAATGGTTTTTTGGGGGATTGATTACTCCATTTTGAAGGGTACTGTCACATAAGACTTATACTAACCCGCACGAAGCGTTGGAAGAAGCTCTACACGCTGAGGAAGTAGCCCATTCTTAGAGGCTCAGATAGTAGCTATGGAGAAATAGTTGGATAAATTATCAACAAACTTAGCTCATGAGACGCGCTCAGGAATTTTGTGTACAGATTGTGAAGTGGAAGGTCACACCAAGGATAGTTTCCCTCATAGATCTGCACATTCACTATTGTTGGACTGTGAAATTTTCCATTTGAATCATGATGCTAGTCACTTCCCTTTACTGCAATGTGTGATCAGGAAGAATGTATCATCTTTTTGTAAAATATGTAGGTCTACAACCCATGATACTGAGGATTGTAGATTGATTGGCCAAATCTGTGATGCCATTGATATTGGGGTTTGACAGGCAAGTGTGGCTGATACTTCGAAAGGGAAGAATGAGCACCAAGATAGGGATTATAATCAAGCGTGCTATGACAGGAATGATGGAAGATTTGGAGGAAGTCATGGAAGAGGATGGGGATATCAAGGCGGATATGGAGGCTGAGGTTGAGGTAGAGGAAGAGGTGAGTTACCTCATGGAACATGTTATACATGTGGATCACCTGACCACTATAGGCACAAATGCCCGCATAATATCTCCTATTCATTTTGTGGAAAGGGTCATAGTTATGAAGAGTATCTGGACTTGTATGAGCATCTCAATAAGTAGCACAAGCAAGAGACCAAGGGCGCAGGGATGGTTAGGATCTAGCGCATGGTAGAGAACCAGTGGATGCCCAAGTTAACACTGAAACCTGAAGCAGTAACAGTGAAGATTACTACACGAGATGAAGTGGCACGCGTGAAAGAGGCATTGCACATGAAGCCAAAAATCACTAGGGAGGAGGTTTTGCATGCTAGGTATCTAGATCCAACTCATCAGAAGGAATTTTATCAAGAGACCATATATGTTCTCAGGAATCTCTAGGGTGAGATACAATGTCTAAAAGAGTAGTCTCAGACATTAGAGAATAAAAAGGATACAGAAAAAGCCCATCCTGATATTGATGACATTAGAGAGGTATGTAGAATGTGGCACCAGGAGAATATTATTCCTTTATTGGGAAATTGGTTAAAGGGGAATACTCAGCACGTGGGAACTGAGACTGGTAGACAAATACTCCATGTAAATCTACCTCCTGATAACATTGACTATGACAAGGAAATAACTTTGAATGCTGTTGTGGATGGTTGGTTGTTGAGAAATATTTTGATTGATACAGGTGCAAAAGTGAATGTACTTACATTGGATGCATGGGTACAAATGGAGATACTTCCATTACAGCCATCATCTAATGTATTATTCATGGCAAACAAGAAAAAAACTACTCCCATAGGAGTTTTGAAGGATGCATCTATCACTATACAAGGGGCCAAGTTCACAGGATACTTTGAAGCGTTAGCACTTGCGGAAGCAGATAGCCTCCCAGATTTGCTTGGGAACCCTTGGTGTTATGCAAACAATGCAGATTTGAGATTTAACAAGGGGTATACTAGCTTTGAGAATAAGGAAGAAAGGGTTCTAATATTGTTGACAGATGGGAAATCCATACCATATGTGGAACCTTTAAGTGAAGAGGACCTGAATAGAATTTATATACGTGTTATTCAGGACCCAGAGGTCAATGAGCCATTAAAGGAGGGGATCCTTCATTAGGAAGATTCTCAGTCTATCAGCGATACTACAAATATTGCTTGTGATAATTGGGCTCATGGTACTTATGAATTGGTGGGGTGTGAAGTTAAGTGCGTGGTTACTTGAAAAAATGGTTTTCGTTTTGTTGGATGTATAGGTTGCTCAGTACCCCGATATAGTGGAACTGAAGATCATACTGAATTCTTGCAAACCATGAAGGCAAACTAGGCTGACCAGATTAAGAGAAGAGATATGCTATTATATACTTTTCATAGGACAACATCGCGCTGGTGGGTGGTTCACAAGGATAACCTTTTAGAATGGGGAGATATTGGGACCACCTTATCAACCAGGTTTTCAAAAAATAATGCACCTACAAATATTTTCCCTTATCATGGTGATCAACCTATTCAGCACCACATTTAGCAGTGTTAGAGACTCTGGATGGCGAGATAGGAAGTATTACCACCTTCACTTTGGGTGCATCGGTTTTATTCTACTCTACAAGTTTGCACTCACTCTTGGTATGTGTATGTTGAATTACATAGAGAAAATGGCAATTGGTAGAATTTGACTGTAGGGATGATCCAAAATTTGGAATTCTTCTCATCTAAACCACCAGTGAACAAGGCATTGAGCTTGATTAAGCACTTAACCATGGGAGATAGTGGTAAAGTGGAAGAGCTTATTCAGGAATTATTTGGTGAGACAGAGACAAGGGTGCATTTTAAAGAAGAAGTAGATGACTCCATACTACTTGCACACGCTTCTCTTGAGAAAGAAAAGAGGAAGCTGGTTTACATAATTAATGATAAGGAAGTTGAGCACTTGGAAGTTGATCATTCACATGGAGCACGTGAGGTGTTAGACCATGCAGATGTAGATACGCGTGCATATCATGAGCCTATGAAGACAAAAAATGTGAATATTGGAATGGAAGTTGAACCTAAGGAAGTGATAATTGGAGATTCTTGGTCAAAGTCAGAAGTAACAAAGATCATAGAATTACTTAGGGACTATGAGGAATTATTCCCAAGAGGGTACCATGAACTTAAAGGTGTGCATGAATCACTTGGAGAAATGAAGATAAAACTTAAGAAAGGTGTGTGCCCTGTTAGAAAGAGACCTTATCGAATGAATCCCAATTTACGCAAGAAAGTGAAGGAAGAAATTGACAAGATGTTGAAATCTAGAATCATTCGACCACTGGATGAGTCAGAATGGGTTAGTCCTATGGTGATAAGTATAAAAAAGGATGGTATGATTTGAATTTATGTTGATTATAGAGAGTTAAATGCAACATGTGTTACAGATCCTTTCCCTACGCCATTCACATAAGAGATATTATAATGAGTGGATGGGCACGAGATATATTCGTTCACAGATGGGTTCTCAGGGTATCATCAGGTTAGGTTTGCTCTGGAAGATCAAGAAAAGACCACATTCACTACTGAATGGGGGAATTTTTTCCTATATTGTGATGCCCTTCGGATTGAAGAATGCACCTACTATATTTTCAAGGATAGTTGTGTAAGCATTCAAGGATTTTATTCAAAACTTCTTGCAGGTCTATCTTAATGATTGGACTGTTTATGGGCTTATTAAAGATCATTGTGACAATCCATGCTTAATGTTTGAAAGGTGTAGGTAGCTGAGTATCTCATTGAATATCAATAAGTGCATCTTTACTACTCATTTTGGCATACTTTTAGGGCACATAATATGCAATAAAGGGTTACTGGTTGATCCAGCTAAAGTTGTAGTCATTTTAGGCTTGAAAGCGCCTGCTAGTCAAAGTGAGGTACACATATTTTTGGGTCACACATGGTACTATAGAAAGTTTATAAAGGGGTATGCCAAAGTTGTCACAACTTTGGAAGAATTACTCAAAGGGAAAGGTACATTCTATTGGGGGAATCACAGCAGCGCGCATTCGAGATACTGAAGGAGAAACTTACTACCGCGCCTATCTTGCATTTTCCTTCATGGAATAAACCTTTTCATGTTCATGTGGATGCCTCTAGCACGGCCATTGGTGCTGTATTATCTCAACCTGGAGAAGGTATAGTTGATCGTCCTATTTGTTTTCTAGTAGGAAGCTAACCCTTGCTAAACAAAATTATACCACTACAGAGCGCGAAGCTTTGTCCATGATATATGCCTTGCATGAATTTCGTCAATATCTGTTGACCACACCATTCGTGTTTTATACAGATCACATGGGATTGAATTATTTTGTGAACAATACCATCTTACAAGGGCACATATGTAGATGGATACTCTTATTTCAAGAGTTTGACTTTACAGTTGTGGTAAAACCAGGGAAAAGTAATTCTAGACTGGATCACTTGTCTAGAATTCAATCAGGTGAAGAAGCACAAACAATATAAGAGACCATGCATGATGCACAGTTGTATAGGTTACAATGTGCACCATTAGAATTAGAGGACATTGTTGTCTTTCTAAGGAATAGTATAGCACCAGAAGGCATGAAGGATTTGGAGAAGAAGCAACTTGCTATACGCGCGGCACCATTCATGCTAATCAGTGGTGACTTATACAAGTTAGGCAAAGATGAGGTGTTACGCCGTTGTGTATTAGAGCATGAACGCAAGGACATAATGGAGGAAGCAAATGGTGGTATTGTAGGTGGCCACTATGTAGGTGATGCTGCAGTGCAAAAGATCTTACTAGCTATTTTATGGTGGGAAACATTGTATAAGGATTGTAAAGAGTATTGTAAAGCATGTGACTATTGTCAGCATCTAGGTCACCCAGGATAGAGGGATGAGATGCCTTTATGACCAATTACAAGTGTAGAACCCTTTGAGAAATGGGCAACTGACTTTGTAGGACCTATTTCTGGTATAGTTAAGCAGTGAAGGGTAAGTCCCCACCCTATATATATATGTAATGAATTACTTGGTTAAGAGAGTGAGGTAGAGAATTAGAGATTCATGAGTGCATGTGATTGGATAATTGTAATAGATCCATGCACGCATGACTATTATTGTATGAAGCTTCTGTACTATTGCTATGTTTAATATATGAAGAATATTGGCTGAACCAGAGTGTCTTGTATGTGTTATCATTGCATGGCATTGATTTCTTGATGATTAATACTTAAGCGCATGCCTTTATAGATCTGGTTCTATATAACTATGTAATGATGGGTTAGTTTCTAAGAATATGTCTTTATTACTTCATCATGCTACCATCCTACTACAACAACCCTAAAGAGGGCCCTAGTACCTTTGCATGCTTTGGGTGAGCACTCACTCGAAGCGTGCAAAGCTACCAAGTCCCTCTTTAGGGTTGCTGTAGTAGGATGGTAGCATGATGAAGTAATAAAGACATATTCTTAGAAACTAACCCATCATTACACAGTTATACAAAGCTAGATCTATAAAGGTATGCACTTAATTATTAATCATCAAGAAATAAATGACATGCAATGATAAAACATACAAGACATTCTGGTTCGACCAATATAATTCATATATTAAACATAACAACAATACAGAAGCTTCATACAATAATAGTCATGCACGCATGGATCTGTTACAATTATCCAGTCATATGCACTCGTGAATCTCTAATTCTCTACCTCGCTCTCTTAACTAAGTAATTCATTACATATATAGGGTGGGGACTTTCCCTTCACCGATTAAATATACCAGAAATAGGTCGCATGCTAAGAATAACCACGTGCATTTTCTAATCATAGCCACACATGCAAGTGTGCTAGCTATAGATCACTGATAGTAAACTATAGTGGTATTCCTATTCCTGGATCATCTCCATGCGAATGCACTTCGGTTCCATCCTCTAAAGATAGAAGATGTGTGGTGTGTAAGTCTCGGTGTTGATTGTGTGCTCCGCACGTCAGCTCCTAAAAATAGACCTCATGCTCAAAAATGGCTAAGTACTGAACTTTCCCTTCCACGTGCCGATTGTTCCTGTCTTTCCACACCTTTGAATCTGGCCTGCTCTACCATGTGAACTCTTTGTGTGAATTCTGCTAAGTATTTTCTCTGATCAACATTACCCCACACTAATCTCATTATCTCCCTGACAATGGTTATGTCCAAAACTGAATAAAGAATGGTTGAATAAAGAATACTGAATGAATCTTACACAAAGAATGGAAAAGAATTAAAGAATTAAAGAATTGTTCAGGCTTCAGGCCCTTCAGTCTCACTTCGAAGTATCATCTTCAGATATTCTGTTCTAATCTCAGCCTCCAATGTCTGCCAGTTGGTAAGTGCTTTTCCGGCCTTCTCTAGTGTACCCACAACAATACCATCTAGTTCATCTTGAGTCATATCACCCTTCTCATTCTGCAACACCAACATAACTGTAGACATTGAGGTATGTGCCTCTTCTAGCGCATCCATACTCTTTGCAATGAGTTTACCCAAATCATCCAACCTCTCCTTGTGTGGTTGTTGTGTAACTGCCAAGGCCTCACGCTTTTGTTTTAGCACTGTTAATCTCTCAGCGTGGCCTAAGGTCTCATCCTTCATATATTTGTGCACCTCACTATCCTCATCCATTTTTTTGATCTGAATGAGTGCTTTTGGGACTGTGGAGATGTTCAAGGAAAGATCTACCTTCTTCAATTCTTCTTGGAGCACCTTCAGTAAACCATCATACACTGCAATTTTATGCGCTACTATTGCCTTAGCTTTTTCTGCGTCCTCTTCAGCATTTTTTTGCTCTGGTATTCTTACTTTTTCATCTTCTAATATCATCTTTTCCAGGGTATGCACATAGTGCATTGTTGAATGGAAGGACTCTGGTACCCTTGACTCCAAATGCGGGCACACTTTCATCACTGAGTCTCCTATTTCTTCCATTCAGCCTACAATTCTTAGCATGTGACCTATTTCACCAGCCACGCGTAGGATTGGATCATGCTATATCATTACTTGTACATATTATCTTACGAGATGGGAAGAAGCAGCACCTATGAAGGACTATACAACGACTACAATAGCTAGGTTTTTATGGGTAATGTTCTTACAAGGTATGGCTGTCCTTTAAGTTTAACCAGTGATATGGGCACACATTTTTTAAATGAGACAATCAGAATTTTGTTAGATGAGTTTATGGTTGCCCACCATAAGACCACACCCTATCACCCTCAGGAAAATGGAACTGTTGAGGATTTCAACAAAATTTTGAGCCACACATTGACCAAGATTTAGGATGTTGGAAGAAAAGATTGGGATGACAAAGTATATGCTGTTCTTTGGGCCTACAAAATGACATATAAGATATTGAACAAAGCCACACCCTTTCAGTTGGTGTTTGGCATGGAATTTGTTCTTCCTATAGAATTTATGTTGCCTTCTTTACGCATTGTGTGCACTGGAGATATAGCTAGTGAGAAAGCCTTGGAAGAACGGATTTAGAAAATGGTTCAACTGGATGAGTGTCGAGCCATAACACGGTGGACTCAAAAACAAGAGAAAGTGCCCCAAAAGGCATGGCATGATAGACATATTAGGGATAAGAAGCTTGCAGTTAGACAAATGGTACTTCTATATGACTCTAAGTTTTTGCGCCATCCAGGGAAGCTCAAGGTGCATTGGTTGGGGCTATATGTTATTTCTCACATACTTGAGTCAAGTGCTTGCTAGTTAGAAGCACTTGACAGAACATGGCTACTGGTTACTTTAATGGGAGTAGGTTGAAGCCCTACTATAAATAAGTCTTCTTGGTGTTTGTAATAAGGTAGTGTTGCCAAATAGATTAGTTTTTTATTTATGCATTTCCTTAATGTATTTATTTCTTTGTCACTATGGTTTGTCAATTTAGTTCTTGTTTTTGTGTAATAAGTGCACTTGCGTGCATGAAGCTAACTACAATATGAAGCATGTTGGTGCATAGAGGACTGCACAAAATTTTAGTGTGGGGTGAATATTTGGTGATTTCCAGGTATAATGATGTGAAGATTGGAAGTTAGAAATGTTGCGAACATCGAGAAAGTAAGCTACTAAGGGTGATTTAAAAAATATTGCTTCTCAAAAGTAACAAAGGATGGAGATGAATGAAGGAAAAGTATAACGTAAGGTAAGCGGCGACCATGGTAACTATCAGGAGAAGGTGCAGTGACGAGTTACTTGGGCACTAGAGCACACGCTGAAGAGAAGTTTGTGACAGAGGGTAGGAAGGTGCGCTAGAAGGTTATAACTTTGGCATGAAGATGTACCACGCGGTAATGATGAAATTGGGTAATAAATGAGGAAATATTTGGTAGGTGGAGGAGAAATTAATGCATCAAAATTTGAAAATATATATAAGGAGGGGATGCGAGTTCATTCTTATCTTTGCGATTGTGCATATTTGAGAAGAGAGAAGTGCAAAGAGCTGAGTGGTTGATTAAAGGTGCGAGGAACGTCAAACCAGACGTGAGATGAGGCTTTGTGTGATTAAGATCTTGGATCCCTAAGTGTGAAAGGGTTTGAAGGAAGCAGAGAAGGCAAAGACAAGCTAGGGCATGCGGGTTTTCATGATTTGAGTTAGGGAATGCTTGAATCGAGCTAGGGTTGGGATTCTACCATTAAAAAATACAGAGGAGGTAGCGAAAAAATGATTGTAACGTACAAATGGCTCCTAATAAAGCAAGAATAACATCACCGAAGGGAAAGAAGAAATTGGTGGAGGAAGAAGAAGAAATGGCTCCTAAGAGCAACGTTTCTGAAATGCAATACCCATAAGGGGTGATTATCAGACAAGAATGGGAGTCCCATATCCATAGAAGTAAAGTAAGTTAATACAACCATAGAAATTTTGATAACAAGAAGGAATTGGATTCCCAGTTAGCATCAAGATCAAATAAGTGCACAACAGAAGATATGCTAGTATATGATGATTTTGGAGAGAAATTGCTGAGGATAACTGGTGTATACCAACTTTACGAGATTTCATATTTTGGGAAGTATGAGCCATTGTACAGATGGTTGATGAGCCGCATCCATGAAGACTTTTTCTATTTTGCGGGAAGAAGAGTAAGGATTTATTCCACGCTCATATCATCGGTAACTAGATTAAAGGCCTCAGGGGAGGATATCAAGAATGAATTAACAGACAAGGCTACTATTATAGAGACACATCACGCACTGGGGTATATGAAGGGTCCGCATGGGGTGGATATTGGGAAATTGAAGAACTACCTAGTGGTGAAGGCAGTAGCCCACTTGCTGACAAAGCTGAATGACCAGGATAGATGTTCACAAGTGAACTCCTTATGGTTACATCTAGCAAGGTGCATGGTAGATGGGGTTATATACAACATTGCTAGATACATTGTAGAGGAGATTATGGAAGAAGCGTGCATCGGGAAAAAGATAAGTTTTGGCACTGTTCTTTTATCTTTGGTATTCATGGAAATTGGGGTACCAGATGGACCCAAGGAAAACATATGGGAGTACCCCATGGAGAACAAGTCTCTAGTGGAAAGGTTTGAGAAGTATCTATGCAAAGTGTCCATGAAGGACGAGGTTAAGCAGAGAGCAGAGAAGTGGTATGATAGGCTCCGTGCGGCCTTCGAGGAGGAGTGGAGAATACCTAAGGAGCTACCATTGGTATTGGGGAAGCAGGTCCAATTTGTAGTCTATCAGCACTTCTACATCGTGTGCTTTCCAATGGTGGATGGCACTTGGAGCCCATGGTGCAAACTTCCATACGCCTTCACATCCAAGTACTTTCAGGCATCTGTGCACAAATTTAAGGATACACAATGAATGATATTCAATGCAGATAAGGTAGACTATGACTACCATACATTGAGGAAGAAATATGTATATCTAGGGTGGAGCATGTAGAATGAGACCATTCTGTCTGAAGTACTGAGCATCAAACCAATAAGTATTGCAGTTGGTGATACAAGGGCCACGCTGGTATATATACAGCTAAAGCCAAAGATGGAGAAGAACAAGTATGTGGAGAATGAATTCGTGCTCCCATTGCTACTGAGGGGACTTCACATGATGGAAAAAATCCTGGCACCTAAGCCACCAAAGATCATCCAGGTTGATAATGAAGAAGATGAAGATGAAGATAGTGGGGGCTTAGTGCAGAGGAGAAGGAAGCTGGCTGGGAAGAAGGAGGGTGAGTGCACGGACACTCCACCGAGGAAGGAGGATGATAAGGAAGGTCCTGAGGAGGGGTTAGAAGATCAAAGATTCAAGAAGGTGTTTAAACACACCAGGACATAAACCCCTCAAGCCGTAAGGAAATCACCGCGCCTCTCGCTAGTGAAGGATCCTACAAAGAAGAAAAGACAAAGGAAATTGAAGCTTGATGAGGAGGTGGAAGATTTAGAAGAGATCGCACATGCATCTCTGACCCAACATGAATCAGAACAAGAGCCCCAGGATGTGGGAGAAGAGTAGCACAATGAGGTGAAGAATGAAGAGGTGAGAAATGAAGGAGAGGAGAAGGAAAAATCTGAAGTGACTCTTGACACCACTCAGGAACCTAACCTTGAGGCCAAAGTACCAAAACGACCAAGGACGGGTAAGGCAGATGAAGAGTATAGTGCACCATTGATGGAGTATGCCGAGCACAAGGAAAAGATTATCCAAGCCCGCTTCCAGAGCACGGTACCCCAAAAATATTTATATGGCTAGGAGCTCATGGACGAGGATATGGCAACAGTGTGCACCAGAAAACATCTATCCTGTTCAATGCAAATAAACATGGATGAGCCTGAGTTTGATGTGTACGAGGAGTGTTGTGTGTCAAGAAATTTGAGAAAAGCATCGCAGCTCAGGAACATAACAGTTAAACCAACTATTATGTCAGATGAATAAGTGAGTAATGAACTTTTGAAGGTGTTAGCAGAGGTGGCAAGGTGGAACATAGATAAGGCCGCCACAATCAAGGCACTGAAGAAGGAGCTAGAGGCCAAGGATAAAGAAATAGTGCTCCTTCAACAAAAGAAGGACTTGACTCAGTGAAAGTATGATACTTTCATAAGTATGGTGGAATAAATAGGAGACTCAGTGATGAAAGTGTTCTCGCATTTGGAGTCAAGGGTACCAGAGTCCTTCCATTCAGTAATACACTATGTGCATACCCTGGTAAAGATGATATTAGAATATGAAAAAGTAAGAATACCAGAGTAAAAAAATGCTCAAGAGGACGTAGAAAAGGCTAAGGTGGCAGTAGCGTGTAAAATTGCAGCGTATGATGGTTTACTGAAGGTGCTCCAGGAAGAATTGAAGAAGGCAGATCATGCCTTAAACATCTGCATAGCCCCAAAAGCACTCATTCAGATCAAAACAATGGATGAGGATAGTGAGGTGCACAAATCTATGAAGGATGAGACCTTAGGCCGTGTTGAGAGTTTAACAGTGGTAAAACAGAAGCGTGAGGCCTTGGCAGCTGCACAACAACCACACAAGGAGAGGTTGGATGATTTGGGTAAACTCATTGCAAAGAGTATGGATACACTAGAAGAGGCACATACCTCAATGTCTACAGTTATGTTGGTGTTGCAGAATGAGAAGGGTGATGTGACTCAGGATGAACTGGAGGATATTGTTGTGGGTACACTAGAGAAGGCCGGAAAAGCACTTACTGACTGGCAGACATTGGAGGCTGAGATTAGAACAGAATATCTGAGGATGATACTTCAAAGTGAGACCAAAGGGCCTAAAGCCTGAACAATTCTTTAATTGTTTAATTCTTTTCCATTCTTTGTGTAAGATTCATTCAATATTCTTTATTCAGTTTTGGACATAACCATTGTCGGGGCAATAATGAGATTAGTGTGGGGTAATGTTGATCAAAGAAAATACTTATCAGAATTCACACAAAGAGTTCACACGGTAGAGCAAGCCAGATTCAAAGGCGCAGAAGGACAAGAACAACTGACACGTGGAAGGGCAAGTTCAGTACTTAGCCATTTTTGAGCATGAGGTCTATTTTTAGGAGCTGGCATGCGGAGCACACAATCAACACTGAGACTTGCACACCACACATCTTCTATATTTAGAGGATGGAACTGAAGCGCTTTTGCATGGAGATGATCTAGGAATAGGAATAACACTGTAGTTTACTATTAGTGATCTATAGATAACACACTTGCATATGTGGCTATGATTTTAAAAGGTGCATGGCTATTCTTAGCATGTGACCTATTTCTAGTATAGTTAAGCGGTGAAGGGCAAGTCCCCACCCTATATATGTAATGAATTACTTGGTTAAGAGAGTGAGGTAGAGAATTAGAGATTCATGAGTGCATATGATTGGATAATTGTAACAGATCCATGCGCGAATGAATATTATTGTATGAAGCTTCTGTACTGTTGTTATGTTTAATATATGAATAATATTGGCCGAACCATAATGTCTTATATGTTTTATCATTGCATGCCATTAATTTCTTGATGATTAATACTTAAGTGCATGCCTTTATAGATCTGGTTCTGTATAACTATGTAATGATGGGTTAATTTCTACACATATGTATTTATTACTTCATCATGCTACCATCCTGCTACAGCAACCCTAAAGAGGGACCTGGTACCTTTGTGTGCTTTGAGTGAGCGCTTAGCCTATGCTAAGTTATGTGCTACCATGACTAGGTGATATCTGTGAATCCTAGGTTACATCAATTGGTCTCGATGCAATCTTCCTGTGTAAATATGAACTCAAAGCTTGCAACCTCCAAGACAATGTTTTGAAGGAATGAAGGCATCATGTCATCAACATTTGAATTTCTTATCGATGTCCATATTGCTATTTTGAAATGTTTTTTGCACCGTTGCAAGAAATCTTTCACATTAGGTCTGAGAAAATAAAATTATTTTGAGCTTGATGCCACCAAACATTTTTAACTATTTAAATGTTGTATTATCCTTATGGAGGTTGTGTTACAAAACACCATTTATATCAAATATGATCAGTTTTATATTGCATGTGATTGTATCTGCAAATGATAAAAAAAACAAAATTAAATGGTTGAGGGTAGTGAATCAAATAAAAAACTAAAAAACAAGTCCCTTTCGATATTTTTATATCAAAAATCAAATGGTTATAGGTGGTGATGAAGGTAAAAAATCTAAAGGCGTTCCTCATTTCCCCTTGTTATGACAGAAATATTTTGTGTGTAGAATTTATTTTGATAGAATGTAATGTTTTAGCGTGACGAATATTTACATACCGTATTATTGTTATTTCATTGTATTGGAAAGTGGAATACATTTTCTATTATGGAAGCAAAAACTAGTTTTTAATCATGCTCACAATTAATTTAGGAATACATATTTCATCAGAAAAACTGCTCAAAGATTTGTTACGATAAAGATTTTTTTAATTCATATTCACAACTTATACACTCACACTCTGAACTTATAATCAAGGAAAATTTAAATTCTCCCAACTTATAATCGTATAATATCAACATATAAAATAGTTATGTGGAACCATCACAAAAACATATGAATGTATTTTTGTACAATGTTTAGTTACATCCTCACAATTACATTTTGAAATGCTAACTTTTTATTTAGCATTTAATCGCTCCAAATATTTGATGCCCTCTACCACATTGAATCTCTTTGACACTATTAGTGATAAGTCTTTGTACAAATCAGTCATCAACCACATATCTTTTGAACAATGTTCTCCTCTGCTTGTTATCCCAACCGTAAAATTTTCTAGAGGTTTTCCCTTTACACCTAATGTAATACACATTGTGTCTTTAGAATTGTAGGGAACATCGTTTATATTGCAAACCTTTTCTAGATATTTTATTGCAATTCCATCGACTATATTGTAATGTTCTTTCCCCCAAGTGACTATTGGATTCAAGTAAGTCAATAATTTTATATTGAAGGCCTTTATCAGCTTTTTAGCATCAATAGAAGTGATTTTGTCTAACCTGAATCCCATTTCAAATTTTATTGATAGTGACTTTATAAACTCTTTCAGGCCACCATGCACACTGATAGTCTCCTTGCGGAACTTGAATGACATATCCCTAGAGGGCGATTGGTTTTTCTCATATAGCAAGACCTCCAAATCTAAAATAAGCGACTAATTACTGTGGCTAACTACAGAGAAGTAAATAATTTTTTTTAATCAGTCTCATATCAATTCTAACTAATGGAAAAAATCAACATTATAGCTTGTGGCTAGCACTTACCGATGAGACTTGCATGTAGGATTGCATCTTCGTTATCCATAGTTGGATCCTTTAATGCAATATCTATTTAAAAAACATCAATCTATTCATAATATATCTATTCTTATGGCACATGAAATCGTATTTGAAAAAATGTAGGGATCTACATGGAAAAATGGTAAAATCAATATCAAAACTTTAGGTAGCTACCACTTACCGACTGAGCTTCCGGTTTTGCTTGCATAGACCTTACTAGCTACTAATTTTTTTGATGTAAGATGTATTGTAAACAACAATAATAAATTCATAAATGATTCCATGCTATGGAAAATGAAATCATACTGGTCTTCATGGTAATATAGTAATTGAAAATCAAAATGTTCTATGTATTATGAATGAATTGTTGCGGACGCTAGGGTTCCTTTATATCCGTTGAACCAAACATTGGTGGATAAAATTTTTGAGATATTGATTAGCGGGCGCTAGGCTATGCCATCATTGGCTGGACTAAGCATTGATTCTAATGTCTTTATCATTATGTCGATACTAATGGTTTATGTAGATAACCAACAACCTGGTAACTAAAAACTATGTAACATTGAACTTTTCAAATCAGTTATTTAGTAATTCCTTATTTGAAAATAGTTATGCTTCTATAATTAGCTGATATTGTTTTCTATAAATTTGTGAGAGGAAGAAATGGTTATGTTTAAAAATATGCATGGCTAACATACTTGGTTCTCACTGCATATTCGTGTTGGTTACCACTAAACACTCCACTGTTACTTTCTCTGGTTGTTGTTCATTTGCATAAACCATTAATTTTCTTATAAGTTTTTGGGGATTAGTAGCGGTTCATATTTATAAATGCACAAGACTAACATACCAAGATTTGATTGCATATTCGTGCATGATGTAGTTGAGTTCTCCTCATTTGTCATCAAAGCTAGTGAGCATATAATATTGTCAAAATAACAAAAATAAATGTAAGAGCACATTTCAGAGTAAAAAACGCTTAAGAGAAAAGTTAAAGCCAAGTTTAGAGAAATACATTTTCATTGTGCTCCATAAGAAAGCCAGGTTTGAGATTTATCCGTTTGTTGCCATCTTCCTGTCAAGAAAAACATATCATATCTGCATTTTGAAATCTTCAACTTTCCATCCTGAGTAGAATATTAAAGATACAGACTTCTATTTCATATAAAATCATCTTTCATTACAACGTCTGTGAGTACTTTCTCCAATGTTCTTTTCAACAGTCATGATTAGAGTAGCCAATTCTTTGGCACTACCTCCAGCGAAATTGAAAATATATATATATTATTCTCTCTTTAAAGACATAATCACTCTTTCCTGATATGATGGACTCATAAGAAAAGTCAAGACCTACAATTTAATAGAACAGAGTACAAAATGGTACAGAATGTTGTCCTATGCTTTTAAAAAGCACATCTAATAAAAGCCCGTTCAAAAAGGCATTTCATCTTCTTGATCTAAGGTAAATCCATGATATGCAACTGTAATTACCAAGGTAAAATATTGCAGCTGGATATCCTTTTGAGTATGTAAATTTACTGACAGAAAAACTGCTCTAGGAGAAGGTCAAAGTTGCATAAGAAAAGAAATTGTACTAATATCTCACAGATGACGCAAAATTGACGCTAACGTGGGTCAATTAGAACTCGAGAATGCAACCAATGTGCTATCAATAGAGAGTACCAGTAGGTAAAATTCTTACTTAGGAACATATTCGAAAAACTAAACAAAAGAGCCGTACCATTAACACAGTAAATGAAAACCCCAACCTATGTGGTTAGGATACCAATATAAATAGCCATTGGTGTGGGAAGCAAGAACAAGAACGACCCAAAGAGCATCATAGCCTCCATGAAAGTATCAGAGCCTTTGCATTTATAGTCCTCAACAACATTAACAGGATCAGTCAATATCGTCCATAAACAGAATAAAAATACTTCTTCTGACTACCTGGTACATTAGGAGCTTGATGCTGCATTTATAAGGATTCAAACTGCAACTTCCTTTGTCTAATCCATTGGAACAAAGGCTTACATCAGAATCTGTGGTGGTTCCATTCAAGAAAGAACTGGCCTGCAATTATTTGAACATTCTAAAGGGAATCCCAAGAACTCTTATCAAAAGGTATCAATTTCAGTCCAGCTTTGAATCCATTTGTTGTGTTTTGGACTTTGGTTGCATATACATCCAAAGTTGAAAAGTGGATTAGGTATACATTCAGACACAAGGCTAGGTTATCATCAATGCATGATGTTACAGTTTCTTTTTTGTAAGTCTATAATAGGAGTTTGCATGGTGAATATATACAGAATCCAGACATTGTTATGCATGCAAAGTGATTTTGTCAAGCTATCTAAGGATATAGCATGAAGTCCCTGAGGGTATTGGGTAGTTTGGGAGTATAATACGTAATGTAGACATTTTAACCTATCATAGCAAACCATTTAATCGTAAATTCTCTAGCTGATAGAAAGGGTATGCATCTTCCGTATATCAGTTTGAGCCTCCTTTGAACATCGATAGAGAGTTGCGTATAAAGAGAAAATACAGGATAAACTTATGTACTGATTGTGAAGCATAAAGGATGTAACATGTAATACCTAGGGTGATATATCAGATCGGTTGGTAATATACATACATAATATGAGACATTATGGATCATATCAAACCATTTAGTTGTAAATGCTCTAGCTAATAAAAGGGATATGCATCTCTGCATACCAGTTTGAGCCTGCTAATGAATATATGGACCCTTGACCCGAGATATTATTTTGTGATTATACCATCACTGCCATATAGAAATTAGAGGGAATGGCTTGAAACGATCGATGAATGTCTCTAGATTGATAAAGCGCTCTTATCTAAGCAGGGATGAATAACTGATTGTCAGATACCGTACTGTAGATATATCCATCCCTATTAAACTATTATATGGGTGGGGGGTCAAAACAGTTGTATATAGAGGGGGCAACTATATCTAGAATAGAGAATATAGGGAAGTAGGGGCACCACACGATGCATCCATTCTATACGTGATACAACCAGTCACAGTCATTCGTCTATATCCATATAGATAGTTCGATACTATGGGTGCCCAAATAGTTTAGGGGTGCCCAGTATAAGGATGAAGTCAGAGTCGTGGGTACCTATCTGATACATATGGGTGAGAGTAGAGGGATGTTCAGTTGTCAGCCCTCTCTCAATATCTGGCCTATCAGTTGGTAATATAATACATAATATGGATCATATTATGTATACCTAGGGTGATTTATCAGATCAGTTAGTAACATAATACATAATATGAGACATTATGGATCATATCAAACCATTTAGTTAGTAAATGCTCTAGCTGATGAAGCAGGCTCTAACTGATATAGGAATCAGGTTGAGCTTTATGAATTCCAAAGGCCTAGATAGGTGCCTATGTCTTGAATAAAGAAAAATCTAACTCCATAAACTTATGCAGGAGAACATGCTAACATTCTCAAAGTCTATATTAGGATGGAAATTTGACTTGAAGATGCAGTGTACACAAATCAACAACTACCTGAGGATATAACCATACCAACTTTCATGTCCATCATCTATAATCAATAAACCAACAGGTTCGATGTATAGTTATTAAATCAATGTATTTACAATACATTAACGTATTTTGTAGTTCTTGTTTTACTGGAAAGCATGTGCAAATGCCTTCAATGTCGGAATTGTCACGAATGTCAAGTGCAGTAAAAATACAATGGGCATTGTACCAAGTAATTCAAGTAGAAGACTATTAATAATTCCTTCACAAACAGTAATTTGGCGGTGTTCCCAAGACAGTCTAGACTAATCTTAATGTGAAGTATTGTAAATCCTGCAAAGTCAACACATATCCTACAGTATATCTCGCTTTTTAACATTTGCATAGGGGAACAATTTATACTGGTTAGCAGCCATGCCCATTGATTTTTGCACAAGAACATGACTATCTCAGTACCTTCACCCTGGTTGACGAATCAATCAACATTCTTTGAATCATATCATTAATCCAACAGAAACTATGAATTCAAAATTGTCTCTTGACAATTATGATATTGTACGTTGATATGCTTCAACTGGCAATGATAATTATTCTTCTGACAAATAGACATTGCGTTTAACATGTCAGGAACATTTGATCCATAGATGCTTAACGAGTGAGAGGACTTAACTTGACATATGAATGGAAATCTCTATAATCATACATTACATTATTGGTCATTAGTGGCACACCCTTGAATACTGTGTAATCTCCATTAATATGTTACTTTATATTCATATGGTGAATAGAGTCTTCTGAGCTCAAAATCACATTAATGGGTTCTTTGGTCACTTTAAAGAATTCGAGTTTTAACTTAAAAAATGATTAGATGTACAACATAAGACAATCTTCTTCTTTTGTAAGAATAACGCTTGTGTCCTTTTAAGACCATTGAGTTATCCGACAAAGTTACACTACTCTAGCATTGGAGTATCCTAAGTTCATTTTTTCTATTAAAGAAAATGCCCATACGGCATTGCAATCTCCATTACACTAAGATGTTGAAAGATGGGATTCTAACTAGTCATGCTTCCTATGGAGTATAATAATTGATGTGGTGATTAATTGCTTAGGTAACAAGCAGTTGTATACTGCTACTACCTAGAATTTCTCATTATCTAAGCCTATCGCATCATAAAGGCATTCTTAAATGCCTTTGTGGTTACTAACCACTATCAGTTACATTTTTGATGGGAATACAACAATGACTGGTAAGTGTTTCATATTGGCTTGGGTATTCCTGATGGAGCTAAGGCATGCACTAGATACCCTTGGGAGGGATTAATCCTTATAGAAATATAAGAATATTCTAGACTAATAAACAAGAATTAACCACGTAGGTACTTATATAAAAGAATTCTTAGATAACCACAAAACTGTAGTGACTGATTGTAAGGGATAATGTCAAGCGGTATCCCCATTTACTCAACAGTACTCTCAATTATTTGAAAAAAGGGAATTCTAAGCTACCATAACTAGTCTCAAAACCTAATCCATGGCTTTGCTTGGCTCAACATTTCTATGTGAGCCTTGAAAATTCCTTAAATAATAACAGAACCTAACAGTCTAGCTTCTCAGACTAGAAATTATGATTACCGATTGTCATTCCTAAGAACTCATCTGTAAAAAAATAAATTATAGATATTTTCATAGTCATGGGATAGGCACATGTCCAAACGTATTGGCTATGATTATCTACAAAGATCCCAATTGTAGCACTAATTTCACAAAATCAAAACTGGATGAAGAACTTATATCATGTTGCCATAAATTTATTTTTGTAATGATCAAAGACTCTCATAATGTCCCCATTTCTATGCCAAAGCATGGTATTCTTTAACCGGTAGGTGCAACAATTTCTTAATTTCAAAATATCTATTGAATAACAAATCATGGTCTAGCTTATCTTCTGTTATGATACTTTAATTACCTCTTGTCGTAGTAATCACTATTTGTATAGTTGTAGATCGATTGTAATTGTCAATTATTATAATTGTATCAAATTAACCACACATTACCTGGTGGAGCCAATCGCTCAACTACTTTCCATTGAAAGAGATGAAGACTCTCTCTTTATATTAAAGAAAATTCTTAGCAACTACTAAGATCCATTACTAGTTGAAAGGAAGAACCTTGTTGTAGTTTCAAAAAACAGGGACGGAAGCCTGTAAAATATATTAATGTGAAATCAACAAAATTACATTTGTATGAGCTGCAATAATTATAGGCATTGTACAACTAAACAAATATATAGAGATATGTTGCACAGGTGCAACAACAAACTATTTCACACAAGCTTCCAAAAAGGTAATTTGGGAAGCATAATCAATATTAAATATAATCAAACAATTAAATTGTTAAAACAATATAACAACACCTGTATTGTTTGAATACAAACAATAAGATGGTTATGATTAAATATAACCATATAATAAAATAAATAAATACAGTAATTAACTATGCAATGCATAATTAATATATGTAAATAATAATTAACCTAAAATTCCCCCTTAATTGTGCATTGTCTCAAGGGATGAGGAGAGGAATTCTCTGGACAACTCAAACTTGTCACGTGTAAGTGACTTTGTGAATATATCTTCCCATTGTTCAGCTATTGGACAAAAATTGAAGTTGGATGTTGTGCTTCAACACATGCTCACGTATGAAATGAACTTGTACCTTGATGTGTTTTTTTCTTTCATGAAAACCTGGATTACGAACAAGTTTGAGAACACCTTCAGTTTCAACATACATGGTGGTCGGTTTGTCCCGTGGTATTCCAAGTCCTTCGAGTATATGATGTAGCCAAATCACTTCACAGACAGCTTCTCCTACAGAACGATACTCGAATTCTATGGAAGAACAAGAAACAAAGTGTTGTTTCTTTCTTCCCCATGATATTGGTCCAGATCCCATAAAGAATACAAATTTTGAAGTGGATTTTTTGTCATCAATATTTCCTGCATGATCTGAATCTGAATATCTTGACAAGAAGAAGTTGATCATTCTTCTTATATTCTAGACCAAGATCCACTGATCCTTTGAGATATCTCAAGATGCACCTTGTTGCTTTCCAATGACAAACTTTGGGTTCCTGCATGAACCTGGATAAATAGCTCACTGTAAAGCTGATATTTGGTCTAGTGTAGGTCAGGTAAATGAGACTCCAAATCAACTGCCGATAGAGAGTGGCACTTACCTCAGGAGATGGATCTGAATGAGATAACTACAATCTATTCTCCATAGGTGTAGCAATTTTTGTGCAATCCATCATCCTGAATTTCTCAAGTGTTGTCTTGGTATATTTCATCTGAGAAACAAAGATGTGATTCTCTTTCTGTCATACTTCCAATCCAAGACAATAGTGCATTAGCCGGAGATTTGTCATGTCAAACGATTGATTAAGATCTTTCTTCGTTGCATCGATCATTTTCATTGAACTACCAGTGATGACTAGATCGTCGACATAGACAACGACAATCACAATCTCCCCCCTTACTTTTTGAGGTAAATATTGGGATCATATGGATTTCTAACAAATCCATGTTGTACGAGATGCTCATAAATCTTGATGTACCATGCCCAGGGTTCCTGTTTGAGGCCATACAGAGATTTCCTGAGTCTGCATACCTTTTCTTCTTGACCAGGTACCACATATCCCTCAGGTTGAGTCATATAGACTTCTTCTTGTAGATCTTGGTTTAGAAAAGCACTTTTTACGTCCATCTGATGGACTTTCCAACCAAAATGTGTAGCTAGAGCAAAGATCATCCTGATCATTTTGATCTTAGCTATTGGAGAAAATGTCTCCTCATAGTCAATGTCTTCTTTTTTTGCATACCCCTTTGCTACTAGTCTCACTTTGTACTTTTCCACTGTCCCATCTACTTTGTAGTTTTTTTTTAATATCCATCTGCATCTAATGGGTTTCTTCCCTAGTGGAAGATTGACAAGCTGCCAGGTGTTATTTTTCATTACTGACTGATATTCAGATTCCATGGCATCTTTTCAAGCTTTTGATTATAGTGCTTCCTGGACTGTAAAGGGCTCATTAGATTCAATAACTCTACTCATCAAAGAAAAGTTAAATTCTTCTCTTTCTTTACTATGAGTCTGTGGTCCATGGATGGATGTATCCAGTGGATCATCCATTCTCTCATCTTGTAATGTTCCAGTACACCACTTGGGCATACGTTGAACTATTCCCATGGGTCGTGGTTCTATCATATCATCACAATCATCCCCATCATCACTTTCATCATCTGTGGTAACATCAACTTCATTTTTTTACAACTGGTGAAGAATCTACATCAGGTGAGTCTGGAGGAGGAGACTCTTCTTCCTTCTTCTCAAAGAACTCAACATCTCTGTTGATGTATACTTTCCTATTCTTCAGATACATCAATTTGTACCCAAGAGTCTCCTCATTGTACCCAATGAAGATGAGTTTCTGTGACTTCATGTCCAACTTCTTTCTATTCTGCTTGGGTATGTGCATACTTTCTTTGCACCCGAATACTCTAAGGTGTGCAATAGATGGTTTTCACTTTGACCATGCCTCTTGTGGTGTTACTCCATCAAGAGAAACTATGGGCACTCTATTCAACAAATACACTGCATTCTTTGTTGCTTCTACCCAAAATGTCTCTGCAAGTCTAGAATTATTGATCATGCCTCGCATCATTTCTATTATAGTACAATTTCTTCTCTCAACGACATCATTCTTTTGTGGTGTGTGTGGAGGAGGCATTTGTCGATGAATCCCATGAGTTTGTAGGTAGTCTTTGAACTCATTACTGGTGAATTCCCCCCTCGATCTGAGTGGAGAGTTCTGATGTGACAACCAATTTCATTCTCAACAACTACTTTGAACTTCTTGAAATTTTCAAAAGCTTCACTTTTCTTGCAAAGACAAAAAATCCACATTTTTCTTGAGTAGTCATCAACACAAAGCATGAAATATTAGAACCCAGAATTACTTGGTTGCATCAGACCACAAAGATTGGTATGAACTAGGTCAAGTTTTCCATGAGCTCAATATTTACTCTTACTATGCATGGCTTCCTCTTGTTGTAGTAGGTTTACCAGCTTGTCAAAACTAACTGTCGTATCCAACAAGTTTAGTGTTGTGAAAAAAATATGGTATGAATAAAAGAGTGCTCTCAGAACAATGGGAATGAGAGCATCATATTTGACCACTTCTCCTAGGGCTAGAAGTGAAGCCCTCAATTCTGCAACTCTTCTTAAGAAAGCTTCGATTTTCTCATTTTTCTTGAACTTCAGTGTGTGTAACTGACTCTACAAATTCAAAATGACATTCTTGTTTTTGGCCTCATATACCATGCTCAACTTATCCCATGCTTCTTTGGTTGTTATGGCATCATGAATGTGGGGTAGCACATCATCAGAAACTCTAAACAAGATGATGAGTTTTGATTTCTAATCTGGTCTATCAAACTGCCACTGTTGTGTTGTATCAGTTGTTGATCTTGTTAGAGTACCAGTCACAACAGGCGAGATCTCTTCAAACTCAAGTTGTGTCTTGATTTTTGTCTTCCATGTAGCATAGTTGTTTCCTCTGATTAGTTTTGAATTTGGAAAAAAAATTGGGGGCATTGGTGCCCATTTTACAGAAATCACTAACAAGGTTTGGCTCTTATCACTTCAGGTATAAAGTCTCCCAATCTATATACTGTCATTCTGATATACCAAACCTTTCTATATATACGCCCTTCCGATATACCCTTCAATACGTGGAAGAAGCTCTCCCTTTTGATAGATCTGATGGTACGTGAAAGACGTGTTAATGTATGTGAAAGAGTTTGATATGTGGTCCCAAGACAGTATTGAAAGGGGTCTGTGTGATTATTGACACCAGCTCAAAGAAATATCCTAATACACACATATAACTTTGCTATATACTCGGATAATTTCTCAGTCTAGATTTATGTCATGTAATCGTTCATAGATAGACGGGATGGCTCATAGTGTGTGCATTGTGACCTTATTACTCCCCATTGATTTAAAGGGTCGATGCCTAGACGACATTGTTGCAGCTATATTAGGCGTTAAGTGCAATAGTAGTCGTGACAACTTTACCCGTAATCACTTCTTAGAGGCACCGTATATACCGAATGCTGGGAATGAGATATAGGATCTCGTGAGTGTTTTAGAACCAACTTTTATTATTTTTGATTACAAATCTCTGCCAGTTTTCTAATCAGTTACAATATTTGCGGTTGACTATGACAACCTGCAAATTAGTACAATATAATGAAGCATACAATTACATTCAAAAATTGTGGCCTCTAGATCCCAGTATGACCCTTTTTGCAAAAAAATGTTAAAAATTGGCCCAAAATGAATTTTTGAGACAGTCTTCCTTTGGAAAATGTTGTCCAGAATAAAAAATCAGGCCTATTAGGAGAAAAACAAAATTTCCCTAAATTAGGGTTTTTCTCGCTAAAATTTTAGAGGCCTGTTTAGTTACAACTAAGCTGTTTAGAGGTGGTTTTTCCACCAAATATGCTGCCAAAGATGGTTGTTTCTCCAAATTTTCTACCAAATTTCAAAAATTCAAAAACTTATATTATTGGTGGGGTTTGAACCTCAAACCTCATCCACCCAAATCTTTCCCTCTATCCACCTTGGCTCTTTGAGCGCTTGACCAAAAATGTGAAGCATATACATTTAAAGAAAATGAAAATGACTCACCTCTTTAAAATGACGACCTGGCTAAAGCTCCACGTGGTGTTGCATGCGTGGAGGAGAGCTTGCACGTGGATTAGGGTTACTCCAAGCATAAAAAAAGGATATAATGCTTTGTATTTGTTGTCGCCATTGTTTATTTATTTATTTTGAACCATTCTTTTAGTTTCCTCCATGGTTTTGGTTTGTAATTGATCCTTATTTGATTTGAAACACCTTTTGCATGCTTAATTGCCTTGTATTTGTATAGGTCCTACGTTGGAGATTGTGTAATCCATGTTGTTTGAGATTGGGTTGTGACTTCGTTTGAAGGATGGTTCGAGATCTTAAAGCTTTTAATGCCTAGCTTTAAAGCTATAAAGATCTATTTGATGTGAAGAAACCAGTGAGAGCAGCTCGGGCCGGTCTTCAAATGGTGTGTAGGTGACTTGATCCATGTTGAACACAAGTAACACGGAATTTTTTTTTAACATTGGTGCAGGGTAACTTTTTTTTAATTGTTGCCACCATTTGCTTTGAATAGCTATGTTGCTTGGTGAAATAGGGTATTTTTTGGATCAATTTGGTTTATAGCTTGGTGGGTGAGCTATATCCAATGAAGAATGGCTCAATTCAATGTAAGAGCAGTGTAGAGGTAGGGGGCTTGACCCTTTGAGGGATCACCACACCAATACACAAACGAACTCTTCCATATATATGCATCTCTCCAATGCACAACAATACAGGGAATGATCACAACAAATGCAATTGAATAGGTCTTGGATGAAGAATAGCCAGTGATCCGGTGCAAACAACAATACCTCCTCTAAATATGATAGTACAGATAATTAAATAAACAATTTAAAGACAAAACCCCTTATGGGGATTTTTATTTTTATTTTGTAAGTTCCAGGAAACAAATTTTCCTAGTGCAGAGGGCACCAAGGCAAAAAAACATTACTTTACGTTTACTTGGATTTCACATAGGAGGTTGTGGGACTGTAGGGATATGTGGGAAACTGCTAGAGGTAACACTGGCTCTCCGTTGTTACAGATTTCTTCTCCATGAATTCTCCTTCCTATTCAACCTTCTCCAACCTTGCTAAGAGCTTCAATTCACTCTGGTACCAAATGTAGTTTCACAAAATAGGGATGGATCCTATAAAATATATTAATGTGAAATCAACAAACTTATATTTGTATGAGCTGCAATACATATAGGAATTGTACAACTAAATGCATACACAGAGATATGTTGCAAATGTGCAACAACAGACTATTTCACACAAGCTTCCAAAAAGGTAATCTGGGAAGCATAACCAATATTAAATATAATCAAACAATTATATTGTTAAAACAATATGACAACACCCGTATTGTTCGAATACAAACAATAAGATGGTTATGATTAAATATAACCATGTAAACAATAAATAAATACACTAATTAATATGCAATGCATAATTAATATAGGTAAATAATAATTAACCTAACAGTTGCGGCCGATATGCGTAATGGTTTCTAAATTTGAGAATAGATATATAATAACAAACATTCTATCGAGAGGAATCTAATCTTATTTATTTCTCGTATGATATATCTTTGTAAATTTTAATCCATGTTCATTCGTATCAAATAAAAACCCTATCAACCACTAGGCTCAACAATTTATTATTTTAAAAAAAATCCATTTAATAACAAATCATGGTCTAGATTAGCAGCCACTACGATCCTATCATTACCTCTTGTCATAACAATCATTATCTATATAGATTTAGATTGATTGTAATTTTCAATGATTATAATATTATCGAATTGGCTCCATGTTACATGGTGGAGCCAATTCATGATTGTTGGTTCATATCAAATAAAATGTTTAGCAACCGCTAAGCTCCATTACTAGTTGAAAGGAATAACGTTGCGGCCGCTAGTCTCAACAATTTTAAATTTGATAATAACTATATAATAAAAAACAATGATCAATCTTAGCAGACGCTAGGCTCCTATAATTACCATTTCTCATATTAATCACTATATGTCCTACTTTGGATCGATATTTTCTTTCATTGATTGTAATTGTATCATATTGGGCAGACTTTACATGGCAGACCCAATTGCTACAAAACATTTTATCATGAGGATTCAAGAATTATTTATTTCTCCTAAGATATATCTTTGTAAATTATAATCCATATTTTTTCGTATCAAAGAAAAATCCTAGAGGATGTTATGCTCAATAATTTATCAATTTCCAATCAGCTATTGATTAACAACTCATGGTCTAGCTTAGAGGTCGCTAGGATCATATCATTATCTCTTATCGTAGTAATCACTATCTTTTCATCTTTAGACCGATTGTAATTTGAAATGATTATAATTGTATCAAATTGGTTGCATGTTGCCTGGTGAATCCAATTCCTTTACTACGTTTCGTCGAGAGGTATCAAGACTTTCGGTTCATATCAAAGAAAATGTGTAACAGCCACTAAGATCTATTACTAGTTGAAAGGAATAATGTAGCGGCCACTAGGCTTAATAGTTTTAAGTTTGATAATAGCTATATAATAATAAATAATGATATATCTTAGCGTCCACTAGGATCCTATCATTACCATTTCTCATTGTAATCACTATCTGTCCTACTTTGGATTGATAATGTTTTTCATTGATTATAATTGTATCATATTGGGTGGACTTTACATGGCAGGCCCAATCATTGGAATACATTCTATCGAGAGGATTCAAGACTTATTTATTTCTCCTAAGATATATCTTTGTAAACTATAATCCATATTTGTTTGTATCAAATAAAAATCCTAGCGACCGATAGGCTAGACAATTTCTCAATTTCCAACTAGCTATTGATTAACAACTCATGGTACAGCTTAGAGGACGCTAAGATCCTATCATTACCTCTTATCGTAGTAATCACTATCTTTACATCTTTAGATCGATTTTAATTTTTAATGATTATAATTTTATCAAATTGGTTGCACATTACTTGGTGGATCCGATTCCTGCACTATGTTTTGTCGAGAGCTATCAATACTTTTGGTTCATATCAAAGAAAATTTTTAACGACTGGTAAGCTCCATTACTAGTTGAAAGGAATAACCTAGTGGACGCTAGGCTCAAAAGTTTCTGATTTTAGAATAGCTATATAATAACCTACAATGGTCTAGCTTAGCGGCCGCTACGCTCCTATCATTATCACTTATCACTGTAATTAATATTTGTTCTGCTTTGGATCGTAAGTGTTTTTCAATGATTGTAATTGTATCATTTTTGACAGATTTTACATGGCATCCCCAATTTTTGCACTACATATTTATCTCATATAAGTTATATGTTTTTAAATTTGAATCCATAAGTACCCATGATAATAATTGATATTTGATGTAGTTGTGATAAGATAAATCATTGCAACATAGAATGCACATCGGTTCTTATCATATAAAGTGCATAACGACCGCTAAGTTACTTTATTTATTGAATGAAATGACATAGGGTCCACTCGGCACAACAATGACATAATTTGGAAATAGTGATATAATAACAAATCACGATATAGCCTAGTGGCCACTAGCTATATACTAATACCTCTTTTCATTGTAAACACTATCTTTACAGATTTGAGGTGGTATTATTTTTAGAATTTTTGTGCCATGTGTCATATTTTTACCTATTGCTATTTATATTATATTATCATGGTTTCATATAGTTTTGAATTATTTCTTTATATTTAAATTTTGTAATAAATGTGTCAATTATAATTTTTTTCTAATTATCAGGTTCATGCATGCCACGTGGCAAAAAGTTATTGGAGAATTATTTTTCATTAACGCAGTACATCTAACATTGTCTAGGTCGATTTTGATATAAATAAAATTAAATGTGCCTATACATCCATACACTTTATTTCTTCTATTTTATTACAATATGATATGGTTTATTATGTTTTCACTATTTTAAGTTATAGCCAATAACAAAAAGTGTTATTTTCAATATTGTTAATTTTTTTGATACCCCTCACTTTTTCTTAATGAGTGGTAAATTCAAAATTCAAAATGTGAATTCCCATGAATTTTTTAGAATTTGAAATGTCTATATTAACACAAATTCCCCCGCTCCAATTTTCAAATTTCCATATCCAACACTTTTTATATTTTCATATTCTCTAACGTGGAAAAAATATTAAATACCCCACATAACTATTTTTAAGAGTTTTTATTTTTACTCTCGCAAAACAACAGCTCATGAAATCATAAAACAATACAAGCAAGCCATAGATTATAGGGTCGAGTGTAATAATCCCGATCGTTTTGGCCAGGGAATAATCAAGCAGTAATTATAATCTTGTTCATTGATTAAAAAAGGGAATAAGCAAGCAGTAATAAAAAGGGCGCACGCAAACTAGGGAAGTAAAAGGGGTTATAGGAAAATAGTGTAGATAGTTAGTTCGATGCAGCCGATGATGGTTCGAACGTCATCACCAAACATGAAATAATATCATATCTAAATCATGTATTTATAAAAAATGTATACTATGATAAATGAACACATTTTTATTGTGAGATTGTTCAGTCATCCCATCTTCAACTAGATTTTGTCTTTTTCACATCAGTATAGCCCTTTTTTGGCCTACATAAATGCACTCTGTGGCCCAACTCTTCTTACCGGATCCTTCCAATCATTTTTTAAAATCACATTGTCCTTACTAGTTCCTATCTTTTTCACGTCAGTGCAGCCCTGCTTTACCCTATGAAAATGTGATTGGCGGCCCATCTCTATTTACCACTTCCTTCTTATCACTTTTTCACTCCACCTTATTCTTCAAGATCACAAGGAATCGGTTGTGTCCCAACCGATGAAAATTTAATCCCTTTTCATATCTGTTTTTTATTTTATTTGAACGCTTTCAACTTTTTGTCATTTTAGGTCCCCTCTACATTGTTTTTCCCCAATAATGATGACTAGTCACATAATCAATAGTTTTTAAAATTATAATATTATCTTGGTATTTGTTACATCTACATTTTTTTATTTTATTATGATGATAGAAACAACCCGAGTTAATTATTTCATTATACATTATTTATATGGCTACCATGTTGACTTTGTGAGAATATATTCAAGGTTAACAAAATGATTTAAAACTATAAAATCATATTAAGTTCTCAATTGTGAGTTAATTTTTTGTGCAATGGAAGGTGAACATATTATATAAATGCCTAAATTTAATATATTAAATATTTTAATCACTATGTATTTAAATTTATAGTTCCTTTTCCACCTGTTAAGCCATGACAAAAAATCACATAGCTTTGTAGCCATGACGATATAATTATTTTAAAAAAATATTATTAGTTTGTCATATGTTATTGGCAAAACATGGAGTGTTTTCATATATATTAATTCATTAGGGTTTCTATGGAAGGCCAAAATATTTTTAGTCTCTATGGAAGGTTGTAAACTAATATATTGAACATTAGGGTTGCTAGAAATTAACACATTAATGAATTATATTCTTATCTTAGTGTTTGATAGGTTATGTTGTAACATATTATTTAGATGTTAGTTATCGCTAGGATTTAACAAAAACAATAAAGTTATTGCAAGCTTAGTGACCGCTAGGGTATAACACAATACCATATTTATAGCTTAGTGATCGGTACTCAATAATGGAAATTTTGAAGTCATATGACGCTAAGACACTACCACATTGTAATAGTCATAACATAGCAATCTCTATGGCTGGTTTCAGGGTTATTTATGGATGGTGTCCTCGATATATCTGAAGGTACGTGAGGCTCAAATTTGTGTTGGTGCTGGTATGGGACCTAGTTTTGGGGCCTACCCGCTCACTTTATGGTCTCATAACGATAAGGTAGGCAGGTGCTTAGCCAATATACTGACAACCAGTTGTTTATACTCATCCATAACACTGATTTGGTTTCCTTATTGGGTGATGAAATCTAAATAGTTATCACCTAGGTAGAAGTGTTTAGATTCGTGTTTGATATTTTACGTGATTTAGCTGTGTGGGGGAAATATAAAGTGAATGTAATCAATTAACTTCCCTGATTAAAACTATGTGATCAAGCAGTATGCAATTGTTCATTTTAATCCCAAAGAAACGATTAACTTTGATGAGGGAAAATAACAAATATGTAGTAAGGAAAGTAAAAATAAGGGAAAGGACTCACCTCTAATAAATGATTCCTTTTTCATTTTTTGTAATTTTCCAATTTTTTTAGCAAAAAAGTAATCTAGCAAGAAAAAATCCTCTAGAAACAACAACCTACAAAAACAAGTTAGAAGAAATAGAGAAAACAACATAAATATAGTGGTTAGAGGGATGATTGCAGGGTAATCAAAAGAATTCAGAGAAATTGTTGTAATTGACTGAATTACTGACGATTCACTTGATCACTGGTGATTAACCAAATCGCTAGTGATTACAGAGGAGAAAACCTATATATGAAAAATATAGAATTTGAATGAATGAAAGAGGGGAATTAGGGTCCCACCGAGCATGCTAGAATATTCAGAGATATTTTTACTTTTCAACTTCAATTAACAAAGAGAAATAATAAAAATATAATGACCTCAAAAGATGTGGGGTTTAATGATACCCATAGATGATGGATGTCGATGCTCTATGTTGATTGAAGTTGCGCTCCATCAAAGATTTGTACATGCTCCTTTCCTATAAATAAATATGCACTCAAAGATAATAAACAAGATAGGATTAGATAGATGGATAAGTGAGTTGCTTGAAAAAAGTTGATTCCAGGATTCTAAAGGGCTTCCTCGAAAGATGTCAACTCACTGTATAAACAATCAAGTGAATTATGATAGATAAATGATAAATGATAAGTTGATACAAGATAGATAAGAAAGAGATAAGAGATAGATTATGGCTTGAACTAAAGAGAAAAAGGAAGGTCATGTTCAGCTTCAAATGTAACCCAAACAAGTGTTGATTGGATAAGGACATGTTCGAAGTAGTGTACCAAAAGTCTTCTACCTCTTGGTGGATTTCCCAAAGAAACTTGAAGATGTTGTCAAGTTATTCTAAAGGAGTGTATTAGATAGCACATAGAATGATATCATATTGATCCTAAATACACGGGTGTTGGACTATTGGAAGAGAGCGAATGCCAGTGATTTCATGAGATTGACCACCAATTACCATCTAATAGTGATCCATGCTAAAAACATGTTAGAAGCAATAATTTTGATACAAAAGATAAGAAATATTTGATGAAAACTGATAAAGATTGATAAAATATGAAGTTTGATAGGAATCGCTGATGATTGGGCCAATCGCTAGAAATTCTGGTGATTTTTGATATTTTAATAAAATCAATTGTTTCATGTTTTAGATTGATATTTCAAAGTAAGAGATGATTAAAAATTAAGTAAAATATGTTAATAAATAGACAAGAGGTACCTGGAGGATGATATGGAAACAAAATAATCCTCAAACCTTGCTTTGAGGTGATCTGTGTTGATAGAGGATGGCTATTAGCTTGTGTAGTCTACAGGTTGAATGATGAATAGCTGATCCACATGTGCTTCAAAGTGACTTGAAAATGCTTGATATAGGTTGATAATGTTGCTTAGTGATAGCTTTGATGCTTTAGTGTTCAATGGTGATGTGCATGATTCTTTTGAATTGATTTGGAATCAAAAGACTCAATATTTTGAAGTTGAGGATCCTGGTGAGAGGTTGGAATGCTTGTTTATATAATTGTTGGAGATTATTGTTAGAACATAATGATTAAGTGGTCTGGAAAACCCTTAATGTATATGGGTCCATCACTAATATAGGTTAGTATTTAATAATACGACATATTTATATTTCTATTATTAAATATGCTAACCTAGGTATATACTTTAGGTTAAATATTTAATATCATGAAATGATTATAGTTCTAATATTAAGTATTATAAACCTAGGTGTATGTGTCAACCATTTAGGTTGAAAAGGTGGGTCGGGAGACATACCCGATCACCTTATATAAAAAGGACTTTAGGTCTTCATTTGATATATTCGAGAAATATATCAAAGGTGTGCAAATCAAGTGATTTGGTTTTACCCTTGGTAAATAGGGTTTTAAGGAGGAGGCTCTGAAGTAAAAGGTTATTTTCAAAGTAGTTTTTACCCTATTGGGGTTTTCCACTATAAATACTATGTCACATGTATTATTTATTTATGTAAGTATTTATTTATTTACATATGTTATGATGTAATGTTTATTTAAATATTTATTGTAACATTATATAATATGTAAGTTAATTAAATCTGTATTTATTAGATTCCTCAAATTTTAACATGGTAACAGAGCAAGGTAAATTAAATAAATTAAGATCAAATGTTGTGTATTTTATTTATTTAATTTTTACGGGTTTTTTCAACCAATCCAAAAGGGTATTTAAAAGTATTTGATCCCCTTCTTTCAATTTTAAATCCCTATTTTTTGGCAGGGGAGATGTAATATAATATGATTCTTACTTTCATTTACATTTTATAAATTATATGGAATTAATGTTTGTTTGGAGATTGATGCGTGTACAGATGAAAGTGGTTTCAAATATCTACTTACGTGAAAATCACATACAGAAGAGGAAAGGATTTATTACTATATGAAATAATTTTCATGTTTTCTATAATTTTAAATGTTTGCAGGTTAAATATTTCGGAGGGTAAATTCATAGTTGCGTTCTTTGGACCCCTCTAAAAGGATTTGATTTGAAAAACTATAGTTTATAGTTAATCTATAACTATATCCTGTATAATTTGAAAGCTATATTATTATTTTTAAATAAAAATATATATAATATAGAATAAGGTTTATATAATAATTTATATAAACATCATATTAAAATTTATATAGTTTTGAAAAAAAAACTATATATTAAAAGCCTTAAACCATATTAAAATTAAATGTGATTGAGGGAAGAGTCAACAGACCATATTCTAAGCCTAAGTTTAAATCATATTTAAACTTAAATTATAAATCTAGGCTTACATAGTTTAAAAAAGAAGAAAAAAATCTAAGTTTGAATCATATTATATATAGCTTAAAATATAAATTTTATTAGATTTGGTCTATATTAAAATTAAATGTGATTGAGGGAAGAGTCAACAGACCATATTCTAAGCCTAAGTTTAAATCATATTTAAACTTAAATTATAAATCTAAGCTTACATATGACTAGTTTAAACCGCTTAAAATATAAATTTTATTAGATTTGGTCTATATATGTTTTAAAAAAAAACCTAAGTGCTTACTTTTTTTTTTGAAGGGGGCCATGTTTATTGCTTGACCATGAAGGGATTTTTTTTTAAAATCTTCATACTTATTAAATAAAACCTAAAATGTGTTCCTAACCATTTATATTATCCATGTAAGAGGGCGGTCCCATTCATTTATATCTTATAGTTTATAAAAAATATATAAATAAACTTATTTAAAGGTTTTCTTTTATATAAGAGTGGGAGTCGAGAATAAAATGAGATAATATCTCAGGTATAAATGTGGAATTCTTATGTATAAATAGAGATTTTTTTATAAAAAAATATAGTTTATTGGTGGCCCACGGGAAGTGTAGTAAATATTTATTAAAATATTGGTAGTTATAGGCACATAAATTTTTTAAAGTTTTTAGCTTGCAGGAATTATATAATTTTTTTACAGTCTTTCCATAGTTTTAAATATGTGTAGGGTAAAGTTAAAAGTAAATGAAGGGAGAAGATAAGGTTCATGAAAATAGGGATTTCAATTTATTTCATTGGTCGGGTGAAATTACTTGTCCCCTTTGTAAAATATGCAGGTTAATCTATACTCTCATAAATCTACTTGCACTTGGTAAAATTATTTTAACCCGGTTTATGTCCTTTAAACCCTTTTAATAAGGGTTATGTTTTTTATAAAAAAAAAATACTATAAGTTTATAATTTTTATGAACTATATGTTGTTTTTTATTTTTCTATAAACTATATACCTTTTTTTTTAAAGTGTATATATTTTTACATTATAAATTATAATAGATTATTATAATGTGTTAAAATATAACCTCCCTAATATTATACAGAAGAAGAAATTCTATAATTTCACATTCTGGAAATACATAGCAAGTTTTGACTTCATTAAATTTGACGGTCAAATGACCGTCATGGTAGACCAAACATCAGACAATATGATGGTCATTTAGACGTCAAATTTAAGCTCTTAGGTTCTAGTAAGCTTTCATTGTGTTAAAATTGACGGTCAAATGACCGTCACAATAGACCAAAAAAAGCCATTATGACTATCATTTAGACGTCAATTTTAAGCTGAATGGTTTTTTGTCTACATTATTTTTTTTCAGAAATTTGAAGTTGTTATGCATTCTTAGGGGTTTCTTCTTCACTTCTATATGGTCGAAAATATTTTTTATATAAATATGTGGTATAATGCAGACCCTTTTATATTGTGGGTTATTATTTTGATCATGGGAGGTTAATTAGTATGCATTATAATGACAAAATTAGTTATGATCAAATAGTTTCTTTAGATCTATAAAAATTTAGATCTTATTCTATTAAAAGTGTTGTGTTTATTATCGATAAATATGTATCTAACTCTGTGGTACATTTTATATTATAATGGGGTGTATTTTATAAGTTTAGAAAAACAATGGCGTCAAGCTATTTCTGTCTTGAAAAAATCTAGATCCTGAATGAAACCAACTATAACATTTTGGTCAAAACTATGACATGAAAGGTTAGGACATGTTAATTATTGAAGCTTATATGAAATTTAGATATAATCTAGTTAAAGGTTTATATTTGTTGTCTTCTTCTCTTGAAGTTACTTCATTAAATACTTCTAAATGATGGTTTTGATTCTGATTTAGTAAATGGTCATAATGATGTTTTTATGTTATAGATGTTTCTGAAACTCTTATCTTCCTAGACAAGAAATTAAATTAGGCTCAATCTATGTTATAAAGTTCAAATCCTATTAACCTTAGGAAAATGACTTGAAGCCATTCATATGTACCATGCATTAATTACCTTGTATGAACATGAGTTGTGAAGTATTATAGGGTCTAGGTGGATATACAAAGTAAAATATAATGATGATGGTAATATTAACAAAAATCTAGACTTGTTGCTAGATGTTTCACTTAGAAACTTGTTATTGATTATGTTGAGACATTTGCCCATATAACTAAAATGAGTACTGTTAGTGCCTTATTTGCAATTATCACTCAATTTGGGTGAAAAATCCACTAAATGGATAAGAAAAATATATATTTTTTGAATTGTGATTTAAAATAATAACTTTACATGTTTTAATTTAAAGGATTTGAAGAAACTAGTAAAGAAAACTATGTTTGTAAGTTGAGAAATCCTTGTATGGTTTAAAACAAGCTCTTAGAGCTTGGTATGCGAAAATTATTTCCTTCTTTAAACTGTTAGGTTTTGTTAATTGTTCTTCTAACAATGATATATTCATCAAGCAATAAGACTCACATATTATCATTATATGTATATATGTTGATGATTTGCTTATGTATGGTGACAATTCTGGTTTAATTCATAGGATTAAAGAGAAATTGAAGCAGTACTTTGAAATGAATGAGTTAAGTCTCTCACATCATGTTCTTTATATGACTATATTTCATTCTATTGTTATTTTTCAAAACACAATATGCAACCATTGTATTTAAATTTTTTCTTATGATTGATTGTAAACTATTTTCTACTTAATAGAGGTTGGAATAAATATTGATCGTAAATATGCATATGAAAAAGGTTGATCATATTTTATATATGTTTTTAGTTAATAGTTTGATTTATCTAACTATAACTAGATCAGATATTTCCTATACAGTAGAAATTACTTCAAGGTTTATGCAGGAACCTTTTTTAGAGATCATTAGAATCTTACAAAAAGAAATTTTATATATAATTTGAAAGGAACAATCAATTATGGGTTACATTATACTAAGAATGAAAATGCTATCTTATATGGATTTTGTGATTTTAACCATACTGATGTTGTGTTATAAAATATACTAGATATGTGTTCAAGTTTTTGGTATAAGAACCATTACTTAGAACAACAAATGTAATCAACAGTCTCCATTTCTTCTAATGAGGTAGAGAAGTATAATGGAAGAAGTAAAAAAGTCATGTGGCTACAACGGTTGTTGGTAAAGATAGACATGAAAGATAAAGGAAGTACTCATCCTCTTTGTGGTGGTCAGATTTGTATTACTCTTGATTAATAATTTAGTTTAACATCAGAGGATGAAGCACATTGGGATACATATAAGCTTCACCCGTGAGAAGGTGTTAAGTTATGAGATAAATCTCAAGTTTGTGTTGACTGAAGAGCAAGTTGTTGATATCTTCACAAAGTCCTGGAGTGCTGCAAAGTTTTACCACTTTCATGAAAATCTTGGATTATCAGAGTTTCCATTAAGGGGGAGTGTGCATGACAATGTCACCTCCTAATGGAACTTGCTTTTTGTAAAAAGAAATTTGGGCATTTGTAAAAGACCTTCGAGAAAATGTAAAAAGACCTTTAGGCACATATACCTCCTCAAATTATTTTTTAGAAAAAAGTTTATAAAGATCTTAAAGGCGGTATTCAGTAAAATCTATAGTGCTATTGAGTTTACTGTTAAACATCTAGTATAAACATATTGTTAAGGAGGTATTTGGTTATAAATGGCTCCTATATGCTTGGATTAATTAACTTTTTATAAGAACCTGTGAGAATATGTAAAAATCACAAATTATACTTAGCCATTGATCATGGGATGATCTTTTGGATTCCAAATCCTTTTTTACTAAAAGGTAACTTTATTATGATGAAGGTGTTATAGTTCCTTCAACCGATATGCTAGTCTAAAACCTTTATGGTTTAAGGATTGTAAATCATGTAGTGTACCACGAGTAGGTAATCTATTGGCATATGTTATGTTATCCCACTTAACATTAAGGGGGAGTGTTGGAACATAATGATTAAGTGGTCTGGACAACCCTTAATGTATATAGGTCCATCACTAATATAGGTTAGTATTTAATAATATGACATATTTATATTTCTATTATTAAATATGCTAACCTAGGTATATACTTTAGGTTAAATATTTAATATCATGAAATGATTATATTTCTAATATTAAATATTATAAACCTAGGTGTATGTGTCAATCATTTAGGTTGAAAAGGTGGGTCGGGAGACATACCCGATCACCTTATATAAAAAGGACTTTAGGTCCTCATTTGATATATTCAGGAAATATATCAAAGGTGTGCAAATCAAGTGATTTGATTTTACCCTTGGTAAATAGGGTTTAAAGGAGGAGGTGATCTTACTAGATGTAAAATAAGTTCTTTGAAGTAAAAGGTTATTTTCAAAGTAGTTTTTACCCTATTGGGGTTTTCCACTATAAATATTGTGTCACATGTGTTATTTATTTCCTGTAAGTATTTCTTTATTTATTTATGTTATGATGTAATGTTTATTTAAATATTTATTGTAACATTATATAATATGTAAGTTCATTAAATCCATATTTATTAGAATCCTCAAATTATAACAATTATTTGAATCATGAGTGATCTGGTTTTTTCAGGTTTTGGGTGGAAATTTTTTGAAACTACTTCCAAATGAAGTTTGTTTCATTTTTGTTTCAAGTAAAATATTTGTTGAGTTGTTGGAGACGAGTTGTGAAGGTTAAGGAGGTTGTAAAATAGGATAGATATGATTTGATTTTGTTTAATTGGTGATTTTAAGAAGATTTTAGGTGGTTAAGGGAGGTGAAATAGGATTTAACAACTATAAGAAAGGATTTACATGAGATAAATATGATAAAGGATATATGACTTAGGATAAGGGGTTGTGTAGATGAATTCGATGAATTAGATTAATTGACTAGATAAAATATGTGGGGTGCATATTTTTGGTTTCTACATTTGCCCCTTTTTGTCTAGTAGTTTAACGTCGAAAAAATATGAGACAAAAATTATGAAAAGATGGTTTATATGGGTGATCCCCCCTCAAAATGTGGTGATTGTAACATAGTACAAGGAACACCAGTTTGATAATGTGATTAGATAGGTTTGACGTGTGTTTCGTTTAAAAGGTTTCCCCAATCCAAAAGGTAATGAAATGGTATGCTACCATGGATTCAAATGATATGGGGAACCAAATGGTTTAACACCTATAGACGTATGATCCTTGAAGGTAGGCTATGAAGACGGTGAATTCAAGTGATGGGGGCACAAAGGGAATGTGTCGCATAGATATATGACATATCATGAGGTTGATTTGATTGTCTGATGTTTAACATTCCAAGGATTAGGGTCTTCGGAAGAGACACATTGTGGAAAAATGTGATAAAGTGATGTGGTTTAGGTAAAAAGGAGTGTAAATACCAAAACATGGTGAATCACTAGTGATTACTCTAATGGGTAGAGATTTTGGGGAATCACCGACTATTCATCCAATCATTGGCAATTTCGGTGAAAGTAATTTGATGGTATAAATATCCAAAATCATGGCAAATGGCTCATTTTGGTGAATCGAATTGTGTGATTTCATAGAAAATTGAGTGAAACAATTATGTTTTGAGCGAAATGGCTTCCTCCAGTAGGCATCACAAACTCACACAGGAAGAGGTAATTTTTTTTTCACTTGATTTTATGTTATTTTTGATGAGTTTTGGTAGTTTTTAGAAATTTTTGTTGGGTTTAAGGTGTGTACGGATGTTCATTTTTGGATTTGTAGGAATCGTTGGCGATTCATGTAATCGCCAGTGATTAAGGTGAATTGCTGGTGATTCAACTGTTTTATTTTGCAGTTGAATTTTTAATTGTTGGGGTTTGATTTTCATGAAATGTGTAAGATTTTTCTATAAATATAGTAATGTTTGTTTATGTTTTTTTGTACGCAGGTAGATGCAAAGTTGAAAATCCAAGATTGAATCCCAATTATATTAGAGGAGTTGAGAGAAGATATGTCAGACAAGGACTGGGTGCATGTAAAGGTGTTTGTTTTTTGTGGCATGAGGGATTGCAGATGATTTAATAGATGTCAAGGGTTGATTTTGGCCTTGATAGAGCGGTGGAATACTTCCACCTGTACCTTTTGGTTACTGACAAGAGAGATGACCATCACATTAGAGGATGCTCATTGTATTATGAGATTTTCCATATGAGGAGAGGGGATATGTACCATTGATTAGTCAGAGAGGTTGGATGTAATGAGGAGACTGTATGGTGATGAGGGGGAGGAGGTGAAATATGTATTGAGAGATTTTTCTTATCAGGCCTTGTACTATCCTTTAAGAGATGGTTTTACTAGGATGACAGTCATGATGATGGCCATCACATGTTTCACGTTTTTGGATTCTAAATGTGGTAGATTTCCCTGCATGATGAAAGGGGTTGTAGCATAGATGATGGAGAGATAGACAGTGTTTGAGTGGGATCCTACTTTACTTACACAGACATAAAAAGATTTGTGGGCTTGGAAGGCCCGTAAATGGTTTGGGATTGATGTTGCATTTTTATTATAGTGTTGGGCATACAAGAATATTGCTATTACTTGGCCATTGGGATTTCCATGGAATATTGGTGAGAGGCATGTGGGTTTTATTATGGAGGCAAGATATGGGATGGGATAAGAGGAAGAAGAAGGTGGATTTTTATATAGATTTGATGACATGACTACATGCGAGAGATGTCATTTGGAGGTCATACCTAGGCTTTCATGATTGGCCCGAGTATGAGCATGAGTTGGTTGGCACACAACAGGACACATGGGTGTGAGATCGTAGAGGAGGGGAGTATGATTTGTTGTATTTTGGTAAGGTGAGGAGATAATTTGGATTAGTTTAAGATTTTCTTGAGGATATCGTGAAGTATAGATGAGATGATGGAGATATGGATACTTCGAGGGAATTTGTGGGGAGGCCTTTGGTTATTGTGGAGGAGTGAGGGCATATGGGCGCTAATGATGATGGGGATATTGTACCGATTAATGATGTGGGAGTGAATCTTGAGTATAGACCATGGTGGACCCATACTTTTAGAGTTTTTGAGAGGACCATAGTAGTACAATGGGTTAGTAGAGTGCATGCTCGAGTGGAGGGAACACATGACATCATCCAGGTGAGTGATGATGATGATGAGGAGGATGAGAAGGGAGATTGGGATTTAGTTATTGCAATTACAAATGTGATAGCCGAGAAGGCTGTCATGGAGGAAAAGAGAGAGATTATCTCATGGGTGTTATAAATGCTTTGATTTCTAAGAAGAATGGGATCAAAGTACAATTAGCACAGGCTACAAATGATTGGGATAGATATTGTTAATAGAGGGATATGTTAAAGAATTCCCTAGGTATTACGGGGTATTCTATACTTGGTACGGAGCTAGCAGCTAGGGTACAAGCTAGTGGGCAGACAAGAGCTCCTGGGATGATCAATATGATGCACTATCAATCATTACAAGTGGAGATGACCTATTATGTTGACATGGTCATTCATGATTTTCTGAATGCAGTTTTATATGTGTACCATTTGGCTCAGAGGAGATAATCCCCTAGTGCAAGCACAGGGAGTGTAGGCCATCCACCATGGATATCTTTAGAAGAGGAATGAAAACTATGTACTAATGGATCCAAAGGCTCGCTCATGGTCCTGAGCAGTCATAACGAAAAGGCTTAAGCGGTCCTTTTTTGAGGATGATGGGAATGTTACATCGAGTAACCGCATAGTTCCTAGAAATCTCCAGATTTACTTGTTGATGCTATTGTTTGATGATGGATTTGCTGTATGGATTTATGACTGCACTTTGGTGTTATATGACGTGGGGTTTATATTTATGAATTTGACTATGAATTTGATATGATGGTGTATATGTGATGTGAGTTTGACCATGATGTATTCAGGACTTTGATATATATATATATATATATATGATGACGTGTCTTGTGGTTTATGATTTATCTTATTTACTTTTCATATGTTGATGTTTAATGGTGTATGAGTTAAGTTGATTTACATGTGTTAGATTATGATGAATCTAGATATGTGTGTTTTAGGTAGATCGATGTAAGAAATATGGCTCAAAAGGGTGTTTATAAAGTGTGATTTTAATTTTTATGTAAGATGCAAATGATGTCATGACACAAGATGTGATCTCACAATAGGTTTTTATCAAAATATGACTAATAAGATAGGGCAAAAATGAAATGATTTCGTTGTTATGGATTTGAAACATACACGATGGGTTTTTGAGGATGTGAAAGCACTTGCACTTGCACTTGTATCCCTAGCAATGAATGTTAAATGAGACTTTAGATGGGTAGTTATATAAGATATTTAGTCAAAAGGTGGAATGTTAGTGGTGTACCTTACTAGGACATGAAAGGGGGTTTGTGTATGTGTAGGTGATGCGCCAGAATTGGCAGGAACTTGACAAGGTCATAACTTGAGTTCCAGGTGTCCGTTTGAGTCTGTTTTTTTTTTAAACCACGTGTTTTGATGAGACGAACACAGTGGAAACCCACCCTACCGGTTGGGGCAAGTTTTTGACATGTTTTCACGCCCTAAATCTGCCATCTTGAGGCCAAAAATTAGGATTTAAGTTATAGTTCAGTTTTTTCCTATTTTTTAGCATTAGTTAATTTTAGTCTATTAATTGCATTATGAATTGGAAAGTTGGAAATTCCTCTAATTTAGGGATGTAGAATATGCGTGGCAATTTTTGTGCCTTTAGGAATAAGCATGTGAAATTACTAAGAATAGCAGGTTCTAGTAAACTGCTAAAAATAGTAATTTCTACCACCTAGAGTAGATTTAGTCAGAGTTAGCTAGAGTTTACTTGGAAACTCGAGTTGGGATTTGTTTTCCTATTTAGGAAACATTGTAATTCATTATTTGAGAACAAATGAGGAGATCTATTTTCTTTTGGAGTTCATAATATTTGCAGCATATCTGGTTTGTTCTTAATTTCGCTACATTAGTAGGTCAATGTGGGAAGAGGGTTATCCTTTTCAATGGGTTCATAGACAAATTCCCCAGCTTTACATATTTTATTGTAATGTATATTGATCGATGCGAGAAGTTTTCTATAAGGGGAAAGTTGATCGAAGTGGGAAGATTTCCTAGGATGTTTTGATTTCTTTTACTTTTCTAAGGTTGATCAATGTAATAATCCTTTTAGATAAGTAGCCATCCTTCGAGGGTATGGTCTAATAATTTTTATTTTTTTTTACAAACAATCATCCTTCGAGGGATCGGTCTATGATTTTAACTGGTAGTTGTCCTTCGAGGGATCAGTCTACTTTTTACTTTTTGATAATATTATTTTTGATATAGTTTTACTCTGAGGGATTATTCTATTTTTGTATTTTTGAATTTCTGATAAAAAGCATCTGATGACTTTTAATACATTTGAAATGAAAGCAAGACCCTAGTAGACCATTTCGAGGAGGGGGGAAGATGTCTATGTGACCTACACATATGTGCCCCATGTCATGTTTTTATTTAATACAAGGTAGGTGAGTATAATGATTGAGGGGTTCCCCCGAAGGAGGAACTTGTCTATAGTGAAAGATGTGATGAACAGAGTCTTGGTGTTCATCTTTAAGGTGTATTAAGGATAGTGATGGATAACCACATACTTTCAAATAATTACTATGACAAGATGAAATAGTTGATGGAGGAATAAGACCTTAGATGTAACTAATTTCATGGTGATCATTCTTTTACCAGTAGAAAGGCCACAAGTGCAAAAGGCATTTATAGGTTCCTTTTTCATGTTCACCATCAAGGGAAGCAATTTGGTATGCTCCTAACCCATACTAGTGAGTGATGACGTATGGACCAATCTAGTTAGGGGAAAAAATTCCACATTACTCCATTCTAGTGTAGTGACATTTTGATTTTCTTTAAGAAAAAGATCACCAATCTTAAATTCACGTTATTTAACATGTTTTTTATAAGCTTGTTTAATGTGTTCTTGATAAACTTGATGATTTTAGAGATCTATTAGACGTTTTTCATCTAATAGTTTGAGTTGTGCTAAATGGTATTTTCAATCTTCTTCGTTAAGAATGAATTCTTTAAGAGAGACATGGACTGATGGGATTTGGAATTCAAGAGGTAGGACAGCCTTAGAGCCATAGAATAGTGAATAGGGCATAGAACCTGTAGGAGTATGGATGACAGTTTGATAATCCTAGAGAGAAAACAGGATTCGGAGATTCCAATTCCTTATTACATCATCTACTATTTTCATAAGGATTTTGGCAAGTGTTTTGCTATAGGATTTAGCCTGTCCATTTGTTTGGGGATAATATGGTGATAAGAAACTAAGTTTTATGTTGAATTTTTCACATAGATTTTTAAGTTCTTTATTTTAAAAATATTTTCCATTGTTTGTGATAATTTTATGGGGAATACTGAAACGAAATATGATGTATTGATAGATGAATTTGGTGATAGGTCTTAATTTAGTCAAAATTAACGGGAAAGATTTGACCCATTTAGTTAAAAGGAACAATAACCAGATCATACAAGCCAAGAACACAGATGATAATCAAACACCACGATCAATAAGATGAAAGCAAATTTCCATAATAAGTTTACATAAACCTTTGTAAGCAAATGAGATGAAATATCATATATTATTATGGAACTCAATGAAATACAATGAGAATGGGCCTCACTTGTATAGGCAAGGAATAACAATCTAAGAACCAGTCAAGGTCATAGATCAAGCCATAAATCATGGAAAGAACTAGTCATTAAGGATCAAGCCAACACCATAGATTTAGGAAAGAACTAAACCTAACAACTAGATAATATCCCCCTAATATCTAAATAAATAAAAAATAAATATCCACACACATAAGTGGGTGAGGATAAATACAATAAAGGTAAATAAATTACCTAGGTGAACATGAGCTAAGGTAAATACCTACTCTAACATTAGTAACATATTCAGGGGCTGTGATAATGGAGTGATGTTATTGAGATGATTTAGGATTAATAGTACAAATGAGGTCTAATCTCCATTGAGAGAAAGGTCATAAGTCATGAGCAGGTTGTAGTGCTTGACTAGAGACATGGATGAGATCTAAATGTAGTTGGTATTTAACAAAATTCTTAATGTATGCACAATAGTCCTGATTGATGTAGGCCAGTAGTAGCCTAGTCGTAAGACACGTTTAGCGATACATCTTCATCATGCACAATCCTTGCAACAACTTGAAAATAGGTCCCAACAATGGAACCAAAATGTAGTCACTATTTCTTTACCAACACCCTAAGTGTAGTACCACCTCATCTAACTAGAATATGAATGCTCACACGAAGTGCACAAAGGTACCATGCCCCTCCTTTAATACCATATTGTTCAATGAGTTAGAATGCATGAAGATATATCTCATAACCATAATAGGTAGACTAGATCAAAGCATAAAGGAACATATCATAACCATGTGCAAAGTGAGATGAACAAGAACTAGTAACAGATTTACCATGTCATATCCAATAACATTAACATTAATAACAAGAATCCTTCAACAGAAACCCATTATATTAATCACCATTAAAAACATAAGCTGAATACATCAATAATAAATCCATAAGATCATGTGCATAAGAAAAAAATTAGTATAACCTTACAATCATTCACATATATCTCCTATAGTGAAAATCATACATATATATAGGAATGGGGACTTTCTCTTCACCTCTCATGCATTCTCAAAATAGCCCACATGTCAGAAATATCCATGCATGCACTACAATTCAACTACATAAGCATGCAAGCTTAACTAATAATAGGTTATCTTCTAATATAAAATGTAGATCCAATCCTATTAATATCACAAACACTGCATGTCACTTTATCTTCCTTTTTATGAGATCTATCCCAAAATAGATGTTTCTTAAACTGTAAGTCTCTATGCTCCAACCTTATCTTCAAAACCATGTTTGGTCGCTACTCCAACCCTCCATCTTCTAATTTTGTCCCATGGCTCAAAATGTGGCTAAGTATGGAATATGTTTCACTCAAGTGCGATCCTTCACGGGGAAATTGCTTTACTTCCATGCATAACTTCGCACCTAAATTTTGTGCCTCAAAAAAACTCATGCCGCTATTCTTAACATCTTTTATGGGTCCATTAAGGCTCAAGAAATTGAACAAATAATTCATCTTTCTGAAGAAGAGGAAAATGGAACAAAATAACATGAAGAAATTAATAATAAGGGTGGAAGCACTAAAAAATAAGATGATGAGGAAGATAGAGTGAAGATTATAGAACCAGATTCTGGAAATTTGAGCATTCGCAAGTTCAAGTCACCAACCAAGGTAGTTTTTTCATCTAGTATTGAAACACCCACTCTAGAAGTATCTTTTGCTCAAACTCTTGGTTCTCTCAACACACTTTCATTGGGCGCACTTTCTACTCCACCTTCCAATAATTCCTTCACATGGGTCCATATCATGATTGAAAACAAGAAAAGGAATGCATCTTCTCAAATCATTGTTCCAGGATTAGATGTTATAGCTTCCCTCCTTGGTACAACTCCCACTCCTCCAACTAAAAAGGCCAATGTTTCTTCTAGATTAGTCTCTAACTCAAAAGGTGAGCCATATTTCAAGATATAAAAACCAAGAGGATAAAAGGATGAAAAATACTCACCCATTGCTAAACTAGAGTTGAAGATAATCTCATTGGGTGAATATACTCCCAAGAGAGAGGTTCATCACTTAAAATAAATAGTCTCCAAAGTTATTGAGAGGGTACAGAAAGGTAAACCAACACAAGAGAAACTAGAGGAACAAGTACAAGTTCTTTATGGTTTCATCAAATATTTTTTTGTCATTGATAAAGTCCCTGATCCTACTCCTCTCTCCTAAATTCCTCCTCCCACTATTTTTTCTAATGAAGATGTTCAGGACATCAAATATATCCATAAACATGTTTCTTATGAAAAGGTAATTGAGGCAATGGTTGAAGGAATGCTAGTATCTAGTTTAAATTTAAGAGAAGAAGAATATAAAGTGTATGACGACATCTCCTTGGCCCAAATTCAATTTGATACATTAATCACTATATTTTAGAAGGAGATTAAAATTTGGTTGGAATATATTCATGATCTTATAATCATGAATGCTACAAACGAGAAAATACTTCTTGCACACAAAGTTTTTTATGATTCTAATAATAACATTTCTAGAAAGTGGGTATTTGGAGTGGAATGGAAGATCAAAGCACTTGAGGAAGTAGTTAATGAGCTTAAAAGCATGTCATATAATGGGGAGGCTTTTAAATCATAAATTTTGGCATATTTACAATCCCTTTGGTGCCATATGTACAAAGATAATTTGATAGAAAGATAACCAGTAGATGAAGAAAAGGAAAAGTTTAGAGCATTAATCAAAGAGGCTCTATTCAAGGCTAATATTGTGACTAAGGATAAGATGGATGAAATCACCGAATTGCACAATGTTTTCATAGAAGCTACCAAAATTTTGCTGCAAAATGAAAGCATTGGAAAATAAATGGAATATACTCTTAGATGATAGATGAATGCTATGGACAACGTAACCATCCCAAAAGGTATGGAAATTTCTTGGGCCTTATTCAAATTCAAAAATCATATACTCAAAATGAAGACTTCAGTTGTGCCATCTACAAGTGCTCCTCCCACTAGTTCTTAAGTCTTTCTTTCTAGTTATTGTATTTCTCAGTTAGCTTTACCATTTTGAAAAGTATGAAATTGTAAATAAAGATAACTAAATGTAATTCATTAATTAAGTGGTAACACTTAAATAAAAATACAATTTTACTAGAGAAAGTTGGTAAAAATATCCCATCTTCTTATATAAGGCTTTTCTCTCATTGTAAAGGGGTTGTTGGATTTTGGTATTTTGAATGTAATATACATAACTATTGAAAATCAATATAGAAGAAGTTTGTTGCTACTATTTTTTGCGTTCTTCCATTTTCTATCTCTTAACATTATAAATGTGAATTTTATATATTTTAATGTGAAACTTTGTGTTCAATTCATCTATTATAGTAACAATAACTATGAGTCTACTGCATTTATATCTTGTGAGTTTTTTAAATATATGGATTCATTTGTTCTTGAAAATTCATGCATGCATTAGTAAGATGTTATTTTTCCATCTCTATGTCTGAAAGTGTTTCCTTCCTCCATTCTCTTCATTACAATGGTAAGTGATCTCACATAACCGAGAAGGTTATTCATAGCCTTGACTGGTGGATTAATTTAGATAGTGGGCCATTAGTTCATTCCTTTCACTCATTTAAATCCATTGTTTCTTCCTAAAAAGACTTTCCCCTTTTCTCATATTTTGTATTGAAAATTATTTGAATATGGAGACATCATTCACACCAAAATCCTCAATATAATTTGTTTTCTGTACATTTGTAAATAATTAGAGTTCCATATTATTGTGCACTCATGTTATTAAGGTTATTACATGAGTAAATGAGGGAATTGTTAGGCTTAAATTAACCTCATTATCACACTAGGGGGCATTCGCTCTTCTCTCCCATAAAAAGGATGGAATGTTTTCCCATGAACTATTTTTTGTATTAAGAACCCCTGATTTAACTCTCAGTTCACAACATAGAGCTTTTCCCAAGTGTGGGACCTTGCGAAAACGGAAAAGCTCTCCGGATGAAGGCCGGTTCTTATTCCTCTGTTCAGATGCACCAATGAAATGCAAAGGGTTTACCCAAAAATCCTAATCTAACCTGCCAAGGAGACAGGGAGAGAGAAGATGCATGAAAATAAAACCTAAACTATAGGAGGTGATGCACCGAGGAATGAAGAACATATGTTCCAAATCAAAGACCACCAATGTGCACAGTTAACCATATTTGCAGTGAAAGATCAGGAGGATGCAAAATGAAACAGAGAGGGCTGAGAAAACATCCACAGACATGCATTAATTTTCTCCAAAGGTTGATACAACACACTGCAAAAAATGCCAAGAGGCAAAGGTTGATTACAGTTTCTAAATGGGAGGTTTGACTCCACAAATTCGCAAGAGAGAAGAAGGGAGGAGGCAAAAACAAAAATGTCCAACCTTTTAAAAGAACAGCATATAGGAAGAAAAAGATGAGAGAGGAGAGAGGAATTTTGAACCACCTCCAAAAATGCATTCAATTCAATGGCGGCAGATTCCCCAATTTGCAATTGCTAACTGACTCGACATGCTTCCTTTGAATGCTCTTCCGACGTGTTTTCTCACCCAAATAAATATATGCAATTGCGTAGTTTGGTAGAGGACGCTGGCGAGGTTTTGCGAGAATCAACCCTTACTCTCTGTTCATCCAGAAAGACCCCCTCGACATGTTTCTGCCCCATGTATAGGTAAAAGGTTTGTGTCGGTTTTTTTCGGACCTCTCGCGACATAGTCGGGTTTTTGGAGGCCTCCTATACATGGTTTTCCATTGCTGTCAGGTTTCTCTGGACCTCTCCGACATATTTCCTTCCGTGTCGGGTTCCTCTGCCACCTCTTCTGACATGCCTTCGCCCGACTCCTCCGCCCACGATTTGCTCTGGCATTTAGCCGGAGAGGGTAGATATATACAACAATTTGGCGACTCAACGGGATTACCTACCTACTAGGTAGAAGATTGGTCTTTTAGCAATCCATTGGGCATGGAGTCATAAGAATAGCCCGAACTAATCTATATATGATCCTGAGCCTTCTTGAATCCCATTGAACCTAGAGTTGACCAAAATGCCACTTGAACTGTGGAAGAGCAAAACCAACAGCACCAAAAACTATGTACAGAACTGAAATTCATACATGTCCTAAATGTGCAGAGTGTGCACAAGCACTTCTTTTACTGAAAGAAAACCTACCTACTCTACTCTAATTGGAAGCAAAGGTGAGCTAAACAAACCCTGCAATTGGTTGTGCAAAATAGCTTCCTTTCTTCAAAATTGGCAATGCAATTGATTTGGCATTGATCATGGCTGATTCGATGAATGGAAAATCAACAAGAAGCTGGTCTTCCACCCAAATCATCAAGGTATCAGGTGAAGGCAAATTCAATACCTCTTTTAGTTGTTCTGCATTTGGGGGTATGATAGCTGATCCTCGGTTCTTTGTATCTTATCCTCATGCTTAGTTGACTGGTTGTGACTTCTCCTTTGGCTCCAATGAAGCCAAGATACCTGATTGGGCAATGGTCCTTTGAGTATATTGCATTTTCAACTCCAAGAATGGAGTTCTCTTGTAGACCAATGGATGGTGTGGAAGGGTAATAGAAAAAGATTAAAATCTTCCAATCTTGGTTCCAAAGAGATTATAAGATGCAGGCTGATGTGGTCTCCTTCATGACAATAGGCTCGAGGTGTTTGGGACGTATGAAAGAAGAGAAAGGTGGGAACTCAACCTCTTCTCCATCAAAACAGTCCTCCAAATCTGATAGATAAGCTACCTCATTGTTGTCCTACTGCAAATGCTCAACTTCCTCCATGGTGTATTTTTGATCTGTAACAACCATGGTTTCCTTCATCCTCCAACATTGAGTTTGAGAGATCAAACTCTTCTTCAGCATTGAGAGAGATGAAGTAGAAAGAAGAACTGAAGGTTCTCCCGTAGCCTGGAAAGCCCTTGGATCTGCACTTTTCTCCTCCACAGCTAGAGTGCTCCTCTTCTTTTGGATTCGGAGCAGCTTCTCTTTCCTCTGCTACTTGAAGAAAATCTTGCTCTTGATCTCTTCCTCTAGCATAAAGTTTGTCAAGTCAAACTCTTCCGTCTGTTTCTAGAGGACAAGTTGGGACTGCAAGATCTTCTTCTTCAAGAGAATGTTGTGAACTGGGATCTTTAATCCCTCAATCTAAGAGTGCCAACTCATCAGACACTGATCTTTGTTGGCAAACTGATTTTGCTGTGATTTTCCTTGGCTGGCATTCTGATTTTCATCCTCGCAGGAATTAGGGAATGCAAGAGGAGGGGTGGTTGAAACTTACTGATTTGGCAATTGGGTGGTGGAGGAGGGTAAACTCTTGTTTCTTTGGAGTGGAAGGTAATTTAGCTCTTGTGGAGGGGATTTGGATTTGGAAGAGAAGAGGGGAAAGAAGAACTGAGATGGGATGGAAGACTAGGGGATAGAGGGATGGATTTCATGGGCAGCAGTATGTTGGGCTTTAAAACTTGGTACTGCTGCAATGATATAGATTGAGAAGGAAGAAAAGAAAGAGTATGAGATGGTGTGCTTACCCATTGACAAGGTTGCAAATACTTCTCTCATACACCTCTATTCCTTCAATCCACCTTGTAAGCAATGGCAGTGTTGCAATCATGAAGTCCATTCTCTTGTGGGCTGTAATGCCTTGGAAAAGGTCCCACCCATGGATAAGGTGCTCTGCAACCGATTCCAAATGCTCTCATTTGTGCCTGAGCCCTAGATTTCACCATGTTTACCTCCATCTTTTGGATTTTCTCCAGCATATCTGCATTTTCTTCTTGAGTTAGCATACCCTTGCTGCTTGGAATATAAAACTGATTTTGGCATTGCTGCTCATATGGGTATGCATGTTGATCTGAACTTGACCAAAATGCTGATTTGGAGGATTTGTAAAACATGTTGGAGGTGTGATATATTGTTGCTCATTGATGTGAATTCCATGATGGAAAAGAAGTCATGTTTTCATGAAATGGAAAATAATGAAAGAGATGGAAAGAAAGATGGATGGAAATGAATGGAAATGGGTCTGAACTCAGAGAAATGAGTTGCTCAGATGTAGTCGCCAGATGTGCTTTTTGAATATGCCTCTAAAAGGTTGAATTTTGCCAAGTTACACACCAAACCTGTATTAAAAATAGAAATTAAAACTTTGCAGGACCCGGAGGATGAGCTTCAATTTGGAATTCATGCTGTTGTGCAGCTGCTGATCCTCGAAAGGTACAGGCGGAACTCTTCATGCAATGCAACTTTTTGGCCATGTGTCGGAACTTGGGACATGTAGACACCCCGGAAAACCTGACTATTGCTGTCTGGAATAGGACCATGTGCATCCCCCAAAACCCGAAACTGCTTGGATTTCTCTGAAAACCCGAAATCACCAAAAAACCATGAAATTTTGAAAATCAAAATCTCAAAAAACTAAGGATACCCTTTTGAAGATTACAAATCCTCAAACCTCTAGCAATTTCCCTTGAAAATTGATTTCGGAGTTCAACTGGAAGGTGCAAAATCTTTGAACAATTAGTTCAAAATATAGCCAAGTATTTGATTGCCATTAAAAAATAGTTAGCTCAAAATGTACCTTACAAAGATATCCTACCAAGGAGACAGGGAGAGAGAAATGCATGAAAATAAACCTAAGCTAAGGAGGTGATGCACCGAGGAATGAAGAACATATGTTTTGCCAAATTAAACAAGACCACAGAAATGCAATGCAATATTTGCACAGATAAACCACAGTGAAAGATCAGGAGGATGCAAAATGAAACACATAGAGGGTTGAGAAAACCTCATGCATTTATTTGCTCCTAACCAACCTAAGATAGCAATAGAATATCCCCCTATTAAAGTCTCAGTTAATGTAGCCTATGAATTCCAAGAAACTGACTCGACATGAAGTGCTCTGACGTGTTTTCGAAACCCGATTTTCTCATGTTTGGCGAGAAAAAATATTTTCAATAGTCCTTTGGTGTCGGGTTTTGGTGGGCTCCCGAGATGCTCTTTCATCATGCGTTTCCGACCCGAAGTCTAGGTGCGTCGGGTTTTGGATTTCTCCTAATGTTTTCCTTTGTTGTTCGCCCGATCCTAAACCCGTGCAAGTCGGTTTTTTTCGGCCTTCGCGACATAGGATTCGGAGGCCCGCATACATGTTTTCCTTTGCTGTCAGGATTCTCTGCCCCTCCGACATGTTTCCTTCCGCACCCTGTTCCTCTGCCACGCTTTTCTGCTGCCTTCGCCCGACCTAATTTGCCCTGGCATCGGGCCATGAAGTGGAAGCATAGGATATAGAATAACCTAAAGAGGATGTAGATGGCTCACAAGTCAACTTTCTTACCATTGAAGGAGTTGATGATGATGATGACTATGATGAAGTAGTGGTAGACATGAATAACGATTCTTATGTTGTTATGACAAGAGAACAATTAAATAAGAAAAAGGAGATGGTGCATCATATGAAGAAAGATAATTCCAAAGAATTTCTAGTCACCATTCCAATATTTCCAAGGAGGGGAGCCCCCATTCCTACCACTTCTACAAAGAAATTACCACTTCTTCATATAATGCTCCTTATACTTCCTCTTATGTGCCTAAAGAAATTACTCACTTCTTCATATAATGCTCCTTATACTTCCTCTTATGTGCCTAAAGAAAATACTCCTTCCAATCCCATGTCTAAATCATCCTCAGTTTCAAAAGGTGATAAACCCAATACTTCTACCATTTCAAATCAAGAAGCCCCATCCACCTCAGGGTCTTTTGATATCATTGATCGTATCAAAAAGACCAAAATTTAGATTTCTAAGGTTGAATTTTACCAAACCCTAAAGCCTTTGCCCAAGTGGTCAAGTTTGTCAAGTCTAAGCTTATCCAGTCACCCACAACTTGTAAAGGCCTTCTTCCTACTCCTAGCTCCTCTTCCTCATAAAACTTAATGGCCTCTACACCTTCCACATCTGAGAAAATTTACCCCTTCTATGTCACGTTGCTCATAGTCGACCATAAACTCGATAATTGTGTCATTGGCTCACATGAATCAGATAATGTAATTCCTGCCAAACTTACCCATGATCTTGGCCTCACCTCGATTATTTCAAGGAGACTAAAGAGGTTCCCCTCGTTGGGAGAATTAAATATTCTTAGGTAGCTTTTTCCATTTTTCCAGATAAAAGAGTCAAGGCCATAATCTTGATCATAGATATTCCACCATCTTATAGTATGTTGTTGAGTAGGAATTTATGTGAAGAATTTTTTTATCACCAAATCACAACACCCTCTAATTTCTTACATGGAGTTTTTTAAGGCAAGCAGTGTGACTGGGTAACATGGAGTTGTCTCAAGGTGTGGGAACTTGCAATTGAGTCAACTCTCTAGAGAAGATTTGTTTCTCTTCCTAAACTAATGCAACAACTACCTCTAATGAAGGAAAATATATTATCTAAGACTATCCTATCAATTCCAAGGGACCAAGGAGAGAGGAAAATTAATGAAATATGGGAAATCCTACACTAAAGAGGTGATATCACCAAGAAAAGGGTGTAGGGAATATCTCCAATGAGTGAAAATGGAAGTAAATGAAGAGAAAATATGGTAGGAATAATTACCATAGTCTAATAACAACACTTAAACCACCATTTTCATGAAGGAACAACAAAAATAGACCCTTCAAGATGAATAAAATAGGCAAAATACATATGCAACTGAAATTAAGAGGTAAGATAATGTAAAAACACAAGCTAGGGAAGAAAAATATCCACAAACTTAAGTTTATTGCTTCATTGATTCACATAGTTCATTACATTACAAGGGAAATAACAGGATCATCATTCAAGATGTGAAAAATGGAGGCTTGCAGCACATTGATGTTCTTAAACAATTTTGGTAGAGTTTCACTACTTGAGAATCCTCACCTCATTTAAAAGGTGCTTTACAATTTATAGGGATGAGTGGAAAAGAGAGATAAGATGAAATTCCTAAATACATGACTTCACCCACCCATAAAATACAATTACTAATTTAAAAGCATCATGGGACACCTACAAAGCCCATCACCCCTTATATCTTAGCTTGTTGGGGAAGAAAATGGTCTCCATATTTCATTAATTTTGGTGGTTGGTTGGAACTGTTCATTTGAGTGCTGAAGAATATTTTTATTTTTTCACCACCTTTGACTCATAAAAATTAAAAATTTGAGTTACTTCTACGTAGAGAGCGATGACAGATATCTGGAAAGTTTGATTTTCTGAAAAAGAGAGCTCCCAGTCAAAATTTATGGCCAATTGAATATCTCTAGTTTTGCGGGAAACTAGGGTGCCAGTATGTGTTACTTCCCTTCCTTGCTGACTTTCGAGGGTGTAAATCCTCAATACTTATTTATCAAACTTTTAAACCTACTTTACGTCTTTATTTTTAGGAGTAAAGTAATATCAAAACACCGCATTACATCACCTTATTTTTTCTTGCTTTGTAGTGTTTGGGAGGTAAAGTGCTTATCTAGGAAGGTGAGCCAACTCGTCAGCTCAGCTCGGTTGCATAACTCACTTCACATTTTCACTACGGGTTTTTACCCCCCTCCAACTTCATCACTAACTCTCCTAATATCTCAGGCTTCCACAATTATTTTACTCAGTGTTTGGGGGGGTTACTTTATTTTTCTAAAGAAGTAAAGTGACTCGGGAAACCTAAGTCACCCTTTCCTCTACGCTCCACTCACCATCTTTACATGATTTCTGAATGATTCACCTTGCATTGATTTTTGGGGGCATTACTTATAATTAATTCTCCACTTGAAACCCGCAACTCCATCTCACCAACTCCCTTCTTATCAGGCTTTCACCATGCTTCGACTTGGGCTTTACACTTCTTGCCACTATGAAATAACCACCCCCTTGAACACTGAAACTTCTATTCACTCGTTCTAACTTTCCAATCCAAGGTTTCAACACTTATTTTCTCAGTAATTGAGTAGTATCCTATTCTGAATTAGTGTTCCCTTTGAACACCGCAACTTCTCTCCTTGCAACCCACTTGGTTTGGCGATTCCCTAACACCTCGGTCCCAAGTCTTCCACTCCGACCTCGCCAATGTGGCTCAGCCCCATCTCTGCCCTCTGTGAAGTTTCCCCTACCTTACACCATACCACCGAGCTATCCTTATGGCTCACCAAGTTAACTTGAAGAAACCTCCTTCCACTTGTGTCATCGTTCATCCATCATCACCACTTCGGATCATCAAGTTACTCGGTGAGTCATACTTCATCTGTTTCGATCGGGTTCCACCCAAGGTGCCCTACCTTTAATCTTCTCGTCACATCAAGAAAGACCCCAATCCATGCATCAATTTTTCACCGAGTACCTCAGCCCCAACTCACTATCGAGCTTGATCTCTCTTCAATGTGGCCTCTTCCTAACTCCTGCGTGCCTAGTTAAACCCCAAGTCATCTTGACCATGCCACTGTACTGTGCTTCTCAGTGAGGAAATTGTTGATTCCTCCAACTAATGCCAATCCACCCCAATGTGGCTTGATTAATCACCTTAGTGAGCCCTACGCCGAGCTATTTCACACCTTCGACCCTGTTGAGCTCTCATCCTAATACCAAGTTCCTGTGAGCTCAACCTGAGCCACCTTCCAACTCTCTCTGACTTGGGTTTTGGTGCAACTTGGCTAGTTGTGGGGAGATCTTAAACCATCTTGACCCCCACTCCAATTTTTTCTCTAACCTTTGATTTTTTTGGACTTTTCTCAATTCCAGGGGGTCATGGGGACATAGTACGATACCTTGAAGTAGATTTTTGACTTTTTCCAATTTTTTAATTTTGGTTGAATGTGGGCCCCAAAATCCTTCCTTCTCTCTCGAAGTGAGCTCTAAACCAATGTAATTTCTCTCAGCACATGGATTCTACTTGCAAAATCATATTCACCCCTAATGGATTGATAAGTGTGCAAGTCAAGGATTCCCAGTTGTTAATTCCAGTCAAGGGGTAAAAATGGATAAAAAATGTGGGAGGAGAGATTCAGATGGAATGGTCTCATGCTCTCATTTGAGTCAATGGATAAATGAAAAAATTATTTCCAGAGAGACATGCTAAATACGTTGTAAAAAATATAGATGATCCCAAGGCTCAAATCCTCTATGAAGATATTGGTCACGGTAACTATATGGTGATGTCATAAACTAAGGCTAAGACTCCCAAGGACATTATGAGTGATCCCAATGGTGTTTGGATTCTTGAGTTTGATGAAATTTTTTCTATAGCTGGTTCTGGAGCCGAAGTTATTTTGGTCTCTCATGAAGGTAAGCTCCACCCATTTTCTTACATGCTCCAATTTGATAACACAAACAATACCATTGAGTATGAGGCCCTTCTTCTTGGCCTAATGGTAGTAAGAGAAATGGGAATAAATAACTTCTGTTCTCAAGGGGATGTAGAACTTATTGCTAAACAAGCTCATGGAGATTTTCAAGTAAAAAATCAAAGGATGAAGCATTACAAGAACCTGGTATGGGATTCTATCAATTTTTTAGATGCATTTTCAATCAATGGTGTATCAAGAGAAAACAACATCAAAGGATATGCCCTAGAAGTTTCCAGGTCCTTGTTTATTCCTCATCTTGCTTTTTCCAAAGACAAATTCACAGTTGAGATAATTTATAGATCCAGTGTCCCAGACTATGCAAATAATTGGTTGGTTTTTAATGATGATCAACACCTAATTTCCTTCCTTAAACTCAAAGATAATTTCAATCAATTATATTTTGAGGGAAGCGAAGATGGTTATTGTGATTCCATTTCATCTTATGTTTTTTAAGGATGAGTTGAGGAAGAGTTTGATAAAGATGGTTGTATTAGGCTAAAAGGAAATAAGATACGTAAGGGTCTGGTGAGTCTAAAAGACATGTTTGACAAGCATGACGAGTACATTAAAGGAAAGGTATCACAAGAATTTCATCAATCAGCTGAATATGAAAAGGTCAACATAGGAAGCGAAGAGAAGACTAAATTCGTCAATATTGAATTATAAAATAAGTATGCAAATATCCTAGCCTACTCATATGATGATTTGAAAACCTTTAAACCAAGGGTAATGTAACATTATATTCCCTTTAAGCCAGGAATACAATCATTTCCCTAGAAACAGAGATAGTATAATTGGAAGATTGCATGCATAACTTATCAGGAGATTCAAAAGTTGTTGAATGCTAGGATAATATTTCCATTTATCATTTATCATGAGTAGATAATATTGTTCCTGTGAGAAAAAAGAAAGGGGATATTTGGATCTATGTAGATTTCATAAATCTAAATCAGGATTCTCTTAAGGATAACTATACCCACTCCATATGATGGACTATATCTTGTAGGTTGTCATTGGTTTAAAAATGTTATCCATGTTTGATGGATTTTAGGGCTACAACCAAATTGAGGTGAAAGTTCGGGACCAAAATAAAATTTCTTTCACAACTCCATGGGGCACATTTTCTTATATTAGAATGTCATTTGGTCTCATCAATGTAGGTGAAACTTTTTAGAGGGAAATGGATTTGGCCTTTAGTGATATGAAGGGACAATGTATAGTGATTTATCTTGATGATCTGATTGTTTTCTCAAAGAAAAAAGAGGATCACTTTTAGCACTTGATATCTGTACTTGAAAAGTGTAGAGACCATGGAATTTCTTTAAATCCAAATAAATGCATCTTCGGTGTCACAAAGGGTAAGATGTTTGGGCATATCGTCTCTAAATATGGAGTCAAAATTGATCCAGAATGGGTTCAAGAAATCCAAAATATTCCTCTTCTGAAAAGTAAGAAAGGTATGAATTACTTCTTTGGAAAATTAGCTTCCTTAGAAGATTTACCCCTGATTTTGTAGAACTAACTAGGAATATAGCCCAAATGATTAAAGTGAAGAAATATTTTTGTTAGACTACTGAGGGAAAGAATGCCTTTGAAAATATCAAGAAAGCTATTTTCAATACTCTTGTTCTTGCTTTCCTGAATTTTGACAAGGATATCATAATCTATTGTTATGCTTCTGAGTACACCTTAGCAGCAATCCTAGTGTAGAATAATCTTCAAGGATGTGAAATTCCTATAAAATTCAATAGCTACGTCTTGAAGGCTTGTGACTTGAAGTACTCCCAAATGGAGAAACACGCTTTTTTGTGGTAAAAGAAATATAGTTCTTCTTTTATATCCTAAATTCCCATTCCATTGTGTTCGTGTCAGATACAACAGTAAAATAAATTCTCACACAACAGGAATTCAGATCAAAAAGAGGAAACTTGGTAGAAAAATTCCAAGAGCATGAACTTGATATCAAGCCAACCAAGCTTGTTTGAGGTAAAGGCCTTTGTGAATTTCTTCCTAATTGTCCAAGGAGTGATTCAATTGAAAAGGAAACTTTCAGTGTTCCAATTGTTCTCTTTCTTAGTTCTACTAATGAGTGGTATGCAGACATCACTCACTTTCTCACTTATGGAAAATGCCTAACACATGTAAGTGCCAAAGAAAAAATATTTCTTAAGTTGTGATCTACACAATATATACTCTAGGATAGGTCATTGTTCAATAGATGGATTGATGTTAGATTTCTCAGATGTGTAGACAAGGAGTAACAGAAAATATTGTTAAAGGATTTCCATGATCAGGCATGTGGAGGTCACTTTTCTTCCTTATTAATAGCCCATAAAATTATCCAGGAAGGGCATTATTGGCCAACACTTTTTAAAGATGCAAAAAAATGGGTTACAAAGTGTGAAGTATGCAAAATCCTTATGGGTAGACCCAATTTGGCCACTTTTCCTCTAAAACCAGTGGTGATCAAAGAGCCCTTTTAGCAATGGGGGATGGATTTTATAGGAACCTTCAATCATACTTCAAGTGCGGGACACACGCATGTTTTGACAGCCACCGACTATTTCATGAAGTGGGTAGAAGTAATCCCAGTCAAAAGGAACACTTCTAAGGTAGTCTGTGATTTCAACAAAGAGAACATATTGGTCAGGTTTGGAGTTCCAAACAAGATTTTCACAGATAATGCTCCAAATTTGTCTTCACATGAGCTGATTGAATTTTTCTATGAATATGGTATCTCCCTTATACATTCATCTGATTACTACCCACAAGGGAATGGGCAAGATGAATTGACTAACAAAAATTTTATGAAAATTATTAAGAAGCTTGTTGATGAATCATAGAGAAATTAGCATAAGAGGATTTATGATTATCTATGAGAAAATAAGTTCACACCAAAGAGAGATATTATAATGTCTCCATTATAATTAGTGTATGGGACATAAGTGCAATTTCCAGTAATAGTGGAGTTATCTACACTTCATTTGGTAAAATCTATTGAAGATGAGGAGTTCACCTGTGTCATGGACAAGAGAGTGATGTACCTACAAAAATTGGATGAAGAAAGATTGTAGGTTGTTGATATAATTATTGCCCACAAGCAGAAGATAAAAAAAATATTTGATAAGAGAGCCAGACCTTGAGAATTCTAGGTTGGAGACATTATCCTACTTTGGGACAAAAGGCGGGAGCCACGAGGAAGTCATGGTAAGTTTAAATCACTTTGGCTTGCTCCTTTCAAAATAAGGCATTTTACTGGTGAAATTCCTATTACTTGAGCTATATGGATGGAACTTCACTTCCACTTTCATACAGTGGCCAATATTTGAAATTGTTTAAATCCTAAAGTAAACAACAATCCTTTATATATAGTCATGTAAATAGTCTTGTAAAGTCTTGGGTTTTGGTCTGTGTTGTGGTTTTTTTGTGTCCTTATATATGGTCTTGGCTCTGTGTCTGTTTATATGGATAAAGCACTTGTTTTTAAAAGTAGAGATTTTAGGGTCCTTTTTCTATATTTTTTTCACAAGCATGTCAAGTCAGCCCAATCCCCAAAAAGTGCTAGTTGTTGTCACTTACCTAGAAAATGTGTACAATATTTGAAATTTTTTGAAATTTTTGTTAAGAGCCCCCTTTTGACTATTTTGTTTGCCTTTGTGAAGTCTTGTGAAATGAAAGTGATCTTAACACTTAGTAATTTTTTAAGTTTTTTGAGTGTTTGGGGTCAAAGTACCTTTTATTGCATTAATTGTGGATCTCTGAGAAATAAATGGAACTTTTTTTGTTGGGCCTTTGGTTCCCTGCATCCACGAAATTGCCTCAATTTATTAGGGCTTAATTTATTATAGGTCTTGGTGTTCCCCAGACAATTGTTCTATCTAAATCCTTGTTCCCCACATTTTCTTTCCTTCCACAAACTTTGCATGCCTCATTTGTATTGCGGAAATATTGGGTGTTTTGGAACTCATGACCCTTGTTCCTCCCGGGCTTATGTTCCCCACATCTTCTTATTCTCTGTACTCATCATTAATCTACAAATTCTTTGTCCTAAGTTTTTTAAGTATTCATTTTTTTTTTCAGATATGTGGATACTTGGAGACCCCGTGCCCCTTTTTTTCCAATGGGACTTGTGTTCTTCCCAGGCCCGATTTACTCACACTTCTTTTGATTTCTTTGTACTGTGGAGTTTTTGGGTATTCAAAGAACTTGTGACCCATATTCCTTATGTCCTAGTGTGCCCCGAAAACCCATTTTTTCCACACATTAAAGCCTTTCTATACATTGTAGAGAATTCAGAGGTATGAACCCCTCAATCCCTTATTCCCTCGGGCCCTCATTTCCCCACATCTCCATCATTTCCGTAATACAAGGGGAAAATAAGTAAAACTCTTCCATGAACTTTTTTATTCCCCGCAATACATTGTGAGCTCCTAATTACGCATTTATCCAAGTCTTTTTGAACAAAAAATTATAAAAGGAGTAAATTAGTTCATTTTTACCATTTCTAGTTAAGGATTTTAGCTGAGTACTGTGTATTTTCCATTTCCATGCCCTTAAGCCTGTTTCCAGTCATAACTTGAGAATTTCTCACTCATTTTAAAAAATTCAAGTTATGTTGTGATCTTAAGAGGAATGATATCCTTTCTGTAGCTAAGGTGAGTAATTTTGAGCCTCCTATGGGTGTTTTAGTATTAAATTTATTTTTTGTGCCCTACCATTTGTCCTTCTCAAGAACCATTATTGAAATCCTATCCTTTTGAGTTTCTGATTCCTTACCTCACCACCATGAAATTTCAGTACGAGGATTATGAACACATATCCTCTCTTGAAACATCAATACCCAATATTAGGGATAATGGTGTTCATCATATTGACCTCAATGACTTCTCAGCCCGTATTTCTGGAGAAACCCCTACTCTTATGGCTCGATGCATCAAAGATAGTGGGATTTCTCATGCTACTATTTTCCCTCTCTCTATACAATGTGCAGATATTGTTCTAGCTTGTGCCTCTTTTTTTGATCCAGACATAAAAGAAATTAGAGATCCCCAAGGCCAGGGAATTGCTAAACTAGATGTCAACTATATAAATGTTTCCTTTAGAATCCCCATCATTGAATATTCCAATACTTTGACTAGGGTGTTGGCTCAAATCCTTTATGAACAAGACAAGGAGAAGTACAAAGAAATGATAGCCAAGTATTAGCTTAAAGCTCAGAAAAGAGGAGCTTCAAATTTTCCTAAATTCATGTACAGAGAAAATTTCAAAGAAGAATTATCTGACATAATCACTTTGTTTTCCTGATTAATGGGCCTTCCCTCTACTAATGAATTTATTTTTTGGATGTGTGTTTACACAAACATCATTTGTGAAGGGAAACAAAACTTTAATTGGGCGGAGATAATTTGTAAGAACCTTAGTGAATAACTAGCCAATGTGCAATAGAGCAAGACATTTACATGACCTCCTACCTAATGTACACAATTACAACATGCAATGTCTGGTTGGGTATATCTCCAATGGACGATAAGAAGAATGAACCATTGTATAAATTATACCCACAACTAACCTATAAAACCAACAAGTTTTATTTTAGAAGATTAAATTATTCTTTCACAATGTATATTGTAAGACTCTTAGAGGGAAATACAACTGAAAGGGTGTATTTTGAGGCCAAACAAATAATTTTAACATATCCTAGTTTGTTCATTAAATTTAGGATATTTTCCTATATTAGGTTAGTTGGATTTGAAGGTGCAAAAAACAAACTCCCTATGTATTGTAACGACAAGTTGTTCTCAGTAGAGGTTTGCAGGAAATTGGACATATTGCATAGAATATGTAGAGATAAAATGATCACATGTATCCAATTCCTAATCTATTTGGGGAATTATACTTACAAAACGGCCTTGGATGCTCAAAATGTGGGAAAAAAATCACATTCAATTTTCACACATTCTGGAAGAGATCATATTTTTATATAAAAGGTTTTATCTCCAATCACCTCAGAATGAGTTATTATCATTTTCCTACTCTTGAAGACTACTAGGAGGACTGTTTAGATGAATATGAGGTGAGAAGAAGGTATTTTGGCCAACTTTCTCTACAACAGATTAAATATTTAAAAATATAAAAAAGTTCAACATGATTTTCTAGATGACGAAGATTTGTATTCTCTTGAATATGTCAAAACTATTCAACATGCACCCCTTCTCACCACTAATTGGTTTCAAAAGGAGAAAGATGATCTTCAAGAAATAATCAAATCAGTTATGGTAAGGACAAAGATTTGGTTTGACAAGAAGATGAAAGCATATAAGACAGGTGTGGCTCAACCCTCTTCATAAGGAACATCTACATCACAAAAATAATTTTTTGTTTTATTTCTAGATGTATAGACTCAATCAATCCCTTCTCCTTTTCCTATGGAATCTTCAATCAAGGTGTACTCCAAGAAGGATAGTTATAAAATTGAATAGATAGTTAAAAAATCAGCTAAACATCCCTTCTCTCAAGAGGTAATAGAAAGGGCTCAAGAAGTTGAACAAATAATTCATCTTTCTGAAGAAGCGGAAAAAGGAACATAAGAACATGAAGAAACTAATTATGAGGGTGGAAGCAATGAAAAATAAGATGATGAGGAAGACATAGTGGAGATTATAGAACTAGATTATGGAAATTTGTGCATTCCCAAGCTCAAGTCACCAACCAAGGTAGTGTCTTCATATAGTATTGGAACACCCACTCTAGAAGTATCTACTACTCAAACTCTTGGTTCTCTCAACACACTTTCATTTGGCCCACTTTCTACTCCACCTTCTAATAATTCCTTCACATGGGTCCATCTCATGATTGACAACAAGAAAAGGAAGTAATCTTCTCAAATCATTGTTCCAGGATTATATGTTATAACTTCCCTTCTTGGTACAACTCCCACTCCTCCAGCTAAAAAGGCCAAGGTTTCTTCTAGATTAGTCTCTAACTCAAAAGGTGAGAAATATATCAAGATATAAAAACCAAGAGGGTAAAAGGATGAAAAATACTTAACCATTGTAAAAATGGATTTGAAGAGAATCTCATTGGGTTAATATACTCCTGAGGGAGAGGTTTAGAACCTAAAAGAAATAATCTCCAAAGTTATTGAGAGGGTAGAGAAATGTAAACAAACAAAGGAGCAGCTAGAGGAACAGGTACAAGTTATTTCTAGTTTCATCAAATATTTTCTTATGAGTGATAAATTTCTTGATCCTACTCCTCTCTCCTCAATACCTCCTCCCACCGTTATTTCTAACAAAGATGTTCAAACCATCAAACATATCCATAAACATGTTTCTTATGGAAAGGTAATTGAGGCAATGGTTGAAGGAATGCTAGTTTCTGGTTTAAATTTCATAGAAGAAGCATATAAAGTGTATGACAACATCTCCTTTTCCAGAATTCAATTTGATACAGTAATCATTGGACCTAAGAAAGAACTTAAACTTTGGTTGGAATTTATTCAGGATCTTAGAATCATAAATGCTAAAGAAAAGAAAATCCTCCTTGCACAATTTTTTTTTATGATTCTAAGAGTAACATTTCTAGAAAGTGGGTATTTGGAGTGGAATGGAAGATCAAAGTACTTGAGGAGGTATTCAGTGAGCTTAAAATCATATCATAGAAGGGGGAGTATTTTAAATAATAAATTTTAGCAGATTTACAAGCCCTCAGGTGCCATATGTAAAATGATAATTCGTTAGGAAGATATCCAGTAGATGGAGTCATGAAAATTTTAGAGCATTGATCAAGGAGGATCTATTCAAGGCTGATAATTCGATCAAGGAGAAGAGGGAAGAAATCACCAAATTGCACAATGTTGTCGTAGAAGCTACCAAAAGTTTTTTTTACAGAATAGAAGCATTGGAAAAGTAATGGAATATACTCTTGGCAGCTGGATGCATGTTATGCCAAACACAACAATCGCAAAAGGCATGGAAATTGTTGGGGCCTTAGTCAAATTCAGAAATTATATACTCAAAATGAAGACTTCAGTTGCACCATCTACAAGTACTCATCCCACTAGTTCTTAAGTGTTTCTTTTGAGTCGTTGTATTTCAAAGTTAGTTTTACCATTTTGAAAAGTATGAAATTGTAAATAAACCTAACTAACTGTAATTCTTTAATTAAGTGGTAACACTTATTTAAAAGGATAATTGGACTAGAGAAAGTTGGTTACAATTGCCCCTCTGCCTATATAAGGGTTTTCTCTCATTATAAAGGGGTTATTGTATTTTGGTGTTTTGAATGTAATATACAAAACTATTGAAAATCAATACAGAAGAAGCTTGTCTCTACTATTTTCTTTGTTCTTCCATTTTTTGTATCTTAACATTATAAATATGAATTTTATATATTGGAATGTGAAACAGTGTGTTCAATTCATTTGTTATAGTGCAAATAAATGTGTGTCTACTGCATTTATATGTTGTCATTTTTTCAAATATATGGATTCATATGTTCTTGAAACTTCATGCATGCATTAGTAAGATATTATTCTCTCATCTATATGTCTGAAAGTGCTTCCTTCTTCCATTCTCTTCATTACAATGGTGAGTGATCTTACATAACTGAGAAGGTTATTCATAGCCTTGACTAGTGGATTAATCTAGACTGTGGGCCATTAGTTCACTCCTCTCACTCATTCAAAGCCATTTTTTCTTCCTAAAAAGACTTTCCCCTTTTACCATCTTTTGTATTGAAAATTATTTGAATATGGAGACATACTTTAAACCAAAATCGTCAATCTAAATGTTAGTCTGTACATTTTTAAATAATTAGATTTCCAAATTATTGGAAAATAAGGGAACCTCTCATATAAAGAGGAGGGATTGTTGTCCCCTAGACTATTGTTTGTATTAAGAGACAAAATTTCCAACCAACAATAGACAACATAATAGAATATGACTTAGCCACTATAAATAGAGAAACCTCCACACTGTTTTAATGAAAATAGAATATGAAATCTGATGATCAAGTACCAACCACTACTTCTGATATATACCCTACTTTAGTTATGGTTACTCCATAGCTCAACCCTACGAACAATATGTAAACATAGAAAAATAAAATATGACAAGTTAAGAGATTATGTTAGCCACAATTCAGCCATACATATCCCAATATATATTATATATTAACATGATGGCATGCACCTCTCCTTGAAACCAATGATACTCTCAATGTTAACTAACTCTAGGTACTTTCATAAGAATGCTTCATCCTCCCATGTTGCATCCTCATTGGTCAAATTCTTCCACTTTATCAAATAGTATTGAATCACCTTAGTTTGTCATTTCTTAGTACGTGTTTGAAGGATGTCAAGGTTACAAGATGACTTAAACTTCCTCATATAGTTTTTAACCTTTTTCAAGTAAAAGAGATGAAACAATAAATTTATTTGTCCAAACAAGTAATTCTATCTTGTATACTACACCACCAATTTTCTACAATACTTAATAAGGACTATAACAATTAGAATCCAACTTGTTGTTACGAATATATTGTGTAACATTATTTATAAATTGTAATTGTAACATTATATTATTATGAGATGTGAAACTCATTTAATAATAATATAGTGTGAGTGAATATGAAGTTGTAATAAACAACTCATGGGTAGTTTGATAAAGTTGAGTGAGAGAATAAAGGGATAAGGAGTGATTCTAGGAGATAGACTAGAGAGAATTGAGGGATTGGTGTTGACACCATCTTTATAGGAGTTGTTATCTCTATATAATGTAATCACTACTCTATGCAATACATCACAAATTAATTCAAGTTGTTGTATTATTATTATTCAGTGTTTTATGTAATTATGCAGTGTTTAACACTTGTTATATTTTTATGTTACTTAAAGGACATTTGCTTATATGGTTGAAGCCTCACAAAGACTCAATCCCCAATGTCAAACAACCTTTCATTGCAGTTTTATTCAAGTAGTTGCTTATTCACTTTTTTCCATTGTGGATTTCTCCATAAGATTGGATAAGACCTTTCCATTGGTGTCTAATATGATCTTACACATCTCAAACATTTGGTTGTACCCTCAAGAGATGATATATGATGGTTGTTAATCTTATAATGCAACAAATGGACACATTTTGGATAGTTATAGAAGGAAGTCTTTGTTAGGAAATTAGTTTTCATATTGTGAACATATGGTTTGAATATTAGTATTATTTAATATTTAAATAATGTGTGAGTGTGCACAATTAGTTGTCATGCACAACTCATAGAGATAGGAATGTGTGAGAATGTCTTGGGATTGGGAGTAAGACTAGGGAATAAATGAGAGATATGGGGATTAAATGATAATACTTGACTCCATGATTTTAGGAGCAAGAAATTGTATAAAATGCCCTCTCATATTCAATACAAATTGATCCATTCTATTTACATTTGGTTTCTATCTTCTGTAGTTTTCATTTCATGTGTTGATTTCAATTAATTATTGCTTAATTTATTTATGCAAATATAGAGATTTAGCATCATCTGGTATTAGATAAGGAAAGGAAAAGCTATGAGAGTGATTGCATGATAAAATTGCATCCTCTAGGATGCAGATATGAGAGTTTTGAAGCTTTCGTCGCCATTTTCTGGATTTTGATCTTCCAAAAACAAATAACTGGTAAATCGTGTTTTTCTCAAAAACCTAGATTTAGAATTTTCTGAAAAATTTTGGGTTTGTTTATTTGTATTATGGGAAACTTATGTCAAAAATTTACAGAAACCCATTTTGTATTTTAAGATAAATCTTGGAAACAATTCGGACGTTTATAATTATTCTAAAAAATAGTGACTGATTTCCAGCAATAAAAATATGATATGCTTTATTATTTTGGTTAAATATAAAGCTGATTATTATTGTAAGAGTGCATTATCAGTTGAAATAGACACCTAATAGAATTGTAAAATGAGCCTCAAAGACAAATTTGGATGATTTAGCATCATCACTCGATGGAGGTAGGAGGCAACAGAGAAAGGAGGGTGATCAGTGCCTCTCGTCAGTCACCAACGATGGGGCCTCATTTTTCTATGGTGACTTCATTTTCAGTTGTGTGTTTGTGTTCAACATGTGTGGTACTAAATAATAATAGATGGATAATTCCTGTTCATAGTTAGGAACATATTTTCCTATATTTTGTTCTCTTTTGTAAAATATGGATGGGGAAACATGTACGTTGCTATGAAAGTGGTTAGTGGTCCACTAGAAAACCAATTTGAGAGTTTGTGAATCTCTTCGAAAATCACATACAGAGTGGTTAATGGTTCCACTAGAAAACCTGTTGGAGTTGATGGTACTCTTTGAAAACCATCGTATTGTAGAACATGAGTAGGTAATAGACAGAACTCACCCATGTTCACACTAAGGGGGTGAATGTTAGGAAATCAGTGTTTACAGTGTGAACATATGGTTTGAATATTAGTATTATTTAATATTTAAATAATATGTGAGTGTGCATAATTAGTTATCATGCACAACTCATAGAGATAGGAATGTGTGAGAATATCTTGGGATTGGGAGTAAGACGAGGGAATAAAGAAGAGATATGGGGATAAAATGATAAGACATGACTCCATGATTTTAGGAGTAAGTAATTGTATAAAATTCCCTCTCATATTCAATAGAAATTTCTCCATTCTATTTACATTTAGTTTCTATATTATGTAGTTTTCATCTCATGTGTTGATTTTAATTAATTATTACTTAATTTATTTATGAAAATCTAGAGATTTAGCATCATCTGGTATCAGAACAAGAAAGGAAAACCTATGAGAGTGATTGCAGGACAAAACTGCAGCTTCTAGGATGCAGATCTAAGAGTTTTGAAGCTTTCGTCGCCATTTTTCTGGATTCTGGTCTTCCAAAAAAACAACTGGTAAATCATGTTTTTCTCAAAAACCCATATTCATAATTTTTTGAATTTTTTTGGGTTTGTTTATTTTATTCTGGGAAAATTTTGTCAAACATTTACAGAAACCCATTTTTTATTTTAAGATAAATCACATGGAAACAATTCTGACGTTTCTAATTATTCTAAAAAGTAGTGACTGATTTCCAGCAATAAAAATTTGATATGATTTGTTATTTTGGTTAAATATAAAGCTGGTTATCATTGTAAGGGTACATTATCAGTTGAAACTGACACCTAATAGAATTGTAAAATGAGCCTCAAAGACAAATTCGACTGAGTTAGCATCATCACTTGATGGAGGTAGGAGGCAACAGAGGAAGGAGGGTGATCAGTGCCTCTCGTCAGTCACCAACTATGTGGCCCAATTTTTCTATGGTGAATTCATTTTCAGTTATGTGTTTGCTTTTAGCATGTGTGGTAGTAAATAAGAATAGATGGATAATTCATGTTCATAGTTAGGAACATATTTTCCTATATTTTGTCCTTTTTGTAAAATATGGATGGGGAAACGTGTACGCTGCTATGAAAGTAGTTGGTGGTCCACTAGAAAACTAATTTGTGAGTTTTGAATCTTTTTTAAAATCACATACAGAGTGGTTAATGGTTTCACTAGAAAACCTGTTGGATTTGATGGTACTCTTTGAAAACCATCGTATTGTAGAACATGAGTAGGTGCTAGACAGAACTCACCCATGTTCACACTAAGGGGGTGAATGTTAGGAAATTAGTGTTCATAGTGTGAACATATGGTTTGAATATTAGTATTATTTAATATTTAAATAATATGTGAATGTGCATAATTAGTTGTCATGCAGAACTCATAAAGATAGGAATGTGTGAGAATATCTTGGGATTGGGAGTAAGACTAGGGAATAAAGGAGATATATGGGGATAAAATGATAAGACTTGAATCCATGATTTTAGGAGCAAGCAATTGTATAAAATCATATTCAATAGAAATTGCTCCATTCTATTTACATTTGGTTTCTATATTATGTAGTTTTCATTTTATGTATATTTCAATTAATTATTGCTTAATTTATCTATGCAAATCTCGAGATTTAACATCACTCTTATACCATCTATAGATTCAAAAACCAACAAAAATGCCAAGAAATCAGGATTTAATTGGTGTATGATTAAACACTTGAAATTTCACAAGAATATATTTTCTAAGTAATTTACAATTTTCATTGAGTAATTTATGGGAATACTTTAGAAAAATTGTCAATTACTTGACTCAAATCACCTAGTATATATATAAGTTCATAATAGAAAAGAAAAACATTTTTAAGCTTATTTCTGCATTCAAACTCACATCTTCCCTCCAAATGTTTTCCCCATGAATATAATGCATAGTCAGTAGAGACTTGAACACTATTTTTGGATATTATCATAAAAATTTTCCATTTTATGAATCTATGGTGGTAGGGATAGTTGGTCCATACGACTGTGTTCATATAAAAGATATTAAGCTTCATACCAAGTCTAGTAAGATTTAAATGAATAACTACAATGATTCTAGCTTCCTTATTGATGGAAACTTTGATGGTCATTTCTCATTAAATTATTATACTCTATTATAGGTTACAGAAGAGTATTCTTTTTGAACTAGCATTTTAAGAATGGTAGTATCAAAATTTTTGAAGCACTATTGACGTTATGCATTACTAGAAATAAATGATTGTTGAGACTTGAGACATTATATCCAACCTCATCTACATTATGGTTTGTAACTTTTTACTTTTTACTCTTTTTTTGTTTAAAAGTAATATAAAATATACTTATGCACTCTCTACATTCACTTACCATGTCAATTAACAATTTTTTACATGTTATTCAATTTTATTTCATGAATTTTTATGTTTTTTAAGTATCAGTCAAGTTGTCGCGTGCTGTCAAGTACCTGTAGAGAAACTAAGATAGATGTAGTTAAGGGTGCCCAGTGAATATTTTTTTATACCATAACACTCAAAATTATGCATGGAAAACATATAAAGATACATGAAAAAACACAAATTTAAATTCAACATCAAAAATCACATCAATAAGCTTTATTAAATTACATAAGGAATAATGCATAGACTAATAATTGATAACTAATGATGGAATCATGTCAAATCAAATCATTACAATCAACCCATTTACACCTTCATTACATTTCTCTAAGGCTTAAGCTCACATCCTACTCATTGAAAATGATCTACTGCCTTCCTATGACAATTGAGCTTTATTTATATAAACATACATGCCACCCAATGCAAAATTAACTCCTAAAATTATATAACATTATGAAGAATAGTCCCAAAATGCCCCATTGTAGGGTTCAATCAACTTCTCCAAACATTTTTTGGTTTTAAACAACATCCTTCAATACTTAGAAACTTCAGATGTTACGCAACTTAAGAACAAACTTGTAGTGTTTCAAGGCTTCCCTTATACTTGCACAACTTTATTAGTGTTCCACATCTTCCATGTGAACATTTCTAGCTTCAGTAATGTGTTGCAGCTTCCGCAAATGCTTATGAGGCATCCATAGATTTGTACAACTTATGTAATTGTGCAATATGATTGAACTTTCATAATAGACTTATACAAAACATTGACCTTGCATAATGGAATTTCACACACCACCTTCAACATAGATTGCAAAAAATATAATCCTTCTATTTTTTACTGATATCAGATATAGCCTGTGAACATTGATGTTATAGCTTATGAACGCAGATGCTCCTACGTCATACACTTTTGGTATTTTGAAAACTTGATTCCCTACTCAAGTGAGATAGTATTCTATAATTCCATGTCGATAAAATTCTATAACACTGAACCAATTTACACCTTTAATATCCTTTCCTTTCCACTTGACCAAATACTCCATATTCTCCATTTCACGTATTTTTTAAATCCTGATTTCAGCCCTATTTTTTTTTGCCTCTTCATGCACATTTTAAGAATCTATTGTCTCCAATATACCTTTTCATCTTCTTTATTTAAATCCTCGACATTTTTTTGACCTGTAAAATTGGATAAACATCTACCACATTGAATATGTTTGAGATATCAATAAATTTAGGAAATTCAATCTCATAAGTGTTCTTTGCAAACTTCTTCAAGAATTGATATAGTCCTATTTTCTTCCACTTCACCTTATTATATGTACCCTTAGGAAAAATATCCTATTGTAAATGTGTTAAGATCAAATATCTAACCTAATATTCAGCTTCCCTTCTCTTTCATTTTTCTTATATTGTATACCCATCTTCTGTAACTGTTTGTATAGTTTCTTGTGCTCTTCTTCTATGTAATTTTCAAATCCTTTTATTCTCCACTCATTTGTGTGGTAAGTATTACAAATCCTCGTGGGTCAATCCCATTTACAATCCAAAATGATGTTCTCTTTTTCCTCTCATTAATTAAATTATTATATGTGAACATCGCTTGCGCCAATGCCAAATCCCATGTTTCTGGTCATCTCCCACCAAACATCTAAGCCTCAAAAAATCCTATTCACTACCCATGTTTTTCCATCAATATGTGGATGATAAACCTAATTGAATTGATACATCATATCCAACTTCTTCCACAATTTTTTCCAAAAAAAAATTAAGTTTTGTACCATTGTTAGAAAAAATACTGCATAAAAATCCATGCAACCTTATAATTTTATTAAAGATAAGATGTGTGATGTGAAACACATGATTGGTCTTTTTGCAATCAATAAAATGTGCCATATTTGAAAAAATGTCCACTAAAACATGGATGGAAGCAACTCATGTTTGTATCCTATGAAAACCCAAAACAAATTGTTGGTGTGAGTCATTTTCCACATCATCGAGCGATTCATCTTACTTAGGTGAGATCATAGGTATGTGTGCCATTTAGGGGTCATTATGATATCCCATTACACATCAGTGCATCAATGTGTCAATTGCATAAATGGGAATTACTTTCTATTCCAGGAATGTAACTCCCCCTCTCCACTTGAGAGGTCATAATCACAACACTGGGGGTTACACAACACCCTTTATATGTACACCCTTTCAGATCTATGAGATTAGAGAGTGGAATTTTTCCTTAAAGAGGTTCTTCCCATTTTTTGATCCTTGCATGTACTTTCGGTTAATGCTCACTCTTCTTGAGATCTCGTCACTTTGTCATTTGAATTTATTTGGATGTTCATATTGTCCCTCGTGATCCTCATGCCTCACATTTTTCTTCCCTCTTTCATGGTATCAGAGCACACGTCTTGTGGATCCATGAAACTCTTCGGTGTTTTCATGTTTTCTGGATTTACATCATAATATAAAGGTTTCTTGCAGCATTCATTGTAATTGTTATTTTTTTCGTGTGTTTAGTGCATTGAATCAGGGTTTAAAATCCTTGTTTATGTTCATGTTTTTATCATTCCTTCTGGGGTTTGCATGCAACTCTAGTGTTTTTTTACAAGTTCATAGGGTTTAGATCTAAAGGTTTATAGTGCTAGAATTTGTGCTTTTAAAGGTGTTGGATTTGGTTATCTAGCCTAACTTAGCCCCAACTCACCAACATGGAACCATTCTAGCTCCCCCATCTTTTCCTCTATATTTATCCTGCACATCTCACCTCAATGTTTGACTTGACCTTACATTGGTTACTCACATTACACTATTTTTTTGAGTTACTCTTTGACGCTCGTGCCCTAGGTGTTTCCACCCCTATTCACATTGAGGCTTGTATCACTCCTATTTTAGCGTATGTTCCTTGTGTTGTATTTTGATAGTACATGTGCAAACTACCTAGCTCATCTTCTAGTGTGTATTCCAACTCGGTGCCACTCTACATTTTGCTTCACCTGAGCTCGCCTTGCACCTCATCCTTGTTTGTCTTTCATTCACCTTATCTCGTTCGTTGTGATTCTAGACCCTGGTTTATTGTCTCCTTCCCTGCGATCCTATGTTTATGTTTTTTCCAACCCTGCACTTTTTTTCAGCCTAGAACCTATTCTCGTGCCTCAGTCTCACCAATATTTGACTGTGTCAGCTCCTCTTTACACTATCCCAAGCTTGTCACCTACTACCTCAGGCATTTCAAATTGACTTCCATCGCCCGCTCCAATGGTCTACCCTGACTTGTTCCACGTTGATTCATGACATTTTATTCGGGCCTTCCCTCCCGACACTCAATATTCCATGCTCCTCAGCAGTTGACTCATTCTCCCTGAATAGATGACCTCGGTGACTCTCTTTCTCAAATTTTCCTCTCTTACTCGTTTCAATGAATTCACTCCATGTGACCTTGCTCTGTGCATTACTCAGAATTCAATGTGATGAGATTCCTGGATCCTCACCCTCTAGAGCTCTGAATGACCCCTTCTTCCCTTTTTTTTGATTTTTTTAACTTTTTCCACTGTTTTAGAATCTCTTAGACATTGTAAAGGGGGGAAATTATAAAAATTCATTTTATATAGGGGGATTTTTTTCAGTCTCTGCATATAGGGTTATTGGGCTCTTTTGGTAAATTTTTATGGCTCATTTTGTAGCACTCTTCTTCATTTACAGCTAGTGGATGTGTCTACCACATCCTTGCAGTAAGAAAGCCTTCTCTTTTGTGATGTGAGGCCATTTATCTCACATTGAGTAGTGTTTGTACCCTTGTTTCTTACACTTTTTTTTGTTTGATTGTGTGTGTTCCTCTACTTCTGAATTAGGACTTCATTGTGGTCTCCACTCTCGCATGACTCATCGCCTACTACGAGGTGAGTGGTAAACTCTACAATGTCACATGGACACACTGTATTTTATTCATGCACTATCTTTTAATGTTCCAGAGACAGGGGGTTATAACTATTCTTCTCGGGTGTTATATTGTTTGCAGATGCATTATCGGCTGAGTCTAACATCTTACATTCTTGCACCTTCTTATTCTTGTGCATCATGTAATTATTTCTTCTACTTCCTCTTCATGGAGGGTGCTCTTTCTAGACTTGAGAATCGTAAGATCATGTTATAGCCTCTGCCACTTCTTCTTGGGAGAGATAATTATACATCATGGTGTGCTTATATGGAAAGCTACTTCACCTACGAGGTTCTTACATACTTCTTGTTTGGGCTAGTCCCTGCACCCATTGATTACAGTCATCTTGCAGAATTTCTTGACATTTTTATTCATGTTATTGGTTACTTTAGGTTATCTATCACTAGACCTCTCTGCATTCACATGGCATATTCAAATCCTCCCCACTGCATCTGTAGCATCTTTGAGTCCCTCTTTGGAGACCTTTCACATATTGTCATCGTTGATACTACTATTGATCTAGTTGTCTCCTCTTCTTCTTTGTGTGATGGAAATTCCATTGACATAGACTCATTTGGCCCTACTTCTTATGAAGATGATTGTTCTCCCATTTTTGATGCCAAGAGTACCACTGAAGACTCCTCTCATCCTTTTATCACGTTTCCAGTGAGAGTTGACATATCCCACATCTCATCATACATCAAGAAGTCCCATTCTCATCCTTATACAGTTATTGTACCCACCTCCTTTCCACTTCCAATGAACAAGGCCCCTTCCACTCATCTTTCTTAACGTGTAAATGACTTATACCTATCTGACATCCTTCTTCTTTTTGTCAAACCCCCTCATTGGGATGAGTATCTACACAACCTTGGTCATCATTTTACAGAATCCACTTGTGATGCACTATATGTTCCTTATTCTTCATCAGGTGTTTTGGAGGAGTTCATCATCTCTGTTGTTGGGATTTCCCCTTCTGGAAATCTTATCACTTCCACCTTTCAATAGATATTCCTATATCTACCCTTGTTTATGGATCCCTTTTCTATTTTGGAGTTTGTTGTGTTTCCTTCACATCACTTAGAAATCCTTTCTATGGGTGTTTCTTTTCTTCACTTTGAAAGTTCTACGTACATGGCATTACCTTTGGTTCCTCATCACTATTTTCTATACCTATGTCACACTTCTATGGACCAGACTCAAAGTTATTCATGATGTTTCCTTTGGTTTCCTTCACATAGTGGGTAGAGCTCCATCACTCTATTTATGTCCTTCCTAAGAGTAGGCATACAGTTTAGTGTGGGTAACTCTTCTTCAATCCATAGCTAGAGGACCACATCATCAACACTCTTCTAGGAGACTTCTAAAAGTTATAGATTTTAAATCCATCCATGAAATCTTCCACACTCCTCTTGTCCCCCTCTTCTTATCTCTTTTTATTCCTTTCAAGATATTTCCCTTTTGTACATGGGTACCATATCAGGCTTGTATGTGGAGAGGACCCATCTTTGGCATCTTTCTTAGATTAGAGAGTGTGTTTTTCTCTTGTGGAGGATGTTTTTCCCACTAGGGTTTCCTCCCTTGCTTGGGACTTCTTGTTGTTCATGGGTAACTCATCACACTTTTATGTTGGGACCCATTTCTTTCTTTTGACTTGTCACCTCATCTTAAGTTTCGATGAAGGGGGATGTTGGTGTCAAAAAATTTCCATAGCATCGGGTGATTTATCTCACTTAGGTAATATCATAGATCTGCGTGTCATTTCTGGGTCATTATGATATTCCCTTATGCGTCATTGCATTAGTGTGTCAATTGTGTCATTGGGAATTACCTCCCATTCCATGAATGTAACTCCCCCTCTCCATTTGATAAGTCATCATTATGGCACTGGGGTTAAAAAACACCCTTTATATGTACACCCCTTCAGATCTATGATATTAGAGAGTGGATTTTTACCTTAATGAGCTTCTTCCTCTTTTTTCAATCTTTGTATACACTTTCAGTTGATGCTCACTCTTATTAAGATCTCGTCACAATAATATTCACAGTTTTGTGGATGTTCACGTTTTTTGTCATGATCCTTTTGCTTGGAATTTGTTGTCAAATTTTACATCCCTGTAAATTAGACAACCTCACAGGTATGGGGGTTGGAAGTTAATACAAATAAATTTTAATAGTTTGTAGGGTGACTTGGGTATAGCTCATCCAATTTGTGACCAAGTTGGTTTTATGAGTGAGCTACTTTTAGATAGCTCAGTGAGCTACAATGTATCAAGCTGGGTGAGTTAAGCTAATGATGAGTTGAAGGAATAGAATGGGCTGAGATGTGAAATTCATGGGTTTTCTCCACCAGTAATATCAATGGATGTTACCGTGTGGTAACATTCTACATAGAACTGGTCAGTAGCAGGAGTAGGGACACAAAGTGATGGAGTCAGTAGTAGGCTTATAGGAATGGACAAAGGTAGCAGAAATACTACCAGTTGGTAGCATGTGCATATGCTACTGGTCGACAGTATAGGAGAATGATACCAGTTAGTGGAAATTATGGAGGACTAGGCAGGGATAGAGGTGGCTAGCAGCACAATGGTGGATGGTGACGAATCAAGTCATCAAGTGGAGCATGAAGACAAGCACCGATAGCATATAAAAGGTTGATAGAAAAAATAGTACCACCAACCTGTAGCACGATAAGGATAGGTCATAGGTGAAGAAGGATATGGGACCGGCCTGTAACATGTCGACATCACGAAGATTGTTCGGGTGACAGTAGATCAAAGTGATGGGAGTCTGTTCATTATCAGGTGGTTACATTATGCAATCAGTCGGTAACAAGAGACCAAGGTTAAGTTTATGCAACAGAACAACAAGAGGAAACCTTCTCCTATCTGACATCAAGGGATTTATGAAATTATTCAATTCAAGAATGGAATTCTACCACCCAAGGGTGAAAATACATGCATCTGACAAATTACAAAACCATCACCTGTGAGCTGAGCATTAATGAAGATAGTTTTGTTAGCTCAAATACCTATCAGAAAATTAATATATGGTAGGTGAGGAAAATTCATTATATATTTGTAAACCACCTCATTTTTCATGGGGGGATTTTTCCAAAATGTAAAGGAACTCTGTCAAAATTATTCCAAAACTTGTGAGTTCCAAGCCTCAAATTTAATATTTCTACATTGGATTCTTTCATTATGTGAACTCTCTAATGAATTTTGAATCCTTTTGAGCAATAAAATTTATGTTTTATGGATTTTCCTACCTTGGGACTTTATAGGTATATTATACATACTTTGTTCTTCTTATAGGACTCAAATTCATTGTGCTCAAAAAAATGGATATGTGAATGTGGTTTTGGACTATGGCACTTCTATTTTCCCTGTACTACTTTTTTTTCTTCCTATTTTCACTCACTAGGAATATATCCACCATTATTCTTGGTTTTATCACTCCCCTTAGTTTAGGATTTCAATTTTGTGTGTCTTTTTATCTCCCTGGTCACTTGGAAGTGTAGTTTAGTGTTAGGGTGGCTACATTTCTTTTCCTAACAGTAGTTTAACATTAGGAATAGGTAGAGGAAGTCATCCTTCATGAAAGGTTTGTCTAAGTTCAAGTCCCAAAAATTTGAGATAGTCCTATTTTTCCTTAAAATTTTGGGTTGTTTATGAGTTGGGGCAGGGTACAATTTTGAGCTCTAACAACCTTTGCATGCCCAGTGGAACCTTTGAGTTAGATTTTTCATAGTGTTCCTTTGCACTATCTTGGTATATAAATTCATTATTTTTGGGTTTAGGTGTGTGAGTTAGATATTTCCAGCCTTTAGAGGCTTATTTCTACACATCTGACAACTTCGAATATTAAATCAACTTGTTTCAACAATCACAGTGCCTCATGTTCATGAAAATAATTCAGAAAAGATCTAGAACAACTAAGGAAGGAGGTTTTGATTATCTTTAGTTATCACTTAGGAGGAGAAGAAGGGTCAGAACATCTTAAAGGTCACCTTCATCATTGAACAAGACTCTTTCTACTCCACCTCCTAGTAGGCCTTTTTGTAGTCTACTAGGGTTCTCAAACCAATCACAATGACAACCCCAAAAAATCTAGGATTTGTTAATTTTAATGGTAACAATCCCCTTTCTCTTAATGCCAACAATCCCATTCTAGAATATGCACTTAAAAGCATCCCTTTCTTCACTAGGGAAAATCATACCACTCTAGTTGACCATATACAAGATATAGCCAACGTTTGTGTTATTCATCAAATTTTTGAACAAGATGTGGCTATTAGGCTCTTAGCTTATTCATTCAAGGGGAGAGCTATTCAATGGTTTAGGAGTTTGAAAACATGATCAATTCAAAATTGTAATCAGATGGGAACATCCCTTTACAATCAGTTTAGAGAAAAGGAAAACAACCTCTTCTTGATTGAACAGTGACAACCATAAATAGGGCTCCCAATGAGCTCATGAAAGACTTCAACTTCAGATTTTAAAAGACCTAGGACAAAATTCTAGCCTTAGTAAGACCAATTATGGAGGGTTATTTTCTTTATTTTCTAAGGGCTTTAAATTATGATATTGTTGTCATGGTTCAATATACGGGGGTAACAACATTTCCTGGTGCCTATGCAATAGCCATTAGGGCTGAAAATTGTCTGATTCAAGCTGATAACTTAGCTCCCAGACCACATATTCCCTTATACCTTGAATTACCCTAAGCTACCTAACCTTCCATTGCTCTTATTCCTGAGTGTATTTCTCAGCCTACTACTTCCACATCTTATTCTCCTACACAGAAAAAGGAGGATGAAGACATAAAATCCTTGATTAGAAATTTGTCTAATTAAGTAATATCTTTAGAGAAACAACAAGACTAGTCCTACAAAAAAATTCCAATCAAGTCTAGTCTTCAAACCAGGGATTTAATCAAGGATATCAGCTATATAGAAATCAACATTCTAATCAAATATTTATAAAAATAAATAGAATAATAGGTGACAGGATAAAAATTCCTCTCTTCTACTTGTAATAATTACTCCTCCTCAGCCACCTTATGTTGTTAGCTCTAGTCAAGCATTGGTTATAGTGCAAAATAATGCAGTAAAGGAGGATGAGTGGTGTTTCTCATGTAATCAACCAGATAGTCCACTTGGTTATGTATATTAATTACTTGATCATACTCCCATGGTTTAATGTTATTCTAACCAGTAGGAGCCATTGGTAGAGGGACCCAGTCCTAATATGGAAGGAGCTCAAGAGGTCAACTAGAACACAAATCTCATGTTCTTTGGAGCTGATGATTTATGTGCATTAAATGAATTAGTTTCTGATAATATAAGGTTTAAGATAATAATGTTTTAATCTCATCCATTATCATCTAATCAGGGAAATGTTATCATCAAGGAGAAGGAGGTTGATGAAAACAAAAAAATTGCCTGAGGTATTTAATAGACCTGTTTTAGATAAATAAATTTGTTGAGCCCTTGAATTATTAGCTAAGTACAAGAAGGCGCATGGGCACGCGGGGCCTAATTGAAGAAGGGTGCACAAGGTAAAGGTGCATAGGAAATGGTTTTAGAAGGGTTTAGCAGAACCCTTGGCACATGCGCAGAGCAAAGAAAGAGTTCTAGGACTTATCCATATTTGATGGTTCAGGCAGAACATGAGAAAAGCATGACTCAACTTTGCATGTGGAGTGGATAAGATGTCAGCTTGGCAATAGGATGGCCGATGAAGGAATATTCCATGTGAGAGAAGGATCCATAAGGTTATTGTTGTCCAAAATAAGCTCATACTTATTTTTGGTCAACTAACACCATTTTCCCCACTTTTTTGCTTCAATCCAATTTTTCATATATTTTAATCACTTAAGGTTTCCTGAAAGCATTTTCATTAGATAGGAAATTTCTTCCCCTTTCCGAAAATATAAATAAGTCCTTCTAACTCTTCATATTTTGCAAGGTACGGGCCTACGAGGCTGGGGAGAATTTTTCACCCAAATGCGGGCCTACAGCCCTAGGGAAGACTTTTTGCCAAATGGGAAAATTTTGGACCAGCAGGCCTGGGGAGATATTTTGGCATTTTGTGATTCTTCACAAACGAAACAATTTACAATTGTGGGCCCTGGGAGTGTTTCTTGCCAAAAGTGAAATTTCAGACTCGTGGGCTTGAGGAAGACGTTTCACCAAATGAGAAAAGTTGCGGACTTATAGGTCGGCGGGAGTTTTTTGTACTTTTGTGATTTCTTGCAAATGGCACATTTTACAGGTGTAGGCCCACGAGTGTGGGGAGGTCTTTTTGCTAAGAGGAAAAATGTGAAGTTGTGGACTTGAGGGAGAATCTTTTCTTTTTGCAATTTTTGCAAATGGCGTAGTTTGAAGTTGCGGACCCACAGGTCCGCAAGAGGTTTGTTGTTCCAAATGGAAAAGGTGAATTTTCGGGCCCGTAGGGGTTAAATGGAAAAAGTGAAATTCCAGGCATGCAGAGGTTTTATGACGCAAAGTAAAATTGCTGGCCCGTGGAGTTTTAAGGAAAAAGTGAATTTTTGAGCCGCAGGGCCTTAGGGGCAGTTTGTAATTTCGGGCCCGTGGGTTCGTTTTGCAAAAAATTGCATTTTCGCCATTTTCCACTGAATTTTGATGTAAAATTTTAAATGGTCATAACTTTTGATCCAGTGCTTGAAATTCAACAAATTTTATACCGTTGTAAAGTTCTCGATGTCTACTACACAACCATGACTGGATATCTTGATTTGGGTGAGGATCTGGAAAACTTCTTTCATGCCATTAATATGTTATCTAATTGCTTCAACTACCTAGATTTGATCTGATTTTCCATCCTTCCTTCTCCAACATGCCAAACAGACATGGAGAACCACACTTGACAGATTACACATGGATTTGCAGGGGCATTGATGGTTGGTGGTTGAGATTTCAACTCATATTTCCCTTCTTCTCTTCTTCTCCTCTCTTCACTTCATCTATAAATGTAAGAGCTTGGCTCATTGTAAAGGGTTGGTCATTTTTTCTCTCCTACCCCCTCTCTCTTTCTTCCCTAGGGTTGAATTTGGAGCTTAATCCTCCTCTCTTTGCTTTTTAATGGAATTTTCTTCCCCCTTTCCCACTAATGATGTACTGTGTGAACCCATGGACCAATAAAATATGTTTCCTGATTCATTTTGTCCATCCTTTCTTATTTTATTGTCTCTTCTTGCCTCTCACCATTGCAGGGTATACTGTGCATATCTTTTATGTCTATTATAGATTTTGGGAGATGTGTTTAATGGGTTTGAATTGGTGTTCTATGTAAACTTTATCTTTAGTTTGTGATGCATCTTATCCATCCCCTCCATTTCTCACCTATCTCCACTTCAGGTAGCATATATTGTAATCAACAACCTCCTTTTCTAGTGTATCACTGCTTTAGTGTAGGATTTGTTTTCATTCACTCTCTCTCCCTGGTCCCTTGGAAATTTAGATTAGGATTAGATAGTCTGTCTGTATTAGATTAGATTGTGGCAGGTAGTTTAGGAGTAAGAACCAGATTTCTCTGGAGGTCCATCTCAAGTTCACAAGTTCCACAGCTTGAGATATGATCCAATGTTATGCATATTACACCGGATGCCCCATTCAAAACTAGGCCATCTGGGGGGTGCTGTAATTTTGCACCAACAGTTTTGGCACGCCCGGTGGGATGGGTTTAAAGCACCTTACCACTTATTTTTTTGGTAGGTTGGTGTGTTCATGTTAAAATTTCATCCTTTGGAGGCACATTCAAAGCACATCTGGCGACTCCATCTAGTCAACAACCCATTCTCTAAGTTGCAGAATTTCCTTCCATCCATTTCCACCCATTCTTCTTTCTACATCTTTCATATTCTACCATTCATGAAGTTGTGTAATCATGACTTCATTCCCATCTTGGAATTCACACTTGCAGTAGTGCAACCCACCTCTAACATACTTCTCAACTCCTCCGGATCAGCATTATGATTAGATTCACAACCATCATGCTTACCCATATGAGTAGAGTCAAAACCAATTTGGCTATGGAACATATCAAGAGCAAGGGTATGCATATAATGACAACAATCAAATAGAGAAGGTTGACTTGTTGGAGAAGATTTAAAGAATGAAGGATGGCATGGTTTAGTCAAGGGCTATAGCACAGATGAAAGCCTTCAAGATTGGTTGCAGGGCACATTATACATGGGAAGGCCCTTTTCCAAGACACTACATCCCTCAGGAGAAGCTTGACTTCATGGTTGAAATTTTGTCTCAACTTGCACACTGGACTGAGGATATTGAAGCACATGAGAAAAGTGTGAGACAACCTTGTCAATGGGTAATTCAGTCACCATCTCCTTATCCTTCATTTTCTCCTTCTAAAGCTTTATCATTTCAGCATTGTCAAGACTCAAGCCCATTGTTTGTTGCCCCTAGTGTTGATTTCCCTTATCTATCTCCTAATCTTCCATCTCATCTCAATTCTTCTACCCTTTTCCATTCCAAGTAGTCATCCCCTCCAAAAAAGCAATAAATTCCACTTCCCTCACCACCAAAAACAATTGCAAGACTAGTTGAGACCCCATCCACTCATCCTCTTGACTTCCCAAATCCACAGAGGGAAGAATTTCCAAAAACCAATCAAGGAGAGATACATCAAGAAGAGCCAAAAAGAGAAGAAAATATCAAAATATTAGTGATCTTGGCTCTAAAATTTGGGATAAAATATCCCCTTGATGGTTAATCCTATGGAGGAGGTAAAATTTGAAGAGCCACTGGTGGCTAAAGCTAAGTTTGCAGTAGAAGGAGAACAAGAATAAAGAGATCAGCAATTTGTTTGCTCTGAATGCAGTGTCCATAATGGCACTCTATCTGAAGAGGATGTTGATCTAATACAAGCTGCATAACCAGTCAACAAGGAAGAGGAACAATCAGCTCCAAGTCCTTTTAAAGAGGAGCATATGGAGGTGACCAAAATAGATTCAGAGGCACTGAATCACGAGCAGGTTGCACAAGAGATTATAGATCTCTCTTTCATTCAACCTCTCCAAAAGTATTTTTTTTTGGAATATTTTGAACTCACTAGCTTCATGTTTAAAGATGAAGCTTCATATGGTGAAAATAATGAAGATTCTAAGATCACCATGTAAGAGGAAGAGACCTTGCCACAATAGGAAAATGAAGAGTTTGATTGCCTATCAGACTTGGATGAATGTTTTGATGAGGAGGAGCCCACAGAAATTACAACCTTTTCTTCCCCATCATTCATCCTCCAACCACAAGAACTTGCTACCATGGAAGAAAATGTGCAAGCACAACCTACAATTTGTAACATGCCTCTTGAACAATGTTGGAAGATTTTGATCTTCTAAAATCCACACCAGCTGCAAACGAAGGGAAAGAGCACAAAGACACAATCTCTTCCATGTCATCCACCCATGAATGTCTGTAGGAAGACTCCATTCTTGGAGTTGAATTTCAAAACAATGGGCATATCCATCAGATCAAACCGTGCCCAATCAGGTACTTGGCTTCATTGGAGCCAAGAGAGGAGCCACAACCAGTCATGTTTGCTTCTAAGCATGAGGGAGAACCTCAAAGTGCCAAGGATCAATAAGAATACCTCTTGGAACCAAGTGAGCAACACATTGAAGAGGTATTTATTTTGTTTCAAGTTGATACCTTGATGGAGGGAGTGGAGGAAAAATTTGCAGTCAACCTTCCACTCCTAATCTTTGTTATATTCAATTCCAAATCATTTGCATGGCTGCTAATTTTGAGAAAGGGAAGCTACTTCTCCCTACCAGTTGCAGGATTTGTTTCATTTCCCCTTGCTTCCAGTTAGCATAGAGTAGGTAGGTTTTTTTTCAATAGAAGAAGTGCTTGAGCACACTCTACATGTTCCACTTGGGGAATGTATGATCTTTCAGTTTTGTACATAGTTTGTTTTGGTGTTTTGTTGCTCTTGCACACATTGGTAAAGAATTTAGTGAGATTAGTTCTAGTTCTAGCAGTGTTCCAAGTCGTTTAGGAATCAGATTTTAGAGTTTCAGATCAGATTTGTGGCTATCATTCATGACTCCATGCCCAATGGATTCTTCAATTCCACTGATCACTTCATCTAGCAGGAAAATGTCCCCTATGAGTTGTCAAATTATTGTCCAAAATAAGCTCATACTTATTTTTGGTCAACTAACACCATTTTCCCCCCTTTTTTTACTTCAATCCAATTTTTCATATATTTTAAGCACTTAATGTTTCTAAAATGCATCTTCATTAGACAGGAAATTTCTTCCCCTTTCCAAAAATATAAATAAGTCCTTCTAACTCTTCATATTTTGCAAGGTACGGGCCTGCGAGGCTAGGCAAGATTTTTCACCCAGATGTGGGCCTGCGGCCCTAAGACTTTTCGCCAAATGGGAAAATAGCAGACCAGTGGGCCTGGGGAGATATTTTGGCATTTTATGATTCTTCACAAATGGCACAGTTTACAATTGCGGGCCCATGGGCCCGGGCATTTTTTCTCACCAAAAGTAAAATTTCAGACTCGCAGGCTTGAGGAAGAATTTTCACCAAATGAGAAAAGTTGTGGACTTGCAGGTCGGCGGGAGTTTTTTACAATTTTTTTATTTCTTTCAAATGGCACAGTTTATAGGTGTGGGCCTGCGAGCCCAGGGAGGTCTTTTCACTAAGAGGGAAAATACAAAGTTGCGGGCTTGTGGGCTTGAGGGAGAATCTTTTCTTTTTGTGAATTCTCACAAATGGCATAATTTGAAGTTACAGATGAGCGGGTCTACGAGAGGTTTTTTTCCAAATGAAAAAGGTGAATTTTTGGGCCCGTGGGGGTTAAATGGAAAGAGTGAAATTTTGGGCACGCAGAGGTTTTATAGCGCAAAGTGAAATTTCAGGCTCATGGAGTTTTTTAGGAAAAAGTGAATTTTTGAGCCGCATGGCCTTAGGGGCAGTTTGTAATTTTGGGCCCACGGGTCTGTTTTGGAAAAAATTTCATTTTCGCCATTTTCGCCATTTTCCACCAAATTTCGATGCAAAATTTCAAATGGTCATAACTTTAGATCTAGTGCTCGAAATTCAACAAATTTTATACCATTGGAAATCTCTCGACATCTGCTACACAACTACGACTAGATATCTTGATTTGGGTGAGGATCTAGAAAACATATTTCATGCCATTAATACGTGATTTGATTGCTTCAACTACTCATATTTGATCTGATTTACCATCCTTCCTTCTCCAACACACCAAATAGACATGGAGAACCACACTTGACAAATTACAGGAGGATTTGTAGGGGCATTGATGGTTGGTGGTTGAGCTTTCAAGTCATATTTCCCTCCTCTTCTTCTCCTCTCTTCACTTTATCCATAAATGTAAGAGCTTCGCTCATTGTAAAGGGTTGGTCATATTTTCTCTCCTGCCCCCTCTCTCTTTCTTCCCTAGGGTTGAATGTGGAGCTTAAGCCTCCTCTCTTTGCTTTGTAATGGAATTTTATTTCGCCTTACCCACTAATGATGCACTGTGTGAACCCATAGACCAATAAAATATGTTTCATTATGCATTTTGTCAAGCCTTTCTTATTTTATTTTTTCTTCGTGCCTCTCACCATTGCATGGTATATTGTGCATATCTTTGATGTCTATTGTAGGTTTTGGGAGTTGTGTTTAATGGGTTTGAAGTGGTGTTCTGTGCAAACTTTATCTTTGGTGTGTGATGCATCTTGTCCATCCCCTCCATTGCTCACCCCTCTCCACTTTAGGTAGTTGAGATTGTGATCAACAACCTCCTTTTCTGGTGTATCACCACTTTATTTTAGGATTTTTTTTATACACTCTCTCTCCGTAGTCCCTTGGAAAGTTAGCTTAGGATTAGATAGTTTTTCTGCATTATATTATATTGTGGCAGGCAGTTTAGGAGCAAGAACCAACTTTCTCTAGAGGTCCATCTTAAGTTCGCAAGTCCCACAGCTTGAGATATGCTCCAATGTTATGTAGATTACACCAGATGCCCCATTCAAAACCAGGAAGTCTGAAGGGTGCTGTAATTTAGCACCAACAGTTATCATTGCAAGGAGTGGAGAGCTCGAATCTGAAGAGGCATGGTCCCATGGAGGAACACCATGACACTTGACAACCAATATGCAACTTCATAGAGGCATGGTGGTGATGGAAAATGCTATAAATATAAGATCCCAATAGAGAAAATGGATCGGTCGAGTGAGAGGCGAAGCTTTGAAGAAATACATGGATAGTTTTTATGGGTTGAGTTAGGAGATCTTTAGGAGTAAGGGTATATCAAGGGATGGGTCTATGTTCTCTTTTTCATTGTAAGGGACCTAAGTCCAGTTCTGATGCATGATCCTGATTTACACTATCATCTTGGTCTATAATGACCCTGATAGATGTAATGTGATTATTGAACATGCGAATATAAATATATGTGGTTCATGGCTTATACATATTTCTTTATGGATCTGTTTTGTGGATATTTCATGTGAATGGGTATAAGTTCTTGTGCATCTCCTTTCCATTGGGATTTAGATTTGTGTTCTTTTAATACATTTCTTGTCTGAATGGATGCATTAGTTTAACACTCATCCTAAGCTCTCATGATTAATGTTAGGTTTATTTCATTCATTCTATTACACATTTTTTCTAGATGTTGTATTCCTACACAACTCATATAAAGGAGGAGATCGGTGCCCGCACGTTCCTCGAGTGAGCGCCAAGTGCCCGCTTGGTGATAGGTTGGTGCGTATGGGATTTTCCTTGTTCTGTTAAAGGGTATAAAAATTGACTACAAAATTCTTGTTCAACCAAAGGTACCTATCCCAACATTGCAGTAGAAAAGAAAGGATAATCTTGTGTCGAAATTATAGAAATCTATGGGTCTCTCTTTTAAAATTGTGGAGAAAATGAGGAGGAAAAATTTCAATTTCATAATGTGGGATATTTTGGCTATTTCATCACAACAGGACCTCCTGTGTGAAGCTCTCAAGTAACTTCCCTTAGCTGATCTAGTGATTCAAAAGGTCTCTTCTACTATTAATATTTGCCAAGAAAAAAAGGAGAAATTAAGTAAATTTGTTAAGACCCCACATTTTTACATGTCATTAATTGTGGGTAAACACTCGGTACATAATTATATGATAGATTTAGGTGCTAGTAGCTCTGTTATGCCTAAGAAAATTGATGATATTTTGGGTCTTTAATACATGCCCATTTCTAAGGGGGTTTTATAACTTGATGGGTCAATTTCTGGTGTTCTGGGGGTCATAAAAGATCTTGTGTAACCCTTCATGCCTGCCCAACCCTAACCATAACCTATGATATATTAGTTATTGACTTGCCTCCTATGTTTTTTATGTACTTGTCAAGGGATTTTACTGCTAAAGTATGTGGCTATTTGTCTTCAGATTGGACTCATATGCTTTTGAGAAATAGGTATGGGACAAAATTTACCATACATGTAGAGACCATATTTGCCTATCATATTGAGTCATATGACCCTGCCCCCTCCAGAAAAATTTCCTAATCCAAGTAAATCATGAGCAAGATTGAGTTTCAAAAGAGAAGCATATTATTTCTCCCATGCTTGATCTATTTCTAGATGAATGGGCTGAGAGAAATCATAAATTTTATCCTTAGGCTGAAGAAATTGAAGCATTTGAGACTATCCTTAGTACTTATTACATTATTGAAGAGGGACCTAATTTACCTATACCACTTAAACAAGAAAATAAAAATGCTCTGGACTGTGGAAGATGTTATTTGATGGTTTTAGAAGTAGAATTAGAGTTGAGGTAGTAATTGTGCTTATTTATCTAATGAATGAGAAGTTCTTCTTTGACCATAGGTTATAGTCTACATGTTCCAATAATGTGGTAGAGTATGAGGCATTGGTCTTATTGACACTAAAATTTTCCTCCATGATTTCTATTTCCTTAATGTATATATTAGGAATAAGGTGTTGTTAAGTATAGTTAGTAGTAGCGTCCACTATAAGATAACGACACTTCCAGTACGATGCCGCTAATAAAGTATAGTATGGTAACAGTCAAAGTATAATAGGAATGTTGTGGTAAAAAGTAAAAAAAAATTCATAAGTGGTCTCAGTAATGTTTAAATTTCAAAGTTAGGGTAAATGGATAAGTAGGGTCTACATGATTTAGAATTAAAAATATTATATTTGTAATAATGACAGGGAGCGATGTCATAAATATTTTGTATATTAAATTTGTGTGATATGTATAAAGGTGGAACCCATGTGAGATGATAACGTATATCTTATCTTAAAATATATTCCTACATGTAAAGCTAAGAGTTTAGGCATGGAATATGATTAGCTGGAAGAGATTTCCTAGAGATAGGGTGGATAAGCCTAAATTTCTTTAAATAGATAGGCCACCCCCTTTCATTTATCATAGAATAAAGTTGTAGTAATTATTTTATGAATAAAGGATTCATTGTGAAGGTGTGTTAAGGAATCCAGCAAAATGAGTAATTATGAAGTTTCTCCCATAACTATTGTTGGAAAAACAAGTGGAGTTGGTAACACTTGGAGTAATTCATGGGTGAGATTGTAACAATTTCATGTTAATAATATATTTTACAATTGTATTTCAGATTTATCATCATTATTGTTGTCACCAAATCACTGCACCCTCTGAATGTCCAGGATGAGAATAGAAAATTCGGTGTGATTGGGACACATGGGATCACTTCTCAAGCTATGGGACTTGGGCTTGAAGTGAACCTCCGGAGAAGGCCAGCTTCCTCTTCCTAAACTAAGTGTTGTACTACTCCTAGTGTAACAAAAAATGATTATCTAGTCCTATCAGCTAACATTTTCATGGGGTTTTAGGGAAAGAGATTTACAGAAATCAAACTATACTAGGGATGGTGATGCACCAAATAAAGGGTGTTTCCAAACTCAGGAAGGGTTAATTTGAAGAGGGTGTGTGCACCACAGGTCAACTTAACCTACTGCAACTTAGAGAGGATACATGATACCACAAACTAAGAGACATGCATTCCCTTTGTTAAACTTTATCAGATCGAGAAATATACCAGTTTCCCAGTGAAGAAGGATGAACTCAAGAAGGGTGAACAGACACCACAACTTAACTTCATGCAATACTCCACCACTCGATAAGCATATAACTCCAAGAACCTACAATAGAAACTTAAAATTGCACAGTGTACTTGCAAGTATGAGAAAGACATAAAGAAGCACAGAAGGATGAAAGGACTAAGATTAGTCACAAAACACAAAATTTTATTGCTTCAATAACATGCACAATGCATCATACATTCAGAAGAGGCAATAGTAGCCATTACAGTCTTGAAGAGGAGTCTTGAAAGTTCTCTCAACACATAAGAACAACTTGCAGAAGAGAAAGGACTCTTGAAAAGTATACACTCACCTGAGATATCTAATTGTCCAACTTGTCTGAACTATTGGAACCCTTTGAAATGAGCTTCCAACTTACATTTATAGAAGAATATGTGAGAAAGAAGAGGAAATGTCATAATTACATTCCTAAATTGAAGGTCCATGATATATTTATTACAGTTAGTTGAACCACCTGAGAAGGTTCCATCATGGGTCATTAATTGCCTGATGGCCTAGTGCTTCTCAATTAATTAAAAGAATATTTAAATAATAATAATAAATATTATTATTAAAATATTTAAATAAAAATATTAAATTAATTAACATAATGTAAGGACCCCTCGTTGACCCATTTGACTTGAAGACGAGGGGGGTCCATGTGAATAGAGTCTACACATAGCCCAACTCGGTGAGTTTCGAATCCTCTATAAGCTTGACCAGAGCCAATTTACCCCACTGTCATGGATTTTTGAACACCTTTGTGAGCCAATCAAAATGAACTCAATTCTCCACAACTCGTCTTCCACCAGCTCTTCTTGATGCTTCGTGTCTGTCTTACCTATTTTTTCTAGAACCAAACTCCTGAGTTCTTCTCTGGCTCAACTCACTTGAATACCGAGCTCTAACCCAACATTTCTGAAAAGAATGGTTTTACCACAATGCTCACGGTTCTTCCTTATTATATAACACTTGTAGTAAGAATGTTTTGGCTTTGCCATAATAAGCACAATTGTACCTTCCAAATGACGTCGATGAGAAAATGCCATTACAGATAAAGACCTAATGCTGCCATAACGATGACCCAGGTTCATGCCCATAACATGTCGATAGACACCCTTAAGACTGATTCTTTGCCAAAGAGCCCTTTGGTATTTTGGCAGTACACTCTGCAATCTCGACTCCAATCAACAATTATGCCACTATTGGGATCTTAGTATGGCATAGGTAGTTGTGAGCTACACAATATACTCATTTTTCTAGAAACTAAAAAGATCCTTTATGTTACAATTTGCAACACATAAAAGAAGCCCTTCAAAAAATATATTGAACAACTGGGGCAACCAAGAGGACCTTGGAGAAATGTACAGGTAACAACCATATGAATTCTTCCTTAGTCGTGGATCAAAGCTAATAGAAATAAAGCTAGATAAAATTAGCTTGAAACTAGAGTATAATCATCCATTGTAAAAAACAAGTTTCTCTGAACCTGATAAAAGAATACTTTTTATTGTCTGATTGAATGTACATAATGGAAGGGTATAAATATTGCCTAATGCCCTCAGAGTTTCTCAAAGAGACCATTTACAAGTGACAAGGATGTAGCATACAAAACGGCCAACCAGGTATTTTCAGAGTTGACCTTCACATTTAATTCATTTTTAGGAGAAAAAATGCTGAGCAATATGAATCATTTCATTCTGCACCATAATAAACCTTCGTCTCCAAATTCAGGGAAATTTTATGAAGCCTTGAATAGCGTGACTCCAATCCATCATACACGGCAGTGGATATTTGTTTCCTATAGCTGCCATGGATCTGAGTTCAGAATAAGGATAAGCCTATAGCTACATTATGCTAGAGCATTGAGAATCCCGAATTTGAGGATGCATTCGATACTAAACAGATAACAACATAGTTGGATAACCTGCTTGCTGAAAGTGCTCAAAAAAGGCTTCTACTATACTGTAATGTGCCTGCTGCCTGGTACATGGGAGCTTGTCATCTATCCCTTCCATCTGGACGAGTCTTCAGCATAGCTTTCCCGTCAAATTCTTCGTACATGAGCCACGACTAAGCCATTAACGCATCGACTTGGTTGGGCCTCTGCTAAAATTGGTATCACATCGCGTTGTTTAACCCATAACCCACTCCAATTCACAACTATCCTATTAATCCTCCTGGTGACTCGCATAAAGACTCCGACCACTCCAAGCTGCGCTGAATTCTCCTGACGGATCGCCAATGGCCATTGTATGATCTTTGCTTGGCAATTTGATCCAATTTCTCCAACTCGCAGAAGTCTGATTATGGTTTGCCACAGTTTTATCATGCTTGGTGGTGTTCTCCCAAATTTCCACGTCCTTGGCAAGACGAGACTCGGGGCCCCTTGTACGCGGAAACCTTGTGTTGGCTTTCCATCCCAACATTTCCAATTTACCATGCTTGCCTTATTTTCCACTACGCGGAGTTAACAGCTTGGCCTGTCATTCATGAAAACCCACTTGGAAATCATCATGGAATTTTCCCATGCATGGAAATATCATTCTCTTGGTGTAAACATTTCAGTTGTAGCTTGTAAGGTGTGATAATTCCAAAAGAAACCTTTATGCCTGATGACCTAGTGGCTCGTTGAAGATGCTCATATAATTGCAAAGAAAATTATGCTTCATGATTATTTTGATATGAAACAGTTCCACCTCTATGTGATTCACTTCCATGAGTTACATCGTAAAACAAGTAAGGTCTCGATAGAGAATCTTTGTAATAAATTTCATCAGATCTCCAAGTAACACTCTCACTGTCACTTAATCAATTTTGATAAAAATATCTTGAAGGAGAATCCCGAATTTGAGGATGCATTCGATACTGAATAGATAACAACATAGTTGGACGACCTGCTTGTTGGAAGCACTCAAAAAGAACTTCTGCTATACTGCAACATGCCTGCTGTCTCAGCCTGCCTTATATCTCGTTGAGTCTAGAAAAAGTTATGTCACCTGTGCACCAAATGCTTGGCCGAGGAAGGTCTGAACAATGCCAGCAAACATATATATACTATATTCACTAATACCATGGCCTGGCATTCTTGCTACCTCTATGAATTTACCATTGTAAAATTATTTTGAGCAGGCCTCCCAGTTTTGCATTAATCAATGAGCCCTGGAATTGTATCCTAGAAACCGTCTTTAATGCATCCACATGAAACGAGTTGCCTTAAATTATCCATCATGCTCAATGAGTCCCATCGATAGGGCTCCATCACGTATCTCTATTTACGCAGCAATCTCCATTCATTTTATGGCACTCTTGATGCCTTGGCTTGTGTTTGAATCACCCTAGCTCTGCAGAACGTGTCCTAAAATAAGCTCACCACATAATCTCCAAAATGAACGAGTCACTAAGATGAGTCGAACTCCTTATCTCTGCGTTCACTTCTGCCTATGGCTTGAACCTTTCCAATTCGTTGAGACTTTATTAATGCCATAGCTTGAACTTTGACTCTCCTTGACTTGGCCTTCAAATCTTTTTGCATCGATCTCTACCGAGATCCTTATAGAGTTCCCTTCATTCGTCAATTTTAAACAAGCTATATTTTACATTAACAAGACCATCGTCGATCTCTTACAACTGAGAGTCTCTATCGAGATGATCTCTGAGATGACTATCAATTTGACACTTGATTCTCTATCAACTCGACCCTGAACTCTTTACTAAGTTGAGATCAACTGGGTGCCTTTTGATGCTAGGTGATCTCTTCATATGCAATTTAGGAATTATTTTTTAATTATTGCATCTCGGTAATAACCGGAGATGGGTTCCTGGGACTATTATTTCATTTTGAACGTGATAGGACCCCGTTTTCCAATCTTGCCATGTGTGCAAAATTGGATAAAAATTATTTTATGTCATAGTTTGTGGTATTCTTGTGTTATATCTACTATTTTGTTTCCAGATTGCTACCACCAAACCAAAATTTGTGCATTACAGAAATAATCATAGCACGAGGAATTCTCAATGAAATATTATCAAAGTTTCAGATTGGTGTTGACATTCCACATCTTGTTGATTGCTAAAAATAGGAAGATTAAAATGTTGCCTATTTTTGTGGACATAGAATTGATGATTCATCAAGTGAGATGGAAGTGTGCCACAAAGGATAAGATTTTGAAAGCTTATAAGCATCGAGTTTGGGACCTATTAGAGATATTTGATTCTCTCAACCTTCAAGTGGAGCCAAGAAAATTAAATAAAGAGGTGTTGGTCTGAAAATCTGTCGGTTAGGAAAGTCTTGGGGAAACAACCCAACAGTGTGCAGAGCAGAGCACCTCTTCGAGACAACAAAGTGAAACTTGTTTATTTCTAATCTATCAAGCAGGAATCTATGCAAATCTACACTATTCTAACTTCAAGGGGGTTTGGGATCTCATCCCAGTAGAGGTAGTTCCAACAACGAATAGAAAGGTAGGAGGGAAGGAACGGAGGAGGGTAGATTTGAAGGAAGAAAAGAAATGAATTCCAAGACGGAAAGGTTAGAAGGTTTATGCTTTGGGCCGGTAGTAAAAAGAGCCAAACTTACTTGCATAAACAATTAAATCAATACGGATGAAAAAATGACAATAGTAGGAATGAATCTAACATAATAAAAGCATAGATTTAACTTAAGAAAGATCTAATGAAAATAACACGCACATTAAGCACAAAGTTTGAATATGGGTATTAATATTTCTTCTGTTACAAGAAAACACAAAGTCTTTCTCTCCTCACTTCTCCTTTCATCCAAAAAATGTTCACACAGAATACAACAATTATTCTACTATTTATAGAAGGAGAGGAGGAAATAAGACAAAAGAAAACCCACTGCTTACAAAATATCTTACAAGATATTTACAAAACATCTAGAAAATATCTAAAAGTCAACAGTTGACTTGGGAAAGTTTTTGATGGTGACATCCCATGGTGCAACATGGATGAGGTCATCGTGTATGCCAAAAAATATTTTTTAAATATTTTACAAAAACATTCAACGCATTCTAGAAAGAAGAAACTACTCCTCATCATCCCTCTGCTCAAACTTGGTATCTTGCTTTTGATCAGGAGAGTCGATGTAACACTGTGCTCGATATTTTGCAAACTTGCTGATCATTTCTTGAAGTTGATCATGATGGGGACCATTAAAATGGTCACGAATAACTTCACATGTTTCTTTCTTGTTCTCAAGCTTTTCAGGTAACTTATCGAAATTCTCGCAAGCATCGATAAAAAAGCCAATGAAATCGCGACAAGCTAAGAGGTTATTGATTAACTCTTGGTTGAAAGTGACCTCTGGTGCCAAACCTTGAGTGATGATAGCCTTGAAACGCTAGAATGTATCATCTATTTCCCTCAAGTCATATGATTCACTGAGCATCCATGGAGCCATTTTTGCAACTGTCCCCTCTATGTCGTATCGTGCTTCTAGGGCTTCATCCTTGACTTTATCAATTATGTCCAAGATATATTCCATCTAATCAACGTGGTAATATAATTCAGTGAGAGCCTTATTATGTGCATGCAGGTGATTGATAATGCCGAAATTCAATAGGTTGTCAGTTGAGCAATTAACCATTGCTTGGAGTGTTTCCTGCTGCAACCTGGCATTATCCAACTCTTCAGATAGGGAACCTACTACTGCTTGTAGCTCCTTGTTTGCTTGAGTTATATCCTGAAAGAGAAATGTAAACTTTCTAAGCACTTCTTGACCATCTTTGAGGATCCACTCAATCCAGGATGATACTGTCATTCCTTGTTCACCAATCTTAACATATTCATTCATTTTTGCTTGACTAGGAACTTGAATGGGTTCAGCGGTAGTCATCGGAGGAGCATTGCCCATTTTCTGCAATGCTTGTAGGAGATGTTTGTTTTGTTCCTTAAGTATCCTTTTCTCATATTTTTCCTCTTGGAGTTTCTTGCAGAGAGCATACATAGCAGACAAGGCTTCCCCTTCGAAGCTTTTAGATGAGGTCCCCATTGTGACCTGAGTCACCGTGAAGTCTGTGGGAGACAGATCTTCTTTTCTCTTGGTGGGATCCGGGAAAGCTATCTCCATGACTCTCTCCCCTGAAGTGCCTTTAGAAAAGTGAGTTATCACTTTTTACTTCTTGGTTCCCTTCTTCGGAATAATGGAGAAATCCATGGCTGCAATGGGAACTTTCCTCTTATGCTGGCTCAAATGGTCAGAAATCCAACTGGGACTTATGGGAGTGGGAGTGGGGGAAGAAGAAGAAACAGGAGTGAGAGGGGGAACAACTATAGAGGCCTCAGGGAAGTATGTTGAAACACTCGGTGGTTGCATTAATAGTGAGTCCAATGCACTGACGCTTATGGGGCTTGAAGTTAATAACGGAGAAGAGAAGGATGTGGAAAAGGAAGGGATCTGAATCAGGATTGCGGAAATACTGGTTGACATATCCTCGAGAAAGGAGAAGATGGAAGAGGTGGGAGATGGAAGGGAGGAAGGGAGAGGGGAAGGTACATCCATAGGGAGAGATGCTTGAATGACAGGAGGAGAAAGAGGTGCAGAAGAAGGAATGTGGGGTACCTCAGTAGTTGTAGTTGTGATAACATCCTGGGTGGATGTATCCGTTAAAACATCTGTTGTTTCTTCACCATCTCGAGACACTAGGTTGACTACTTGCTTCTCAGAAGTAGGTGGAAGGTCTTCAGGAGATTCCTCCTGTCTACTTGGTTCTCCCATCTTTTCTTTTCCATTTCCTTTTGGCACACGAACCAGCCTTGGAGGTGCACTACCTGAAGGAGAAGTTGTGAAGTCAACTCTGAGGTATGTAAGGCCATTCTGATTACACCAATGTTTGGTGTGCTACAATGTGGGTTGGACCCTTTCTTGAATGGTCTTTGGCGCTTTAGCTCTATCGATCTCTACAAATGGCAAGTCGTCCCCATCTGTGTCAATGTAAACTTGATCAATTTCTTGATCACTCTCTTTGAATTCCTTTGGGACAATGGCAACGCCATAGTGGGTGATTTCCTCCACAGCCAGCTAGGAGTGATCCTTCCACCTAATGTCTATCTCATGGGTTAGGTCTATCCAAATGTCCTTGATCTTGGGAACATGGATGGGATCAATTTTTGCCTTTGGGAGGAAAATTTGGAAATCAAAGGTTTTCCTTGCTGGGAAGTTGTGCTTTAAATTCAACAGCTCTAACTCAGCATACATCTCCCATGCTTTAACAAGTGTAGGGCAGGTGTCTCGGCCAACTGTAAAGGGGAATGGAGTTCCTTCTTTCTTTCTCTTCATACACTTTTCATGATAAGTGATTAACTGCCTTGACAATTCTAGGAGGACCAGCTTTGGCCCTACAAACCTTGGCAGTTTCATTTGTTCTCCCTCGAAATTCACAGCTCTGAGGTATGCGAATGTGGGTAATTGTGTGAACAACACTCCCCATTTCTTTGTGGTAGGAATCACACTCAGGCTAGTTTGATTGTGTCTCATGTTTGGCCTCAACAAATAAATTACCTCATAGAAGAAGGCATCATTTATTTTGGGGAACTGGGAGATGCTGGCTTCGAGCCTTAGCTCTGGGTAGAACTCGTATATCTTGACTTGGGGCCATACCCCATTTCGAGTTAACCCTTCGAAATCTCTTTCTGATGCAGCGGCATATACAATGTAGGAATTCATGTAAAACTTCCTAGTTGTTAGAAATTGTTGAAGCTGTTGTGAGATGGTGTCACTTATGATTTCGCCCCAGCCGAAGCATTGATCAGGTGCATTTTTGCTCGTGTTCTCCAAGTATCTCAGCATCCACTTATGGAAATAATGGGCATCAGGGAGCCTAAATAATTTGTTCAAGAATGTGATTGTATCACTCAACTCTTCATTAAAATCACTACGGTGGATGGTTTGAGGCCATCTGGTCACTGGCTTCTTGTTCTTCAGATAGATTTCATTCATCTACATGCACTGATCTTCATTATCATCCCATGTCTTCCCGCAGTCTTCAATACTTATTTCCACATATTTCCTGTGATGGGGAATGCCTAGGATCATCTCAAAGTGATGAGCTATGAGGTTTATGATACCTCGTGTTCTTCTTTTTTACACATCTAGTGTCCTTGTTATAATATCAGGAAATCAACATGATGAACTCATTATTTACGACACTCACCGGAATCCCAGCTGCAAAAGTGCAATCCACTTCCTATTAACTTATTCATTCATGGGCCATTGTTTTCCTTGGTGGTCCTTGCCCAGAAATCATCCATGTCAATATGACCTATCTCAGAGTCTCTAATGTCAAGGTCACACCCTACATATGAGTCTGGCATTCTGACTCTCTGGTACTTGTACTTCATTTCTTACTCTGACTGCTTAGCTTTAGTGTTTGTTATGGTCCTACCTGGTCTCTTGTTTGATGAAGACATATGTGAATTCAAGGGTGGATGTTGTTATTCTGCAAGAAGTATCAAAAAGGTCCAAAATAGAAGAGCCATGTCAACCATCATGTTATTCATAATTAAAGTTGGAAGAATAACAGAACACCTCGAATGTGTGAGATAATAGTTAAGTTTAGCTTGCAGAAGGAAGAACGAGAATTTTATTGCATGGCACACTTTTATGGATGTCAACATGAAAATTTTAGCACCAAAGGATAAATTGCATGGTGTGGGTCTACAACAAACAACATCTTATGTTGTGGAAGTTGCGCTTGCGCCTTAGGAAAAATCTGCATATGTATTTGGTTAGGCGTAGAAAAATTTTATGTTGCATGAGTTTAAAGGGCACCAAAGTGAAACTTTGGAAGATGTTGTGAGGAAAAATAGTACACCGTATTTGTTTGGCACACTTTCCAAGCATGTAACATCCTTGAAAATTGTGCCAAAGGACAGCAGTCAACAGTTTGGTCAATTTCTTGATTTCTTGATTTCTTGATTTGGATTTGGATTTGATGGAAAGAAAGAGAAGTTTGTTGGCAAGAAAGCAAGCAGGTATAAATGGTTTTTGGTTTACTTCAGCAGCAAAGCCCTTCCAGATTTATAGATCTGGAGGGAGAGGAAAAGAGGGCTTCAGCTGGGTTGGGGATTTTGAATGTGTTATTTAGATTTTAGTTACTTGATACAAGCCCTAACATTTAACACAACAAAATAAAAACCACAAATGGGAGAGGAGCCACTCACCCAGATTTATAAAAGATGAAGAAATACGCAGGGTCCATAAGCTTGAAAATGGCACGTGAGGGCTGACACACACAGATAAAATACCTTTCAAAATTTTCAATTCGTGAAAATGACATGTGGCAGGTTTCTAGTTAAAGAAAAATTGGCATTTATGACCTCACCAACCAGTTTTGGCACGATATCTAGAGTGTTAACATGAGGAAATTTGCACCTAAGAAACTGCTTAGCGCAAATTTATTGACGTTAACACAACATTTTCACTGCTAAAGGATTTAAAGTGGGTGTGAATTTTGGAATGTTGATACGAGTGAAATGGTGCCAGTTTAAAAGGGCACAGTTTTGTGACTGTCGACACATAAAATTCTGCACCAAAGGATAAGTTGAAAACGGCTAAGTTCTGAAATAACTTGGTTTTTTGAAAGGGAGTTTTGGGCTATTTCAAACGTTTATCAAACCTCCCTAGAGGCCAAAACAGAATTTTTGGTATTGTTACCTAAAAATTACCCTTGTCAATTTTGTAGGATAACAGCTGGCTCTTTCTGGGGACTATCTTTGAGTAAACCTTAAGGGTAGAGAATCCCAAATTTTCATGTGCCTATCCATTAAGTTACAGAGATTCAAAAACAAGGGAAACGGAAAAGAAAGTGAACACACAACAAGTGGAAAGCAAACACACAATGAAAAAAACCTGTACAAAGAAGAGAGCAAGCTCTACTTCCTGAAGATCTTCAGGTGCTATCCGCTACAGGGAAGTGGGAGCTCAGTTCCATCCAAATATGAGAGATAAAAACTATTCTCTCCATTGAGCTATTTGATTTTGTATGGCCCTCTCCAAAGAGAGAAAAACTTCCCGTGTATACCTTTCGGTTCTCTTCGTTTGTCCCACAGAAGAACAAGATCTCCCACTTGGAAATCTCTCTACTTATATTTTTGTCAAACAACCTCTTAACTTGATTCTGATGTTCAGTGATCTTTTCGACCACTTTCACTTTCTTTTTTTCAAGTTCCATTAGGTACATAATCCTCTTTTCAATAGAATTTTGAAAAGTTTCATCTTCAATTGCTCGAGCCAAGCACAGAGCAGGAAGTTCTATGGAGATAGGGATTTCAGCATCGATCCCATATAACACCTGGAAAGGTAATATGCTAAGAGACCTCTTCGAAGTGATATGATCCACCCACAAAGCATCGTATAATGATTTTTGCCAGGACCTCTAGTTTTCATAAACTAGCTTTCGTAAGATAGTTACCAGGTTCTTGTTGCTGGATTCTTCCTGACCATTTCCTTGAGGATAATAATCAGAGGCATGAGCCAAGGTTATTCCGTATACATAGAAAAAACCAATAACTTCCTGTGAAGATAATTTTGAAGCGTTGTCAGTAATGATTTTTTGCGAAATGCTAAATCTTACAATAATATTCTCCTTAATGAAGTTGCAAACAACTTTAGAAGTGGTATGATTGAAAAGTATGGCCTCCACCCATTTCGTGAAGTAATCTGTTGCTGTTAGGATGTAACTATGTCCAACACTCAATTGAGGATTGAGTGCTCCAATGAAATCAATTCCCCATTACCAAAATGGTTCGTCAATGATGACGGTCCTGAGGGGAAACACAGCCAGCTTTGGTTTGCCAATGAATTGTTGACAAAGTTTACATTTCGCTACCCGGTGGCTGCATCTTGAAATAGCGTTGGCCAGTAGTACCTAGCCTGAATGATTTTTTGTGTTGTCACAGATGAGGAGAAGTGACCACCGTAGGCTGAGTCGTGAAAAAATTCTAAAAATTTTACCTGTTGTGGCTTGTCAACACATTGTAGAAAAATGTCGTCAATTATGTGCTTGTACAATCCATCATCCCATATGACATATCTTGTAGCTTTGAGCTTCACCATTCACTTTTCCTTTGTGGTTAGGTGAACTGGACACTCACCATAGGTGAGAAATAACATGATGTTAGAATACCATTCATTGTTGGTGGCGATGAATAGAACCATGGGAAAAGAATCCACTTTCTCCAGTTCATTTTTCTCTCCCTTAGTGAGATCAACTTTCTCTTCAGGTACCTTTGAGTCTTTATTTTCAGCCATTATCTGACACAGGCCCTTACCTCTTACCAAATTGGTTGGTTTTATGTTTATATCATATTCTTAGACCTTTGCGATTCAATTTACTCGCAAGCTCCCTAACTCTTGTTGAGTCAGGATAGACTTAACAGCCATGTCAAGGACCAGCACTACTGTATGAGAATTCAGAATATAGTAGCGGAATTTCTTGACTACTTTTACCATGGCAAAGGCATTCTTTTCCAATTGTGACATCTTTAGTTCATGATGCTTGAGAGGAGATCTCATGAAAGCAATCGGGGATTCAATATCCTCAGAGTTCTTTTGCATCGAGATAGTTGATACAGTATGCGCAGACACATAACTGTACATGATGAAGTCTTTGCTAAAGTCAGGACACACTAGAACAAGAGCATGAGTGATGGAGGTTTTTACATCTTTGAATGATGTCTTGCCTTCCTCACTCCATCGAAATGTTTGGGATCCCTTCATCATATTAGATATATGATGAGTCTTCTCAATAAAATCAGGAACAAAGCGTCTAATAAAATTTACCTTTCCAAAGAAGGAGTGAATGCCAATCTTGCTTGTAGGCAAAGTAAGGCTCTGAATATCCTTGAATCTTTCTACATCTATCTTAGTTCCTTCTTTTCTGATGACATGTCCCAACAACTTTCCTTCGGTGACCCCAAAAACTAGCTTCTTGGGATTTAACAAAATTCTGTCCTCTCGGCATCTAATCAAGACTTGTTCCAAATGATCGTAGTGGTCACTTTGTCTTTTGAAGAACACAGTCAGGTCATCTAGGTAAACCATGATGACTTTTCCCATCAAAAATTTGAATGTAAAGTCCATTGCTTGTTGGAAGGTGGCACCGGCGTTGATCCAACCGAATGGCATTCTGTTGTAAGTGAAGGTACCCCAAGGGGTGGTGAATGTTGTTTTGAACTAGTCTTCAAGCGTGACTTGAATTTGATTGTAACCTGAAAAACCATCAAGTATAGACAACATTTCTGAACCGGTTACTGCCTATAACACTTGATCCATTATTGGCAGTCGATAGTTATCTTGTAAGGATGACTAGTTTAAGTTGTGAAAATCCATGCATATGTGTATCTCGCCATTCTTCTTCCACACAGGCACAATATTTACAACCCAGGTACTGTGATGAATTGGAAAAATAATTCTTGCATCCAACATCTTTTGAATTTCAGCTTGGATGGTACCTGAGATTTTGGGGTTGTAATGCCTTTGCTTTTAATGGAAAGGCTTGACATCGTCCTTGAGTGGAATGTCATGTTGAATGTCCTTTGGCTTGAGTGACTTCAGATATGTATAAGACCATGCCAACACATCCATGTACTTTTTCAGCAACCTAACGAATCTTCACTTTTCCTCGGGCGTACAACACTTCCTGATATTCATAGAACGAGGATGTTCCGCAGTACCAAGATTGACGAATTTAGTTTCCAGAGAAGAGCAAGGATCACCCTATCGTTTTTCTTGACAAAACGATCATGATTATCAAATAATCATTCTAAGGAAACCAAACCTTTCATAATCTTATTTCCTTTGAGCTGCATCACTGTATCTTTTTTAGATTCATGTGATTTACCGGTGAGAGATTCATGACATGTAGAAGTTGATCCATCAAAATGGAGTTCCTTGAAATTACCAGCTTTCTCCAAAAAAGTGATAAGCTGATTGTCATCATTGAACACTTGCTAGTGTTGTGACGATTGGGTGAAAAATCACCTCAATGGAATATATATTTGTTTCTAACCCTAGGTGAGGGAGCATGAGAGAGGCTGAGATGACTAATGAATCAGCCAAGTCATTCTGATTTTACAGAATTGCTTTGATCGAGAAAGCATAAAATTCTTCGATGCTATCCCATACAACATTGTGGTAGTGTCTGAGCCAGTCATTTTTTACTTGATATATTCCTTTTACCTGATTGATAATTAGCTCAGCATCACCTTGCACTCTCAGATTCTTCATTCCTTTCTCTTTTATAGCTTACATGTCGAGTAACAAGGATTCATACTCGGTGGTATTATTTGTATTGAAGAACTATACTTTGAAAGAAAAGGGGAAAATCTCCTCTGTAGGAGATATTAGAACAACCCTAGAACTGCATCCACTTGTCACGTAACTGTCATCAAACTGCAATGTCCATACTTTGTTGACAAAAACATCCATTCTATCTAATTCGGTGGATAATAAATAGTTTCCCATCCCTGATGATTCGAAAATAATCTGAGCCTTAGGGTCATCAAAGTTGGTGACTAGATATTTCTTTTATGACTCTGGTTCTGATGTCTACATCACCCCTTTGATAGGAATCTTGGCTTTGGACCAATCCATATGAACTTCCCCACCGACTTCTTTACAAAAGCTCCTCCCTAGAAATATTTCGTGTGCTACTGGAATATCAACTACGAGAATAGTCATTTTTACCCTTTTCTCAGGAAATGCCGCGAATGCAAACATCACATCCTTGATCTGACCGATTAATGGTACCTTCTTGGTTTCCATGGAGTAACATCTGCTAAAAGGTTTAGTAAGTGTGAGGCCCAAAGCATGGGTGACCTTTGTTGGCATAACGTTGTCAGAAGCTCCAGAATCAATTATATAGTTATTTAGTTTATGACCATTGATCAGGAGAGATAGGTAAAAAGGTTCAATTTTCCCTGATGCGGAAGTCGAGGCAACGTTTACGTGAGACATAGGAGGGATGGGAAGAATTCCTTTTAGGAAAATAGGAGGAGGGATGACAGCCTGGATTTGGATATATTTAATTAATCTTATAAGTTGCTCTAGGTTGGACTGAAGATACTCAGCTTCAGACATCTGGATCTTGGTCTTTTTGGCATGATCAACTATATCGAATGTGACCAAGGGTTGCGCTAATGAAGGAATGAGTCCTTCATTTCACATCTTTATGGGACTGGAAGAAGGCTGGATTAGAGGAGAAACAGGGGAAAATGTTTCTTTATAAAAAAATTTAACAGGAGGCTGAGTAGGAAGGGGATTACCTCTTTTAACGATCGTTAGAGGAGGAGTTACCACAACCTTTTCTTTTTATTTTTTAATAGCAAGCTCTACTTATTTTCCTTACGAGTGAGTGAAAATTACATATGATTATCTACTCACATACTCTTGGGTACCCTCTTCTTCATTAGATTCCTCTTCTTCAAATTCCATATACCCAATAGTAGAGTCACCAGTCCGTTCACCAACATCTTGATCATCTTCACCTTGCGACGAAGGTTCTTCACAATTTGGCTCATCTTCTTCAATTTATATTAAAGCATTGACCAGAGGGGCTTCAATTGCTAACCTTGGAGAAGTAGCAGACAAATGCAACCTTTGGAAGGTGTTATTGGGAGTGAATTTCCTCTGTGGGATATCCCGTTATGGAGTAATAGATGATGTTTGAGCCAATTGCTTCTTTAATGAGAGCAAGTCATTCACCATTTTCTGGAATGCTGGATCTGATGAGTTAGCCTGAGAAGAAGTTGAAGCCTTTGATTTTGATGACTGTCATCTCAACTCACTAGATATAAGAAGGTTATCTTCTATTCGAATGGCCATAGCTTGAGTAAAGGTCAAGGTGGGTATCTATTCCTATAAAAGTAAGAAACTTACTTTCAAACTCATTGCATTTAAGAAGAAACACTTTTGAATCTATAATGTCGGCATCATGGCAAGCGGCACTCGATTAATCAGTGAATTGAATCGGAAAATAAAATTACACATGGTTTCATGGGTCTCCTTCTTCATGTGAGTGATTTGCGATAATAACACAAATGCGTCTTCTGAAGGTTTATATCTGTCTTCAAATGCAGTCCGCAATGTGGTCCAATTGGTGATGGATCTAGCTAGTAAGTGTTGGAACCATTCTTCTGCAAGCCCTTGCAAGGTCTCCAGAAAGATACGTACTAATACATCCTCATGAGACACATCCAGAATGTTGCATGAAATAATAAACGTAGATATATGTGCGTATGTGCTTTGATTCCTGCTCCCATCAAATTTCAAGAAATTCTTACAATTTCTATGAGGGAGGGGGTTAACTAGATGTGGCAATGCTAGGGGACCCATGGATTTTCCCCATGATACAGGAAGATTTACTAGCATTTTAAAAGTAGGAAAAAGAACACGAGCAGGGAGTGGGGTTCCACTTAGCAATAGAACATTGCAAGTTGATGTCGAGACACCCTATGAAATCCAACTCTTTCGTGGAGTTGAGGCACTTTTTGCTGATTGATTCTTTGATTTCAGTGATGCGAGTCGTGCTAGAGTGATATATAAATTGTGCCATTGAAGTAGATAAAAAATTGGATCAACATCTCCATGAGCTCTGCTGCTACGAGTAAATGGTTCACCCGCCAGCATACCCATTCAGATCTGCAACAATCAGGAGCAAGTTTACAACAATCTTTTTGTTTGTACTTGTTGATTTTCTAATTTTTCTGGCAAAAATCAGAAGCATGTACTTTTTAATATTTAATTTTACCCTTTTTTAATAACAGCCAATTGTGGTTTTCTAACAAAGATTAATAAGGATAAAAAGTGGGTTAATTTAGTAGGTTGATTTTCGAATCTTTGACCTAAATTTTGAAAGGTTTTGAAAATAACATGAAATTTCAGAATCTTAGATCTACTGAAATATACAAGTTTTTGTAAAAATTCAGCAAGCTAAAAACTTCTATCTTGTCCAAATCTATGGATTTTCATAAGGAAATTTTCAATTTTGATCACTTATGTAAAAATTTTGAATTTTAACAAAGGGCTAAAATTTGCAATCTGGTACTGATTTTTATAGTTTTTTAGTTATTTCCTTAGTTCAATCCCTAGTGGAGTCACCAAAAACTGTTCCGAAAATATGTCGGTTAGGCAGGTCATGGGGAAACAAGCCAACAGTGTGCAGGGTAGAGCCACTCTTCGAGACAGAGAAGCGAAACTAGTTTATTGCTAATCTATCAAGCAGGAATTTGTGTAAATCTACACTATTCTAACTTCATGGGGGTTTGTGATCTTATCCCAGTAGAAGTAGTTCCAATAATGAACAAAAATGTAGGAGGGAAGGAACGGAGGAGGGTATATTTGAAGGAAGAAAAGAAATGAATTCTAAGATGGAAAGGTCAGAAGGTTTGTGCTTTGGGCCAGTAGTAAACAGAGCAAAACTTACTTGCATAAAAAATTAAAGCAATACTAATGAACATATGACAATAGTAGGAATGAATCTAACAGAATAAAAACATAGATCTAACTTAAGAAAGATCTGATGCAAATAACACACACATTAAGCACAAAGTCTAAATATGTTTATTAATATTTCTTCTGTTACAAGAAAACACAAAGTATTTCTCTCCTCACTTCTCCTTTCATCCATAAAATGTTCACACAAAATACAAAAATTATTCTATTATTTATAGAAGGTGAGGAGGAAAGAAGACAAAAGAAAACCCACTACTTAAAAAATATCTTACAAGATATTTACAAAAGATCTAGAAAATATCTAAAAAGTCAATAGTTGACTTAGGCAAGTTTTTGGATGGCAACATCCCATTGTGCAACATGGATGAGGTCATCATGTATGCCAAAATTTTTTTTAAAAATATTTTACAAAAATGTTCAACGCATTCCAGAAAGAAGAAACTACTCTTCATCATCCCTCTACTCAAACTTGGTATCCTTCTTTTGATCAAGAGAGTCGATGTGACATTGTGCTCAATATTCTACAAACTTGCTGATCATTTCTTGAAGTTGATCATGATCGGGACCATTAAAATGGTCGCGAATAACTTCGCAAGTTTCTTTCTCATTCTTGAGCTTGTCAGGTAACTCGGCAAAATCCTCGCAAGCATCGATCAAAAAGCCAATGAAATCGTGGCAGGCTAAGAGGTTATTGATTGACTCTCAGTCGAAAGTGACCTATGGTGCCAAACCTTGAGTGACGGTAGCCTTGAAACTCTGGAATGTATCATCTACTTCCCTCAAGTCATATGATTCACTAAGCATCCCTGGAGCCATTTTTACAATTGTCCCCTCCATGTCGTATTGTGCTTCCAGGGCTTCATCCTTGATTTTATCGATTCTCTTCAAGACACATTCCATCTGATCAACCTGGTAATCTAATGCAATGAGAGAATTATTATGTGCACGTGGGTGATTGATAACATCGACATTAAATAGGTCGTCAACTGAGTAGTTAACCATTGCTTGGAGCGTTTCCTGTTATAACCTGGCGTTATCCAACTCTTCGGATATGGAACCTACTACTGTTTGTAGCTCCTTGTTTGCTTGAGTTATATCCTGATAGAGCAATGTAAAATTTCCAAGCACTTGCTAACCATCTCTGAGGATCCGCTCAATCCAGGATGATACTGTCATGCCTTATTTGCCAATCTTAACATATTCACTCATTTTTTCTTTACTAGGAACTTGAATGGGTTTGGCAACATTCATCGGAGGAGCATTGCCCATTTTCTGCAATGCTTGTAGGAGATGTTTGTTTTTTTCCTTAAGTATCCTTTTCTCCTCTTTTGCCTCTTAGATTTTCTTTCAGAAAGCATCCACAGCAAACAACGCTTCCCCTTGCAGGCTTTCAAATGAGGTCCCCATTTTGACCTGAGTCATCAGGAAGTCTGTGGGAGACATATCTTCTTTTCTCTTGGTGGAATCTGGGAAAGCTATCTCTATGAATCTCTCCCCCAAAGTACCTTTAGAAAATTGAGTTACCATTTTTTTCTTCTTGGTTCCCTCCTTTGGAATAACAGAGAAATCCATGGCCACAATGGGAACTTTCCTTTTATGCTGGCTCAGATGGTCAGAAATCCAACCGAGACTTATGGGAGTTTGAGCTGAGTAAGAAGAAGAAATGGGAGTGAGAGGGGGAGTAACTATAGAGGCCTCAAGGAAGTATGTTGGAACACTCAGTGGTGGCATTGACACTTATGGGGCTTGAAGTTACTAAGGGAGAAGAGAAGGATGTGGAAACAGAAGGAATCTGCATCAGGATTGAGGAAATACTGGTTGACAGATCCGCGAGACAGGAGAAGATGGAAGAGGTGGGATATGGAAGGGAGGAAGGGAGGAAGGGAGAGGGGAAAGCACATACATATGCATAGATGCTTGAATGACAAGAGGAGGAAGACAAGTGGAAGAAGGAACGTGGGGTACCTCAGCAATTGTAGTTGTGATAACAACCTGGGTGGATGTATTCATTGAAACATTTGTTGTTTCTTCATCATCTAGAGACACTAGGTGGAATACTTGCTTCTCAGAAGTAGGAGGAAGGTCTTCAGGATATTCCTCCTGTCTGCTTGGTTCTCCCATCTTGTCCTTTCCTTTTCCTTTCAGCACACAAAACTACCTTGGATATGCACTACCTGAAGGAGAAGTTATGAAGTCAACTTTGAGGTATGTAAGGCCATTCTGATTGCACCAATATTTGGTGCGCTGTAATGTGGGTTGGACCCTTTCTTGAATGATATTTGGTACTTTAGCTCTATTGATCTCTATGAATGGCTAGTCTTTCCCATCTATGTCAATGTAAACTTGATCAAATTCTTGATCAGTCTATTTGAATTCCTTTGGGACAGTGACAATGCCATAGTGGGTGATTTCTTCTAGAGCCAGCCAGGAGTGATCCTTCTGCCTAATGTCTATCTCATGGGTTAGGTCTATCCAAATGTCCTTGATCTTGGGAACATGGATGGGATCAATTTTTTCCTTTGGGAGGAAACTCTGGCAATCAAAGGTTGGCCTTGTTGGATGTGATGACTATGTATGCATAGTGGTGATGATATACGACCTAGATATGATGTGTGCATGACCCTATAACTGAACCGTATATCATGACAAGATGAGCGTAAGAGTGATGATTTAGCCTAAAGTGTATATCACTACAAGATGAATATGGGGAGTGGTGATGTAGCCTAAAGCATATACCACTACAATATGATGGAGTAAGTAACCATTTAGCCTATAGTGTATGTCATTAACCTAGGAATGTCACATGTTAGAATAATGAATGATGATAAGGTCCATTTGATTTATAAACCCTCAACAATTGAGAATGGACTGAGGAACTTGAGTGAATCATAGGGTAGTGAGTGCAGTGCGTAGAAGAAGATATATATGTGGAATGATTAACGATGACCATGTGATGAGGAAATATGAAATGTAAAATGTGTAGATAGCCAAATAACGTGAAAGTGCATGATATGTAATATGTAGGATAAGTAGTGTATGATGCTAGACCTGTAAACAATAGAAGCAAGATAGACATGTAATACACATGATGTAGGAGAAGTAGTGTATGATGCTAGACCCATAGACAATAGAAGTGTGATAGACATGTAATACACATGTGTTAAGTGTGTATGATATGTAAATACATGAATGTAAAATAATGAATGATGTGGAAGAAATGCAAAATTTAGTATGCAAGGTCTATAGGTAATCAAGAGTGTAAAATATGCGTGGTGTAAAATGTGTGATATGCAAGTAGGGTCAATATGAATATGTTACAGCAAGAATAGATTTATATTAAATGTAGGGTGTAAAATGTAGGATGTAAGGCATAAGGCGTAAGATACGTGAAGAGATGTTATATGTAGTATATATTATGCAGTGTATTAGGTTCATGTGTAGCATCCCCTAATCAGTCAAGTATGAACTAAATAAAAAGAGTGTGTCATCGGGTAATGGTCAAGGCTAAGATGCATGATGATAATGTTAAGACTAAGAGTATAATGTTTAACTATGCAAGAGGATTTGATGCTAAGATGGGGGGGATGTATGAGTGTTATGCCCCCTAAGTGTATAAGATTTAGCGCATTAACCAATGAAAATGAAAGGAAAAGGTATTCCATCTGATTTTGGTGGTGATGAAAGCATATGACCATGCTCTAATAGTGTGTTATAGTAGATAGATGTTGTGCTAGTGAATGAATTCTATGTGCATGCGATAGACAAATATATGATGAATGCCGTGGTGTAAAAAAATGTGTCAGCAATTAAGATCTACATTATGTTGAATGCGAAGGTGATGGACACCCACATAGAATAAGCTGAGGTGGTGACCTATGTCGAGATGTAGTAGTTTTCCTATTAATGGGCCTATACATGTGTGTAGGAGTAGTGGAGAAGTGAGGTTGTGTAGAGAATGCGAAAGTATGAGAAATAGGAGTAGATTACTCTTTGAGTAACATAGAGTGCGATGTGTTAGATGAAATAGGTGATTAAACTAAAATGGCATATGAGGACCTAATTTAATTTAATCTAAGATTGTACAACATTAAATAACTGAATTAAAATGTAGTAAATAACAACTAAATAAATATGTAAAATTACCCAAGCAACTAAGCTAATTAAAATAGAAACCCTAATGTGCAAAGAAGAGTTTGAAATAGCTTATCTGATTTGGAAATCTCACGGGATTGTGGCGTCGAGATGAATGAATAAACAAGAGGAGAAAATGACTATGCCAAGGCCCAAAAAAGTGCAGATTTGAGCAGTCTGAGTGGATTGTGGTGCCTAGAGAGGGATGGGTGCACTTGGGGCGCCGTGATCTACAGTTTTGTGTTCCCTGGTCTATGTAGGAGGTCCAAAACCCAATTTCATAGGGTCACTGAAGTGTTTGAAATCCTTGTTGTCTTTCATTTCTATGTTGGTGCACTACACCAGATGTCACTGATAATCAGTGATGAAGAAGAGACTTGTAAAAGAACAAGATAGGCATCAAAACCCTAAAAAAATGAAATATGCAAATGAATGGTTCGGACTAACCTCAGCTACCAGAATGGTGGGATTACTAAACTGAGCGTTGCACTATATTTTATACCCAAATGTAGTTCTAAGTGTGTGTGTGTGTGTATGTGTGTGAACATGGTTCCCTAAGTACAATTGTGTCGGTCGTAATTTGTGAATTAATGATCAATAACTAGATGTAGAAATGTAAATAGATGTTGGATGGAATAGAATAAACTTCCCTCTTATGTATTGTGATGCAAATGAACCAGCCTTGTCCCTTACGATGGAGCTAGATGGATGCAATGGAGATCTTAGATTCCTATAGAGTGGATGAGATCTTGGATGGAGTAGCAATGCGTAGTGCTTGTTCCCTCATTATGGTCTCATAACTTTATATTTATAGGGTTATCTTGATCTAATTTTGTAATTAACCTCGAAAATGTTGACCAGCAAAAATATAAAATGCTCAAATGGCTAGAAAGTGCCCAAAAAGTGGTGGGAAAGTAAAAAGAGGACCGTGGCACCCCAGATGGGACGAGGATTCCTAGGACACCCCAGTCTAAATTGGGTTCCCTAGTTAGAGGTGTAAAATATGACAAGTGTCGAGAAAAAGTGGGCAAGTATATGCAGAAGGTCGGCAATGACGAAAGAAATCAAAATAGAAAGGCCAAAAGACAGAGGTTAATTAGTAATTTCTTCACTCAAAAAAACATATAAATAGTAGTATGAGACCGGGACTAAAAGTTAACCCAAGTGCATGATTTAATGACTACAAAGGCATGTTCCAATCAAATGTGATATATTTTACATATTTCAATCACTAAAAGAAGGGAAAATTTTGACTGGTATTTGATCTTTGAAAATATTTTCTTGTAGATGAATGTCACATTCCTTTGCTAAAAAAATTCAGCCATTAAAAATTCCTTGCTTAATTTCCAAGACAAAATCAAAATTCATAATTACATTTCTCTTTATGGAATTTATTTCCATTCCTGGATTCAAAAAATTTATAGATTATCACCTATATTTTTCTACATTAATTTTTAGTTTGGAAATCAAAATTGGTGTGGAAAAAGGATGATGAAGTTATTATATCTAGCAATATAAACAATCTAAGGTCTCTCATCAAACAACTAGTAGAATTCAACACTATAGTAGACGACAAAGATGCCAAAGTTATATTGTTAAATAATTTTCCTTCTAAATACAACAAGGAAAAGTTAAAAATAGACCAAATGGGTGAAAAATTCATTGATCAAGAATACATATTTTAAATATTTCCAACACATTGAAGATAAGAAGGCTAGTGTAGATAAAACTCAGCGTGGATGGCCACCCAGTTAGTTTAAGATTTTTTGAATTTTGGGTATTATACCCTTACGAGGGTAATGAGACAAATTTATGGAGTAATGTGGATGTAGGTTGACATTGATGGTTATCTAATAATTTACGAGGTTCAAAATTTAGGAGTTTGGGCAAGTGGAATCCGAGAACTTGAGAATTCTACTTAGGAACTACACCTTTATTAAAAAACAGCTTGACGGAGTTCTACCTAGTCAAATAAATATTTTCAAAGAGAAACATTATGAAGAATGCATGAATTTTTTTATATTTGTTATTTTAATAATTTTCAATATGTTTGTTTTTTTCTTTTTATGGTGGAAGCCACTACTTATGAGGGGGTATACATGAATATAAGGCTTATAATTTATGATTGAGTCATGTATATAGTTATGTATTAACTAATGAACACTCGTAATGATTTCAACCATCATTTTGTCACTATCTCTTCCATACTAAAATGATAGACACAATTTACAATGTGTGCAATTTTCTCCTTTATTCCTTCTCTATTCAATTATTTTAATGTCATCCTCTTCGACACCTTCAATGTATAACACTTTCTTATCAACACATACTTGTTGTCATTTTTGAAACACAAACCATTTGACCTTTTATCTTCAATTTGTTGATGACTGAGTCTAGTAGGATGAAGAATAATGGGATTGAAGTAGTATGCTCCCTACATATGTTGAATAACCATATTTGACCATATCCTTTTCTTCTCCTCTATGAGCAAGGACCATATACTTTGACACCAAACACAAATTAGACATGCAAATATCAATTTGATTGTTATCCATGAGCCCACCCAAAAATAAGTTGAGGTTATCCTTTTTGATGAGCTCCACATATAAGGATATGTTTTGGAATTTCTCAATTTAATATTTGATGAGCCCTATTTGCAGTTTTGCTTGTTACTAGGACCAATTTTCTATCACATTTTTATGACAGTACATTTGTAGTTTATCAATGAAAATTGACCATGTGCTATTAGGCCCTTATTTTGAGCACATAACCATCTATACCAAATGAACTTCTCTGGTTATAGATATAAATATACCATTACCACATTTTGTATACAAGGGTTTTGATTTAAATCAAAGAAATTCTCCATTTGATTGATCCACATGACCAAATCCTTCCCATAATACTTGCACACATCCACTTTGGTGGCATCTTCTGAACCCATATATTGAATCCAAGTGAGTTTTGAGCCTATAACAGATTGGAATTTGATTTATTTAAAGATCTTGTGTAAACCAACTAGGAATTTTTGTAATTTAGCTATGGTAGTGGCACGATAATTGTAAATTATGGAGGAAATTCACCCTACATTGGGTTCAAGTTGTCATTTATTGCATCCATATCATATTTTTTAACCATGTTTTTTACTTGGTGTCCCCAATATTTCTCTTGGAAATATAAGGGTAACCCTTTTTAAAAATTTCTATTTTCAGGGCTTACGATGAGTTGTGTTCATGTTGTTTATAGCTTTAGGTTGTTGTTTAGGGTGTTTAGGTTGTTTCCTTAACTAGTTTGGTTTGCAGAAGTGCTTTATGATTATTCAAAAAGTTTTTGGAGGTTTATTTTGTGTGATTCATGAAATACCCATGTGCTTAAAATTCCCTAAAAATCCTTAGAAAGCCAAATACTTGTTCTTTTAAACTATCAGGTTTCTTAGAGTGTTTTACTTCTAAGTAACAAGTTGTCCATATCCAAAAACCCTATTTGTATAGAATTCTTTTCTTTTCACTGATTGGAAGGGCTTATGATTGTTAAAATTCAATAAGACAATTAGTCTCAGAACACTGCATAACTAACTTATACTTGCTTATTTTAGCACTAAACTCAAGTGTTTTTACTTCCTAGATTTAGGCTAAATTGGTATACTTATTCTTATGATTATAAAGAAATTAAATTAGTTCCTAAACACCGCTAAACTAAGACTATTCATTGCACTAAACTAACACCTTCTTACTTGTCTTATTTGTGCTAAACCCAAACAAATTTACTTCTCAAAAGATAAGCCAAGTATGTCTACAAACCGGCATAACTAGTCATTCAAGTTATCGGTGTTTGGGGACTTATTTACTTCTTTTAAAAACAACGAAGTGAATTTGTTTTAAAAATCCACATATAAAGAGGAGTGATAATGTGATACTTGTATGAATAACATTTAATGACATGTAAAATGTATAAACTTAAGTAATTCCATGTTGGGTCCACATATTCACTTATTCAGAGAGAAGTTTTTCACCTCCCAAACCCCTAGAAAATTCTTGTGATCGACTGGAAAAGAATTTTTGCATTTCATCTTCAACCCATTTACAGGAGAGGTTGGATCTTTGTTTTCTTTCCTTTCTTTTCTTGTTTTTGTCTTCCTTTGTGTTGTGTTTTAGTTTAGATTGTGTTCTTCCTTATAGGTGTTTTATTCTCTATGTTTTTTTAAATGGTCTAAAATTAGGACATTCACGTTGATTGGGATTATGGCTTTTTATTTAAACAAATTTGTTTCTACCTTTAATGGGATGTATTTAAAATTTTATTGTTTGAAAAACTCTAGTTTTTCCCTAGGTCCTTTACGTCTTCTTTATGCAGTTCTAAGTGACTCTTTTCTTCATATTTTGGTGTTTAGGTATACTTCTTCTTCTCTTATGTTTAGAAGAAGTAAATTAGTCTTAAATCACCACTTCACTATGTATTACATTCCTTCTTTTTTTTGTGCTAATTTGAATGACTTCTATTTGCTATGTTATGTGGTAGTTGGAACGTCTTTTTATTCTAAGTTTGATAGGAGTAAAGTATTGCGTGAATGTCGTAAAACATGTTTCCCGTGTATTGTTGTTTAGAACTATTATTACATTCACTAAACTAAATACTCATAACTTCCCTTGTATTGCGTCGACTGATATTACTTCTACTTTCTAGCCTATTCATTGTGCTAAACTGATTACTTAAGACTTCCCTAATATTGCGGTGAATTGAATTACTTCTACTTCACAACTTACGTTACACTGAATTAACCGCCTATTACTTACTTAGTTTTACACTGATTTACATTACTTCTACTTCGCATTCATTTCACCAAACTGATGGACTATTAATTATTATATATTGCATTGTTTTAAATATTTGTTACTTCCCATTCATTGTGTAGAATTGAATTACTTCTGCTTGTCAACTGCAAGTCTCAAGTAGTAGCACTGTGAAAAACCGTAATGAAATGCAAAGTGAATTGTTTCACTTAATTACTTCCATCCATCCTAGAACTTGGATTCTAAGATGATTTTAACACATTTTCATGAGAATATTGAGTCTAAATATTTACATGTAATTGAAAAAAGTGTGTCTTAACTTGATTTCTATATTTAAAAGTAGGAGTAGTTGTTAATCCTTAGTAGTTAGAACACACTGGTTACAAGAAGGAGAGAAAATGTTTAGGGCTAGAGAAGAACCAATTGAAGTGAGTGATAAGTCAGCAAGGGAAGAAGAAGTTGTTGTGATCAAAGAGGATCCTAACCTAAATATTGAAGAACATTCTAGGTCTAGGAAAGGTAAAGGAAAAATTAAGGCTAAGTCATCTCCAAAAGCCAAGGGAATCAAGATGAAGTTTCGATAAAATGGCTACCCAATGGACTCTTACATTGTGTCTAAGCTAACTGAAATTGGTGATACAAATATGGGGCATGTCTCCATTACTGAATTAATTGAGAGATCAAAATCCAAAGTTCAAACACCTTTAATGAAGGCATTGACTAAGAGTGGGTTGATTCAAGTAGTTATTTTTCCCAGTAATTGTTAGTTTCCAAAAAAAAATTTAGAGTGTGTCAAGAATTTTGATCCTCAAACTAGAAAAATCAGGAATGATGTAGGTGAGCTAGTGGTTAGGCTAGATGTTTATTTCTTCAACTTCTGCTTGAAAATTCCTACTACACCTAAAGTATTGAGTGTTAGCATAGAGAAGGCCAATGAGTATTGGAAGAAAAATTTAGTTGATGCCATTAAAATCATGATTTGAATTATTTGAAGGAAAGGAAGCACCCTTCTATGTTTCTAAGGAAAATTGTGAGGTTTGATTTGGTTTAAGAGGTAGATTATTTCACTCATCTTTTATGCAGGATAAATGGAGAGAAGAATGCTAAACATTTTTCTTCATGGATATAATATTTCATCATGATGATTGAGAATGGATAGTCTAACATGTTTATCAACTAGGATGAATTTTTTTTTTAATTATTAGTAAATAGTTTTGAAGGTACTATACCCTGCTTACAAAAGGGGCCAAAAAGCTAGATGAAACATGAAGAGGTACCACAAAAAAGGATCAAAATCTAGAGAAGGTGTTAAAACCAATAGTAACCATAAAAGAGTTACTAGAAAAAAACAAAACAGGGCACACATTGCAACAAAGCAACCAAAAAATAGCAAAAAGGACGAAGAAAAATAGTAACTACACCAAGGACCACTGTTACTTCTTCGCAACTCTATTGATCCTGGAATTAATAGTTTATAGCGAGGTGAAGAGAGCCACTGTTGTCTTGTGTGTGGGGTCACTAGCATCCAACTTTGCAATGGTTTTGCTGCTTTCCTTGTCTGTTCCCCAAAGAGTGTTTGGGATATCGCTGAGTACAGAAACACTACGAACATGATGCTCTAAGAAATCTCTGATGACATTAAATATTGCCATGTCAATCCTTTTCTCTCCCCAGATGATTGTCCAAGGAATTTAGCTTTTTATAAATGTCTTCAACCTGCTGATTTCCAATGTCAAAATCCTCACTCACCTTCCTTTTTCCCTTCTAGTTGGCCATCTGCTACATCTCCTTTTTCAGATTCATTAGATCATTTTCCAGAGAGTCCAGCCTTTGGGAAGTGTTGTTCCCTTCCTTTTGTAAAATCTCCTCTTGTCATGCACTACTGATGTGAAAAAAATTGTGGACATCTTTCAAATCTAGGTTACTGTGAAGAACTCTACCCGAAGTAGGGGTGTTCGATTTGGGCTTGTTAAGGTTCTTATTTTTAGGCTTGGCCATGGTGGAAGGGATGGGGGTAGGTGTGTTGGTGGTAGGGAAAAGAGGGGTGGTGCTTGGGGATGAAGGAAGGCTAGGGTATTTTGAGACATAGAGCTTATGTAGTAGAAATATTAGGCCTTGATGTAGGGGAATAACATGAGAGTGCTTCTGGAAATCCAAGATAGAGAGTTCAAGGGAGTTCAAGAGATAATGCAGGAAGCAGGTAGTGATTTACCTGCGGAAGTGGTTTAATAAAACCAGGTGTTTTATAGGCACATTAACATATCTCCATTCTAAAGAGATATAGTGGACCATCATTCTTGTAATTTCATCAAAGGGTGAGGGAATAGAACTTACCCTTAAACCCACAGAAACAAAAACTAGCTCCTTGTTATCAGCAGAGAACTTCTTCTCCTCAGCATTTTTGTCGATCCTCTTATTAAAGAAACGGAATCCATCCATCCCCGAGCCTATTGCCTCAGCAATTAACTCTTCATTTATAGTAATTTTGTGGCCTCCATACTCCACTTTTTGATCTTTCCAATCCATGGTGAACTGGACCAAAATGCTCTGATCGTGTCCTTGAATTTGATCAATAAAGTTAGTGATTCCACCCTTTTTGAGGAGGTTCCATAGATCATTGTTTCTCTTCCACTCTGGGATGAAATTATTAGTAACTGGGATGAAATTATTACTAACAACATTGATTTCCAATTACGAAATGTCATTCAAACATTGGATTTCAAGACGAATTCCTACCTTGTGTATGTTGTAGTAGCACATGGTTCTTTTCTTGAATTGATAAAGCATGGCACTGTAGCTGAAAATACCATTCATGAATTTTATCCACAATTGGCCTTGTCGAGATATTTCAAAGAGTATAGGTAATTTAATGACTTCTTCTTATATGAAGTCATTTGTAAGATTGATATTTATTTAAAAGTAGAGTGACTAATGAATCCTAGAATGAAATTTTACCATATGGGTGTATCTATATTTAGTTTTTTCATTTCACATACTTAAGAGTTTGTGGTTTCTTCGAGACTCCACTAAAATTTCCAAGGTATCCCAGTGATAAAGTGATATTGATTGAGTTGTGAAAATAACTAGTGGAGCTCCATGATTTGCTACAAGGACTTCACATGCCAATTTTTCATTTTCCTATTGTTATTTGATAGTATCATTATGCTAATATTCACAAGGCTAATTTTTTTGAAAAGTAAATGTTTCATCATTACACCCAAAGAACCTATAAGTCTAGAGTAAATTTTGATTACAAGGGTATTGCTAAGAAGTCGGTCTCATTGGATTATACACATTTGCCAGCACTGGAGGATTTATGGGTTGATTACAGAGATGAATTTGAGATCAAAAGAAGAGACTGTTGTCGAATGAAAGTACAAAAAATCTTAAGTTTTGGATTGGTAAATATTCCAAAAAAGCTATGCAATGATGGAAAGGTGATTTCATATTATTTCTATAAAGAAGGGGGTGATAATGTTCTGCTACCCACAGTAAAGAAAACATCCAATTTAATTATGGAAATGCCATAAAAAGTATTGCTATATACTTATGAATGGTTTCTTAGTCAGGGTTATTACCTAGAGGAATATATCATGAATAATATCAATTATATAGGAACTAAGAGGAATGAAGGCCCAAGAGAAAGTAGCGGAGGAGCTTCAAAATTAAACCCAATAAAAAAGTCAAGAACAAAAAAACCGTCAATTTTAGGGGCCACCCTAGGTGATGCTTCTCATTTAGTATCTTCACTGGTTGTTGCTCCTAAAATACAAGACCTTCTTAAATAGTGAGAGGTCATCGTTCCTCCTTTAAATCTAGCTACATTCATATTTCCTTTGGTTGCTTCATAAGCTCCATCTTCTCGAACTCCTCCAAGATCCCCACCAAGTATTCTTCCTCCTCCATTTTCAGAAGATAAATTATTTACTCAATAACAAGGAGCACATGATGTTGCTTATCTTTAGAAGGTATCTCAACTAGAAGTGAAAGGTGAATTTTTACAAGAAAATGTGGAGATTGAAAAAGGAAAGATTAGAAAAGAAGGTGGAGGTGATGTTCACGATCAAACAGTTGAAGTATCTTCGGTTCTAAGACCTAAATTGTAGGAATATGCTAAGAAAGGAGAAGAATATTTAAGTAATGTTGATACGAGGACTAAAAAATAGAATGATATTGAAGAACAATTGGTTAAGGAAAAGATGGCTGAGTTGGAACAAGTTTACTTCAAGATTCTACTCTTGAGGAGCCTGATAAACATCTAGAAATTTTGGTACTTCCATCTGTGGAAGTAAGTGGTCAAGAAATGGTTGTTCACTCCAGTACCCAAACTTATTCAAGACAATATTTTGTAACTTGGCTGGCTACACAAACACTTCCTAGTTCTAAGGAAGTGATCAATTTAGAGGAAATGGATGTTTAATTATTGAAAAGTATTGAAAAGAAAGGAAGAAGATCCAAGGTTTCCAAAGTGGCCTCAAAAATGATAATCGAGCCTTCTGGGAAGAAGTTTTCTAAGGTTTCTACCCTGACAATGGGAAAAAGTAAAGAAGAAGTGACTAAATAATATTTGGTCATAACAAGGGTGCCCCTAGGAGAAGTCACTATTGAAGGCTTAAAGCAAGATACATAGACATTAATCAACATTATTTTCCTTAATCTAGATGAAGAGAAGGAAAATAATTCAAAATTGAAGGAACAAACATCCAAGCTTTGTGATATAATCATGAAGTTGGAGAGGTCCTTGAAATAACTAGTACTAAAAGGAGAACAAATGAATCCTCATGTGATCATCATAATGGAGGAGACAACAGATAAATTAAAGGTTGTGTACGAATGGGTGGTTGATATCACTAGAATAGCCACATATTATTATAAGGAAATACTTGTGAAAGTTGATGAATGCAATGAGAAGTGGGATAGATTGAAGAATATGAAGCAAGAGGCTGAAAATGAATGTGGGATTGTTGAGCTACAACTATAGAGTTTGGAAGAAATAGACTCACTTCTAGATAATGTGTTGATTAAGGATAAGATTACACCTAAAGGATCCATAAAGAAAGGAAAACAACAAAAGCTTCTACTCTCATTCAAGAAAAGGATTATTAAGCATATAATGTAAAAGGTGCAAGTTATGGAGGAACAATTTGAACCAATTTTGGATGAACTTGATGATGGAATTTATTATTTAAGCAAGAATAGCTCATCCAGACCTTCACATATTCTTAAGGAATTTATTCAATTATTTCAGAAAGTAATGAATAAGGTCATCATTCCTTTCAGTTGTACATCCTTAGAGAAATTATCCAAACTTCAAGATGATGTCAATTAATTAGGAGCATGTCTTAGGAAGGTGAGGGGGTGTTGTAATATTATGGAAAAAAATTGTTCATGTTCGAAACAAACATGGAAGATGCAGAAAATGCAAATTATGATATGATTAAATACATGATAGATCAATATTCCATTTACTGAGAAAATCACAAGGATGAGGATGAAGATACAGCTTAAGATATGGCTGAAGACAATAATGAAGAAAAAGATAAGGATAAGGGTGAAGAAAAAGATAGAGCAGATACTGAATTTGTCAATTTGAAATAATTATCCTTCTTTTTCTTCCACCCCTTCTACTTCTTCTTCTACTTCTCTTCCTTACTCCTCAAGTATATTCATTGCAAGACTTAATTAATCTGGTGGTTAATCATTGTTACTTCAATTTGTTCAATAAATTCAATTACTTGATGGTAGTTATGAGTCAGCTATACTGGTTTTAATTGTTCAAACATTCCAAACTATTATGTGGAATGTAATGAAGATTTTTAGGAGAGAAGTGCTCAACTTCTAACTGTTTTTTAGTTATTCATTTATTGAAGTATAATGGATATTGTCTCCTTGTACTTTACTTGTGATGACTATAAATAGAAGAAGAGACCTATGAGGTCAGGGCTCTTAGAACTTTTAGAAAACTGTTATTTTACGTTGTACATGGTTGTTTTAGACTTTGCATTGAAATAATTAGATGTGCATATTGTAAATGGTTGAAAGTTGAATAAGAAGAAAAGAGGATTTTGGTTGAACTTTGTGTCTACTAGAGTCTTACTGTACAATTTTTGAATGACAATGGTAAACTTTGTGTTATCTTTAGCTTTCATATAAGTACGTTTCTTTTCATTTTCTTAAAGTTGTAAGAATCATTTAATATTTGTTTATTCCGTGTGACCATAATTCACTATGTTATCTACTTGTTACCAAGCACACTTATTATGTATAAGCCATTTCTATTTTCCGCATTACTTCTTATTTCTCCTAGTAATCACTTCACAACACAACTACTTACTTGTTGCAAAATTGTTTAGCTATGATTCATGAGCTATTCAATTAAATTAATACCCCAAATATAGTTTATATAGTTCATATAATAAACAAGTAAAGAACACAAGAGATTCACCGTTAAATGAAGGGGATTTATCCCATGAATTTCTAGGTTTTTTGTTTAGCCGAGCATAAAATTTAGCCAACAATACTTCAACCTAGAATTGGTACTGCTACAAAAGCATCACAATTAGAAGATTCAAAATCCATATCTTCCTTGTGTCGTGTCCTTCTTGGAGTAGAGAAACATTTTCCCTAGCATCCATATGCAAATATACCATTACCACCTTCTCTACATAGAGTGTGATGTAAATCAAATAAATTTTCCATTTAATTGATCCATGTGATAGGATCCTTCCCATCAAACTTGCACATATTCAGCTTTGAAAACATGTTTTGAACCCTTGTATTAGAGTCAAAAAAACTTTTGGGCCTACTTTGGATTTTTATTTTGGTTTCTTGAAGACATTGTGTGAATAAGATGTGAATTTTTGGAATATATATGTGCTTGTAGAGCATCCATGGTTGTATTAATAGTTGTAATTTAAGCAAAAAATTATCCCTGCAAAGTGTTCAAGTTGTCATTGACTACATCCAGATCAACCTTTTTTTCTATGTTTTGGAATTCTTCTTTGAATTAGGACATTGTTATCAAAGCCTCACATTGGGAGGTTAAAAATCCATATCTTCCTTCTGTCCTTATAGTGGAGGAAAATTTTCCATATCTTCTAGTTGATATCCCTATCATGGTTTTTGGTTTAGGGTTAAAGGTTTAGAGTTTAGGTTTTGAAGTTTGGGATTGAGTGTTTATAGTTTTAGGAGATGATTCAAAATAATTCTCTTGAAAAAAATCAAAAAAATTGTATTATTTTCATTGCAATCATCTCACCAAGATGAATCCATCAACTATTATTTTATACAAGGGTGTGAAAAGAATCCTACTTCACTTATCTTTTTGAAAAAACATAATATCTTCTAAATATCAAGATTTTTTAGCCATTATACCATCATAGGAGAAATTTTAGGCCCCAAACCCTTACCATAAAATTTGTGCATATCCAATTTTGTAGCATGTTTTGAACCCCTACATTGGACAAAATTAATTGTTGAGCTTACATTGGACCTAAATTTTGATTTGTCTTGATTGAAGATACTATGTGAACCAAATTAGAATTATTGGAATGTATATGTGCTTACAATATAGCCATGGTTTTGGTGATAGTTTTAAACTACACACAAATTTCTCACTACATTGGGTTCATGTTTTCATTGACCACATCCAAATATCATTTTTAGCCATGTTTTAGAATTCTACTTAGAATTGGGACACTGGTAAATTAGCCTATCGATTTGGAGATTCAAAATCCATATTTCACTATTTTTGAGAACTTCAAATTCACCCTAGTTTCATTCACCTCACCACAAGATATCATGAAATTTCCATACTAATTGAATTTTCTACATGAGGTTACAAGTTTACCATTTTCATGAATTTCCTACGTTGTGTAACGAATTCACCACTAGGGAAAATCCACTATGCCATATAGCAAATTTTCCACTAGGGAAAATCCATTGTGCCATGTAGTGACTTCACCACATATGAAATGTTCGCTACACCTTATGGTGATTTTTCTAAACATAAGATGAATCCATTTATTTTTCTATAAAGCCACTATGTCATAGAGTGAATCTGATAAAACTAACCAATGAAAAATTTGAAAAAATTTCCCACCGCCCATTTTAGGACAATAAATGTACTTCACTTCTAAAATTTCAAAAACTACATGAAAACGAATGACATCACCTATTGCGTAGCAATGTCTCGAGGTCCATCAATACTCTTGGGCTATATTTTCTCTATGTGTAAAGGTTATAATCTTCAATACTTCTTTCCGCGATCACTCAAAGCTTCATTTTATACGATTTGTAGTGGTTAAAATGGATTTTTTTTATCCCTCACCCCAATATTTATCCTTCAATGCGACATTTTTGATCTCCAAGATGGTCATTTTATTATCATGATGGCTATTTTCTTTGTCACTATCATTTTCTCCTCTTTTCAAGTGTTAATCACCTCCTTCTATCACCTAATAATCACTCGAGGAGCATCTTACATGTTGGTGCATGTTTTTGCCCCTTGTCTCAAACCATATTGTTTACTTGTGTTACCTACCTCCTAAATGGTGTAATGTAGTGCCTCATGTTAATTTCTGGTCCCTGAAGTGTTCATTGTAGCCCCGAGCTTTATGTCTAAAGAAGAAATGTGTTATCTGTGAATCCATCATGTTGTGTTTAACTAACATCTTAACATTTTGCGTGTTTCAAAGCATATTTTTGATTTGCATGTTCTTTCTGAAATGTATGAGCTCTAGGGTGTCCCATTCTATACACTTGGACCTTCATAAGATGGCTTCTTCCCTTTGCAAATTTTCCTTGTGTAAATTTATCCCCACCACCTAGTGAAATATTATTCAAGTTCTTATTCATGCATACAGGCCTTTTTAGCAAATTTTCAGTTTGTGTAAATTTTCAATGTGTATTTCAATCCTTGGCGCCTGATGGAGGGAATATTCTATGACATCTTGTAAAGGTTGGTAATTGTACTTGCCATCTTTGCACTTAGTAAGTTTTCATGTTGTGCAACTATGCAAGACGTGGGAGCTAGCTATTCTGGAGACAAAATTGCATGCCCCTCATGATGTCATACATCCCACACATGTGCAGGTGGGACCCATAAATCCCATGCCTTAGAATTTTTTTGGGTTTGTGGTATACACACACATTGTGTGTATACCAAAAACCACAAAAATACATGGGATTTGAACCCATGACCTCTTTGTTGCAAGCCCACGTGCCTACTAGTCCACCTACATTCTTTTCATACACATATAATGTGTATACCACAAAAATCTGATAACTCAGCAATGGCGGGTCCCACCCCGTACACGCATGGCATATATGGTATGCGGGGAATCATGGGGGCTGCATGTAATTTTTTCTCTAGCTTAGTCACAAGCCAAGAGGAGCCAGCTATTCTGGTGACAAAACTACATGCCCCCCATGATGTCATTATGCCATGCATGCGCAGGTGGGACCCACGGGTGGGACCCACAATTCCCATGCCTTAGAATTTTTTGGGGTGTATGGTAAACACACACATTGTGTGTATACCACAAACCACAAAAATACATGGGATTCAAATCCATGACCTCTTAGTTGCAAGCCCACATGCCTACCAGTCCACCTACATCCTATTGCATGCCAAACATCCTTTTCATACACATATAATGTGTATACCACAAAAATATGACAACTCAGCAGTGACAGATCTGACCCTGCGCACGCGTGGCATGTATGGTATGCAGGGCATCATGGGGGTGCCTATGATTTTCTCACCAGCTTAGTCACAGGAAAATAAACCACCGTTATGTTAAATGCAATTCTTGGTTAGACTCTAGATGGCGTGCCACATGTGTACCATTAGGCCCTAGACCTTGGGGTGCACATTGCATTTTTATATCAACTATGAGAATGCAAGGTGCAAGTATACATGGGATATTTTTTCCTGAAGTGTAAAAATAGAATTACCATGTGTCCCCTATGTAGGTGGACCGATAGGCATGTGGACTTGCAACCAAGAGGTCATGGGTTCGAATCCCACGTATTTTTGTGGTTTGTGGTATACACACAATGTGTGTGTATACCACAAACCCCAAAAAAATCTAAGGCATGGGTTTTATTGGTCCCACATGCGCATGCATGACATGTATGGCATCATGGGGGGGCATGTAGTTTTGTCACCATAATAGCCTACTCCTCTTGGCCTATGACTAAGCTGGCAAAAAAATCACATGCACCCCCCATGATGCCCCGCATACCGTACATGCCACGCATGTGTGGGGTGGGACCCACCACTGCTGAGTTGTTGGATTTTTGTGGTATACACATTATACGTGTATGAAATGGATGTTTGGCATGCAGTAGGCTATAGGTGGACTAGTATGCATAGGTGGACTAGTATGCATGTGTGCTTGCAACCAAGAGGTCATGGGTTTGAATCCCATGTTTTTTTTTGGTTTTTTGGTTTTTGGTCCCACCTGTGTATGTGTGACATGTATGTAATCATGGGGGGCATGCAATTTTGTCACAAGAATAGCCGGCTCCATATTAGTTTAAGTTATAAAGCCACATATGTAAGGAAAGGCTCTACCAAGCATTGACATGTGGCACACTTTGAAGGCTTAGTAGGAAATATGCAGCTATGTAGTCTTATAGTTTACAAATTATAAATTACATTCACAAATTTGACTCCCTTTCCCAATTCTTACATGCCATGTGGCATCTCTTTGGGAGTGTAAGCAAAAAAATATAGTTCACATGAAATACACCAATCCTATATCGAGGACTTAATTTTATTTTAAATTTTTATCCATAAATATTTACCCAATGGTTCTATTTCGATAAAATCAGTGGCATTAGAATTGTCTATTCAAGAGATTTCCAAAGAGATCAAATTTAAGATGATGATGCATTGATTTGTGAAATTTTGTTAATAGAGGTTCGAAAGGTGAAATGTAGTTTACATATCAGAAAATAAAACATGAGATAAGTTTTGAACAAGCATGAAAAACACATAATTGGCATAAAGTATTATTTAGGTATTCAATAGGGCCCCAACCCTTAGAGATTACAAGTGAAGTATATAAAATATCTTGTGGTTAGCTCATTGCTAAGTAATATTTTCAAACTCTCATGCAAATATGGGGAGAGAGGATAAAATATTATTATTCCTTATGGTTAAAGGAACTAAACCCATGAGACATCCCATTAGCCATAAGTTTAGGGATGTTTTTCCTACTCCCCTCCATGATCTATATCATCTCATTTTTATTTTCAAGGGAAATATCCCATTTTATGAGATTGGATCCCCCAGTAAGGTACATCTTAGTCCCTCAATGAGTGGTAGTTTTGGATGTTGAATCTAACTTAGGATCATAAGAGGGATGGATAGGATTTACCCAAAAAACTTTCATAGGTGAATGTTGGGGATCTGTAGGAGTGTCCTTGGTTGGTGATCTTGCAATAGTTTCCTCTAGTCAGGAAAGTTTGTTCCATTTTGTTCAGGTGGGAAATTCTCTTTTCCATCTCATTCAGTCGATGTATAACTAAAGTTGTGATACTTTGAGACTTGATAGCGGGCACTACAGGTTCATCTTGAGGAAGCTTAAGACCCATCGACTTAGGTGTAAAAAAGTCCTTTAAAACAGCTAGTGAATTATCCTAATGATAGGACGATAGTGGAGCCATAATTCCTTTAGTGTTTATTAGTGTAGGTTATTATTTATTCGTTTATTTATTTATTAGGATAATTCTTACACTTGTGTTAGCCCTACACTTGTTGGGTTAGCTTGCTTAGGTGTACTAGTTGTGTGGAGTTAGATTACTAGTTGTGTTGAGTTAGCTTCTCAATTATGTGGAGTTAGCTTACCAGTCTTCTGGAGTTAACTTGACTACCAGTATTAGTTAGTGGGATTTCTTCACCACTAATTTAGTTAGTAATTACACTTCCCTCCTCCTATATGCACATATTTTTTACTGATTAATTCAAGTCATTGTAGTGTAATGTATTGAGCATTATGGATTATGATGGATTTCCATATATGGTATTTAGCTCTTATGTTTTGAAAATATAATGTGGTGTACTATTATCATCTAAGATCGTGGCTTGGAACAATATTCTTATCATTCCTTTCATGGTATCAGAGTGATAGATGATGTAGACATCCATCTATAAGTTTTTCTTTACAAGCAAGGGTTTATTATTTTCATGTATTCAGAATTTGTTAGCAATTTTATGCAACATGCATTTTTATGCAAAACGGAGTGTGCCATTAGATTTGGAAGGTGCCAAAACCCTATAATCAGCAGTAAATTTGACCATGTTTTGAGACAGTTAAATATGGACGCAGATCTATAGCCTTCAGGTGCATTCTTTTATCCACTGGATATAAGTGTGTACCTTCCAGATGCATTCTTTTACCCTCTGGATATTTCTATTTTGGATGCAATCTTTTATCCAATGGATGCATATCTTTACCCTCTCGGTGCTTTCTTTTATCCATTGGATATAAGTGTGTACCTTCTGGATGCATTCTTTTAGCCTTTGGATATTTATGTTTTGGATGCATTCTTTTATCCACTGGACACAAATTTGTACCCTCTCGGTGCATTCTTTTACCCATTGGATATAAACATGTACCTTCTGGATGCATTCTTTTACCCTCTTGATATTTCTATTTTGGATGCATTCTTTTATCCACTTGATGCATATGTATACCCTCTCGGTGCATTCTTTTATCCATTGGATATAAGCGTGTACCTTCCAGATGCATTATTTTACCCTCTAGATATTTCTATTTTGGATGTAGTATTTTATCCACTAGATGTAGATTTGTACCCTCTTGTGCATTCATTTATCCATTGGATATAAACGTGTACCCTCCAGATGCAATGATTTACCCTCTGGACATTTAGGTTTTGGGCATAGGATTTTATCCTTTGTTCGTAAGCATGTATCATGTGGATGCACTCTTTTACCCTTTGAGAATTTGGGTGTCATGTGTACCTTTTAAAAAAATATCAACATTAAAATATTATTTTAATAGCAAAACCTTCTAGAGCTCATAACTTTTGATCTATAGCTCAGATTAAGGTGATCGTTTGTTTTAAATTGTGTATTTTTTTGAAATTTACACATTGGTAAAAATTTTATACACATATTTTAAATGTAAAAGATACTTTTACTCATTGTAATATTTACATGCACTCAATTATAAAGTGTCAAATTTGGGAGGGTGTTGTAATCACTTGTGGATGCAATTTCGGTTGAGCCCGAAGTCCTAAACTTTTAGGTGTTACATTTTTGTATCTATGGGTGTATACATTTATATCTCTCTTATTTGTTGAGATATTTTGAATTTGTATTTTCGACACTTTTTTTGGCATGTTGATAGTCTCTGTTGTGGAGGAGCTATTCTAGTGAATCCCAGTATTAATCTGTCAATGTTCGAGTAGCTGATTTTGGAAACTCATACAGAGCTGTGGTGTCACTCTAGCCATTCAGCAGTATGGGAGGGTGTGGTGTTGATAATGATTATTTGGGTTTTGTGTGCTTGCCTTGTTACATGTTGATATTGATTATTTTGGTATCGTGTCCTTTCCTTGTTACCTTGGCTTTTCTTGGATACTGGAACTCATATTTATTTGGATCTCATGTCCTTTCCTTGTTAGATTTTGTGTCCTTGCCTTGTTACCTTGGATTTTCTTGGATCGTGGCACTCATATTGATTTAAATCTCGTGTCCTTATCTTGTTTCCTTGGTTTTTCTTGGATCGTGGCACACCTATTTGTAGCAGTTGATCAAACTATGTTTGGTTTTTTTTCACACTTTCAACATCACTCCATTGACAGTCTCCTTGCATGGAGCTATTCTGGTGAAGCCTAGTATCGGTTGTTTTTTAGTTCTATGATCAAGTAGTGGATTCAAACCACAGTGCATACCTAACTTCTTCAATATTGTATGAGTTTTTGGATTTGATCTTATTAGGATATCTTGTACCGGTATTTTTCTCTCTCTACTTTTTTATTATTGGTTTTCGGTACCTTACAGTGTCTAATTTTCCTAGTTATTGTACGTGGGTACCTCATCAGGCCTTGTTGCCAGGACCCACCTTCTTTTTAACCCACCTAAGTTATGCTTATGAGAGGTTGTTAGTGTAGGTTATTATTTATCCTTTTATTTATTTATTAGGATAATTCTTACACTTGTGTTAGCCCTACACTTATTAGGTTAGCTTGCTTAGGTGTACTAGTTATGTGGAGTTAGCTTATTAGTTATGTTGAGTTATCTTCTCAGTTATGTGGAATTAGCTTACTAGTTTTCTGGAGTTAACTTAACTACCAGTATCAATTAGTGGGATTTCTTCACCACTGATTTAGGTAGTATTTTCACTTCCCTCCTCCTATATGTACATCTTTCTTATTGAGTAATTCAAGTCATTGTATTGTAATGTATTGAGCATTATGGATTATGATGGATTTCCATATATGGTATTTTAGCTCTTATGTTTTACAAATCTAATGTGGTGTACTATTATCATTTGAGATCGCGGCTTGGAACAATATTTTTATCATTCCTTTCAATTTTTTGGGTCATACATAGTCTTGTGGATAAAACAAATGATGAAACATAACTTGGAAAACTAAAATGAAGGGAGTTATCTTAATACGATTCCTCATTATATCCATTCTTAGTGTTCCATAAGAACATGAGTGTCAAATGATGATCTTGGTTGATCTTAAACCCTAACCAACATCTTGACAAAAGATTTATCTAGACCTAAGAGGTTGAAAATTGTCCGCATATTTTTAGTGGAGAACTTTGACGGGATGGCCCCTAATTATGACACAACCATCACTTAAAAAGGGATCTATAAATGATTTTACAAGGCTTTTACTTGCAATACTAAGGAAAGATTTGAAAATTCATGAATGGGAGGAGGAAATTTAAAAGGAGGTTATCCTTGAGATGACCTATGAAAACCATTGTGTCACATTCAATTACAAATTCTATCAAAAGAGATTGACACAAGTTGAGAAAGAAAATAATGTGTTATTCATGCCAAAGGGCTATTTTCATGGTTTCACTTGAATATGCATGGGGAAAATTCATTTCTAAGTAAGTTAATAGATTTATCCATATAATTTCTCCAAATATAAATATCAAATTGATGTGATTGCATATATAATCAACATTTTCCAGTATAGATCAAAGGAGGCCATGTGAGCATAAAAAATGATCTCTAAGGATGCATGCCTGATAATGATAAGACATGATGACAATGGAGCCATAATTCTTTTGGTTTGTCAGGTCAGGCATAGTCTTATGGATAAAACAAATTATGAAACATGAAATGGAAAAATGAAAAGATGGGAGTTATGTTAATAAGATTCCTCATTAAATCCAGTCTCGTTGTTCTATAAGAATTAGTGTTAAAGGATAATCCTGGTTTATCTTCAACTGCGAAAACATCCTGACAAAATCTTCTTCCAAACTTGAGATGTTGAAAATTATCCACAAAGTTTCAGAGGAGATATTAGACATGTTGGCTCCTAATTTTGATATAGTCATTTCTTAAAAAGGGGTCTACAAATGAGTTTACAAAGGGTCTACTTGTAATACCAAGGAAATATTTACAAATTCATGAAAGGGATGAGTAAATTTAAAAGTGGTTTGTCCGTGAGATTTCCTGTGTGCCATTGTGTTGCATTTAATTATAAATTCCATCTAATGCACTTGACACAAGTTTAGAAAGAAAATATTGTTTTATTCATGCCAAATGCCTAGTTTCATGGTTTGATTTGAAGACGGATGGAGGAGAAGTCATTTCCAAGTAAGTTACCAAATTTATCTAGACATTTTCTCTAAAGATAAATATCAAATCAACATGATTATATATACAATCAACCTTTTTAAGTATGCATAAAAAGAGGCCACATGAGCATAACAAACTATTTATAAGGGTGAATTCTTGATAATGACAAGACATAAACAATTTGTAACTGAGTTTGTTGGAAAATAATATTCCAAAAGTGTCATCATAGGTTTGAGAATTGTTCCAACTAGGCGTATCAAAATCAAATATTCTTAAATGGAGTGTTCCCCACTTTAATTTTGATGAGTAAAGGCCATGAACATTATTGGAGAATATTTGAGTTATTCTTGAAGGGATTAAAGGATATTATTTTACATGAATATCTTATAAAATGAGTTTTATTGTTAGTAAAAAAAGGGGAGGGGTTGTTGGCCCTTTTTGGGCACTTTTTTGGGGAATGTGGGTTTTCTTTTCTAGGACTGATTTTTATTAAGGCTTTGTTCCATTATGGTTATTTCTAACATTCATGCTAAGGTGGTTGTAGTTGTACAACCATTAGCAGGATTTGATACCATGTGTATATACCTCCCTTGTTTTTCTCTATGAAAGAATACATTGAAGCATGCTGCCATTTTTATTTTGTTATGCCTTGTTGTTGATGAATCTCATAAATGAATGATCTTCATCCTTCTTTGTACTCTTGTATGTATTATGGTAGAGAACTACATAAAAGCATTCATTAAGAGATTTTTTTTAGTAGTGAGGGGATGGTGTTTTGTAGTGTTACTTAGCATCATTTTTCTTGCTTATAAATTCCTTTCTGAAATCTACTATGAATAAACATCTACTTCCTTAGGGTTTCCTTTGTCTCTAGTAACTTGACATAGTCTATACGTGAAATTCTAGTCTCATGTGTACGTGATCATTTTTTAGAGATTATTTTGCATTGTTTTATTTTCTTGGGTGTTCATAGAAACAAATGACCTTGGGAGGGTGATTTTGTTTTATTCTCAAATTTAGACATGAAAAAAGTGTTATAACATGGTGGTTAATTTATTTACCTTTCCCCTTTTCATTTTCCCCTATCCCCCATTACGAATCCCTTTCCATCCCCACCATTTCACTAATATTGTCATTTTATCCTACACCTTTTTTGTATATTTCATCAGCATTGCACACCTTTCCTAAGGTTTTGTAGAAAAACACACAAGCCCTACATATTTAGAGTGTGTTTACTTTGATACATAAATTTTAGCATCCCAAAAATTAATAAATACCAAGTTGTAAACATTTTCTTCATAAGTGGTGCTTGTGATCATATCCTATCTATATTTACTAACATGTGTTTGAGTTTCTAAATGTTTTTTGAGCTTTAGTGACCACTCCTTTGAGTGAGCACTACATTCAATGGTTGTATTCGATCTCAGATTGACCTTCCCAACCAAGGTTGAGGGTTTTAAATTATCACATTTCCCTCTCTCTCTCTCTCTCTTTAAGGATACACATTGGGTCCCCTGACCATGGTTCAGGTAGAGCCATAAGTAGTAGGAGGACAACCACACCCTCAGTCAAGAACCTCCCTGTCACTCCCAAAATTCCTAGTCAAGTGAGTGAATATAGATCTCATCCCTAGCTACAAAAAAAAATTAGTGGATTTGTCTTTCCTTCTTTTCCTCTCATCTATTTCAGGCCTTTCTATGGGATGTTAGATTTGGAACCAACACTTTATTGGTGTCACTGTCGGGGATAGAAATCAAGTCTTGTCAAAATTTCTCAGTCAAATTCATGCATAGTTAATTCTCAAAGTTTAGAGGATTTGAGAGGGTTTATGTGTTAAACATTGGTTTTTATTACATAAAGGATTACTATGTCATATCAAATTAATTTCAGTACTAATAAGGGTAACATGTAATTTCTAGAGTACAAACTGTAATAGCAACTCCACTCTCATTTGTTGGGTTAGATCAATGTTTATTATAGCTATATTTTATTGATGGGTCATCCTTCTTAACTTGGAAGAGTTTCAATTCATCATTATTAATAATATTTTATAAGGTAAGACCCTTCAAACATTTGGTCATGGTTCTTGATCCCATTATAGAAAACCTAGTTGTTATCAACATAACTCAACTTCCTCCTACATCTTCTTTTAAAACTAATGCTTTAAGAACTATGGATGTTAGGAGCGTACATGAGTATCCTAATAAAATATTTGTTGGGGTAAGATTTAGACTGCCTATTAATGCTATTACTAGTAGTAAATATCTTAAATTGTTTGAAGATATTATGGAAGACTATGAAGTATACCATGAAGATTTTTCCATGAAATTGTTTGTAAATACATTAGAATAGGATGCAATGGATTAATTTAATTCTTTTCCTTAGGTTTCACTACATTTTTGGGATGAAATGATGAATGTGTTTAGAATTCAGTTTAGTTATAAAAATGACTATAGGGTCTTCCAATCTGAGTTTGTAAACATTAAGAAAGACTCAAGTGAGTATGTCCAAAAACTTAACACCGGGTTTAGTAAAAACTTGAATAACCTACTAATCATCTTAAGACAAAGTGATGAATCACATATAATCAAATATTATGATGCATTTGGTGTGAATGCTAGAAAATTGAGATGGGATTTTACTATGGCTATTCATATTGAGAACAGTATCCAATTCATTGGTAAGGCTCTTGAAATAATAAGTGAAAAATGATCCCATATTGAGAAGGGTCAAGTTGAGAAATCATCATATTTTAAAAAAAAGTGGTTAGAAATTGTGTTGGTGATGTTAAGGATATATCTTACAAGTTGGAAAAGGTTGAGGAGGGGTTATTTTTAGGCCCCCAAGTTCAGGAATAGGATGAGAAAAGGATGTATATTTTTATTCATCCCAGGGTGTATCAAAGAGGTAATGATGAGAAAAGGATGCCTATGGTCTAGATGGAAAGACAAAATGAACTTAGGCATGATGAAGATCTTGTTCTTATAGATGTTAATTTTTTAGCATCTGAAGAAGATGATTACATCATTTATTGGTGTGAAAATTGTTTAATGCCTCATGTTTCTTATGAATAAGTTAACTTAACAAATGTTGTTACTGAACGTGAATCATAATTTTTTTATTCTCTCATGCTAGATGATGACGTAAATATTGGAGATGGTGATACCTCTATTGATCATTTTTGTTCCATGACCATAGATGTTTTGTGGGAAGCTATCATAAAGGTATTTTGTCTTCCCTTTAAGGTGATAGTATAATAGAATTAAATCAAACTATTAACCTCCCTGCTCATGAATTTGGATATTGAAGAGCTAAGATGAATGGAAATTATGGTGAGAGGGTTTGTTCAAGGTAATATAAGTATTTTCTACTTAATGCATTCGTATTTTCAGAAAAATAATACAAGTTGAGAAGTAAGAAATAAGGAAATTCTACCCCACCCTTCAAGGATTTGAAGAAGGATTAAGTAACATTCCCAAGGTTGCTCCTAAGACAAATCGGTCACATGAAAAAATTCTTTAGTAGCCTTGTGTTAATATACCTTCTATAGTTCCTAACCATGTCTTGCATAATTGCTATATTAATTTGAAATCACACGTTATAGCCCCCAACCTGATTATAATTTGGAAAAACTTATTGATCCTACTAACATTCTTGACCATCAAGAAGATTAGCTTATGGATGTTAATCAGGAAAGTGGGCATGTCTCATTTTCTATTGATAAAGAACATATCAGTAGACTCACGTGTCATAATCTTGAATTTACTGAATTTTTTGATGAACCATATTTTGTGAGAAATAATGGTGAATTTTCTGTCTTCTAATCAATTAGTTAATTTCTTATATTTGGTAGAAGATTGTAAGCAACAACAAAAATTCTTGTTTGGTGAAAGTGATATTTAGTTAAAAAAAGACCTTCTCCCTATGTTTGAACAAGTAGAAGATCACTTGGATGTTGGTCCAATTCCCTTGTTTGGATAATAAATATTTCAATAAGAATCAAACATGTTTCCAGTAAGGTGGAATAGTTTTAAGAGTTCTCTTGATAGTGTTGCACCAAAAATGATCGGGATGGACCTAATTATTAGTAAGTGTGTTGATTTCAATCTTAGTACTTACCTTGAATTTAGAATGGTTTGGTCAGGTGGTGATTTGATTGAACATGAGAAAAAAAATTATGTCATATTTTTCAAAGAGTACTAGGATTTTTTGACATGGTCATACCCTAAGTTAAATATTGAAGAAGAAGGCATTGGTTAACATGTCTTCTTGTTGGAGTATAATTTACATGTTGGTTTGAAGGGTTATACTTCTCATATCACACTTGTATCACAATATTTTTAAATGAAAGTAAAACTATAGGATTCTAAAATAGTGGTGATTCTATGTACATGTTTCTCCATTTCTAAATTTTATAAGCATTTTTTTAACCCTATGCACTAATTAAAGATTCAACTACATTCTATGATCCATGTGGTTTTTAGTGGAACCTTTTGGTACTATGGATCAAGGAAGATCTATGTGTACAGTGTATATTTTATTTTATTTTTTTTATGTCCCCTTGGATTTTCCTTCATCAATTTTTATTGTCCTTGGAAGTTTTTTTAATAACTCATAATACCCTTGTCTTACAGAAGGCCAATTATGTGTTCCCATTTGACTCCTTACCCAATGGATTTGGAATCTAGTCTACTTCCTCCATGATTTCTTATTTGTGTCTCTTGTGACAACCATTGTGGGTGTCCATCCCCAAGCTAAATCCATTATTGGTTCCCATTTGTGACCCTTTTCTCAAATCATATTGTTTACTTGTGTTCCCTGCCTCCTAAATGATTAATGTAGTGCCCCATGTGAATTTTTGGTCTTCGAAGTTTTCATTGTAGCCCTGATATTTGTGTCTGAAGAAAAATTATGTTATATGTTACTCTATCACATCATTTTTAACTAACATCTTAACATTTGGCATGTTTCAAAGCGTATTTGTTATTTGCATGTTTTTAATGAAATGGATGAGCTCTCAGGGGTCCCAATGATATGTTTTGAGCTTAATAAGATATATTCTTCCCTTCCTAAATTTTTCATGTACAAGTTTGTAGGTTTGTAGTTTGTGCACATTTACAATGTGCAAATCTATCCCCACCACCTAGTGAACCAAATTATATAAGTTCTTATTTGCACATATGGACCCTTTTAATAGCTTTTTAATTTGTGAAAATTTGTGATGTGCATTTAAAGCCCTGGTTCCCTGGGAAGGGAATATTCCAAAATATCTTGTAAAGGTTGGCAGGTGTACTTGGCATCTTTGTACTTAGAAATTTTGTATGTTGTGCAGGCATACAAGATGTTCCTCGAGGCCTAACACCTAATAAAGGGGAAATGTGGAGATTCTATTGTTACACTTTGGGATATTGCTTCTTATGTATACTTTCACCTTACATTTTCACAAATGATGTAAACATGTAATGTGCGCCCTAAATTCTGAGGCCTGATGGTGGACATGTCACACCATAGTATGAGTCAGATTGGGAATTGCAGTCAATAGAAGGGAAAAAAATTTAAAGTTATAAATTCACATATGTAAGGTAATGCTTGATTAAGTATGGATAAGTGGCACACTTTTGGGGTTTGGGAGGAAATATGTAGTTGTGTAGTCTCATAGTTTGCAAGTTACAACCTATAAACTGCATTCACAAACTTGATTCCCTTGCCCAATTCTTACATGCCATGTGGCATATCCTCAGGATTCTAAGCACAAAATATAGTTGCACACTAAGTCCTATATTGGGTCTTGAACTGTGTTTTACATTTTCATCCATAAATTTTTACCCATAGGTCTACTTTTGATAAAATTGGTGGCATTAGAACCATCTATTCAAGGGTTTTCCAAAGAGATCAGATTTAAAATGAATGATGCACTAATTTGTGACATTTTGATAACATGATATTTAAAGGGTGAAATTTAGTTTGAAAAGAAGAAAATAAAACATGAGATAAGTTTTAAACAACCATTAAAAACAAATAATTTGTGTAAAGTACTAAGTGGAAATTTTATAGGTGCCCCAAACCTTGGAGATTATAAGTGAAGTGTATAAAATATCTTGTGGTTATCATATTTATCATTAATATTTAAAAACTCCCCTGCACATAAGGGAGAGAAGATAGAAGTTTCTTCTTTTTATGCTCATATTCTTTGCAGTCAAAGGAACCAAATACATAATGCACATCCCCTCTAAACCCATGAGAAATCCCCTTAGCATTAAGTTCATGGATGCTTGCCCTAGTCCCCTCCATGATATAAATCATTTCATTTCTATTTTCAAGGGAAGTAACCCATTACATGAGATTGGATCCCCTAGTAAGGTATGTCTTGGTCCCCCGATGAGTGGTAGTTTTGAATGTTGAATATAACTTGGGCTCATTAGAGAGTTGAATATGAGTTACCTAGATTTTATTGAGAGGTGAAGGTTAAGGATTTGTAGGAATGTCCTCAATGGGTAATTTTGCAATAGATTCCTCTAGTCAGGCAAGTCTCTGTTCCATTTCATTCATGACTTTAATAGAAAAAGTGAGAAAATCACTCTAAAAATCTAAACATGCGTTGAAAAGCGCATGGTTTTTAGTCTTAAATTATGGTGAAAGAACTTTTGGTCTAGACAGACCAGTGGTTATGCATCTGCCACAGTGATTACATAACTAAAGCAAAAAATAAAGCATGAAAAGAGTAGAAAATGGCTCACAACGACATAATGATCTTTTAGACTTGGAAACATGCAAACACAGGTCATAACAAACACGATGAAAGTGAAGGGAAATGATCTATATCTCATCGTTACTATGGAGAATAATTATCTCATCATCAGATATGTATTGTGTTCTTCCATGTAGTACCATGTAATTTTTGGGTGCATAAAAATCCCCATACCTAGGTAAAAGCAACTTCCATGACAATAAATCAACTAATTTTCCATCAACTTGCACTATTTTTGGGTACTATTTTTTTCTTCTTGATGTCTTTATGTAGAGGATTTTAACCACTTGTTTAAGTTCTATAATTTCTATGATTTCTCTCAAGATTAGAATCTCAATATTTAATTTACTTAATTCCTACATCAATGTGAATTCATCCTTGGAAAATGTTTCCTTCAATCTCTTAGGGAATGGATCTGTGTGAACATTCTTTTCCTCATCTTTAGTGTTTTCCACAGTCTTTTTTGAACAATAGGATCATCCTCCATTTTTTCTTTAGGTATATCTAAAATAAACATTGGATTGTTGTTGTAGACACAAAATATATGCACTTGGGTACATTTCTAGGTCCTAAAACATACTAACATATACATGATTCATAAGAAATAAAACTAGTGGTTGAAAAATACTTTTGGCCTATTTGCTTTATCTATTATATTTGTTTTGGTCTTACACACCTTACATCCCTGTCATAACTTTTAAAAAATTATCTTTTATGGCCTCGGACACTAATGTGTAATTAGGACACTAGCACTTAGGCACTCTTGTCCCTCCTGGGCACTCCCAACCCTCTCTACCCTTTTATCTCTCTTTTTTGTCTCTTTTACTTCTTGGGAATATTTTAACACTTTGGGTCAGACTTCGACTTTTCAATTAAGAAATTCAAACAAGGGAATCATATATATACATAGTTACTTATCCAAATTCAAGGACCAAGCACTAGTATTATTTACTATCACTTAAGATTTCATCTAAAGGCATAAAAGCATTTCAAAGGCATCCATCTACCAAATCCATAAAAGGGACAAAGGCTACATCACTATTCATTCCATATCACACATTTGCATACTTAGAGCATTCTAGATCTAACCCGTTATCATAGTGAAACTTACACAAGGGAAACCTAGGGCATCATTACACATACATTCACACAGAACTACATGGATTCTGAAATGTAATACAATGCTCAGTACTAACTTAAATCTTCGGGTGACCATCAAGGTCAATCCGACTCCACATTTTGTATCTTTTTATTAGATTTCATGTGGTTTGTTGACATATGCAGCTAGACAACATTTTTTCATGTTACAGGCACGATCGCCAACATTGGATATAAATTAGAGTAACAAATAGAGATCAACAGTGAAGCTCCTTATGCACAACAAAGGTTAGAACCTGAGCACCTAGCCAAACACTATCATCCATATGAGTCACTAGCACCCAAGTGCTCCTATCCTTCTGTGGGAACTTTTTTCATGCACATTTATGAGTTTCAGTACCTCCAATGAGCCTTGATGATGTTCCTTCTAGTCTATTTCATCTATTCACCTTCCCATATCATCTCCATGTTGCACGAAATCATCTACGTCACCTTATCTCCTTCTCTTACTTAGGGTTTCATATTATTACACATTTGATGTTTGTATCTTTACTATATATTATCACTTGTATATCATTCAATATATAATTTACTTCTAAAATATATATTAAATCATTTAGTGAACCATGCTCATGATCAAACACATGGATCCTTATTTTTCCTACTCTATCCAATATTCTTCCATGGATCTTAAAATTCCTCAATTATCCTTGTATAAATTACTTCAAATGTACCCACCTTATATAGATATTATCCACAAATCCCTAGACACTATATACCTCCCTCGCAATATGCCACATGCACAAGTAAGTTTAATTTTTTTTCATCTCTCTGACGACCCTATTATTCTTGATACCACAACCAATCAACCCATCTTTGTGTCAATTCAATCTTTACATCGTTTATTTCAAAATAAATTTCAAGCTATGAAAACCACGATTACATCAACAGTAGCTGAAATACTGTTATCCTGCAAAATTGGCAAGGGCAATTTTGCAGATAACCCTACCGAAATTTTGTTCCAGTCCCTCGTTAGGGACTCCTTGCATTCGGAACATTGCAAAATCCCTTCCCGGGAAATCTAAGTTTTCCGAACTTAGCCATTTTTTGGGTCTTTTTGGTTGGGCGCACATAATGACCATGCAACATCATGTTTTGGTGCGCCCCTTTAAATCCTTTGGTGCATGCTTTCTTGTGTCGACAGATGTTTTCATGCGCCACACTATGTTGAGCCTTCCTCACATGCACCAAGGCGCATGCGCCTTCCTGCTAACAATCCTTTTGTTGTGCCGAGTTTCGGTGCGCCAAAGGCGCACATAATCTTATGTCGACACCACTTTCGGTATGCCAAAGGTGCACATAACTCCGTGTTTGCATGGATTTTGGTTCGCCAAGGGCATATGCTTTCATGTGTTGACACTGCTTTTCATGCGCCATTTAAAAGGTTGGTGGCACATTTATTACCTCCTCGCCTATATATAGGCACGTCTGCGCTGTCATTGTCACCTAGACAATCACGTGATATTTTCCCTGAGCCTGTCAGCGCACCTGCCCTGTCATTTTCAAATCACTTTGTGGACCCGTTTGCACTTTTTCATCGTTATATATCCTGGTAAGAGGTCCTCACTCCTTTTTGTGTGTTTTGTGCTTTGGTTTTTATCTACTGGCTAGCTGGTTGGGTTTAATATAAACTGTGAAATCATGTTTTTATCCCCATGCTGCTGTCCTTTCTTTCCTTCACCATGTCCTTCCCCCCCCCCTCTTTCTAGATCTGCTGGGAAGGGGACTCTGTCCTAAAGTAATGACTAAAAAAATCTTGGTTTAAGCCTCTACATCACCCAAATGACCCCTTAAAAGAAGCTTAAACCATATGCAAACACCTCAGTGAAGAAGTCATGGCTTGAAAGGAGACTGTAATATTTTTCTCCTTTGGCGCATCTGTCACCCCTGCAACATGATCAACAGTCGCGCCATTGGCGCACCCACCGTGCCTGTTACAAAAAGAGCAGTTGCGCCCTCAAAGCGCGCTTCCTTATTTTGTTACAAACGCTTACCCTGCACCCCCTTTGGTGCACCAAACTCATTTGTTGCGTCATTTTAAACCACGCCCCTTGGTGCACCTTGCGTCTATGCAACACCAACTAAATCTGCGCCAAGTGCAAACTATTAACAAGGCGCGGGTGCATCTTTGCTTACAAAAACATCATGTTGTGCAGACCTCCCATGCGCCGTGCCAAGTTCCCCTATCGGCGCATGAAAATATGATGTTACATGCATTAAACCCGTGCCCTTTGGTGCATCCTATACTCGTGTAACATGAAAATAAGTTTCGCCCTCTATAAAATGAATACACATGGCGCAGACGCACTTGTCCTCACAATAACAAAAATGCAACCTACATTATCCATGCGCCATGCACCCTTTGGCACTGATTTGTCCATTGTAACAGCCCTTTCCTATGCACCTTGTTATTTAGCCCTGTAAGCTGTAACATTCATGTGCCCTGTGCCCTGAAGCCTCAAAATCACTAACTCTTTCTTCTGTTAACACTTTAATGGAAGATCAAATGACTAATACAACCTTTTTGCGTTGGGTCTCACTTCTTCTTCGTGAAGATCAGCAACTAAGTTCAGAGTTACATATGTCAACATCAAGCAAGAGGCCTACCAAATCCATGGGTAAAGTGAAGCTTACAGAAGAGGAAATGAAGTACAAATATCAGAGGGTCAGAATGCTTGAGTCCCAAGCAGAGTGTAATCTAGACATTAGGGACTCAGAACTGGGTCATATTGATATGGAGGAATTCTAGGTCAGAACCCAGAAAGTCATAAGAAGTCCATGGATGGACAAACTAATGGGCAGTGCACTACATTTTGTAGGCGGTATCCCTGTTAGTGCCGTAAACAATGAGTTTATTATGGTGGTTTCCCGATGCTACAATAAAGACACAAGATGTGTCGTGAATGACAAGGGCGAGGTCGTCATCAACCTCACTTCCCGCCACTTTGAGATAATGCTCGGAATTCCCCATCACCGGCACTTTGTGGCCATCAGCCAAGAAGACTGCATCAAGGCCTGGGACGACAATGAAGATCAGTGTAAGCAGCTGATGAACGAAATTTATCTCAAGAACAAAAAAGTAGTGACTCGTTGGCCACAAGTCATTCATCGCAGTGACTTTTCAGAGGAACTCAGCGACACAATTACATTCCGGAGCAGAGTCTTTGGGCTTCCTGATGCCCATTACTTCCACAAATGGATGCTGCGGTATTTGGAAACAATGAACAAAAATATGCCTGATCAACGCTTTGAATGGGCAGAAATCATAAGCAGCACAATCTCTGAGTAGCTACAACAATTCAACACAACAGGGAGGTTCTATATGAACTCCTACGTGGTCTATGCTGCAGCTTCAGATAGGGACTACCCAGCTTTGATGCGGAGTGGGGTATGGCCTCAAGTGAAGATCTGTGAATACTATCCAGAATTGAAGTTGGAGAATAGCATCCCCCAATTCACAAAGATCAACGATGCATTTTTCTACTTCATCATCAGCCTGTTGAGGCCAAATATGACTCAGGGTCGTACGACCAAGAGCATCATGGCAGCCACGGAGAAATGGGGGGCCCTATTCACCTAATTCCCCACGTTCACCTATATAAGGGCGGCCAACTTCTTGGGGGAACTAACTAAACTGCCGAGGTACGCCGGTCCCAAGTTGATCCTGTTGGAACTGTCGAGGCAGCTAATTACCTACCACGACAAATGTCTTAAGAGAAAAAAGGGTGGAACTCCTTTCCCCCTCACAGTGGGTAGGTATACATGTCTTACTCACCACAAGCCAAAAGACATGTTTGTAGAGCTGGAGTTGTTGAATCTGAAACACAATTTCCCAGCAAGACCCACGTTCGACTCGAGGAATTGTCTACCTAGGGCTAAGCTCGACCTGATCCACATTCCTTAGATCGAAGACATCTACATCGACGTCATTCATGAGGTTGAGCTCAGGAGGAAGGACCATTCTCATTTGGCCTTAGTAGAAATCATCCAGTACGCGGTGGCCATCATCCCCAAAGGCTACCAAACTACTGAGCAGGAAGTGGATCAAGTATATCTTGATACAAATGGAGACGAGTGGCCTTTTGCAGCAATTGATAGAACCAAAGCACCTCAAAAAATTGAGGAAAGGGTCAAGGAAACTCTGCGCAGAACAAAGCATTGGTGCCGGATGAACGGGCTCATCTACCTCGGAGTTGATTTCACAACCTCCCCGTTGGGTAGCACACCTCCTAGATCAAAACAGTAGCCTTAAGGAAAAGGTGAAGACAAAGAGGGTGAATCCAGTTCCACCCAGGAGGAAGCCCTAAAAATTCCTCCTTCCACCTCACAAGAACAGGTTGAAATCCTGAAAAACACAGAGGAAGAAATAGCGGAGGACATTCCAATTAGCACATCCACTTAGGATGTCACCACTGCTACAAAAATTGAGGTCCTTTATGTCTCTTCTCCCTCTCCTCTTTCCCCTCCTTCAGTGACCCAAGTGACCATTCCTTTGGTCGTGTCCTCTCCCCCTTCTTCCACTATTCCTCCTGCTTCCACGTCCATCTTCTCCTCTCTCGCGGAGTTGTCCCCCTCTATTTCTTCCCTCATTTCTGAGCTCCCTTCCCTTCCTATGTCTTCCTCTCCTGCAGTATCCCTTCCTCCCATGGGAACTTCTTCGACTGTTCTCTCTATGTCGCTGCCACGTGTCTCCATGTTTTTCCCTTCTTCTACTGTGGCTGCCCCCTTCTCTGTTTCTGGCCCTTCTCCCATCAGTCCAGCTTGGATCTCCCAGCACTTGAGTCAGCAGAAAAGGAAAGTTCCCATCGCTCTGATGGACTTCTCCATGATCCCGTCAAAAGGGGCAAAGAAGCAAAAACTATCACACGCTTCTCTTACAGTGCTTCAGGAGAGAGGAAAATGAAGATCGCGTACCCCAATCCTCTAAAGGATAAAAAGGATCTGTCTCCGACAGATTATATAGTGACTCAAGTCACAATGGGTACGTCTTCTGAAAGCCTTCAGGGAGAGGCCCTATCTGCAATCGACACCCTCTGCAAAAAGCTTCAAGAGGCAAAAGAAGAAAAAATGCTGTTGAAAGAGAAAAATAAACATCTACTCCACGCCTTACAGAAGATGGGTAGTGCACCTCCCACAATTACCGCCAAGACTCCTGAGCCTCTGAGCCAGGATAAAATCAATGAATATGCAAAGATCAGCGAGTAGGGCATGGCAGTTTCCACTTGGAGGAGCCAGATTCTCAAGGACAATGAACGAGTAATCACCAAGTTCACCAATTTGTACTTGAACATCAACAAGGTGAATAAGGAACTCCAGGCATTGGCAGTACCCATATCTGAAGAGCTAGACCATGCTAGGCTGCAGCATGAGACCTTCCAAAAAATATTCGACTGTTCAGTCAAAGATCTAGTTAAGTTCGGTGTTTTCGGCCATCCCAGGGCCCTCAATAAAGTCCTTTCTACTCTGGACTACCAGATGGATCAACTGGAATTCATCCATGAAAAAATCGATAAGGTGAAGGAAGAAGCCCTAGACGCAATGCACCAAATGGAACGAATCTTTCTCAACATGTCTCCAGGGTTGCTTACTCCTTATTTCACCATAAGGAAAGTTGATGAAACCATCCAGATCTTTAAAGACATTGTTTTACAAGGGCTGGGGCCAGAGGTCACTTTTGACGCAGAGTCCATCAATAACCTGCTGGCCTGTCGGGAATTCATCGGGTTCCTCATAGAAGCAGAGAAAGAATATTCCAAACTCCCAGAGAAGCTCATAGACAAGCGGGAGACTTGTGAGGCGATCAATGAGTGACACAAGGATCCTTCCCAGGATCAACTAAAGCCCATGATCAGCAAGTTCATGGAATACCGTGCCCAATTTCACATCTCGTCACCTGAGCAGCAACAGAAGTAGGATATCCCCTTTCAGCTGCAGGTTGACGACGATGAATGAATTTTCTCTCTTCTTCTCTCTCTCTCTCTTCGAATTTCTTTTTGTGAATGTCTAAAGTATGTTGACACAAATGATGACATCATCCATGTTGCACCATGGGATGATGTCATCCATCAAGTTGTCAAAAGTCAACATGACTTTGAGATATTTTGTAAATATTTTGTAAATAGGTGGTTGGTTCCTTTTTGCCTTCTTTCTTCTCCTTCTTCTATAAATACTCAAATACTTGTTGTATTTGGGGGTGGGAAATTTTTTAGATGAAAATAGAGGTGAGGAGAGAAAGACTTTGAGCTTCCTTGTAACAGAAGAAAACATTAATACAAATATTGAGACTTTGTGCTAAATACATGTGTTATATGCATGAGATATTTCTTACGTCAGATCTATGTGTTTATTCTGTTAGATTCATATCTACTTTTTTGTCACTTGCTCATCAGTATTGCTTTAATCGTTTATGTAAGTTTGGCTCTGTTTACTACCAATCCCAAAACATAAACCCTCTGACCTTTCTGCTTTGGATTTCATTTCTTTTCTCCCTTCGGATCTGACCTTTCTTCATCCCCTCTTTCATTCCTTTCTCTTCATAGCCGGAAATAAACCTACTGGGACAAGATCGCAACCCCTGAAGGCAGAATACTGTGAGACTTACAGAATATTCCTGCTAGTAGAATAGCAATAAACCAGTTTCACTTTGCTGACTCAAAGAGGGGCTTTGCCCCACACATTGTTGCCTCATTTATCCATAAATCTGCCCAAGTGACAAATTTTCAAGCCAGCAGTTTTTTGTGACTCCGCTGGGGATCGAACAGATCTATCAGATCTATGATAGTGGTAGGATAGCAAATTGGAAAAATAAAAAAATCACTATCTGTTTGCAAACTCTAACTTTTTGTCAAAAATCCAAAATTTTGCAAAAGTAACCCGAATTGAAAATTTTCTTCTGAGATCCATAGATCTGGCCTACTTGGAGATCTATAGTTCGCTGAGTTTTTATAAAAATCTGTATTTTGTCATAGATCTAAGTTTTTGACTATTTAGCAAAAATTTCAAACTCTTTGAAAAAGTCAAATTTAGATCTGAAAATCAGCTTACTAATCTTCACTATCATTTTATCCTCACTGTTATTTGGCATTAAACCGTAATCAGTTTTCAGAAGGGGATAAAATTTAAATATTTAGAAAACTACATGCTGCTGGTTTTTGTCAGAAAAACCAGAAAATCAGCAAGTACAACCGAAAAGAAATTTTAAATCTGCGCCACAACATTGCAGATATGGAAGGCACGCTGGCAGGTGAACCTTTTACATGTAGTAGGAAAGCTCGTGGAGAAATTGATCCTACTTTCGATCTACTTCAAAGGCACAATTTCAGTGTAACACCGGCATGCTTCTCGTCACTGAGCTCGGCAGACCAGTCATCCAGGAGTGTATCACCTCCACAGAGAAAGAACCTCTCACAAGGGGCATCCACATCCCTTTGTAGTGCTTTGCTGCTCAGTGGAACCACACTTCCAGCTCGTGTTCTTTTTCCATCCTTTCAAATGGAAGTGCCATGGGGAAATACAATGGGCCCCCTGGCTTTACCACACCCAATTCACGCGCTCCCACATGGAAATCGAAATAATTTTCCCAAATCTAACGGAAGCGGGAACCAAAGCATAGATTCACACATATATGCATTCATCATGTCATGCAGTATCCTTGATGTAACTCATGAAGATGTGTCGGTTCACCTTTTTCTGGAAAACTCTACAGGGGCCCGCAGTAGAATGGTTTCAGCATTTACCGGCCGGATCTATTACCAATTGGGCCACCTTGTGGGATGCTTTCAAAGACAAGTACAAGCCTTCAGAAGATGCATTTACATTACTATCACAGATCACTCACCTGAAGAAGGAGGCCAATGAGACCATGCGTAATTTTATCACCAAGTTCAATGCATTAATCAACCGTGTGCCTGTTACCATGCTTCCAACACCGGAAAATCAGAAGTGTTTCTTCGTGAACGCTATGAGTTTGAAAGTAAGTTTCTTTCTCTTGTAAGAACAAGTGGCTACCTTGATCCTCGCCCAGGCCACTGCCATCTGAATTGAAGATAATTTGATAATATCTGGCGAATTGAAAAGGGAATCCTCTAAGCCTAAATCTTTGGGCCCTCCGCCCTCTACTTCGTCTGATCCAACTTTTTAGAAGATGGCGAACGAATTGCTCGCATTAAAGAAGTAGTTAGCCCAAACTTCTCCCAGTTTCTCATACCGGGATATCCCACGGAGGAATTTCACTTCCAACAATATTCCTCAAAGGCCACACTTACCTGCAACTGCTCTACGGTTGGTGCTCAAGGCTCCTCCGATTAACGCCTTAGCCGAAATTGAAGAAGAAGAACAAGATTACGAAGATCCTTCATCTCAAGGTGAAGATGATCAAGATTTCAGTGAGCTGACTGGTGACTCTACTATCGGGTATATGGAATTTGAGGAGGAAGAATCCGATGAAGAGGAGGGTACCCAAGGATATGCAAGCGGACAATCATATGTTGTTTTTACCCGCTCATAAGGAAAAGAAGCAGAGGTTGCTGCCCATGTGCAGAAGGAGAAGGCCATGTCAAACGCACCTCCAACTATTGCTAAAAGAGGTAATCCTCTTCCTACTCAACTCCCTGTTAAGTCTTTTACAAGGAAATCTTTTCCTCCCATCTCCCCTCCAAATCAGCCCTCTCATATTCCTATCAAGACCAGTTAATACTACCCTACTATCACAAAGTGAGGGCCTCATTCCTTCACCAACACAACCCTTGGCCACATTTGACATAATTAACCATGCTAAAAAGACCAAGATCCAAATGTTTGAAGTCGAGTATCTTCAGTCAAATCCCGAACAGCTTGTAAGATTGACCAAGTATATTCAAAGTCAAGCTGTCATAACTAATCAAGCTTCCCCAAAAGGAATCCTTTCCACTCCTCCTGCATCCCACATAAATGTTGCCTCAATGTCTGCATCAGGAAAGATAGAACCTTTCTATCTCTCCCTCCTGATCAATGGCCACAAGTTAAGTAACTGCATAATTGATTTAGGAGCTTCCGATAACATCATGCTGGAAAAAGTTGCCCACGCTTTGGGCCTCACCCTTACCAAACCTTTTGGTAGATGTTATTCCTTGGAAACCAAGCAAGTGTCATTGATTGGTCAAATCAAAGATGCGCAGTTTGCATTTGCGGCATTCCCAAAGAAAAGAGTAAAGATGACCGTCCTTGTTGCCAACATTCCAGCAGCCTACGGAATTTTGTTGGGAAGAAGTTTTTGCAATGAAGTTGGAGGGGAGATTCATATGGATTGGTCTAAGGCTAGAATCCCTGTCAAAGGTGTAATGCAGACATTGGAGCCGGAATCACAAAATAAGTACTTGGTTACTAACTCTGAAGACCCCAAAGCTCAAATTATTTTCGAATCATTAGGAATGGGGAACTATTTCTTGTCTACTGAGTCCAACAATATGGGTGTCCTCATCCAAGAAGAATATCTTAATAAGATCTGGACTTTGCAGTTCGATGGCAGCTGTGTGACCAGTGGATGTGGCACCGGAGCCATGCTAATATCTCCTGAGGAAGAAGTTATTCCTCTCTCTTTCAAGTTGCATTTTTTCAACACCAATAATACTGTTGAATATGAATCTCTGCTACTCAGCATGCAAGCCGCAAAGGAAAGAGGGATCAAAAATCTGAAAGTGCAAGGTGATGCAGAGCTAGTCATGAATCAAGTTAAGAGGATATATCAAGTAAAGAATGAAAGGCTCAGGCATTACCGCAACACTGTGTGGGACAACATCAAGGAATTTGACACTTTTTCAATTGAGGCAATTCCAAGAGCTCAAAATGACATGGCTGATTCATTGGCTATTTCAGCGTCCCTCATGCTCCCTCACCCAGGTTTGAAAACAGACAAATACACCATTGAGGTAGTTTTCCACCCGAGCGTGCCAGACAATTCTCAGCATTGGTAAGTATTCAATGATGATAATTAACTCATTGCATTTCTAGAAAAGGCGGAAAATTTTAATGAACTTCATTTTGAAGGATCCACTTCTACATGCCGCGAATCAATCACCGATCAAAAGGACGAATCAAAAGGAAATGATGGCATATGTTAGCTCAAAGGAAATAAAATTCCAAAGGGCCTGGTTTCCCTGGAATGATTGTTCGACAGGCATGACCGTTTTGTAAAAAAGAAAAGGCGAGATGGTACGGGCTCCTCCCCAGAAACTGAACCGGTCAATTTAGGTTCGGTAGAACATCCGCAATTCGTGAACATTGGAAAATTTTGTACACCTGAAGAGAAACGGAAGTTTGTCAAATTGCTGAAGAAATACATGGATGTGTTGGCATGGTCCTATGCTGATTTAAAGTCTTTTAAGCCAAAGGACGTCCAACATGACATCCCGTTGAAAGAAGATGTCAAAGCCTTTCACCAGAAGCAGAGGCATTATAACCCTAAGATCTTAGGTACCATCCAGGCTGAAATTCAAAAAATGCTGGATGCGAGAATCATTTTTCCTATCCATCACAGTACTTGGGTGGCGAATATTGTGCCAGTGCACAAGAAGAACGGAGAGATACGCATATGTGTAGACTTTCGAAATTTGAATCAGGCTTCCTTAAAAGACAACTACCCACTTCCTATAATGGATCAAGTTCTGCAAGTAGTAACTGGATCAGAAATGATGTCTATGCTTGATGGTTTTTTTAGGCTACAATCAGATTGAAGTTTTGCCTGAAGATCAATTTAAAACAGCATTCACTACTCCCTGGGGCATGTTTTCCTATAGCAGGATGCCTTTTGGCCTAACTAATGCTGGCGCCACCTTTCAGCGGGCCATGGACCTGGCATTCAAAGGTATGATGGGGAAGGTCATTGTCTTTTATCTGGATGACTTGACTGTGTTCTCTAAATGATGAAGTGATCATTGTGATCATCTAGAGCAAGTATTGGCTAGATGCCGAGAGCAATGGATTTCCCTTAACCTGAAAAAGTCTATTTTTGGAGTCACAGAAGGAAAGCTACTAGGCATGTTGTTAGCAAGGAAGGAACGAAAATAGATACCGAAAGAGTTAAGGCTAGTCAAAGCCTTACTTTGCCTACAAGCAAAACTGGTGTCCATTCTTTCTTCAGAAAGGTGAACTTTCTCAGGCGTTTTGTTCCCGACTTTGCTAAAAAGACTCGTCATATATTGAACATGATGAAAGGGACACCAACTTTCCGGTGGAGCGAAGAAGGCAAGAATTCATTCAAGGAGATAAAAACCTCCGTCGCTCATGCGCCAGTCCTGGTATGCCCTGATTTCTGCAAAGATTTTATCATGTATAGTTATGCATTTGAGCATACTGTGTCTGCCATCTTGATGCAAAAGAACTCGGAGGATGTTGAATCTCTGATTGCATTCATGAGCTCTCCCCTCAAGCCTCATGAACTAAAAATGTCTCAATTGGAAAAGCATGCCTTCACCGTTGTCAAAGTAGTCAAAAACTTCAGGTATTACATTTTAAATTCTCATACAGTAGTACTGGTCCCTGACATGGCAGTCAAATCAATTCTAACTCAACAGGAGTTAGGAATCTTGCGAGGAAATTGGATTGCAAAGGTCTAGGAATACGACCTGGATATAAAACCAACCAAGTTGGTAAGGGGCAAGGGCCTGTGTCAGCTCATGGCTGAAAACAAAAATTCAGAAAACCATGAGGAAAAAGATGATTGTACCAACAAAACGCAAAGCCAGCTGGAGAAAGCCCATTCCCTGCCTCTGGTCCTATTTGTCACAACCAGTGATGAGTGGTATTCTGATATTGCTTTCTTCCTCACCTACGGTGAATGCCCAACTCACTTAACTGCAAATGAGAAGTGCACTATAAAGCTCAGAGCAGCCAAATATGTCATCTGGGATGACGGTTTATACAAACGTGGGATAGACGGTGTCTTCTTATGATGTGTAGACAAGCCACAACAGGTAAAGTTACTTGAAAGTTTTCATAATTCAGCCTATGGAGGCCATTTCTCCTCTTCTGTGACAGCACACAAGATCATCCGAGCTAGGTACTATTGGCCGACGCTCTTTCAAGATCCAGCCATCTGGGTAGCAAAGTGCGAACCTTGCCAGCAGTTCGTTGGTAAGCCCAAGTTAGCTACTTTTCCCCTTAGGCCGGTCATTGTCAACGAACCATTCAAGCAGTGGGGAATTGATTTTATTGGTGCACTCAACCCCCAATCAAGTTCTGGACATAGTTATGTCCTTACAGTAACAGATTACTTCACCAAGTGGGTGGAAGCCATACTCGTCAAACATGCCACTTCTGAAGTTGTTTGTAGCTTTATTAAAGAAAACATCATTATCAGGTTTGGCGTTCCCAATAAGATTGTTGCTGATAATGCTTCTAGATTTTCCTCACGGGAAGTTATTATTTTTTGCTATGAATACGGAATAACTTTGGTTCACGCCTCTGATTATTACCCTCAGGGAAATGGTCAGGTAGAATCTAGTAACAAAAACTTGGTGACCATCATACGAAAGCTAGTGGACAAGAATCAACGAATGTGGCACAAGTCCTTGTATGATGCCTTATGGGCAGACCGCATTACTCCAAAGAGGTCTCTCGGTATGTCACCTTTTCAAGTGTTATATGGAACTGATGCCGAACTTCCTATTTCTGCTGAAATCCCTGCTCTACGCTTGGCACGGGAAATTGAAGATGAAACCTTTCAAAATTCTCTTGAAAATAGGATCATGTATCTAACAGAGTTCGAAGAAAGGAGGGTAAGGGTGGTTGACAGGATCACCAAACATCATAATCAATTCAAGAGGCTATTCGATAAAAAGGCCAAGTAGAGGGACTTCCAGGTAGGAGACGTAGTCCTTCTATGGGACAAACGAAGAGAGCCAAAAGGCATGCACGGAAAGTTTGGTTCCCTGTGGAGAGGGCCTTTTAAGATAAAGCAGCTCAATGGAGAGAATAGTTTCTATCTCTCATATCTAGATGGGACTGAACTCCCGCTTCCCTATAACGGGCAACATCTGAAAATCTTCAGGAAGTAGAGCTTGCTCTCTTCTTTATACAGTTTTATTTAGTTGTGTGTTTGTTTTTTTTTTGTGTTTGCTTTTTGTCTGTGGTGTGTTTCCCTTTCTGGTCGCCCTTATTTTTGACTCTGTAACCCAATGGATAGGCATGAGAGATCTGGTATTCTCTACCCCTGAGGTTCACTCAGAGATATTCCCCAGAAAGAGCCAGCTGTTATCCTACAAAATTGGCAAGGGAAATTTTGCAGATAACCCTACCGGAACTTTGTTCCGGTCCCTTGTCAGGGACTCCTTGTGTTCGGAACATTGCAAAATCCCTTCCCGGGAAATCTAGTTTTCCGAACTTAGCCATTTTTGGGTCTTTTTGGTTGGGTGCACATAATGACCATGCAACATCATGTTTTGGTGTGCCCCTTTAAAATCCTTTGGTGCATGCTTTCTTGTGTCGACAAATGTTTTCATGCGCCACACTATGTTGAGCCTTCCTCGCATGCGCCAAGGCTTATGCGCTTTCCTACTAAAAATCCTTTTGTTGCGCCGAGTTTCAGTGCACCAAAGGCGCACATAATCTTATGTCGAAACCACTTTCGGTGTGCCCAAGGTGTGCATAACTCCGTGTTTGCATGGCTTTTGGTGTGCCAAGGGCACATTCTTTCATGTGTCGACACTGCTTTTTATGCACCATTTAAAAGGTTGGTGGCGCATTTATTACCTCCTCGCCTATATATAGGCGCATCTGCACTGTCATTGTCACCTGAACAATCATGTGATATCTTCTCTGAGCCTGTCAGCGCACCTTCCCTATCGTTTTCAAATCACTTTGTGGACCCGTTTGTGCTTTTTCATCATTATATATCCTGGTAAGAGGTCCTCACTCCTTTTTTGTGTGTTTTGTGCTTTGGTTTTTATCTGCTGGCTGGCTGGTTGGGTTTAATATAAACTATGAAATCATGTTTTTATCCCCCTGTTGCTGTCTTTTCTTTCCTTCACCATGTCCTTCCCCCCCTCTTTCTAGATCTGCTGGGAAGGGGACTCTGTCCTAAAGTAATGACTAAAAAATCTTGGTTTAAGCCTCTTCATCACCCAAATGCCCCCTTAAAAGAAGCTTAAACCATATGCAAACACCTTAGTGAAGAAGTCATGGCTTGGAAGGAGACTGTAATATTTTTCTCCTTTGGCACATCTGTCACCCCTGCAACATGATCAACAGTCGCAACATTAGCGCACCCACCGTGCCTGTTACAAAAAGAGCAGTTGTGCCCTCAAAGCGCGCTTCCTTAGTTTGTTACAAACACTTACCCTACACCCTCTTTGGTGCACCAAACTCATTTGTTGCATCATTTTAAACCATACCACTTGGCACACCTTGCGTCTATGCAACACCAACTAAATCTACGCCAAGTGCAAACTATTAACAAGGCGCGGGCGCATCCTTGCTTACAACAACATCATGTTGTGCAGACCTCCCATGTTCCCCGCCAAGTTCCCCTATTGGCACATGAAAATATGATGTTACATGCATTAAACCCGCGCCCTTTGGCGCATCCTGTACCCGTGTAACATGAAAATAAGTTGCGCCCTCTATAAAATGAATACACATGGCGCAAGTGCACTTGTCCTCACAATAACAAAAATGCAACCTGCAATATCCATGTACCATGCGCCCTTTGGCTCTGATTTGTCCATTGCAATAGCCCTTTCCTGTGTGCCTTGTTATTTAGCCCTGTAAGCTGCAGCATTCATGTGCCCTGCGCCCTGAAGCCTCAAAATCACTAACTCTTTCTTCTGTTAACACTTTAATGGAAGATCAAATGACTAATACAACCTTTTTGCGTTGGGTCTCACTTCTTCTTCGTGCAGATTAGCAACTAAGCTCAGAGTTACATATGTCAACATCAAGCAAGAGGCCTACCAAATCCAAGGGTAAAGCGAAGCTTACAGAAGAGGAAATGAAGTACAAATATCAGAGGGTTAGAATGCCTGAGTCCCAAGCAGAGTGTAACCTAGACATTAGGGACTCAGAACTGGGTTATATTGATATGGAGGAATTCTGGGTCAGAACCCAGAAAGTCACAAGAAGTCCATGGATGGACAAACTAATGGGCAGTACACTACATTTTGTAGGCAGTATCCCTGTTAGTGCCATAAACAATGAGTTTATTATGGTGGTTGCCCGATGCTACAATAAAGACACAAGATGTGTCGTGAATGACAAGGGTGAGGTCATCATCAACCTCACTGCCCGCCACTTTGAGATAATGCTCGGCATTCCCCATCACTGGCACTTTGTGGCCATCAACCAAGAATACTGCATCATGTCCTGGGACGACAATGAAGATCAGTGTATGCAGCTGATGAACGAAGTTTATCTCAAGAACAAAAAAGTAGTGACTCGGTGGCCACAAGTCATTCATCGCAATGAATTTTCAGAGGAACTCAGGGACACAATTACGTTCCTAAGTAGAGTCTTTGGGCTTCCTGATGCCCATTACTTCCATAAATGGATGTTGTGGTATTTGGAAACAATGAACAAAAATATGCCTGATCAATGCTTTGAATGGGTAGAAATTATAAGCAGCATAATCTCTGAGCAGCTACAACAATTCAACACAACAGGGAGGTTCTATATGAGCTCCTATGTGGTCTATGCTGCAGCTTCAGAGAGGGACTATCCAGCTTTGATGTGGAGTGGGGTATGGCCTCAAGTGAAGATCTATGAATACTATCCAGAATTGAAGCTGGAGAATAGCATCCCCCAATTCACAAAGATTAATGATGCATTTTTCTACCTCATCATCTACCTGTTGAGGCCGAATATGACTCACGGTCATATGACCAAGAGCATCGTGGTAGCCACGGAGAAATGGGGGGCCCTATTCACCCAATTCCCCACGTTCACCTATCTAAGGGCGGCCAACTTCTTGGGGGAACCAACTAAACTGCCGAGGTACGCCGGTCCCAAGTTGATCCTGTTGGAGCTATCGAGGCAGCTAATTACCTACCACGAGAAATGTCTCAAGAGGAAAAAGGGTGGAACTCCTTTCCCCCTCACAGTGGGTAGGTATACATGTCTTACTCACCACAAGGCAAAAGACATGTTTGCAGAGCTAGAGCTGTTGAATCTGAAACACAATTTCCCAGCAAGACCCACCTTCGACCCAAGGAATTGTCTACCTAGGGCTAAGATCGACCCGATCCACATTCCTCAGATCGAAGACATCTACATCGACATCATTCATGAGGATGAGCTTAGGAGGAAGGACCATTCTCATTTGGCCTTAGCAGAAATTATCCAGTACGGGGTGGCCATCATCCCCAAAGGCTACTAAACTACTGAGCAGGAAGTGGATCAAGTATATCTTGATACAAATGGGGACGAGTGGCCTTTTGCAGCAATTGATAGAACCAAAGCACCTCAAACAATTGAGGAAAGGGACAAGGAAACTCTGCGTAGAACAGAGCATTGGTGCCGGATGAACGGGCTCATCTACCTCAGAGTTGATTTCACAACCTCTCCGTTGGGTAGCGCACCTCCTAGATCAAAACAGCAGCCTAAAGGCAAAGGTAAAGACAAAGAGGGTGAATCCAGTTCCACCTAGGAGGAAGCCCCAGAAAGTCCTCCTTCCGCCTCACAAGAACGGGTTGAAATCCCGAAAAGCACAGAGGAAGGAATAGCGGAGGACATTCCAATTAGCACATCCACTCAGGATGTCGCCACTATTACAACAATTGAGGTCCTTTCTGTCTCTTCTCCCTCTCCTCTTTCCCCTCCTCGAGTGACCCAAGTGACCATTCCTTTGGTCGTGTCCTCTCCCCCTCCTTCCACTGTTCCTCCCGCTTCCTCGTCCATCTTCTCCTCTCTCGCAGAGTTGTCCCCCTCCATTTCTTCCCTCATTTCTGAGCTCCCTTCCCTTCCTATGTCTTCCTCTCCTACAGTATTTCTTCCTCTTGTGGGCACTTCTTTGGCTGTTCTCTCTATGCTGCCGCCGCGAGTCTCCATGTTTTTCCCTTCTTCTACTACGGCTGCCCCCTTCTCTATTTCTGGCCCTTCTCCCATAAGTCCAGCTTGGATCTCCCAGCACTTGAGTCAACAGAAAAGGAAAGTTCCCATCACTCCGATGGACTTCTCCGTGATCCCATCAAAAGGGGCAAAGAAGAAAAAACCTATCACACGCTTCTCTCAGAGTGCTTCGGGAGAGAGGGTAATGGAGATCGCGTACCCCAATCCTCTAAAGGATAAAAAGGATCTGTCTCCGATAGATTATACAGTGACTCAAGTCAAAATGGGTACGTCTTCTGAAATCCTTCAAGGAGAGGCCCTATCTACAGTCGACGCCCTCTGCAAAAAGCTTCAAGAGGCAAAAGAAGAAAAAAGGTTGTTGAAAGAGCAAATTAAACACCTGCTCCACACCTTACAGAAGATGGGTAGTGCACCTCCCACAACTGTCACCGAGACTCCTGAGCCTCTGAGCCAAGATAAAATCAATGAATATGCTAAGATTGGTGAGCAGGGCATGGCATTTTCCGCTTGGAGGAGCCAGATTATCAAGGACAGTGAACGAGTAATCACCAAGTTCACTAATTTGTACTTAAACATCAACAAGGTGAATAAGGAACTCCAGGCATTGGCAGGACCCATATCTGAAGAGCTAGACCATGCTAGGCTACAGCATGAGACCTTCCAAAGAATGTTCGACTGTTCAGTCGAGGATCTGGTTAAGTTCGGTGTCTTCGGTCATCCCAGGGCCCTCAATAAATTCCTTTCTACTCTAGACTACTAGATGGATCAACTGGAATTTGTCCTTGAAAAGATCGATAAGGTGAAGGAAGAAGCCCTGGACACGATGCACCAAATGGAACGAATCATTCTCAACATGTCTCCAGGGCTGCTTACTCCTTCCTTCACCTTAAGGAAAGTTGATGAGACCATCCAGATCTTCAAGGAGATCATTTCGAAAGGGCTAGGGCCAGAGGTCACTTTTGACATAGAGTCCATCAATAACCTGCTGGCCTGTCAGGATTTTGTCGGATTCCTAATCGAAGCAGAGAGTGAATATTCCAAACTCCCAGAGAAGCTCATAGACACGCGTGAGACTTGCGAGGTGATCAGTGAGCGACATAAGGATCCTTCCCAGGATTAACTAGATCCCATGATCAGCAAGTTCATGGAATACCGTGCCCAATTTCACATCTCATCACCTGAACAACAACAGAAGCAGGATACCCCCTTTCGGCCGCAGGTTGACAACGATGAATGAATTCTCTCTCTTCTTCTCTCTCTCTCTCTCTCTCTCTTCGACTTTCTTTTTGTAAATGTCTAAAGTATGTTGACACAAATGATGACATCATCCATGTTGCACCATGGGATGATGTCATCCATCAAGTTGTCAAAAGTCAACATGACTTTGAGATATTTTGTAAATATTTTGTAAATAGGTGGTTGGTTCCTTTTTGCCTTCTTTCTTCTCCTTCTTCTATAAATACTCAAATACTTCTTGTATTTAGGTGTGGATATCTTTCATATGAAAAATAGAAGTAAGGAGAGAAATACTTTGAGATTCCTTGTAACAGAAGGAAATATTAATACAAATATTTAGACTTTGTGCTGAATACATGTGTTATTTGCATTAGATCTTTCTTATGTCAGATCTATGTGTTTATTCTATTAGAATCATATCTTCTGTTTTATTGTCATTTATTCATCAGTATTGCTTTGTTCATTTATGCAAGTAGGTTTGGCTCTGTTTACTACCGATCCCAAAACATAAACCCTCTGACCTTTCTGCTTTGGAATTCATTTCTTTTCTCCCTTCGGATCTGATCTTTCTTCATCCCCTCTTTCATTCCTTTCTCTTCGCAGTTGGAAATAAACCTACTAGGACGAGATCCCAACCCCCGAAGGCAGAATACTGTGAGACTTACACAAGAATCCTTCTGGTAGAATAGCAATAAACCAGTTTTTCTTTGCTGACTCAAAGAGGGGCTATGCCCCACACAGTGTTGCCTCGTTTATCCATAAATCTACCCAAGCGACAGATTTTTGAGCCAACAAATACAACATCTCAAGGCTACTTCTCAAGACTATGATAGTTCTTCTTCTACAACTCATTCTAATCCCATGTCTACTACATGTGCTTACACAATTGAAGCCAAAGTCTTACCATTACCAACACCTCTCAAGTTTGATCTAAATGTTAAGTAACATGATATGCTTTCTGAGCTCCTCATTCACCAGTTAATCAACTTTCCACCTAGTCATTAATGCCCTCCTTATCGGATTAAAAAATACAAAGGTCTCCCATTTTTCAATTATCATAGAATTAATGGACATCATGATGATGATTACTATGCTTTAAAACAAAGAATTGGTCACCTTGAACATCAGGGTTTTATTTCATTTGTTGCACAATACTCTGTTACATGTTCATCTCCAATGGTGAAATCTCATTGGGCTCCCAAATCTGATCCTATGTATAATGAGCATCATTATGTAAGTACTAATGTTCCTTCTCCATTAAGTTAAGAACCACCTATCCAACACAATTCCATACCATGTTTACAAATACTTACCCCAAATTTACCTCCTCACAATAAATGCATAATTCCTCCTTTCACTCAAACTAATACTTATATTGATGGCCAGGAAATTTTTCAAACTATACCACCACGGCATGGTATCTCTCACATCATCAAATAAATATTCATCCCTCACACACTTTAGGGGTATCACAGTTTCTCCTCCCCCTTCCATCAATATCAGTCGTCTCTTGTATCTACTACTATACTTCACACTTTGCGCTTCATGTCTATCTTTCTAAGCATGCTCACATCTTTGGTACACACATTGTACCATCATTACCCAATGAAAAAATCATGTTCTATGGTTTATGCTTGATTTTTGAGGGTTTAATTCCTCCATGAACCTCACTTTTCACATCTTGACTACTCTCTTTCACTCTGTGATTTATGACTATCTTTTTTTAGCATTAACTTATTTCTGGTTCACATCCTTTATCCTTATTACTCAATGATGCACTCTAGTGCTACGGTTCAAACTTGAATGTTGAGGAAACAATTAATTAACAAGCCTCACATCCTCTACTCTTTCTACACTTCATGCTTAGTGTTTCACGATACATATTTTCTAGCACCTACTCTCACACAATACATTCATTTCCCGATGATGCACTCTTGTTCTCTTGTTCATTCTTGATTGTGGAGCGGGAATTTATAAATGATCCTCATCTCATAGACATCTAATAGGGGGAAATTTGGATCCTCATCTCTTCACATATTGCATATCACACACACCATCACACTCACACATCATTTACATATCTTGGTTGTACTTAATGTTGTTAGTTTATTCTACTTACACGTTACGTTTTGTTTCCTATGCTAAACAGATTCTTAGTATGACATTATCTTTTTCTATATACACATGTGCGTTAACTTGGTATCTTTAGGTGAATGTAGGACCTTTCACATATTCATAAATTTTGTATGATGCTTGACACATCCCTTTACCAAATCTACCGAGGCTCCTAGGGGAATCCACTTTTACTACTTTCATACTCTACACATTACAGGTTTTATCATTTCACTTTTTACTTCTTACTTTTCACTAATCTCACACTCTTTGACATACTATTTATCTTTCTAACATGCTAATGGTTTCTTCATGTGTATAATTTTCCTTGCATGATCTATATAACCATGACTATCTGTCACATTTTGTTTCCTACTATTTACTGTTGTTTTCGGGCTATTCCAGATGGCTTGCTTAATCATTGTATGTTTTTGGCTACTTCAACCCTAATTTTCTTGTGACATTGTGAGTGATGTCCCATGTCTAAATCCATCTTTTTGTGGTCCATCTTGTCTTCCTATTTTCTTGTTACATTGTCTTCTATTACATGTTAGCTATTTTTACTCCTAACACTTGCTACTAGACTATCTTGTTTACATATGCCTTATTTTCTACCATGCACATACCCTACTCCCTGTAGGTATCCACTTTAGATTAGTATCTAGTCCTATCCTTTGGACCACATTCTCCTAAAATTTTATCATGCACCAAAAATGAGGGGGCATTAATATCGCCCCTACAAAAACTTAGAGATTCATAACAACACATCATAGTACATAATCAACACAGGAACACAATTACATATTGGCCTAGAATCATACTTGGGTCCAAAATATAGAGCAGACACTAGTTCCCAATCCTAGATAGTAGAGTTGGGAACTTTTTTCCCCTTAATCACTTGTGTCTTAGGGGAAAAAATAGTCAAATTTCTCAACTCAACGCAATCTCCAGTAGTTACAACATAGTTCTCCAGTATTAGGCACTTCCTCCAGTTACTAAATATGGCCTATCAGTAAATTTCAGTTACAAAAGGTTACAATCAGAACAAGAGAAATAACAGGAAAAAATTAGGGACGTACCATCTACAGTGGTGCTTATCCAAGAAGCATCATAGAAGGACAGAAATACTAGACCTCTTTCCCCAATACTAATCTTTTGGTGTAATATCACCCAAAAAACTCACTCTTGGCATGAGATCTCCCAAAAACATCACCATCTACATTCAAACCCAGTAAATCTAAGCAAACAAAATTTTTCTATCTCATACTCTCTCATACATCAGGGGCACACTTTCCTTTACACAATCTTTACATACTTATACACATATTACTCTGATTTTTCATATACATAACTTTGACTACTCTTTCTCTCTCTTTCTTATTTTATAGGTATGTCCTTAATACAGAAGAAGAATTAGTTCACATCAAAAATCACAAGTTCCAACAACACACTATCAAGCATACACTTCACCCCTAAGGTCTACATCCCTTTCCTAGTCTTCCTATTCTCCATGCTTCATTTTACGATCACTTCACGCTTTACTTGTCCACTCGACACGCTATTGGAAACACTCTTATCTATAGGATTATAAGGTACAAATATTCTATCTACTTTATGTTATCAAGTATTCACTTAACATCATAAAGTGGGGGAAATGTAGACATAAAATCTATGCACTTGGGTACATTTCGAGGTCCTAAAACATAGTAATATATTCATGATTTCTAAGTAAGAAAACTAGTGGTTGACAATTGGTTTTGGCCTATTTCTTTATCTCTTTTCTTTTTTTTGGTCTTACACACCTTACAGCCTTGTCAGAACTTAAATTATTTACCTTTTATGTTCTTGGACACTAGTTCCCAGTTAGGACACTAGCGTTTATGCACTCATATCCCTCCTGGGTGCTCTTAACCCTCTCTACCCTTTTCTCACTCTTTTTTGTCTCTATTACTTCTTGGGAATATTTTAACACTTTGGGTCAAGCTTGCAATTGTTAATTACGAAATTCAAACAAGGGAAGCATATATTTACTCATTTACTTCTCCAAAATCAAGGACCAAGCACTAGTATTATCTACTATCAATTTAACCTACATCTAAAGGCACAAGATCATTTTAAATGCATCCATATACCACATCCATATAAGGGACAAAGGTTACATCACTTTGCATACAAAACATAAGAGGGGAAGTTAATTTTATTCCATATCACACATTTTCATATTTGGAGCATTCTAGATCTAGCCCGCTATCATATTAAAACTTGCACAAGGGAAACTTAGGGCATCATTACACACACATTCACACATAACTACATGGATTCCAAAATGTACTACAACACTCGATAAAAATTTCACTCTTCGGGTGACCATCGGGGTCAGTCTGACTCCAAATTTAGTATCTTTTTTATTAGATTTGATGTGGTTTGTGGATATATACAACTAGATAATTGTTTTACAGGTTACAATCATGATCAGAAAAAGGATCAAAATTAGAGAAACAAATATAGATCAATAGTGAAGCTACTTATGCACATAAAAGGACATAACTTAAGCACGTAGCTGGACACTAATGCCTAGACCAGTCACTAACACCAAAGTAATCCTTTTCTCCCATGGGAACTTCCATCCTACATAATTTTGTGTTCCATAACCTCCAGTGAGCCTTGACGACACTACTTTTTTTTTGCTTCATCTATTCACCTACCCAGATCATCTCCAGGTTGCACAAAATCAGCTAAGTCACCCTATCTCCTTCTCTTACTTAGGGTTTCATATTATCGCATGCTTTTTTGTTTTCCATTTACTCTATATTATCACTTGTATATCATTCATTATAGAATTTACTCTAAAATGTAGATTTAATTTAATTTATATTAAATTTGTTGTTTAATTTCTTTCTAGATCTCAACTGTAGGTTATTGATGGACTTTACTTACATTGTATCCTCTTGTTTAGCTTCATTAATTGATGATGTTTGTTGATTTCTTGAATTTTAGATTAGTTGAGTTGATAATTGGGTCTAAGTTACTTGTCCTCCCTATGGTTTTAATTGTGGTGGTGGCATCAAATCCTGTTGTGGAGGAAATTTTCTTGGTTAATTAAAGGTTTGTTGCTAAGACCATTATTAATTTGGCCATGGTTGTGGATTAACTGGTGGCATCCAATTTTTTTGATTGAATTGAGGCATCCACAGTTGTTGATTTGGGAAACACATTCAATTTTGTTATTTCCAATCATGTTTCCCCCATGTAGATGTAAATTTCTTGTTGGAACACTACATCATCCAATGGATTGGAGGAATTGGAGAAGGTCTTGGATGAAATTAATTTTTATTATTTTTTCTTTGGACATAGTTTTTCTCTATTGTTGGTTGAGTAGTCTTGTTCAATATTTATTTCATAATAGGAATAAAGGTATAGTTATTAGTTTCATGTTCATTGAATTCAAAATTTAAACATGTGTCTATGTTGTTTAAAGGACAATCCTTTAAGGGATACATTTTTATACGCCTAGGAAAATACATGTTCAAATATTCTTTGGAAACATTGATTTTGGCTTTAAACCCATCCAAGGTAGATGTAAGTTGTGTTAGGATATCAATTTTCATGTTGGAGAGATCTTCCATGAGCTAGAAAGTATCATAGAAATATTTTATAGTTATGTTTTTCCTGCTACTTCCCCTTGTTTTATAGTAATTCATGTATAACTCAAAAAATTGTTGAAGGTTAAGCTTATCCACATCACCTCTTCCCATCAGATTAAGAGTCTCTCTTGTTTTTTATCAATTCCTTTGAGAAAAACCATTTTACTAAGTTCTTCATCTATCCCATATCCACTTCTTATATGGATACAAAGAAATTTGTCTAGATATTCTCCCATATTTTCATCTTCTTTTTGTCTAATTTGAAATAATTCCTCCTTCCCATCCCTTCCCCTATATTAAACATGATATTTGTCTAGAAAACTAGTTTCCATTTCTTCCCAGGAATCGATGGAGTTAGGTTTCAATCCCATGAACCACCTCATCTTATAATATTCAAGAGTGGAAGGAAAAAGCTTGAGATTATATTTATCATTTTATAGTTATATGTTTGGCATAAGGTTTTAAATTCAAACAGGAATTGATCTGGGTCTTTTGTTGTCATTCCTCTAAAGGTGGGTATAATATATAGAGAAATTTATTTCATAGGGACATCTTCTTCATATAAGAGTATTGGATAAGTGAAAGTGTATCACATGGGTATATTCCCTTAGGAAGGTTCTTCTACCTGATCACCCATGTCTATGAAGAGATTGTATAATACACAAATTTCAAGTTCAATGTTAGTCTCAGTTTCTATTTCCTTGGTTTTGTTATTAAATTCTTCAAGGATTCTTCACACTATTTTTTTGAGATATTTTACGTGTGTATCTTCCTTTGGAGTCTCGAAGCCTGTACATCAATTTTTATCATGTGAACAGAGGTTGGCATCATTACTATTTGTATACTCTTTGCTTTAATGGAAAAATTGGCTAGAAACAGACCCAAAATGATGGGTCGTTATGGGTTTTAATAATTTAATCAACTAACTTTTTGTTGATGTCACTCTAACCAAAGATGTTCCCAAGGAAGTATACAAAGAAGAAAAGGAATATATAACTGGTTAGTCTAGTTTTTGTTTTTAGGGGTTGATTATTTGCTTAGGTTGTTTTTTTTTAACTAACTACTAGAAATAACATCTTCTACTATATCTAGAAATAAATAAATTCTAATCTACTGAAATCATAATCAAATAAGTTTTAATCTGTTAAAATAAACATTTAAAAAAGAAATGCATTTACAGAATGAAACTACTCTAAATCATACTTGTAAGAGTTGAAAATACTTATAAAGGAAATTTTCAAGAATTGAAAGTCAAAATAAAAAAAATACGGTGAAGGAAATTCTAGTCCAAATACTATAATGTTGAAATTATTTGTTATCAAACTGTTGGCTTGGAAACTTTTCTTGAGGGAAAATTGTGGGTTTCCAAAACAACACTATGGGAATCTAAGTCCCTCTACTTATAATGGGGTTTGTCGTATTATGCATGAAAATCAAGTGGATTCGATGGTGGGTTTTCAACCAGAGATCCACAGGGGCACTCCACTAACCCTATGGAAAAGCCTGAAATTGCTTGCAAGGATGGAAAATGGTCTGAGAGTGGGAAAGGGGAGTGGGAATGAAGGAAAGGAAATCAATGATGAAGGTAGAAAATCAGAAGCCTGCATACATTGACTAGAAATTTACAACATGCATTTTAATGGAAGAAAGAATACGAATTTGCAAACCAGAGTTATAAGACTGAACAAAAATGCATTGGTCACAAAGTACCAATAGAATCCTTGGTCAAAGGGGCATAAAATCCATCTTTTCTTATTGCATCTAGAATGGAAACTCATACAATGAAAGGAAATGGAATAAATTTTATATAAAGAAGTTGAATAGAAGAATGGCAACTATATTTTTTTGTCCTCTGTACATGAAAATCATTTACAGTTTTTAAAAATTTGATTGCCCACCCCTTTATAAATAATTACAGAGCACATGAAATAGCATGCCAGGAGCCATTGCAACTTCCCAAGGCATCCAGAAAATAGTTACAATCGAATCCCATCATTTCGCATTGTTTTGGATTCTTCATCCGCAGAAAAATGGCCATGGCGGAAAATGCCAGAGAAAAAATGATTAAAATGGTTACATCTTTTCTAGTTCAAATGTAGACCGTTAGATATTCCTTATGCACCTTTGAATTTGATCCATCCACGTGGTAGAAAGAGATTGGAGTGGCCACGGGTGAGCTTTTTACGTTTCACTGCTTTTTTGAAATCAGAAATTTGGAACGATTTCCTCCATTGGCCCGCTTTGACTTTTCAGAGAGGACACGTGGCATGATTTGGTTGGATATGGGGTCACGGCTCCATTTAGAACACTTTGAGCCTTTGTTGGAAAAATTTCAAAATCACAATCGCCTCCATCGGCCCACTCTCGTTGTTAACATGGCAGCATCCTATTCGTTGCGGGGATTGAGCCTTGTTATTTTCTTCGTCCACCCAGGCTTGCAGATATGCCATCGCCATTTACACTTGTTGCCAAAAATTTAAAGTGATAAAGAAACCTCCTTAGCCCTGCTAGTCTGCCTTGGGCAAAAACTACAATTTAAGTCCCCTGAGCCATATCTTGCAAAATATAAGGAGTTAGATCAACTTATTTACCTTTTTGGAAAGGGGAAGAAATTTCCCATCTAATGAAGTAGCTTCCAAACATCCTTGAGCTCTTGGGAAGTGCCTGATTTCAAAATAATCTTACTAGACCATTTTTAAAGGGTACCAACTCAAAATTTATAAGTCCAGACATGATAAAAGAAGGAAACTTTTTTAGGAGACAACACAAACATAATCAAAATTTAATACTATAAGAAAATAGGGACATAAATACCAACTAGAAAATCAAGTCCTTGGTTGAGTGGGCCCTTTCTCTTCCTCGGCTTGGGTTTTTAACACAATATTCTCATAACAACATATATTTATTAATCAAAAGAGTTTCTTACATATAACTAAAAACAAATTACAATAGAAAACTTCTCTCACCACAGTTTTATATCTCACTCCTCCAACACATGCCCAAGAATATATGCAAATGGATATGAGGTAAGGTTTAGAAGTTTATTACAATTCATAGAAGAGTGATAGAAACCAGGTTCTTTGTTTTTATCCTTGATTAAATTCTTTAACGGATCCTTATGATGGATCATACCATGTTAACTGATGAGGGTTTTCAATCCTCTCCATTAATAATTTCAATCCAGGGCTCATGTCTGATGGCTATATGCATTAAGAGAAAAAAATATCTTTATAAAAAAGCTCTGTTAAACACAATCCAAGCTTGCATAAAATAAATCACACATGCAAAAATGTAAAGGCACACTTGCAGAAAAATATTTTGCATGATAAAAATCACACTTTGCATAAATGAAATTACTGAATTAAAAATAAGGAAAGATAAATAAGACATCTGCAGGTTCACAAAAGAAATTGTAGAGAAAGAAGGATTACATAACACAAAATTAGAAATCACAACAAAAGGAAAACCAACATTAATAAAGAAATGAACATAACACATTGATCCATCTTCCTTGGAATGAGTGGCTAGCTCATTCCTTGGGAGAGGACTTAATTCATACTTTTTAATTCAAAACTTGCAAAACAATTTCACTCAGAAGATTAACAAGAAAGAACGGATATATATTTCTTGGTAGGGAAAAATTACATATAAGAGTGTGGGAGGTTGCATTTATAATTCATGCATCCAACCAACTCCTTATTTTGAGAAATACAATACCAATCTTATCTTTATTCCAATCCCAACAATTAATATCTCCATCTCCACAAAATATGGAGAGAGATATATTATTGGAGTCAAAGTCTTATCTCACTATTTTAGGAAGACTTTCTTCCAAATATTTTCCTTACTTTTTGGTAACAAGAATCACAATGATTTTATTTTCCTACATTATTAGAAGGAGGTTTTTCCTTAAAAATTACGTTTGACCAAATACCTCTCCTAGATTTTCCATTTGACTTTATTGTTTCTAATTGTGGAACTTTTGGTGCTCGTCTAATACACTTTTTCCTTGGAACTGCAGCTCACTAAAAGTTAGATTTATCTTTATTGGTAAAACTGTAGCAAATCTAAATGAATTTTTTTTAAAAATATTACTATGAACAAAAACCTCTCTCATATTTTCCATTTGAATTTTTTGTTTCTATTTGTGGAACTTTTAGTGCTCATCTGATACACTTTTTCCTTGGACTGTAGCTCACTAAAAGTTAGATTTCTCTTTATTGGTAAAACCTGTAGCAAATCTAAATGAGGTTTTTGTTAAACACATTTCTATGAACAAAAATTTCTCTCATATTTTCTATTTGATTTTTTGTTTCTATTTTTGGAACTTCTCATTTGATACATTTTTTTTCTTAGACAAGCTCACTAAAAGTTAGATTTCTCTTTATGGGTAAAACATTTAGCAAATCTGAATGTGAGTTTTTGTTAAACACATTGTATGAAAAAAAAGAACATCTCTCAAGTTTCCCATTGAATTCTAACTCTTAATTCATCATTTTGATGCAGGTTTCAGAACTAAATTTGACATTCCATAGTTTCCTAACTAAACCTGCAAGTTCTGAAACTAAAACTGTAGGTTCCAGAGCTAACTCTAATTGTTCCGGAACAAACTAAAAACAACTATAACTTTTTCACATGATCTTGGATTGAGATGATTTTTTTTTTTTGAACTTGCATAATTTTTCGAGAAGAATCTGGATATGAAATCATATTTGAGTTTAGATATGCTATCCATGATCAATTCCACTTTTCCCAAAACTAGCATTATCTTTCCTTTATGGCCTGCATACACAAGACTTTGCATCTTTCCCAAATAATCAATAGGATTAGTCAACAAAATAGATAACAAAATACTTCTAAAGAATGAACAAGATATATATCCTATATTCTATCTTAAGAAAACTATAAGTTCCAAGATTACATTTAAATCCACTTTCAAAGGTAACTTGGAAGGATAAAATAATGGTAATTTATGGCCAATTTATGGCCTCATCATTTGCCCCACACCTAATCTTATGCATGTCGTTATGCATTATATTATTTTCTCCTCTTCTTAGAGTCTTCTCTACATGGAGCTTATGGATGTATGCATTCCATATATAGTTCAAGGACAGGTTCTTCTAGATCTCCTTCTGTTGGTTTTTATTTCATTTCTTTTACAACAAGTTCTTGTGTGGGTCTCCTGTTATTTTTTATTTCTTTTACAGTAGGTTCTTGTGTGGATCTATTTCTGTTGTTTTTTATTTCCCTTCTTTTATAGAAGGTTATTGTGTGGTTCTTCTTCTGTTGTTTTTTATTTCTTTTTTTTACAACAGGTTCTTGTGTGGATCTCCTTCTATTGTTTTTTATTTTCTTTCTTTTATAGTAGGTTCTTGTGTGGATCTCCTTCTGCTGTTTTTTATTTCCTTTCTTTTACAAAAGGTTCTTGTGTGGATCTCCTTCTGTTGTGCCTCATATTTAAAATCAAAATGCATACATCATTTTCTCATTCTCTCCAACACCTAAGCTCATACATGTTGTTTATTCATGGCTTCCCATAAATTAGACTCCAAAATTTTGATTACAAAGAGGTGCACATATTTTTCATATTTGTAAGTAGGGGAGATATGAATTTTATCTTGCCTTCCTTGGAGATCTTAAAAGTGGATCTAGCTGTAATAAAAAAACTTACAAGAAAGCTTAAAAATAAAATAGTAGAAAAAAATAAATTGATCACACCTCTAATTTTCCTTGTCATCCTATTGTTAACATGGTCAAATAGTTCCAAGAAGGAAGCCACCAGGTAACAGTTGATTGCCTTTGAAGAAGAGTCACCCCATATTTGCCTTTGATTGGCTAGCAAGCTAGTTTTCCAATCAAAGTTTTTTTTGCCCTTTGATTGGCCAACAAGCTAATTTTCAAATCAAATTTTTTTTTTCTTTATTTTTTTTGCCATTTTTTTTTTCCCATTTTTTTTTCATTTTTTAGCAAGTTGGTTTTCCAATCAAATATTTTTGAGATTTTTTTTGTTGAAATGATAGTATGAGAAGGATTAGAGAAAAAGTTGATCCATCATCAGACTATATTCATTAAAGTGCAGCCTGTGTAAAATAGGAAGCAATGTCTGAGATCTCATAAAAACCTCTTTGCATACTTGGTAACTCCAAGAAGATTTTCAAAAATTGTGTAGACAATTTCTAGGTCTTCAAAGCCCAACTTGAAATGTGCATTATCAGGATCACCATAGTAATCTTCAAAGCCCAAACTAGTGATCTTAGGAGATGGAGAGTTGTTAAAAAGAGAGAGTGGAGGTATTCGTGGGTCCCTCCAAACTGCTCCTTGGTTGATATTGTTGGTGCTCAAAAATTTGCATGCTAGTATCAAGAACAACTCTGGAAATTCATGTGGATGTTAGCATGAAAAAATCATTTGCCTTGTTATTCACAATAATTACTTCTTAATGTTATATAGGCATATACAAAAATGAAGAAGTTGAAAGACATGAAAACAATTTTTCTAATGGATATGGTTCAGGGATTGAATTTTATCATGGGATGAAAAACTAATTTAGATGGGTGAATTTATTATGAGTGGGTTTTTATTTTGGCTCTAATGAAGTCCCTGAATATGGATGGAGTTAATTAGAAATGCTACCACTTCATTATTACAAACTGGATAAGCCAGTTTTTGACTAAGGTTATGTGCAATAATATCACTAAGCTGTTAGTGGATACAATGGGGAATGGTGGTGGTTTTCAATAATGGAATTTTATATTTCATCAACTGGATCTACTTCCAAATTCAATATCATATTTCTACCATTTCTTCATAAATAGAATCTAGATCTGAATTCTTTTTCCATATCATTATACCTTCTTGATCAAACATCACAGTCATTTTTCTTATACACAGAGTTAGTTTGTGGGGAGGTAAATATTTACAATCTAATATTCCTAATTGCAGAAATAAAATTTTAATCTATATTGCATGAAATAAATATTAATCTATTTGCAGAAAATAAAATTTTAAAGAACTACCTCCAAAATACTTCCTGTCACAGAATTTTCTAAGAGGTATTCTATTGTTACTAGAATATTCTCTTAGAAAACTCTGAATCTCTTAATAACACCATGTCTCTTAGAAACAATGGCAACTAAAATGATGAGGGTCATCAATCCTCTCCATTAATAATGTCAATCTAGGGTTGGTGTTTGATGGTTGTATGCATTAAGAGAAAAATGATATTTGGAAAACAAAACTTTTTTAAACACAATCCAAACTTGCATAAAATAAATCACACATGTAGAAATGTAAAGGCACACTTGCAGAAATAAAGTTTTGCATGAAAGAAATCACACTTTGCATAAATGAAATTGCCTTGAATTAAAAATAACTGAAAGATAAATAAGACACCTGTAGGTTCACAAAATAAATTGTACAGGAAAGAAGGATTACATAACATAAAATCAGAAATCAACAACAAAAGGAAAACTAAAGAAAGGAACATAAAGAAAGAAATGAACATAACACATTGATCCATATTCCTAGGAATGAGTTTTCAGATCATTCCTTGGAAGAGAACTTAACTCATACTTATAATTCAAAGCCTATAGAACAATTTCACTCAGAAGATTGATGAGAAATAATGGATATATATTTCTGGTAGGGAAAAATTACATATAAGAATGTGGGAGGTTGCATTTATAATTCATGCATCCAACCAACTCCTTATTTTGGGAAATACAATCTACTCTTATCTTTATTCCAATCCTAACAACTAAGATCTACATCTCCACAAAATATGGAGAGAGAGATATTATTGGAGTCAAAGTCTTATCTCACTATTTTAGGAAGATTTACTCCCAAATCTTCTCCTTGATTTTTGGTAACAAGAATCACAATGATTTTATTCTCCTACTTTATTGGAAGGAGGTTTTTCCTCAAAAAATTACTTTGACCAAATACCTCTCCCAGATTTTCCATTTGACTTTGTTGTTTCTGACTGTGGAACTTTTGGTGCTCGTCTGATACACTTTTTCCTTGGACTGTAGCTCACTAAAAGTTAGATTTATCTTTATTGGTAAAACCTATAGCAAATATGAATGAGGTTTTTGTTAAACACATTACTATGAACAAAAACCTCTCTCAGATTTTCCATTTGACTTTTTTTCTATTTGTGGAACTTTTAGTGCTCGAATGATACACTTTTTCCTTGGACTATAGCTCACTAAAAGTTAGATTTCTCTTTATTGGTAAAACATTTAGCAAATCTGAATGAGGTTTTTGTTAAACACATTACTATGAACAAAAACCTATCTCATATTTTCTATTTTACTTTGTTGTTTCTGTTTGTGGAACTTTTAGTGCTCGACTGATACACTTTTTCCTTGGACTACAACTCACTAAAAGTTAGATTTCTCTTTATTGGGAAAACATGTAGGAAATTTGAGTGAGGTTTTTATTAAAAACATTGCTATGAAAAAAAATACTCTCTCAGTTTTCCTATTGTTATTCTCTGATTATTCACAATTCCTGATTTTATGCAGGTTCTGAAAATAAAACTGCAAGTTCTGGAACTAAAACTGCAAGTTTCGGAACTAAAATTGCAAGTTCCAGAACTAAAATTGTAGGTTTCGAAGCTAATTTCAATTGTTCCGGAGCTAACTAAAAATAGTTATAACTTTTGCACACGATCTTGGATTGAGATGATTCTTTTTTTGAAATTACATAATTTTTTGAGAGGAATCTGAATATGAAATCATATTTGAGTTTAGATATATTATCCATGATCAATTCCACTTTTCCCAGAACTAGCATTATCTTTCCTTTATGGCCTGCATACACAAGACTTTGTATCTTTCCCAAAAAATCAATAGGATTAGTCAACAAAATAGATAACAAAATACTTCTAAAGAATGAACAAGATATATATCCTATATTCTATCTTAAGCAAACTATAAGTTCCAAGATTACATTTAAATCCACTTTCAAAGGTAACTTGGAAGGAAAAAATAATGGTAATTTATGGCCAATTTATGGCCTCATGATCAACTAGAATATGAAAAAATAACATTAAGTTACAAACTATTCATTACCCTCTACACATCATCATGCATCTCTTTGAGGCAATTACTTGGAAAAACCATAATCATTAGTCCAAAATATTCAACAAGGATCAAATGTGTTACTTTATATTTGGATCTAATCAATTCCAACCATCCCATGCATTAATCAATGTGTTTGAAATAAAATTATTATAACTTGTGATATAATGGGTCAATCTATGGACTCATCAAGAGACATAGAAAGAACCATATCTTGAGTATTTCTGTAAACACCAGTTCCTAGATTGGACGTTAACACCCTGGAGGTACTATATCAGTCCAGGAGCTCTTATCCTTGAGATTTTTTATATCTAGTTTCTGATATAGAGCTTGCATAGCCTGTAATTTGTCATTCTAGATTACTCTCCAATCCAGAATCACTTCATACATATAGATAAAATTTGAGTCAATATAAATACCATATTTATCACCCTTTCTTGCATTTATTTTTCTTGATCTTTCTTATTTACTGTTTTATCTATATGATCAACAATGTCCTTCTATTAGATTTAAATTTGTTATATTAGTTTGTTTTATGCATGTATTTTGAGGTGTTGAGTTATGGAGTTAAATTGCTTCACAAGTAGCATGTTTTACAACTAGCACGTTTACATAGTAACCGGCGTCGGTTGGGTAACCGGCATCAGTCACCTGGGAGGAAATGACATTGGTCAAGAAACCAACACCGGTCAACAAACAGGGAACTAAAATCGGTTAGGGAACCAACATCGATCAGTAGACAGGGAACTGACACTGGTCACTTGTGCATGATTGTTTATTTAACTCACGGGAGTTAGATCTAAATTTTGTTATAAAGTTAATCTAAAGGTTGTAAATGCATGGCAAAAGTGCCCTAAATTTGTATATGCTTATATAATAATGAAATCTAGGTTTAGAAGGTTAATTAGATGAATCCTTGGTTAAGAGGATGAAGAAGAAGAAAAAGAAAGAAAAGATTACATGAAGACAGAGATTTCATGGAAATAAGCTGGATAGAAGGAAATAGTAGGTACAATTATGGAAGGTACATCTCAACAGTGAGAAGATGGTAACATCTTGTGATGTATTTCCTTTTGTATTGTATTATCTCAATTTAATGGTTTGCATAGTATGCAAACAAAAATTATTTCTTCTTGTAGATCCACATGTTGTTGTGAGATCTTGTATTGTATATTCTACTTGTAGATCCACATGTTATTGTGAGATCTTATATTGTAGATCTAAGAGGTAGCTGAGATCTTATATTATTAGATACACAAGTTGTTGTAAGAACTAATATTGTAGATCCATGAGATAATGTTGTATTCTTAATCTATGTAGATCTAGTATTGTAGAGGAAGTTGTCTTCATGTTTGCACAGGTTGATGCAGTGATGGAAATACATAATTTTTGGTGCATAGTTATAGTTGCACATATGGTAGACCCATGTGAGAGGTCTTGTTGCAGATTCATATGAGAGCTTGGTTATAGTTCAGAGATACAGTAATTCTTAGTATGTGATATCTGGTGGTGTTTGGAATCACATTTGTAGTGCAATCATGGAGATCCATTTAGAGATTTGGAGGAGGAGATACTCTTAGAGAGATGCATTTTACTGTTGTGGGAAAAGTTGGTTTGTACTCTTGTTTATTATATATATGAGATATCTATCTTTGGTGGACGTAGCCCACATTTGGTGAACCATGGTATATGTTGTGTTATGTGTGTGTATGTTTGTTTTGATTTAGATTTATCTAGTTTACATTTCCCCTGATGTAGATTTTGGGGAATTGTTCCTATTTCTGTAGTCTTGATTGCCAACAACTGGTATTAGAGCATGGTTAGCTTGGTTATATTGGTTATATTTCAGAGTAATTGTTTTCTTCAGTTTTGTTAGTGGTATTACTGACAAATGGATGATAGCAGAATTTTGTTTTACCTGATGTGAAAATTATAGGAAGAGATTTAATCTGAAGTGGATAAATCTCAAGTGGGAACTGGAAATGAACAGTTGCATTAAAATGACAGTGACCGGAAATGGTAGGATTACCGATGCCAGAAAATTTCCATAATAGATGTTAGCATGGTGACCATGGTCTGTTAGAGAGGAACTGGCATCGGTACCCTGTTTTAAACAAGAAATCACAAATCTAAAGAAATTTGAGAAGATGCAATTATTGTTTCTTGATTGTTGAGGTGTCCCTGATTCTTGGAGGCACAGGTAGGTTGGTTAGATTGCAGATCAAGATTATAGAGGTATGTTTTTGTTACCTTGGTATTCCAGTGCTTGTATATTGCACATGTATGTTTGGGATTGCAGATCTGGATCTAAGTATGAGATAGAGGAGTAGTTATGCATCTTTTGGTATAGTTAGATGCATGGGCTTCATTAGAGAGGTAGGATATTATAGCACAAATGAAGATGGGGCTTCCATTAGAGAGGAAAGTGCTATCCAATGTTTCCCCTTAGGGTCAAAGCACAATGTTGTGTCCCACTTTGTGTCCCAAAAACGCGAGTAAGAAGTTGGGCAGGATCGAAAATCGAGGGTGTTTGCACGAATACCCTTTCACGTGAACCCCCTTCGCCCGAACTGCCACGTAGGACAAAGAAACTAGTGAAAGGAAAAATTGATCAAACACAACATTACACAAGAGAAAATGGAGGGATTCATTCAGCCACAGGAGCTTACATTTCGAGGTTGGTCTAATATGGTTGAAGTAGGCCCAAGAAAGTTACAGAGAATTTTGGGAAATGAATAATCTCTGAAATTTCAAACTTTGGAGGTGGAGCCTTTCAGAGGTAAGAGAAGCAGGTAAAAATAAGAAAAGACATGAAATCTGAAAGGGTTCGGATTTTGGAGGTCAAAATTGATTTGGGTGTCAACGGTGCCATGGATTGGGAATTTCATAGGTTCAGAGGTTTGTTGAGCAAAATGGAAAAACACAACCAGAAGTATGAAATCCCAAAAGTCTTGAGTCCAAAAGAGTTTAGATTTTGGAGGCCAAACTTACTTCTGGGGTCAACGTGGAGGGATTTTCGGACTTTCAGAGCTCCCAGCTTCAGAGGTTCCGATTTCAGACTTTTGGAGGTTCCGATTTCAGACTTTTGGAGGTCCCGATTTCATAGGTTTGGGTTTTGGAGTTTTGAAACTCTCAAGCACTCAATCAGATGAACAATAACATAAACTCTAAAATGGAAAGGTCCAAAGTTCTAAATTCTTAAAGTCTGAAATTTCAAACTTCATACTTTCAGAGATTCAGAGGTCTTGGCGCGATCAAGCAGATGAACAATGTCATGAATTCCAAAAGGCATAAGTGCTGAAACTCGAAATTTTGAATTTCAGACTTCGGGGTTTCAGAGGTTCAGGTTTCAGAGTTTCAAAACTCTCAAGCCGATTTGCCAGTGAATAGTTCCAATGACTTCGGAAGCATAAATGTTTGAAGTCCTGAAATCTGAAATTCCTAAATTTCATATTTTGGAGGTTGTGAGGTATTTTGGAGTCCAAAGAAATAGATCCAACCACTCACCATTAATGCAGTATGGCACCCCAATATTCGAATGGTCATAACTTTTGACTGGGAGCTTGTATTTGTACAAGAAAGGACTTTTTAGAAATCTCACAGTCTCCTCTACATAACTACGACTGGTTATCTTAATTGAAGTGATACTAAGTTATTCAAAATGAAGAAATACAATTTTCAATTTTAGAGGATGTTCCAGGTTTCTCACCTACCACAATGATGAAGTATGGGCTTCCTTTTTTGCCCAATAAGGCATAGTACATGGAGGCATGCTTTTTGAAGTGGAACCCATCATTGTTACAAGTGAATTCAATGCATTCTAAGGTGGTTGAAGTAGGAATTTGAATTATTCTCTCCCATTTCTCTCATTCTTCCTATATATTGTAAGGAGGGGCATTTTTCTAATGTTGGATAATTTTAATTTGCACCCTCCCTTCTTCTCTTGTCTGTAAGTGAATTTCTGGAGTTCAAACCTCACATTCAAGCTGTAATGCAATTTTGTACCTCTTGGCCATTGTAATACACTATATCAAATCTATAGAGTAATAATACATGTCTGTGGATAAATTTCAACCCTCTCTTGTGTTCATTACCTTCATCTGATCTCTCATTACACCCTTGGTTATTTGTGCATGGTTATTGCATTACATTTTAATGGTTTGTGTTTAATGGTCGGTGGATTCTCATCAGTGGATCATTTTGTGGTGTGTTTTCACCCTTCTTAATCTGAGTTTTGGTTTCCATCTCCATGTAAATCAGGTGTCCAGCATTCCTTTTGGTGCATCACCTCTGTTAGTTTAGGTTTAATTTCTTGTAATCTCCTTAACCCTATCTCCTTGGCAAGTTAGAGTAGGTTTTAGAGTAGATCCTCTACAATTTGTATGTGTGCATCAGAATAGAGGAATAGGAACTAGCCTTCATCCGGAGAGCTTTCCTAATTGAAAAGTCCCACACTTTGGGAAAATCTCCATGTTATGCAATCACACTGACAGTTTCAACCCATCGAGTTGCAGACATTCAAGGGTGTTGTGATTACGCATCAACAACAAGCACTTTGGTTAAAGATGTGGTTGAGTGTCTTGGTGTTGGTAAGGTGATGTGTTTCATCTTGATGCAGTTTATTGCATATATGATTTTTGTTAAGTTTTTGTGCAAGGTTTGGGTGCTTCTTGAAATGAATGGCTCAACACAGCTATCGGCTTTGGTCAGAGTAGGCACCTAGTTTTGGTGTATTATGACATTTTTGGCATTGTGTTCATTCCAGTAGCACCAGTGTTAGTCTGGGAACCAAAATTGGTCAGAGAGGGAAACCGGTACTGGTCAGCTGACCATCTTCAGTTCTGTGACATATAGTTTGCACTGGTTATTTACAGAAGAAGAGGGCATGGATAGATTAGTGTCGAGTTATGGAGGATCTGGTTTCTGACATAGAGTGTAAAGGAAAAATCAGAGTAGATCACTTTAATGTTTGAATCAAAAAGAGGATGGAGTTAGCTCAGTGAGTCTAGTGAGACTTGGGTCATGTATCTCTATACGGTTCATGTTTTAATTCTTTCGTTTGAAGCACCTAGTATTATGTTTGGATTGTGTTCATAAGGAAAATTTACACCATGGATATTTGGTGAGATTGAATTTTAATTACGAGATGTGTTAGAATCTTGAGGACAAGGGAATATAGTCTAAGGATGATATTCTCAATGAAAATTCATGTTTAGACACATAGTTTTAGGTAATGAAAGATGTTGAGTACACAAAAGAAGCCCAAACTTCTGTGATGTATAAGTATTATTTTATAAGAAGGGAATCAATTTTATATTTCTTTCATCTGTTTTATTTCTCACTAATATATATTAGATATTGAGATTGGTGATTAGAGCAGTACAGGGGAGTTGATGTTAAGTGGGAGTAAGCCATGGATGTTGGCATTGCAGGTTGGACACATATGCATGTACGAAGTGAGAGGAGTATGTTATTATTTAGAGTAGCATGAGACACAAGTTGTTTTGGAGGACAGTCACAGTTTTACATGTATTTTATATTGAGTGCATGTTTATGTCACTTCTGGTTTTATTTATAGTGCCTGGATATCCTTATGGGATTGCAGTTGATGGTTGTTCATCTGGGTGAATAAGAGAGAGTAATGTTTTAGACATTTAAGGATAATGAAGGAAATAATGTTTGTTATAGGTTATAGTGTGACAACAGTGTATATTTACATCTTATTGACATTACCCTTGTTTTCTTTCATATTGGATAGTTTATGCAGTATGTTGATAACATGTTTGCTAGTATATTCACTAGTTACTGGCAGCATGGTTAGCAGGGTTGTTGTTATTGACATTGTTTAGCACAGGACTCATATGTGGCCTTGGAGTTAGTTGGTGATAGACTTGGAGCTTCTCAAGATCCTGGTCATATGGATGGGTGTACATGGTGAGTTTTTATATGTGGATAGATTCTGTTTTGTGATTCTATGAGGATGTAATTATTTGTTTTACACATGGATGCCTATGATCATGGTTTAGATGTGTATGAGCATGGTTTATATGTCTTGAGCATGAATAGAGGATGTTTGTATTTCCTCTTGTTACTATGTTACTCCATCATAAATATTCTACAGATGGTTGTCTTGGACATGCAAGTTGTTTATGCAGGGTTGGATTTTTAGATTGCAAGTTTTTGGATTCTTTGAGTTATGCAGGTGTTGTGGATGCATCCATTGGTTGCATATAGTACTCATTTAGGATATCTAGACTCAGGATCTAGTTTTTCTTTTTCATATTCTAGTTTGACTTATCATTGGTCAATTGCATTGGTGGTATCATGGAGACATGGATAGATGATTGGAGAACATGGTTCAATGGCTATGGTTGTGATATAAGCTTAATACTTCATTTTGAGTAAGAGATCTTGCAGGTGTGATAGTCATGATTGCTTGATTGCATGAGAGGCTTAGTGTTATGATTCAGTGGGAGATTGTTGTATTGATAACTTGGGTATCATGGATCAGAAGTAGCTTCATGCAGGTATATGGTAAGTCATGGTTTGTTATCTTCTTGGTTTTAGAAGATGGTTTAATCTTCCTGATTACTTGAGAGAATTGTTGATATCGAGAATAGATTCTCTTCATGGTATTATAGATGAAATTGATGTATAGGTATAGGAACATGTTCAACAATTTAACTCCAAGTGGGAGATTGTTGAGTTGTGGAGCTAAATTACTTCACAAGTAGCATGTTTTACAAATAGCACGTTTACACAATAATCAACATCGATTGGGTAACTGACGTTGGTCAGGTGGGAGGAACCGACATTGGTCAGCAAATAGGGAACTGACATCAGTCAGGCAACCAACACCAGTCAACAAACAGGGAACTGACACCGGTCACCTATGCATGATTGTTTTATTTAACTCACAGGAATTAGGTCTAATTTTTTTATAAAGTTAATCTAAAGGTTTTAAATGCATGATAAAAGTGCCCTTAGTTTGTATATGCTTATATAAGCATGAAATATAGGGTTAGAAGGATAAGTATATGAATCCTTGGTTAAGAGGATGAAGAAGAAGAAAAATAAATAAAATATTACATGAAGGTAGAGCTTTCATGGAAAGAAGTTGGACAGAAGGAAATAGCAAGTACAGTTATGACAGGTACATCTCAATGGTGAGAAGAGAGAAAAATATTCTACTGTATTTCCTTTTGTATTTTATTTTCTTGATGTAATGGCTTACATAGTATGCAAACATAAAGGGTTTCTTCTTGTAGATCCACATGTTGTTGTGATATCTTGTATTATATATTCTTCTTGTAGATCCACATGTTATTGTGAGATCTTGTATTATAGATCCACATGGTAGGTGAGATCTTCTATTGTTAGATCTACATGTTTTTGTGAGATCTTATATTGTAGATCCATGAGATCATGTTGCATTGTTGACCCATGTAGATCTAGTATTGTAGAGGAATGTGTCTTCATGTTTGCACTGGTTGATGCAGTGATAGAAAGACAAACTTACTTCTTGGTGTAAAGTTATAGTTACACATATGGTAGACCCATGTGAGAGGTCTTGTTGCAGATTCATATGAGAGCTTGGTTGCAATTTAGAGATGCAGTGGTTCCTAGTATGTGAGATCTAGTGGTGTTTAGAGGCACGGTTTTAGTACACTCATGAAGATCCATTTAGAGATCTGGAGGAGGAGATACTCTTGGAGATATGTAGTATACTCTTATAGGAAGAGTTGGTTTGTACTCTTGTTTATTATATATATGATATCTCTATCTTTAGTGGACATAGCCCACATTGGGTGAACCATGGTACATGTTGTGTTATGTGTGTGTGCATTTGATTTGATTTGGATTTATCTTGTTTACATTTCCGCTACTGTAGATTTTGGGGAATTGTTCCTATTTCTGCAGTCTCGATTCCCAACATGATGGATATAAGGTGAAAGGTGGATCTTCATTTAGCACACTAACCCCATTTCTATTGAAAATCACTCGCTACCAACTTCACTTCACCCCATTGTATCCAATTACAATTTTTGATCGATTTTTGATTTCACACTTAGATTTCGTAAAATAAATTGTGCATACATTTTTTAGGTTAGAAAAAATGGATTTTGAGAACCCACATTGTAGAGATCAAAATTTGGATATTATTTTGAGTTTTGATCCATTTACAAATTTTAATTTGTGAGAGGCATTCAAAGTAAATGTTCTCAGTGAATACTATAGGAGTACCATCTATCTTTCATTTTTATTGCCATCCATATTTGAGAAAGAGCTCTAATTTTTCCTATTGCTATAGAAGGATATTTTGAAGGATACCAATCTCACCCCCTTGGTCACTATAGATACATACAAAATATTAGTGTTCCTTGCCCCCATCTCCACTGCTACACTTTCCCTTTGGTGAGATTAAGAACATTACGAAGAGGTACCACAATGATGGATAACTCATCAAATTCTAGTTCTTTCTTCTATCGTAGCAAGGTTGGAGATCATTTCTTTATTTTTATATTTTCCTTTATTAGTTTAGTTTAAGTATTTTTTAGAATTTAAAAAAATTCAAAATAAAAAATAGGTTTTAGTTAAATATATTTCCATTAATTTATTTCCTCTTCTCTAGAAAAATTCTCAAACTTGAGAGTAGATCTCATATTTCAAATCTTTAATCATTTCCTCTTATATTTAGATAGATGTAAAAATTTATTTATTTAATATGATTTAAAAAGGAAATAGTAAAAATATTTCATAGCTTGCATTTAGAGTGAATCATTATGGGAAACTAATTCCTTTACATTTTCATCTAAAATAAATTTGGAAATATTTTAAATTTACATTCATATAAGAAAAATCCACTTTCAATTCTTTGAGTTTCGGATCTAAAAAATTATCATTCCGTTTTTATTAAACTATGAAAATATTTTGTTCTTAGAATTCATTCTAAAACATTTTAAAATATGAAAATAAATATAGATTTGACATTAGATATGTTCTTGTGTTATGAGTTTCTTAGCATGCAACATGTATATGACCCAAATGTTTTTCTTTCATTTAGATAAGTCTAGCAAACATTCTCTTTTTAATTTGTATTCAATATTTTTTTTGAAAACATACGACAAAGTTATTGTTCTATCATGAAAAACATCCCTCACATTTTCAACAACCAAACTCGTGAACACAAATTTATTCCATGAAAAAAAATACTTTTTCCTACAACATTCACCCATAATGTTGCTGCAATTTTTACATTTGTTCATACAAAACTAGAAAACATCCATTTGTAAATATATTTTCAAACCAACACTTTCATAAGTATTCTCAAGATAGAACACCTCAACACCTCATAGACAAGTAACAACTAAACACATATCTCGTTATGTAACTAGTGTGATTATAGGGCATCCCTCACACCCATTTGGATGACACTTGATTATTCTAGGAAGGGTTGGGGAGATTATTGTACATTACCACTCTATTTGAGTGAGACAACATATAAGATGACATTAAATCATATCTAAGACATGAGATATTTTTCTCTGCCACTTCACCCACTATGATCATTGAATAATTTTACATACTAGATGCACAATACTAACCTTTGTGCAATTACCCTAATTAAAAAAATTATGACCTTAGATGATTAGATGTTAAAATTACGATTTGATTTATCTCTTCATCCTTGAAGCTACCTTGCCTCATTTCTTTTCACCCACTTACATACATGACCATCTTTAAAAAAACAAAACCAAAATAAAAAAATGGTCCCCGTGGGTGATCTAACCTAACTTTACTCCATTTCTAGGAACCAACACTGATAAACAACTATGATATGTATAATCTCTCATTGAGACCAATTTTTGTAGGATTTGTATACTTATCCATTTAATTAATTTGGATGATCAATTCAGGGTAGTAGAGCATATTTAGTATAGATTGAAACATCCTCCCATGTTAGTAAATCCACCAAGTGCAAATCATTAACCCCATATATCATAACATCCCTATATCAATCATCTCATCCTGACCTTAAGAACTCGAATTAACCTCAAAATCTCCAGTTTATTTCTAGTGTACACAATAACCACACATAAACTTGACATTAATTATAACATAATTGCATCGTATCAATGTAAGTTTATTCAAACCTAGATGTGGTATTTTTTTAATAAGTAAATTTATGTTCAGGCAAAAAAATGATGTGAATTTATGTCAGACATAAATTATGATGTTAATTACATTAAAAAATAATGTCATCAATTTTAGTGTTTTTTAATAGAAATTTTGTGCAAGTTGCATTGGGAAAAAAGTAACACAGATTAATGTCAAGAAAAAGTGATGCAAATTAGCATCAAAAAGTGAAAAAAATCTTTTTACACTAAAACCTCAAAATCATATAATGTGTTCTTCTCTTTATTAATTTTTTTCTTTTCCATATAGTCCCCTCATATTTCCTCTAATTTATCCTATTCTCTAAAGTTTATATATGTTTGTTGCTTTATTTTTCCATTGTTTTACACAAAGTTCATTATCTATAGAGTCTGAAATTGGTTGTGCTAGCTAGATACACATTATGATAAATAATATTTTATTTTCTAAGACATGATTTCCACGGTTTTAGTACATAAATGTTTTGGCTTGTGTTTGTCAACATTTTTTCCCATTGTGAGTTGATTTTGTGCACCAATAGGATCTTCTAGGCATTTTATAAATTTAATAGTACACTCATGAATTTATTATATTAAATATACATAAGATGGTCATAATTGATTTTTTTGAATTTGTATATAATTTTTAAACTACATTTGATTATATTAGGTGATGAATAATGCATGATTCTATTCTCATCTTGATGACAATTCAACATTGATAAAAACCCACTACCACAATTTTTCCAAAAATATTTATGTAATTCTATTGATCCAAGGAAATAATAATAATAATAATTGTTCCTTCAAAGTGTGTGTATATAAAACAAGAATAACATTTCCTAATAATAATAATAACATGGTTTTGTTTTACATTAAATTCCAGCATATTTTAACTTATCAGAATGACTTATGAAATCTTTTTATTTATTGATATACTAATAAAAACATTATTGGATTTCCATCAAAGTCAAAGGTGTAAAAAAAATATTTGGGAGCCTCACTACTTATGATCTTCACCCGGGGAAAGGAAATTACAAAGGCTATGGGGTATGTCATATACAAACACCTTTCCACCAACCATACTCTTCATATGATTTGGCCATTTTTGAACCCTATAAAATTATTTCTCTTGTCTTTTTAAGATCTTTTAGTCACCGACCGTATTTTATTGAGTTTTGTATCAATTTTCCAAGATTTATCCTATTAGTGGAATAAATTCATACATGCATGGTTCACATGAATGATCCCCTAGTTTTATCTTCCCCAACTATTGTTATATCACATTGCAATCGAAAATTGGGTTTCAAAGAGATCTATGGATTGAAACTCTATGGATAAATTTATATTGGAAGGGTTATACTTAAAGTAGAAAATAAGAAAAATGGATTTTAATACAACCATTTCTGAGAAACATTTTAGTATCATATTTATCATCATAGAGGCTACATGTATGCATTTGACGATATTATAAGTAGTGACTATATATATTTGAGTCAACTTAGATGTTTTGTATGTATTTGTGGATAAATTATTCATGATTGAGCTAGATAAGAAGGAACCATTGGTTTTCTCATCTAGATAAAATTATGAATCAGTATATGTTATCTTTCTCATCTAGATTTTCCCTACCTAGTTGTTTGATGAGTTTTCCTCTCATGTTTCAAGGTAATGAAGTGGTATGCAAGAAAAAAAGAAAATCTAAAATATGGGAGGTTTTAAGGCTACCTCGTGATGTGTGATGATGATGAAGATGAGATGCAGGAATAAATATTCTCTCTGTGATGATCTCGATAACCTACATACAAAGAGATAGCTAGGAAAGAAAAAGATTAGTAGACTAAATGGTGGGCTACCTAACAAAATCAGTTCCAAGAAGTGATAAAATTCCTAGGATGGATGTCATCCCACTTTGATTAAAATATCAATAAAAGATAAAATATGGATAACATGTGAAATAACCAGAATGGAACATAAATCAAAGATATATTAGATCACAGATTAGATAATGCAGATGGTGATAAAATTGAGACAAGTGAAATCATAATTGATGGGGTTGACATCGACTTGAGACAGATAGAGGTAGTTAATGGTGACTGTAGCAGAGTAAACCAAAATATGTACATAAAATAGATCTGAAAATGATTGTTGAATGCTGGAGATTTCCTGAATATGATGCAGAAACATAGGAAACAAAAAGGATGTAAGAAGTAGATAGATCTAATGAGAATATTGTGGATGCAAATCAGGTTGACAGTGACCGAGGGAAGATCTGGGATGATTAACATTGATAAAGGCCAAAAAAGGAGATCTAGGATGTCAAATATGTAGATCACAGAAATAGAGATATTTGAGTGTTGAGGAGGATGGAAAACAGATGATAGATGAGGCAAAATGTAGGAAATAAAGTTAATGTTGATCGAATCAATGATGGCTAGGTTGGATTGATGATGACTGAGGCTAGATTAGGGTTTAATGAATTGTGATAGATGGAAAGACTATGAGGAAGAATCAAGGAGGGATGATAGGATGGAAGATATCCAAGATACAGAATCGACATGCAAAATTGATAGAAAGATGTTGAAATAATGGTAGGGATTCAAGAAAAATCCAATCTCTAAATCTCCAAAAATGGAAAGTAATTGATCCAAGATGACTCCAAGTTGATGATAAAAAATCACAAAAAGAGAAGGAAATAAGAAAAGCTTGTAAGAGGTACAAATATCCAAAAATTCATCCTCTTAATGAGGGGTATACAAGTGTATTTATAGGGTCGACGACGACCCTCTAGGGTCACCATCGACTGTGAACAATCATTGGTTTGTGCAGTGGAGATGAAGCACAACTCCAGACATGAGGTCTTAATGAGGTTAGATTATGGTTTTGGGTTATTTAAGAAGGTTAGGGTTGTATAGAGATGATAAGATGTGGTTGGAGGATAAGGAGGTATTAATTGAGGGTAGGTGAGAATCTAGGGAGGATAAATGGGGAGTTTAGGAATGTGATTAGGATAATAAGTGTGTTTAGGGGTGAATAAATGTGATTAGGGGTGAATAATGGGGGATAAATAATGATGGGATTAAGATGGGAAAATAGGAAATTAGATTAAATAAATGGGATTTAGGAGGGAAGTAGGAATTCAAATAGGAAATGGGGTGTGTATGTGTAAGATGACAATGAAAGGGAGTGAACACGGGATGGGGGACAAGCGAACCAAAATTTGGTGTCTACATTTTCCCCTTTTTGTCAAGTGATTTTTGTTAACAAAACCGCAAGACAAAAAATAGAAGTGATAGAAGATGGTTGTTGAGGTGTCCCCCCTCAAACTAGGGATCGATGACATGAAGAAGAATTGACTACTAGGTTAAAATAGATAGATGGAGGGAATGAATAAAAGGAGAAAAATATGACCCAAGTAGAAAGTGATATGACCATTGCTATAAGGATAGGCAAAAACTAAAAATAAAAATATGGCAAGGATTGTAGAATCGTATCGATAGGGAACATAGCATGGGCTTAATGGAGGTAACATTAATGTCCTACAGACCTGTGAGTTGAAAAATATCATTGCAATATGGGATAAATATGGAAGGTAACCTAGAAACACATCGGTAAGGAACATAACATAGCCTTAATAGAGGTGACATTAATGTCCTATGGAACCATGAGTCAGAAAATATCGTTGCAATATGGAGATAATCTTAGAAACACATTTTTAAGGAACATAGCATGGCCTTAATAGAGGTGACGTTAATGTCCTATACACTTGTGAGTCAGAAAAAAATCCAATGGGAATCCACTTAGATGGATGTGTGTAGTCTTGTTTTCCCACTCAATTGCCTAGGCGCACTAACACTTAATCTAGATATATTTGGACACTCAATATAAGTGCGCAAAGCTATCATGTCCCTCTTTTATGTGAGATTTGTCAATATTTTAGCATGCATATTCATATTAACCATTAATTGATCATATAACTAAGTGCGAACCATAATAATAATCAGACACAACCATAAAACGTGATGTATCAAATAAGAATCAAGATTAGATTTACCATATAATCACCATGATCGGATATATCACTGACCAATATCCATCCACAATTATCCATTAATAACTAGAAATATTACATATCAAAGTTGAATACATCATCATACTACTCATGCAGTCATGCACGTAGGTACATCAAGGTAGCATAACTCTAATACACTCAGTCTCACATGGTTTGGTGTCCAAAACTATGTAGATCAACTATATATAGGGGTGGGGACTTTCCCTTCACCACCCATGCATATCAAAATAAACTACATGCTAAAAATAGCCATGCATACATACAAAAGTAGCCATGAAGCATGCATGCTCTTCTAATAATAGATTAATCTTATAATTACATCCTACGTTAATACTATTACTATCTCAATCCATAAATGACTCTTGATCTTCTCGTGCATGTGCTCTCTCCCACAAATAGGCATTCCTTTTTCCACAAGTCTCCATTCTTTTTTCTATTTCCATAACAGTGTTTGATCTCCAATCAACATTGGCATTGTCTATTTTTAGCTCATGGGCTCACAAAATGGCTAAGTCTTGAACGTTCCCTACACAGGCGCAAACCCTTGCACACTACTTGTTCTGAATTCTAGACGCACCTTTGCACCTACCTTGCACGTACCTAAAACCCTCATGCATGGCATATACTTAGAAAATTGTCTCCGTCCAACTATTGTCCAATATTTTACCCCTCAAGAAAAATGGACAAACATGACCTTACGCACAGGTGGAAATGGAGAGGGTGTTTAGTCATTCGAGCTCACAATCATTTCCAGAAAATCAAGTTGCATGTGGGATCGGAAATAGAAATGAAATGGAAGAAGGAATGGCAAGGGGAACATCGAAGAAGATCAAATCTTGAAGGAAAAAAATGGAGAAAAGTCTTGAGTTTTCAGACTTGGCAATTTTTGGCACTTCAGGAAAAAACAAGGGCAAAAAATGATCAAAAATTTTTGAAACCCGAAACTCTGAAAGTCCTATTTTCAAATGTTTGGGTTTCAGAGTTTTGAGGCATGAAGTTGGAAATTCATTGCAAAATGTCCAATGTCTGAAACCCCAAAAGTCTGAAATTTCAAACTTTTGGGTTTCGGGCATTCAGAACTCTCAGGTGCAAAAATGGAAAATTGGCCCAAAAAGTCTAAATTCTTGAAGTTCGAAAGTCTGAATTTTTGGAATTTTAGGGTTTAGGAGTTAGGAGCTTCGGAATTCTTAAACCCCAAATCATAAAAAATCCCCCTCAATGTCTGAAACCTGAAACCCTGAAAGTCCAAAATTTCAGACTTTTGGGTTTCAAACTTTCGAAACTCTCAAGCAAATTGGCGGATGAACAGTGTTTTAGTCTCTGAAATGGAAATGTATGAAATTCTAAATTTCAGGATTTTGAAGGTTGCGTGCTTTTTAGACCTTTGGAACTCTTAGGCAAGTTTTCACATAATCATCCTCGACCTTCAGATGGGCATATCTTTCATCTGGAAGCTCAGATTTGAGCAAGAGAGGACTTTTTGGAAATCTCTCGACATCTGTTACACAACTATGACTGGATATCTTAATGTTGGTGAGACCAAGTTCTTCAAAATTTCAAAATATAGTTCACCATTTTTAGGGTTTTCTAGGGTTTCTCACCTACGACCATAATGAGGTAAATTGAATGCATTTTGGAGGTGGTTAGAGCAGGAATCCAAATTCTTATATCTCCCTCCCTTTTTCTTCCTATAAATTGTAAGGAGGGGAATTTTTCTAAAAGTTGAACATTTCTGCTTTGCCCCACCCTTCTTCTCTTGTCTACAAGTGAATTTGTGGAGTTCAAACCTCCCATTAAACCTATAATGCAAGTTTTTTGCCTCTTGGCCATTAGAATGTATTGTATCAATTGGTGGAGCAATAAAATTATGTCTGTGGATGATTTCAACCCTCTCTTTTTTTTCATTGCTTCCATCCTGATATTTCATTGCATTTTTGGTTACTTGTGCATGGTGATTGTATTGCATAACCACAAAGCAAGTGTTCAACATTCCTTTGGTGCATCACCTTTGTTAGTTTAGGTTTATTTTCTTACATCTTCTTAACCATGTCTCCTTAGCAAGTTAGAGTATGTTTTAGAGTAGATCATCTGTAATTATATGTGTGTGCCGAAATAGAGAAATAGGAACCGGCCTTCATCCGGAGATCTCTCCCGATCGCAAAGTCCCACACTTTGGGAGAAGCTCTATGTTATGCAATCACACTGAGAGTCTCAACCCATTGAGTTGCATACATTTAGGGGTGTTGTGATTATGCATCAACAACAACATTACCCCACACTAAATTGATTTCCACTATCAACAATCCTTTTGCCACTTATGCTCCAAAAAATAGATGAATAAATAATGAAATAATAATGAATATGAATACCAAAAAATCACCTAACCAAATCCTCAAGCCACAGGCTACTGGAATATTTGGTAGAACTCATCATTGATCTCTCTCACTAGTTTATTCCATTCACTCAGGTCTATAAATGCTTTCCTAGGTATTGCCTCTACAATCCCTAGTACTTGGTCTGGCACCAACTCTTTAACCCTACCTTTTAGCTCCTTTATTACCACTATAAGATCCACACACACACACCTTCGATATCATTCATGTGATCTAATATTGATATTGGAATTGCTTATCCTCAATTTATGCTTATCCTTATTGTTCTTTATAAAGTCCTTCTTCACAGTTGTCTCAGCCATAACTTGAGTGCACTCGACCTTATTAGTAAGTATTTTATCTTGAACTTACCTCAACACTAATCCTTTTTCCACCCCACATGCATCAAGTATGGGCTCGCATTTCTGACATCTAATAAAGGCTACTCCAACCTTATCATTTGTTTCCTTCAGTTGTGCGGACAAATCCTTCAACTCTAAGTTATTACCTCTACTGCAACCTTGTTTGCCTCTTTTTCTTTTGCGATCTCCTCTTCAGTCTACCCTCTTCCACTCTTCAAATTTTCTAAAATCATCCCTACCAAGTATTTTAAGTACTCCATTTCATCATTATAATCATTCATTTCTTGTCTTACCAGGGCTAGGCACTCTCCTAAAATTTTCTTCACCAAGGCACCAACCCTGCCATATGTTTATTTGGTTTGTTTTTGCTCTCCTTGGAGGTCTATTGACCTCATTATATTTCTCCTTTTTATCAGTTGTTAATGTTTTTACAGTGGTGTTGGACTCCAAGATTCTGCACACTACTTCCATGACTAGTTAATTCAAGGTATTCCACGTCTGTTCATTTGTCAAGCAGTTTGGTTCCACTACATTATAATTTTTCCTTGGCTCATTTTTCAAATTTTGGTTCATCGGCATGGTTATGAAGGTTCCAACTCAACATCTTCTTTATGTGTGACACTCCTCCATCATTATCCATCAACTCCCATGCATACAAATTTTTAGTTGGTACTAAACTTTAGAAGCGTGCCCATAAGACCTTTTTGGGTTCATCAACAAACTCCACATGTGGTGACTAGGGTGTCCATCTCTTTCTATGTGCCTTCCTCTTTGTTTTTAATTTAGTAGGAGTAGAGGTACCTTTTCTTGTACCTATTCCTGCACATGTTTCTTCCTTGATGAAAAAAGCATCATCAATCTCCTTCTCAGTATGTCCTTCCTCTTACATAAGCATCTCATCCTTAAGTGTACTCTTACTCCCCTCTCCTTCATCTGTGTGTGTTTGGTGTTCTGTGGGATTCTTTTGTTCGAACTGTTCTACCCATTCATGCTCCAAATCTTCCTGTAAAGATTCTCCTTTCTTCTCCAAATCTAGTTCCTCACTTTTCTTTATACTAGAGACTACTTGGAATCCTATGCACTTAATGTTTTCTTACTCCACATTACCTTGTTATGAGTTCCATGTGCCACCATTATTCCTTCTAGCATAATATAGTTTATTCCTCTACGAGTGGTCAATTTTTCCTTCATTTTCACCCCCTTCTTCCTCATCAGAGTCCTCCTCATGTGCTCTCTTCATAGGCGGTACCAATATCCTTATAGTTTGAGGAAAAGTGGAATCTGTAATGACTACCTCAATCCCACCTTGTGTTTTGGGCCTCAGTTGTACAAATATTCTACAAATTAATTTTTTTATGGTAATATTCAATTAGGGATGCAAATCCAGCATGTCTAGCTCTAGTACCTCCAAGTATGTTGGCCTTGAATTGTACATGTAGGTCATGCATAAGGTATACAAGTTTGAGTTAACCTTGTCAGCGTCAAAGGTTAACTTATGTGTGTCCTTTATTTTGTTCATAGAGTACTTGAGATACCGTGTAGTGAAGGAAAAAGGCAACTTACACTAGGGGCTCATCTCCCCATTTTCCATCTTGAATCATATAAGGATATAGTGTTACATCATGGAAAAATTCATCTTCTCCCCAAATACAGTAGGTAATTCACGCAAAATGTGTTATTCGTTCTCAAAATCCCCCCTCATCCTATTATACCATTTGTTAATTCATGTCTTATATGCACTAGTGGTAGTGCCATCATAAGTATATCCTGTGAATTAAACTACAGGAGATTTATTCACATGTGGGTAAACCCACATGTCATCATCTAGTCCATCTAATACTCCAATTTCCCAAAACACAATGAGGAGAAGTATTAATCCCTAAATTATCTTTTCTCCTTTATCATTCTACACCCATGCCTCTTCTATGATTCCTTCCATAGCAAATTGTGCAATATTTAATGAGTGTTGTTCACCATTCTATGCGCAATGTAGAGGAATCTCTTGTTTATATCCATCCATCACTCTAAGGCACCCAATTTACAGCTAACCCACCTGATTGCAAGCCTAGTTATGGGATCATCAAGATTATCAATTTTCATTTCCCTTCCTCCCTTCTCATAACTCAATGTTGCAGCTAATTCTTCTATCTTTGCAGTGGTGTAAATATCTAGCCACATGTCTTCTCATATGATTCTCAAACCTATAACACACCTAATTAATTGAGTCCTGATTCACATCCTTTGGCCTGTGAAGTAGAAAAAATTTCGTGTACCCTGGACATAAGCCAATGGTATAAATGTGCAGGTTTTGTAAGTTCAAACAACTGCAAAAATCCAACATTTCCCAATTGTCTTCACAAAGAGTCATCTATTAGGGAATTCCCTTCCTCATTCATCCCTGATGTTAATTTTTCCATGTTTGACTTTAAGTTCTTCCCATGATCAGATGTTCTCTAATTATATTCACTAATCTTACATTTAAGGAGCTTAGATTTCCATATTTCAACTATGTGCACTCCAGGTGGGTATTACATTTCTGAATATATTTCATCCAATGTTTCTTCCACTTTGACCTCCGCCCTCTTATATTTTTGCCTCCTTCCATTCGGTTTCATTTCTATACAAATGTTTGTGTTAGGTAGGTACTATGATATACCACTCTTTTTTGATACCTAAGCACTGTGAACCCTAGCTGCTCAAACCACACCCAAAAATTTCTTCATGTTCCCTAAATATTTGTTCCAACTTGTCTTCCCACAAGGATCCACACATAGCTTCACACAATGATCTAGTTTTCTCTTTCACACAAGGTCACTCAATAGATATTTCTATCTAAGTTATCTTTGAATTCAAGGTAGTAAATAACTATAACATGCCCCTCTTTATACTTTTTCATCGAGCTACTTTTCCACTTAAGACATGCTTTTATGTCACTTTATTAATAAATATTTTTTTATGCTTTTACTTTCTTCTGCAACTTCCTTTCATGCGTTGTAGTTTTAACCTTCTAGCATGCTTCACTACACCTCAAGCCACAAACCTCCTCCACGTTCCTTCCTGTGCTGAAGTACATAAACCACTGCGACATATACCAAGTAGTTTATCTTGCCACTACCTACCTCATGTTACATTGTGCGATCATTATTCTCACGTGTTCTTCAATCAGATCCATTTTCTTCATAGTGCCCTCATCTACAACACTTGTAACACATTTTTCTCTCTCACACCAACCTTTCAAGAATCACCTTCAACTGAGCCATCATGTACCGAAACGGGATCCAACAATTCTCATCTCAATACTTCATCCACCCCACACTAAAATTATGCGTGGTCCTATGTACATGAAATGAAAATATAGTAATCCTCTTTCAGTGCACAAGTGCACTTATTATAACAATAAATTGAATTAAATTGACAAAGCGTAACAAAATGGTAAGGAAATACATATAAAGGGAAAGATAATATAAGTGGCAATATTGCCTTATTACAAACACCAAGAATGCTTATTTATAGCAGGGATTTAGCCTACTCCCATTGAAGTAACCAGGCAACAAGGTACCATCCAACGCCTGTAACTAAAAAGTTCCTAAATCAAGTACCTTCATTACTACAAAGGGTCCCAACCAATGTACTTTCAATTTCTCTGGGTGGTGCAAAAACATGGAATCATACAAAAGGATGATTTTCCCAACTTCAAACTACTTGTTTCGAATGTGCCTATCATTTCATGCCTTCTGCCTTACCTTCTCAGTCATCTAACTCCATCATTTAATGGCGTAGCTTTCCTCTAACTTCATCAATTTATCAATTTTCTCCATTATAGTTTTTTCATCATCTAATCCACCTGCACGCACAATATGTAGGGAAGGTAACATAAACTCCATAGGTAATACAAATTTTGTGCCAAACACCATTTAAAAAGGTGTGGCCTTATTCAATCTCTTGTAAGTAGTCCTATATGTCTAAAGTACAGTAGAAACTTTGTCATCCCAATATTTCCTTCCAACATCACAAATATTTTTCAATGTATGCCCTAAAATCTTGTTGAAAGCTTCAATAATTCTATTAGCATGTGGGTGATAATGAGTGGTATTATGGTGTGCCACCATAAACTCTACCAGTAGAATCCTTATAGTCTCATTAACGAAATGAGTGACCCTATCACTAGTCAAGCTCAATGGGCATCCATATCTGTTGATAATATTCTCCCATAAAAACCTTGTTGTAGTTGTTGTGCAATCCTTTATAGGTTTTTCTTCTTCCCACCTTGTCAGATAATATGTACATGTAATAATATATCACACTTTAGACATACGCACAGGTAGTGAAAAGGACCTAGAAATTCAATATCCCACTTCTCAAAAGTTTTTTCACTTGAAATAGGCCTCAAAGGCATTTTATCCCTATGTTCAGGCTTCCCAAGGTGTTGACAATGGTCACATGCCTTGACATATGATTTACTATCCTTATATAAAGTCTCCCACCAAAGGCCAATCATTAAAATATTACACATGGTAACATCACCGGTATAGTGTCCACCTACAATCCACCATGAGCTTCTTCCAGAATAGCTTCACGCTCATACTCCAAAACACAGCGGTGTAATACCTCATCACGGCATAACTCATATGAATCTCCACCAATCAAATAATAAGGTGTCATCTATATAGCAAGTTGTTTCTTCTCTAAATTTTTCATCCCTTCATGCACCACACTAGTGCACAAAAATACTGCAATATCCTCTAAGTCAATGGGCATGTTGTTTAATATGAAAAGTTATGCATTTGGTATTGTGTCCTAAATGATTTGCGCATCCTCTCTTGAGTTAATTATTGATAAATTATCTGGTCCTGAATTACTCTTTCCAGGTTTTACAAGTATTGTAAAATCAAATTCTTGAAACAAAAGTATCCATCTACATATGTGCCCTTACAAGACAATCTTACTGATCAAGTACTTAAGTGCCTTATGATCCGTATAGAATATGAATGGAGTTTCCAACAAGTATTTCCCAAAATTTTGTAATGCATAGATCATGGAAAAAACTTCACACTCAGTAGTGGTATAATTATACTCCTTTGGGGTCAAATTACTACTTGTAAAACAAATAGGATGGTCTATAATATATTCTCTAGGATAATCCAATATTGCGTCAATGGCTATGCCAGAGGCATCAATATGGATGTGAAATGGTTTGGTCCATGAATGAAAGTGAAAAATGGGTGTGGTAGTTAGTCCCTCCTTCAATGTCTCAAATTTTTACTATTGTGTGTCATCCCAATGGAACTTCTGTTTGTTCTTCAGTAGTTCTTCCAAGGGTGTGGAAATCTTAGCATAACCCTTAATGAATTTTTCTTAGTAACTTGTATGTCCCAATAATCCATGCACCTCACTTTGATTGTTAGGCTACTCTAATCCCAAGACAATTGTAACCTTATCCAAATCTACCAATAAGCCTTCCTTACATATGATATTCCCCAAAAGAGTTTGAAAGGGTGTGGAAAATATGCACATCTTGATGTTGAGAGAGATGTTCAACTGCCAGCACCTCTCAAACATGAGTCTCAAGTTGTCACAATGATCTTTCACCAACCCATATACAGTCCAATCATCCAAGTATACATGTAAGAACTTATGAATGAGTTCCTGAAATGCTTGTACAACAGTGCGCAAAAATACCACAGGTACATTCTTCAATCCAAATGTATACACAAATATTGCATTTTAGAAAATATATAGCCCAGTCTTATACTACTATTTAGAAGGTTCTTAAGTGTATAAAGTACCAATTAATCCCACCTTTTTGTCATCTTTATTTTATCTTTTATTTCATCTTTCCCGCATATTTCCTATTACTTATCTGTCCATTTTGTAACTTCCCCGAGATTCTAGCCCTAATTTAGGGCACCCTAGGTAGTACTAGTGACCTCGAGGTACCCTTGTCCCATTTCGGTTGCCCCGGTCTATGCACATCCTTATCAGTTTCCTTTTGGTCACTTCTAGTTGTTAGTCTTCTTTATCTTCTTCTTAGTCGGCATGATCAGGATTAATTACAAAATTAAACTTGAGAGCCCTATAAATATAAAGCTTATAAGACCATAATGAGGGTCCTAGGTCTTTGCATCATATCACTACTATCACTCCATCTAGGACTACAACCATTACATCACTTGCATTCATATAGTGTCATACATCCAAGTTAGTAAGTCTGCATCACACACATTCTCATAGTAGGAGGGATTACATTCATTTTATTCTACACATACTACGTACATATTCTATAGCTATTATATCTCGCTACTTCACAAAGTATGACTAACACGAGAGCACTTAGGGCATGACATACACACACTCACCAAAACTATATCATGGTCTGAAATGTAGTGCAGCACTCAGCGATAAGACAATGATTTTGGTAGATGAGGTCAGTTTGACCCATTCTTCTTCTTCTTGTGCAGGGCATCATCCAATTCATCTAGAGAATCTAGTGTGACAAACAGGCATGGTTTCATATCTTGTTGTGACACTGCCGAACATAGATCCTGAGCTTTCACATAGTTCACAGTGCCCAGAATCCATGCTAGGGCACCCCAAGATGTCCCAGTACACTCCCAGGTGTATGTGTCACCTCAGACAGTCCAAATTTACCCTTTGTAGGGTTCTTGAGTGGTCATTTACACAATCGGATCCTATTTTTATATCTGCGACAACCTGCGTCAGTCTCTTGTTATCAACTAAGCAATTTCTTTCCTTCCTTTTACACATTATGGTTTAATTTCATCTAAAATAATTTATTTACTTCCATTTCATGCTATTTAGTTTCATTTACTACTATTTTAGTTATATTTTACTTCATCATTTTAGTCCTCCTCATTTAGATTAACATTAATAAATCCCTAGGTATTTCCCCTAGCTAGTTAAAATCATTAGTTTTGTTAATCACTCAAGAACATAATTGTGTAAGAAAAATTTTCCCACTCAATGGTGAAAGTTGTATTTTATTGATCTTCTTTAGCTATGTGCACTTGATGATACCCTAAAAATCCATTAATAAAGGAGTATATGTTGTGCCCTAAAACACCATCCAAAATATCCTCTGTGAATGGTGTGGGAAAAGGATTAATCACATAAAAAACATTAAGTTCTTTGTATTCAACATTGATCCTTATCATCTCATCCTTATTAATGCTTATGACCATAGGACTAACCCACTCGTATTCCTCAATGGGTACAATGATACCAAATTTTTGTTATGTTTGTGGAGCCTATTTTCATGTTGGAGTGTGGTACACCTTCTATGTGTTACACTCGGGTATTTTTACGGTGGTCCTGCTCACCGATGAGCGGGTCAGGGGGATTCGGGGGGGTGAAGCCCCCCCACAAATTTTCATGGGTGGTTTATTAACCCATGGGTAATGGGTAACCGTTATGGGCTGTTTTTGGGCCCATGGTTATTTTAGTACCCATTGTTTTGATACCCACAGTTTTTTGCCCATGGTTTTGATACCCACGGTTTTGTATTAAACTGCTTAAGTAGTTGTCTATTTATATGGTCTTATGCATATGATAGATAGGCAAAAAAAATTATTGTAGATGTGTTTTGAATTCAGGTGTGAATTTTGTAGAGTTTGTTGAGCATAGCTCCAAACGGATCTGGGTATTGTATTGAGAGAGTGGAGGCTTGTAATAAAATTTGAGCAAGTGATTCTTGGTGGATGTAGCCCAAATTGGGTGAACCACATTAAATCTAGTCTCTCTGTGTTGTGTTATTTATTGTACACTTTTATTTGAGATCTGTAATATTTTCTGCATATTAGTTTCTATTGTTGTGATTTTGTAAGGGATTATTCCGCATATTTTATCTCTTATTTCCTAACAATTTTAACATCCTATTAATCTCTTCCTTTACCTTTACACATAGATTAAGATTCATCCTGTAAGGACTCTTCCTAATTGAGTGCATACCTTGATCCTCATATCTCCCAGAGAGTGATGAACTCACTTTAATTCATGATAACCCTACAGAAATAATTCATGGAAATCATGCAAAATCTCAATAATCTTTGCTACCTCTTGTTCATACCAGTAGTCACCAATAAAGGCCTCTTTAGGTTCTACATTTTTCTAATGTTAACCTTATTTGTTTTCATAGGCTCATGATATGCATGCCCTTTTTCATCAGCATTATCCAATTATACCTCCCATGTACCTATATTGTGATCAACATATAGGTTCTTGACTTCATTATCATTGATCATGTATACCGGTTTACCTTTTTCTTTTTCCATCCAGGTGTGACCAAGTTGTTCCTCATCTATCTCTTCTTCATCATCATAGCGTGCCTCTCCCATGAAAATTTTTCGTTCACATTATTCAAACAAAGGAATAGATTCATTTGTTCCTTTGTTTGAATAGTGTGAATGAAACATTTTCGATGACGATGTTTTAGGAATATCGAGTGATCATATAGAAACCCAAGAGGGATCATAGGGTGATCCTGATTGTATGTCCCCCTTTCAAGAAAAGGGTGAGGGGATAAAATAACAAGCATGAAGCTGAAATTACAAGTGAAACAGTGTAATAGTGAATAATATGTAATATAGAAGTTGTTTTAAGATTGCTTGCATGTTAAGTAGCAAATGTGCTAGATTAGAATATAGTATTGTGAAATGTGTATAGTACAGTGATAAGAAATTTTTTGAACAGAATAGTGATGCCCCCAATGTATGTGTAGGAAAAATAAGTTTTATTTATATAAGACCCCTCATAATTCAAGAAAAACCCATATAACAAGAGTGTGTCATTGGGAAATGGTTTGTATGTGTTAGATAGATAGATCAATGCGTAAAGATTGAGTGAGATTCTTATTGTAATAGATCCCTCAATAGTCATATAATAACTTTAAGAACACCATGCATCATTATAAAATGAGGTGATCATAAGGAAATCATCTACCAAATATTAAGAGGCTTGCAAGGAGCGGTATAAGCATATGAAGTGGTAGCAATATGAGTGCAAGAGTCAAATAAAATGTCAGATGAAATGGTGCCAATAATGGTAGATGCAGTGGTAGGAAGCACAAATTTTGATGGCTTAGGAAGCCAATGAGATGTAATAGCATTGTGACATAGATGAAATGATGTGGAAATATATATATATATATATTAGGTGGAGTACATGGATGGAGAATGATATTAGGAGATGGACAAATGAAAACCTTAGAAGTAGGTGGAGGTGACAAGTGAATGGTGGTAGAAGAACACTTATGTGGAATGGGCGAAAGATACCGCTTGCAAGAATGAGAGCCAAAGGAAATGATGTTCTTATCTTAAAATTGTTTCAACTTATCATGAAGGGCACAACAATCATTGTCACGATGGCTATTGATTTCATAGAAATTGTAATAAGGATGATCACATTGGCATTACACGTGATGAGGGGGGTGATGTTGATTAGAGGGTAATCAAATTAAATGTTTATCAAGCAAAGCATACAAAACATCATGAGGATTAGTAGTATGTGAGAAATGAAATGGCTCTTGAGTAAGAGATGGATAATACTTAGGTGGAGAATGACACAGTGGGGGAGATGAAACACACTTGTGAAGTGGAGATGGAGACCGTGGAGGATGCTTTATAGATGAAAGAGGAGAAGAATTAGAGTATGATGAATCAGTAGAAGAAATAGAAGAGGTTATATAACATGTGAAAAAATTAAATCCTATTCTAGATTGATAACCTTATAACATAAAAGTGTAAATGATTCACTTGTATCGTAGTGTAATCTTTCTTTTAATGCAAGAATCAAGTCACAAAAAAAGATAAATTAATTTTCTAGATCAATAGGCTGAAATAGTAACTGATGCATATAAGAATTGAAACACAAAATTTAATCTAGAATAGGTTCTTTATTTCCTTGATGTAATCTAGGTAAGCAATCATGCGTAAATTTAGGACCATATTTAAGTATAAAGTGGCTAAGAAAGGAATATTCCATTTCATAATATGTACTAATAGATCCATAGGTATATCATTGAATATAATCATCAACAAGACTATGACAAAAGGATTTTAGTAACAATTAATCATTAGAATAAGAAGCCATAGCTAAATGATAATGCTTAAGATTTAAATATGGATTTCCAATGTCATTAAAACAGGAAAAGTTAGGTATGATAAAGTCCTTGGGAAAATTTGAATTGTGAACTTTCTTTGGAATAGGATTGTCATGAAGATATTTATTGTCAATGGAAGCATAGTATGCTTTGCTTTCGAGAGTAAGATATTGAACTTGAGATTGCAAATGGCCAACAAAATTCATAAGTGATAAAATATCATGCGAAGGAATTTTACAAGAAGTTAGAGGCACATGAAGAGGTTGAATTTTTCCATTGTGGGTGAGTATGGGAATGTGAGAAGAAGAAGCATAAGGTGAAATTTTGATAGGAATGCTAGATGTAGATGCAGAAGAAATAAGAGGTGTACTAGTAAGAATAGAAGAATCAACATGAAGAGGATTTAGAGAAGTGAAAGAGTAAAGAGGCTGAGAAGAACATGGAATATCGACAGAAGTGCTAGTAGTATAATCAAAAGAAACAATAGGAGATGAATTAGTATGAGTGGTATAGTCATCATGAATTTTATTGGAAACAACCTCAGCAGTAGAAGAAAGTGGAGTGGAAAATTCACATTTATCAATCTTGAGAGAAGTAACATGCTCACTAAGATGCTCATGGTTAGAAATATAATCAGCATCACTATTAGACAAAGTTTCACATGCAAGTATTTCATCAAGGGGATCATCAACATATAAAAAAGTAGTAGGATAACTATCATAAGATATATATTTTCAATCATTGGAAATATTTTTATAAGTAGAAGAAACATGAGATACAACTTTACATTCATCTTGACTAGTATGAGAAACATCAATATGCACATCTACATTTTCAACATGAGAATTTACATCATTTTTATCTACATTATCACATGCAAGACTAAACATGGAATATATAATGGTATCATCAAGTGTTTTAAGAGGAATAAAAAAAAGTGGAGTAGCATGAGTGGCTACAAAAGAACAAAGAAAACATGCAGTGAACTCTAGAGGAGACGAAATGATGGCAATGCTAGAGTTATCAAAAAAATAGGAATAACACATTCATGAGCAAGTTGTCTTTGGATGTCCACATCAAACCGAGTATTATGATAAAGTGCACTGAGTGTATCCTGAGTTGCATCATCAAGGATATGATTGACACTAACATGATGCATAGCTTGCCTAGGAGAAGAGGATCTATTTTTAGCCATGAGGGTTTTGTGGATCCTAGGCCAAGGAGTTATAAGAGATGGGTTCACCAAATGATTTAATAAAATCTGAATATTAAATCTAATTTTAGATTCACTATGATAATATACAACAAAATACAAATTCCAGAGCTTTCTAAAGATGCAACCATGTAAGCAAATGGAAGTGATATGACACTTATATAATTTTTACTTATCCAAGAATAGATCTGGAACTTGAACAACAGATAGATGGGTGGGGGCAGAATGTTGGAGATGCTCGATATAAATTCTAGAAGCTACAATCATAGCTAAACATGGGAACTTAGGATGGGACGAGGATGCCTGGGGTGCCAAAGACCACTCCTGGGCACTGGAGACTATGTAAATTCTCATAATCTAATTTTTCTTGTGTCGCTAGGGTTTCCCACTTGTTCATTATTTATCACATGTATGTCATACTTGGATTTCTAAATTACCTTTAATCTAGAACACAAACCATGTCTACCTATAAAAGCTCACGAACACATCAAATTGGAATAAATAATGCAATATGTGAAGTCATAGTGACATTTGCACTCATTCGAAGGATGAACTTATGACCGAGCGTGACACTACATCTCAGAATCTATGTAGTTCTTTGTGCTTGTGTGTGCAATGGTGCTCCTAGGTTGCCCTTGTGGAAATGACACCAAGATAGCCGGCTAAAGCTAGATAAAATGTAGATGTGTGGGATAGAATTCAAGACTTCCCCTTCCTATGCAGGGTATACAGAGTAATAAGCCCAAAAATGTACTCCCTTTAATAGTATGTAGATATGTTTTTCCCTTTAGAATTACACACTCATATAATGGTATGTATGTTGTATATATAGGGATCTCTTGTTTGAATTTTGACACTAGTGACATGACATGCCAACTAGGACCTCGAGATAGGAGTAAGAAAACCATAAAGGCCAACCACAAATGTTAAAAATGTGAACAAGAACAAAGAGGATAAGAGCACCCAGGGTGGATAGGAGCACTTAGGCGCTAGTGTCCAGACTTAGCACTAGTGTCTTGTGATAGTTGACGACAAGTGTGAGAAGACTAACAGACGGGGATCCCTATAACTTGACCATAACTAGGTGCAGAATTGAAAGATGTGAGAGATAAAGACAATAAAAACAATCGAATTAGGAAGACGGACTAGGAGGTGTGTCACTAGAAAATAATTTTCTTACTCGAGCTCCATACATATAACAACATACTTGACGGTATAGTGAAATAGTAATATATGCGTGATTTTATGACTACACCTTGTTACATGGTCTTTCACCCATTACTAAGATTTGAGTTTCATTAAGCTAATTTTATATGGTTTTAGGATTGTGTGACACTTAGGGTTTGATAACGAGACATATTTCCATACCACTAAAGAGTAAAAAAAATTATAAAAAAATCACTCCCGATAAGTTCAAGACCATGCAACAGGTATAGAACTATACAGTTGGTAAATAAAGGTGTATGGTTCTATGCCAATGCATTTTCTAGTCACATTATCTAGAACGAAGCATATACAATCTCATTTCCCCTAATTTTCCTAATTTATGCATCCTATCTCTCCAATACTACTTTGTATAGCTAAATATATCTCTTCCCTTATGTTTTTGATCTCGTAGCATATTACAAACACTAGTTATAAGCAGCAATACGTTATTACGATATTGTATCATTAATGTTGGAAGTTAATTAATTAGGATAACCCCTAGTATCAAACCTTACATTCCTTTCTATTTATTGTGCATTCCATAACAAATTCTATTAATATTTAAAAGGGTGTAAACATTTGGTAAAAATGACTCATGAATCAAATATATTGGCTCAAACCATAGTTACCCTAGGGTATCCTCTGCTCTCTTGGTGTACGATTCTTTACACATCTCATTTTTAACATGCTTCCTTCAAATTTCCTTCTAGTGAATCAATCGTCTTAACAATCAGTCCATTGAGCCTATTGAGCTTTCTCCACCTACTCACAAGTAACATATCCATATGGCTCCTTCTTCATTTCTTATTCATAACATTCCATCTATACTTGATCCTATTAATGGGGTACTATTGCATGATATGGAAACAAATAGTGATCATTCTTATGATTATGACCATGACATAGACAACATTTTGTACCAAGAACAAGTTGAACTTGTATTTCACTTTCATGCAAGACTTTTTGAGAATCCCCATCACATTGAGTTTGTTATTAAGATTCTTCTCATTTCTAAACTCACTCATTATTATAAATCCAATATAGAATCTCTTTTGTGAATCCTCCACCCACTTCTCCTACATACGCATCTACCATTCCCACCTTTATATTTCCTACATTTGTGTGGTACCTCATATATTAACACGTAAAGTCTCTATGTACATTCCTATATCTATTGTCATTCCTACATCCAATCATAGTGGATCATATGTTTTTCTTTTAGCACATAGGATCTTGAAACCCTTGCACATTATGTATAGGATCAAATATTTCAATTACAACAAGGTGCGTCTTCTACTTCTCATACCGTAGATTCTACTCAATTGCTTCATAACCCTTGTGCACCTAAAGTGGATTCTTATCTCTTGCCTCTTGGTTTCATTGTTCCTAAGATTCCTATCTATGGTCATAAGAGTGACCCTGAAAAACACCTTTGATCATTCCATATGGCATGCTTTGACTATGCATATAATTATATTTTACTTACAAATATATTCCATAAAAGTCTCAAGTAGTGTGCTTTACAATGGTTTTGTGAACTCCCACGCATTATGTGTGATATTTTTTCACTTTGGTATATAGGATTCTAGTTTCGTTGACACCCCTACATCAATCCATTGAGCATATTAAACTTTCTCCACCTACTCACAAGAATTACATCTCCCAATGACTTATTCTTCATTTCTTATCCCTGACATTGTATATACATGATCTTGTTAATGAGGTACCTTTGCATGATATGGAGACAAATAGTGAGCATTCTTATGATTATGACCAAGACACGACAAAACTGTGGATGAAGAATAAGTTGAACTTGTATCTCAATTTCATGTAACACTTCATGAAAATACCCATCACTTTGAGCCTTTTATTAATATCTTCTCATTGTCAAACTCTCTTGTGATCATAAATCTAATGAAAATTTTATTTTTTCATAATCCGCCACCATCTTCTCTCACCTGCACATCTACCATTCTGGCATCTATAATGCCAACATCAATGGGTACACCTCATATCTCAACACCTAATGTCTCTATGTAAATTATTATGTTTATCATTGTTCCCACATACAATCATAGTGGCTCACATGTTTCTTCTTATAGCACATGGGCTCTTGAAACCCTTATTCATTTTGTACAAGCTCAAATCTTACCATTGTAACAAGGTGCATCCGCTGCTTCTCATACCATAGAGTCTACTCAATTGCTTCATAACCTGCTTATACCTAAAGTGGCTTATTATCCCTTGCCTCTTGGTTTGATTATTCCTAAGCTTCATATTTATGATGGAAAGACTGACCTTGCATAACACCTTCGATCGTTCCATGTGACATGATTTGACTATGCATCTAATAAATAGTTCACTTATAAATCAATTCCCTATAAGTCTCAAGTAATTTAATTTATAATGGTTCTATGATCTCCCCACATATTATGTGTGATATTTCACTACTTTGGTAGATAGAGTCTAGTTTCGTTAGCACCCCTATTTCTATATAGATGTCCCCACCCTCCCCTTTCTCCCTTATAGAGGTGGATTGAGGTAAAGAGGAAATTTAAGATAAGTGGAGAACATGGCCATTTATCTATAGAGGGATTGGGATTAGGGTAGCTATATAGAGATTTGAGATACAAGGGAGCACAAAGATCCCAAAAACATATTGTTTCTCCTCCAGAGATAATTTCTCTAGTAGAAGAACGTATTATATATTTATCTAAAATAATATAACTTTGGAAAAACCCTACACTAGCTCCAAGACGTTGATCTCTAACTAAAAATTTAAATGCTTGTACTTGATATGCCTTTAGGATGGTTGACACATAGAATTCACTGGGATAAGTTTTATTGTTGAACCAAACAAAACAACAAGAAATGAAACCAAAGATAGAAAAAACAACTAAACTATAGGACAAGTAAGCTTCTCCTGACCATACAAATGAGTGATGAGCCCATGTAAAATGTTTTGTTAAGATATGTTAGCTGCCACCAATAATAAAAATGGAACCTAACCATACATGTCCTCCAATTATATCTTCTAGATTATTCATGCTAACAATCCATCCCTCTCCTCCAAAATGAGACTCGAGTAAATAATCAAATATAACAACTAATTTAAACATAAGGTTCATAACTATTCTTACATCCCCACTTCTAGGAGCCTAGGTATCATATATGCCACCAAAATACAAATACTTAAACAACAGGAGAAAATTGCCAACACCTAACAAAATTAGGTGAATACATAAAATTGTAGTCATTTTGTTCTTATCTTTCCATGCATGAACAAAAAATGGAAAATATTCTTCTAAAGTTACATGTATGATTAGAGCATGATAAATACCACCAAAACCTAAAACTGTAGAATAAATTGAGTAAAGTACTTTATATATAAAATAGGGAAAATTTTCATAATTTCCCCACTAGGACCGAATCCCCATCCTAAAGTAGCTAGATGGGGAAGTAAAATTAATCCTTGTTCATACATATGATTTTTTGATACAAAATGAGCCATGTCAAATAGATTCATTGTTCAATCCTAGAATTCAATTAATTTGACATGAGCCACATGAGTGTTAAGTAATTTTCTTAACAAATTGATAAGTCAGACATTACAATCCTGCCAAGCGAAACCATTATTTTCTTGATCACGACCAACTAAAGATAGAATTTTATTAAAGAGTGTTTCAATGGGATACAAACTCCTTGGGGAATATAAGGTTTTTATGAGGTTGATCTTGAGCCACCATCCAAGCACAAAAATATCTTCATTCAAGAGAATGATTTTTGTGTAAAATGTCTCAAATTCATGATCTTCTGCCACATGAATCTCTTAAGAAGAAAATTCATACACATGTAAGTTTAGAGCTAGACCAACTAGTCCAATGATGCTCATCCATAAATCAGTCACTATCACAAATAACATGAAGAAATGTAACCAAATTTTATCGGAAAAAGTAACCCCAAAAATTGGGACCATAAACAATAAGTAGTGACCATAGAACAAGTCTCTTTAGCTTGAGTTGGGTTAAAAGCACAAAATGTATTTCCATCATTACCATCTTCAAATGTGAATAACACATGAAAGAGAAACACCCAATACTTTGACAACTCCCATCACATGAAATGGATTCATGGTTCAATTACAAAAAACCTTTAAAAAGAGGATAAATCAGAAAATAACCTCTACACCAAAGCTAGGTGCTAATAACTAACCCAACTTGCCTAATGGATAGATGAAGAATATAAAAACAAAAAAATTAATCAGAGTAGAGAATGTAATTGCATTATAAGATTATAATTTTTTAGATTGAGCAAGTTAAAATTGGCGTAACATGAAGCCTATTAGACCAAAAGCACCATGAAGAGCAAGGAAAGTCCATAAACCACCTAATTAGCACAAATAAGTAAAATCTACTTATGCTTGAGGATCCCATAATAACATAATAGAATGTGCTAAACTATTTGCAGGCATAGAAATTACAACAATTTAAAAATAACAACCTTCCAAATGGGAACTGGCCAATCCATGAGTATACCATGAAGTCATAAAGGTTGTACATATAAACCAACCACCTATGTCAAAATAAGCACAAGGAAAAATCAATAGACCAGACCAACCTAAAAAAATAAAATGGTCTCTATGTAGTCAGTCATCCATAGTATAAAATTAATTCCGTTCTTCTTATTGGTTCGAAGTGCACACTTTGTTGAAGGAAAGCTATCTGACTTTGACTTCAGCTGGTACAATGGGATCTCATCTAAGTTGTGGGTGCTTCAGGCTGAGGAGAACCTCTAGAGTGAGATGGTTCCCTTGATGAAACATCTAAGCCAATATTCTAGTGGGATTGAGGGAGAGGAAAAAACTTGAACTTAACAAAAAGTAAGCAAAAAGGGTGATACACCAATGTTTCAAGACTTATACTTCATAAAAGCACACTTAATGACTGCTAATATAACTGATAAGCTTCACTACGACTTGTTTGACATATTTTACAGTCACAAAGGCATTGAAACATACTTACGTGACTTGCAAAACTGACATAATAACTTAATAAAGGTGTTGTGATGTTATGAACATGTAAAGTAAAGCAATAATTCACTAAAAATACCGCACAACGGTTATAACACACTACACAATGTGTAAATTGGAGGGGAAATAGTCTTTTATTGATCTATGCTAAATAAATTGTGTTGTAATTTTTCTTGCTCTCTTATCATAGTGTCAGGGACCTCACTTAAATCAATTGAATTTAATATGGAAGACTTCTAAGTCTGAAAACATGAGAAATGGTTAAGGTACATTATGTCTCCTCTGTGTATGAAGGTAAATGTTGTTTCAATGCCTTGAGTTCAAGGTAGTGTATCTGATAAAGAGTAAAATGAGATAAATTATTCTTCAAACACCTTTAACATTTTCTTGACTCGGAGGGGAATTTGAAAAGGCTCCAAAATAGTTAATCATTCTTGAATTTCTCTCAGCTCGAATGAGAAGTGCAATAGTCACTCATTTGTATTGTTCAAACTAAAACATGAATTTATGGCTTTTGAACTTCAAGATATAATTTGAAAGGTTAGAATACTACCACAAAATTGAGCTTGAATAGTATGAATATGTTTTTTCTATTGATTGAAGTTGAGGAGTCATTTTGGTTGTTGTTGTGGTCTTTAGTTGAATAACATGAGAAAATTTTGTTTTGGGGTGTGACAACTGAAGTGTTAATAAAGTAATAGAGGAAAGTGAGCATGAGAGGTCATTAAATAGGTGATTACTAGATATATAGGTACTGGTGTAAACAATTGGGTGATAACATAATTGTTGAACATAAGAGAAACTATGTAATTTGAATGGAGATAACAGTAAAACACTGAATGTAGAGAAAGTTTCTAATAGTTAGAATGTACAAGATGACTAAGATATCAAATTAGTGGAACGATATCAAATGCACAGGACTAAGATGAAAAAGGTAGTGTTTATGTTCAAGATAATTCAAGAAAGAAAATTAGTGAATACAAGGAAGGCCTTTTTGAATGTAAAATAGTGTTAGAAAATAGGGGACTACTATAAGGGAGTAAAATAGAACAATAGAGACATAGATTTATGTACAATGAGGTTTTGATCAAAAAGCATAAATCGGAGATAGATCAAGCATAATATGAAATAATTTATCCTATCTAACATTGATACAAGTCTGATAATCTTGAAAACAGTGATATAGCAGATGAAATTGATATCAAGAGTAGGGTGAAAAAACAATAAAACGTGTACATTGATCCAGAAAGGGATCATGATTTTTTGATGAAGCAACAAGAAACTAAATAATCAAATTGTAAATTGTTAGTCTATATTTCCTAAGTAGGTGCTTGGGTTGCAGGGGTAGGATCTCCTTGCAAGTTGCTACCTATTAAATCAACTAAGTGGGTGCTTGGAAACCTTCCAGTGGGTGCTAGAAGGACTGTGAAGTGGGTTCTTCTCAAGTTGAGTGGGTGCTCAACCAAAATAGAAATCATTGTCTGTTAAGAATGGGTATTATTAATAAAAATCCTTGATTTCAAGTGGGTTTTATCCCTATATGGGTTTCCCATTATAAATTCGGTGTCTTGTGTACTTTCCTTCTTGTATGCACTTCAATTTGTTCATGGTTTGAATTTTGTTTCTAGTAAAAAAGGTTTAAAGGTTGAAAATTTTACTTACACTGATTCACCCCCCTCTTAGTGCTTGTGATATCCAACAACCTATAATTTGTCACTTAATCTCCAAAATTGCTTAAAACCTGCAAAGAGAAAGAACACCTACAAAACCCCAAAACACATCAAATCTTAAAAAGAAAAGCATACAAATGAGGAGTTGGATTGACCCTGATGGTCACTCAACTGAGTGAACTTACGATCATAGCATTGCACTATATTTTAGACTTCATGTAGTTATGTGCATGTGTGTGTATAATCATGCCCTCGGTGGCTCTTGTGCAAGTTATACTTGATAGCGATAAATATCTATATGTAGAAAATGTTAATACATGTGTGCATGGAAAAATGAACTTCCCCTCCTATGAAGTGTATGCAGAAGAGTACAATTTCTTGTCCCTTTAATGGATGTTGTATGGATGCTTTGATGCTCTTGTAATGGCCTTTGGATGAAACCTTAGGTAATGATAGTAGATGTTTAGTGCTTGGTCCTTTATTATGGTCACATAGCTTTGTATTTATATGATTCCTTTACATGAATTTTGTAATTAAACACAAAAATGAATACCACCAAGAAAATAAGATGCCCAACATCTAGAAAGGACCCAAAAGATGTGAGCAAGATACAAAGAGGTTGGGGGCACTCGGAGGGGATGAAGGAGCTTGGTTAATGGTGTCTTGGCTGGATGTTAGTGTCAAGACTCATAAAAACTGAAGTTTCAATAGTTAGAATGAGAAATAAGGTGTGTAATACCAAGAAGGAAAATAGAAATTAAGAAAATAAGAAAAATACTATGATCAATTAATACTTTTCTTACTTAGGAATCATATGAATAGTGGTATGTGATCAAGACTATAAATATACCCAAAGTGTGTGATTTAGTGTCTATACTTTCCTCTAATTTATTTTATTGAATGAATGTTTGATAACACAAGTTAGATGAGAAATTTGTACCTAATAACCATGTAAATTGATGGTGAAAAGCATGCCAAGGAGACAAGAAAAAATGTGGAGTGATAAAGATGAAGCATGGAAGCTAGAGAAAAGGAAGTGAAAATGACCATATGGGTGAAAGAAAATGTGTGATGTCATGTTTTACGTATTTTCGATGTTGCTTGATGCTTGATGATGTGACTACTAGTTTCCATAAGGATGAACATATAAAAGAGAAGAACAAACAAGTAGTCAAATATGTGTATAAGAAAATTTTGATTAAAACACGTAAAGAGTGTGTAAAAGTATGTAAAAATGTGAAAAGGAACATGTGTACCTGATCTGTGATGAGTGAAAAGAGTAGAAAGGATCCTAAAAATACTAAATAAGAACAAGTTTTTTGGGAGATATCACACTATTTGCGTCGAGTGTGAGTTTTTGGGTCATCTCATACCAGTTGTTGCAAGTATAGAAGAAGTGTAGGGAGAAAGGTCTAGTGTTATTCTCCAACCTTTGACTTCTTCTTGAGATGTAAATTCCATTGTAGATGGTGTGTTCAAATCTGATCCATTTCGTTTCAGTTTTATTTGACACGAAAAATAAAAAAGAGGAGAAAGCATGCATGTTGAGTGCTGACGGACTGTGCATGTCCTATAAAATCCATTGTGTAAACTGTTGTAAACTATGTTGATATGAGAAAAACTATGTAACTACCCCCTAGTCACTGACCCAAGAAGGGTTAGGGGTGCCTATATTCTAGTGTCTATGTCTGGACACTGGTGTTTGTGTTGTGCTCAATACCTAAGTCAGATTCTGTCCATTTCTCTTACGGAAGACTGTGTTGTACTGGTAATGAACTATTTTGTATTCTGAGTGTGATATGATGTATGGGGTGATTGCTTTATCCAATGATTCCCCCTGTTTTGGGTGCATGCAACGTTGCAAGGAGGATGAGGCCCAAAGGAGGATAGGATGTTGTGTTGAAACTAATGCCTTGTAAAAGGGAAGGGAATGTGCTTGGTAGAAAATAAGGCACGTGTCAATAAAGTGGCTGGAAAATAATTGTTAGTACAATTAAGATAACCCAACATATAAAATAAAATGTGTAAGCTAGTAAACAAGAAAATAATATAGAACTGCAAAAATCAAGTTGCAAACATGGGACATCACTCATGATGTCGAAATAAAATCAAGGCCAAAGTGGCCAAAAGCATACAAGAAATCAGAGAACAAAAAATAAATAGGGAAAATCCCACAACTAATGGTAAACACTGACAAGTAGTAGCAAGCACATAGTAACAGACAACCATGATGACAAAGAGTTCTTGTAAGACACATGTTACACATGAAGCACTCGTTAGCATGTTAGAAATATAAACATGTATGTCAAAACATGTATAATATGATATAGTAGTGTGATACTATATGAATAGGAAGTAATATAAAATAAAACAATAACACCTATGATGTGTACAAAAGTGGATGCCCCTAGGAGCTTGTTATGGGATTGGTAAGAGGTACAATGCCAATCATCCATCCTGCATGTAATGATCTGTGTAAAATATGTGATCACAATTAGAAGGAAAGTGAACAATATCTTTCACCCATTCTTATGGAATTTTATCTTGGTATTTTATTTGATGACATTAATATAATACAAGACATCAAAAGAACACTTGTAGGATTTGGATCAAGTATTGCTAACTTAAAAACATCAGCTTTACACTAAGCCTTCTAAGTTCTTTTTTTGGGGTGAAAGAGGTGGATTTATTAGGTGATATTGTTTCACTTGAAAGTGTAATAGTGGACTCGCCCAAGATTAAGGGAAAGGTAGAATTGAAAGTTCCAAAAACTATAAAGAACCTTCATGGATTTATTAGATTAATAGGTTAATGTCACCATTTTTTGAAAAATAATGGCAACATAACAACAAAAGTCTCACAGCCAAGGCATTTGAGAAGCTGAAGGAGGCCATGTGCATCACTCCATTCTTGTATACCCCATATTTGTTCAAGACATTCATTTTGGAATGAGATGGATCAAGGTATGGAATGAGAGTGCTACTCGTGCAAGAAGAATGACCCATTACATTTGAGTCACCAGATCAAAGGGAAGAATTTGTTAAATCCCATATATGAGAAGGATATAGTGACTTTATTTCATGTCATCAATGACTGGTGACAGTATCTAATGGGTAGGCACTTTAAGGTGAAGGAAAATCATGGAATTCTCAAATAATTCTTGGAAAAAATGTTATCACATGAAGATCAACAAAATTGGGCCATAAAAATGTTGGGTAGTTACTTTGAAATCATATATAAATAGGGATGAGAAATGTAATGACAAGGCAACTCTGTCAAAAGGATGAGCCCATTGAAACACTTCTATGTGTAATCTTTATCTTACAAATTAATTTGGTTTATGAGGAAAAATTCGAATGGGAGAATAATGCAGGTACACAAATTTTGATTCACAGGCCCCAACAAGACTTAGGTGTATCTAAATTATTTTTTGGAAAGGGGACTTCTTATGGGACAAGGATAGGTTACACTTGTGTAGAAATTCATCTCCAATAGGGGGCATTCAATATTATTTAATACTTATCTTAAGATCACGAAATATTTCTTTTGGGAAGGAATCAAGGGGGATGCCTAGAAATTTGTGGGAAAATGTAAGGTGTGTTAGATAAATAAGGGTGAGATAATAAAGACAATAGGTCTTTTGTAACCCCTATCTATTACAAACATGAAGATTGGCACAAAGGTGAGATGTGAAGAATGACAATAAAGAGGAAATCCATGTGAGGTAAGAAACAGTGTGTTATGGGTGACACGCAAGGGAAAAAATGGAAAAAAATGTGATTTAAGGAAGAAATTGGATGACAAGGGGAAAAGAATGAAAATTAGGACCAGGTTGACGACTAGATATGGTCATCAAAAACTAGGTATGGGGTGACGGTGACCAAAAGGGTTCGGTGATAACCTAGGTCGGTGGGCTATATAAGAGCCTAGGGCGGCCGACAAAGCATATTTACACGATGCAAACTTGTGAATTAAGAGCTCTGAGTGAAAGGGAGATTTTATGTTTGAGAGCAATGGATGCCAACAGAGTAACGAGGAATCACCCGAGGACTCAATGGATGGTAAGTGCCTATTCCTTAGCCTTGTTTTAAATTTTTTTATGTTTTTTTATTATTTTTTAGCATTTTTTAAAATTTTGACTTGGGTGACAGGGACGGTTGGAGGCAACTGGACACAATCGCCGAATGGGATCCTTAGAGCAGTGACCCATGTTAGGCAGCGTCGCTCTGAGTTGGGTTGGCATTGAATTAGGATAAATGGGACATTATTAATTTTTTATGATGATTGACATAAAGGTGGTTACTAATGATTGTTCATTTGATAGGTTTTGTAATCCAAAGACATATTGTATATTTAAAATAGAGTGTCAGTCATGTATGATCGAATCATAGGATATGTGACTGACATAGAGTGGGAGCACCTAACAACAATGGGGTTAGGAAGATTCTGACATTATCAGAGGATATCAAGGGATGACAGTTTGATTATTGCATTGATCGACAGGTGGGATGTGTGGGATAACACATTCTAGTTCAGGATGGGAGAGACGATGGTCACGTTTGAGGATGTGTACCATATATTGAGGCTACTGATACAGGGGAAGCCTATAGTGATGATTACTACTGAGTGGATATTGGGTGTATTGACGTGGCTATTTGGATCTGATGCCTCGAAGATCACATTTACATCTGTGATTTTTCATATAGAGACCATATATTGGCTAGGGACAACTAGGAGAAGATTTGTATGTTTAGTGATGATGACTATATCAAGCTACACGCCACCAGATTCTGTGGGAGATAGATTTCCATGGGCACTGACTTAGGAGTGCTTATGGATAAAGTAGAGCAGATAAGGGTATTTTCATTTGGTGTAAACCTATTAGATTAGGTATACCATGAGATTTGGATGCACATGACAGTGAGGAGGTCAGGGTTAGATATTGGATTTTTACACATTGGGACTATGAGCACATCGTTTTGATTAGGCCACTAGGGATTCCATGGGTGGCAGGAGACCACATTGGATTATCAATAAGATTTTTGAGATGGAGAGATGACTAGGATCATAGTGACAGAGGAGAGAGATGTGAGGAGTGGTATGTAGAGAGATTGGGAAGCTATATGTGGACCAGATCATATGGAGGCCATACTGTGATTTTCCTACATGACGAGGGGAAAATATTGAGTTGGTTGGTATAACAAGGATTAGAATGGATCCATGGAAGGAGGTCATAGATGGTGGATGCCATACAATTTCCACAAGTTATGCAAAAGTTTGGATTCATCCAGAAAGTGTTAGGGGATTATATTAGATATAGACGGGATGATGCAGAAAGGGACCTAACGATCCCTATAATAGTCAATCCATTAAAGAAGGCATGAGCGCCATGAGACAATGATGATGATGTTGGAATAGGGGTTAAGTTTGCAGAGAAAATGACCGAGGCATGGAAAGTTGAGGCAGAGGAGGAGAGGGAAAATATGGGATTGGAGGAGGATGATGAGGTATTACCAAGAGGGGAGGAGGTAGCACCTGAAGGAGAAGAGGGTGGGTATGAAGGAGTAGTAATGGAGATAGCCCACGTATGGGTGGAGAGAGATACTTCCCTACATGAGAGAGATACAACACACCAAGAGGTGATAAGATTGCGTCAGGAGAGAGACATGTCTATACAGTAGAGGGATAGATACCGATGACAAAGAGAGACCTAAAAATCTAGATTTGGCGATTTTGGTTCCATAATTACGACATCATACAGTAAGGCACCATTAGCTTCGTAGGGAGCCAACTAGATGGATCCACCAAGTATTCTCTTTAGAATAGTCCAAGGCACAAGGGGAAAAGGCATGTTATTATGATTTCATTGTGACATAAAGGCTACCATATATGCCAAAATATGTCATTTACCTAATAAAGCATTGGAGAGCTCAGCATGACAAACGCCATTCAAGAGCATGGCTAGTGTGGTACAATCGAGGAGAGACCTATGCCCTGATGGAGGAGATGATGGATAGAAATATCTATAGACACATGCCCCAGGGGGGAAGATTTGATATTATTGGATGTTAAACTGACCGATTAGCTGAACATTGTATAGATGATATATCAATTTTGAGATAGAGTCCTTAACAACCTATCATGGATGTATTGAGATATTTTGATGCACACACACACACAATATATATGTATGTATATATATATTACACACACACATATGATTTTTTCGTGATTTATCATGTGTTGTGTGATGTTCCATGTGATGGATTTGTTTATGTTATGGTTGATTTAGATGTTGAGTTATGATTATGATTATGATGTTATGTATGAATGCAATATCTAAGTAGAATATGGATTTTTAAATGTGTCGTTATGATAGATGCGAGTCAATAGATTTGATGGATTAGAGTAGATAGATGTGATGATTTTAGATGAGATGACTAGATGATGGATAATATGTTATGGATATTGTGATTAGATTTCGGATTTCAGAGAAAAGGGAATCAAGGGATGATGTAGAATTAGATTAAATGTGAGAGGTGAGACGTGACTTGATAAGAAGTGAGCAAAAGATAAGAACGACATCTCGACTTAGCAAGGAGTATATGGAGGATCGATGTTCTGAATTGAATTAGAGGTAAATATGAAAAGGAACCAAACAAGGCAATGTACTTGCAACCAATAGTAGGTGTTAACACATAACCAACGATAGTTAGTTATTCTAAGGATCATGAGGAAAATATGGAAGATAAACTTATTGACATAATGTCTTCACGACAAAGGGGTTTTATATATAAAACATATATGGGAAAATAGATTCTCTTTATGTGGTCATACATAAGTCTTTGCCCCAGCTTTGAGTAATATGGCGTGAACTAATCAGTGTGTGAAGTTTGATATGAATGAGAAATTTGATCAATGTGGGTAGCTTTCTTAGGATGTTTGCTTTTGAGTTTTATGCTTTTTCTTTTGAGTATATAGAAGGTTGATCAATGCGGGAAGCCTTTAATTTCATGATATAATATGGTAGCCATCCTTTAAGGGAGTGGTGTACATTTTGATTTTTTATTCTGAGGTATTTGGATTTTATTGTTTATCACTTTTTTTAAAGGCATTATACATGATAGTTGTCTTTCGAGGGAGAAATATATATTTTTGACATTTTACTTTATGAACAACTATCCTTCAAGGGAGAAGTCTATTTTTGCATAAGAGGGAATTTTAATATGAGCATCTGATACTTTTGATTTTTTATGGAAGCGCTAGGGATAGCTAAGTAGACCACTTGGGGAGGGGATGATAAGATGTACAACTTACACCTATGGGCCCTTAACGTGGTTCCAATAGGTAAATAAGGAGGATATGGATGAAATGATTTTGGGATTCCCACCCAGGAGGAAATTTTCCATAAGGAATAAACTATGAGAAGAATTGTGGTACCCATATTCAAGGTCATGGATAGGAAAGTGACGTTAGACCACATAATTACAAATCATTACAATGAAATATGGGAGAGGCTAAAGATAGAAGTATGACCGTTGAGAAGACTAATTTCACATTAGTAGGTATGTTAACAATAGAAAGACCACAAGTGCAATATGTTAAGAGGTTCCATTTTCAGTTTAGCATCAAGAGAATCCAAATGGCATGCTCCAAATTCATACTTATGTATGATAATATAAGGTCCAATCCAGTTGAGAGCAATATTTCCACGTTGGATCCTTTCTAGAGTAGTTACATTTTGATTTTCGTTAATGAGAAGGTAACCAATATTTAAGTCATGCTCTTTTAGATGGTTTTTATAAGCACGTTTGATGTACTCTTGATATACATGATGATGTTCAAGAGAGAGAAGGTGGCATTTTTCTAACAACTCGAGTTTTTCCAGATACTCTTGGTGATAGTCTTCATCAAAGACAAAGTCACGAAGAGAGACATATAAGGACAAGATTTGGACTTCAAGAGGAAGAACAATTTCAGAGCCATAGACAAGAGAGAAAGGAGTAGCACCCAAAAAGGTGCAGATGCTAGTCCAATAGGCCTGAATAGTGAAAGGAATATGGAGATGCCAATTACATCCTAATGTATTGATGGTTTTGACAAAGATATTACAAACGGTTTTGTTAATTGCTTCAACTTGTCTATTAGCTTGAGGATAATATGGAGAGGAAAAGATAAGTTTAATATTGAAGGAATCACAAAGATTATTGAGATTTTTATTTTTGAAGGACTTTCTGTTATCCATGATGATTTTATGAGGAACACCAAAGCAACAAATGATGTGCTGATAGATGAAATTAACAATCTGGTTAGCTTTGGTTGATGTGAGTGGAATAACTTCCACCCATTTAGTGAAGTAGTCAGTAGCAGTGATGATAGAATGATGGTGTTGATAAGAGTGTGGATTGATGGTGCCAATGAGGTCAAGGACCCAATGTGAAAAGGGCTAAATATCTTTGGTCGGATGTAAAGATTGGCTAGAAATGTTGATAAGATTAGAATTTGCTGACATGTGATGCATTTGTTGACATACTCACAGTAGTCTTGATTAAGGTAAATCCAATAATATCCTAGATAAAGAACACATTTGCAAACAACCAAAGCAATAAAATGTACACCACAAATACCATCGTGGACCTCTTGGATAGCGCGGGTAGACTCAAAATATTTGAGGCATTGAAGAAGGATACCATCAAATCCACATTTGTAAAAGATGCCACTAAGGATAAAATAGTAGTTAGCGTGTTGAAGAAATGGCCTCTTACCGTTTTCAAATAATTCAAAGGGAGTGGAATAAGAAAGGTAGTTAAAAATATGATAATACCAAAGGTCGGAAGGATTCGATTTGACAAGGTTGATGTAAGGGGGCTCATTGGGTGGGTTGGTTTTTCAATGCAATGAAAGATAATGGATAACTTAGAATCTTCTGTAGTCCAAGGCAGGGATAATTTTAGCGGCGAATATTCGTAATATGGCAAAAATTTCATTTTAGGAAAATTTGAAAAGGTGAATTATTCGAAGTGGGTCGGTGTCCTGTTCGCCTAAAATATATAGTATAATTTTTTTGGGGGGTCAGCTTCGCCTTCATTTGAAAACATCTCCTATAAAAACCTATGTGATTCGCCACGTAGTATACCTCAAGTAGCTTACCAAATTACCAATACTGTGAAATTTGAACTCGCATACCCTTGAGCACCAGAGATTCATATTACTGTTAAACTGTGATTGTTGACGCATGAAAAATGCAGTGTTGACGCACGACAAGGGCATTGTTGACGCGCGACAAGAGCTGTACTAACACGTGACAAGAGCTGTACTAACACGTGATAGAGGAAGTGTTGATGCTCAACTTGGGCTAAGAAGTGATGCGCGACAGAGGAAGGGTTGATGCGCGACAGAGGAAGTGTTGACGCGCGACTTGGGCAGTGTTGATGCGCGACAGTATATTAAGATAGTGGACGCGCGACCTCAGACAGTGCACACGTGACAAGAACTCAGAGACTAGACAGAGTCGCTACTTGGTTCTTTTGCTGACACAGGACTCTTTTCAAAATAATGGAAGGTGCCAGCTCAAAGAATACGAGTAACCTAAAAGTAAGTAAGAAATCTCAGAAATCACTCTTCAAGTATTTTGGAAACTCTGCGGATACAGATATTGTAAATACCAATCATATAGATGCCACCACAAAGAATCAGAATACTGACTGTGTGGAAGGTATTATTGAGGTGGACATGCATTCTACACAGTATCAAAGTCAAACAAATGAAACCTACGATAATATGCTAGATCTTGAAGATATTGTTCCTGTTGGGGTGCAACTAGAAGTGCAGCTAGATATCACAGATATAAACACTCAGAAAAATGGAAGACAGAAATCAAAATCAAACTCTGGTCCAAGAAAGAGGAAACCAGGTGATTGTGATATTGCTCAAAATTCTACTCAAAAAATTAAAGCATTGAAAACGAACAAGAATATGTGGACCATTGGCAGGACATACAAGTTTGATTGGGTAGCTAAATTTCCATTTATTGAACCTGTACAATCATCTAATTTTGAAGAAATACCATCTGAATGCACATGTACAATATGTATGTGGAAATTGGGAAAGCAACAAAAAATGCAACTGAAGCTGGACACTATAGAAAAACATTGTGGAAAACAATATTTAACTATAACGGGGGCGGATGGCTAGAAAATCAAAACACATAGGTGGAAAACTGAAAAAGAGTGCATGCATGTTAGATACGTAGTGGAATATGAGGAAGAGCAGAAAAAACACATACATCTGTTGGAAAAGGGAGGAACGATCACATCGTATATTGGTAAGATGAAAGAAACAAATCTACATGCAAAATTCATACAATTCTCTACTCTTTTTCAAATACTTAAAAAAGGAAGAGCGATGTCAGATTTGCTCGATTTCAAAGTTTTGTATCAATTTAACGGAATGTTGAATGTACCTCAGTCTCATTGGTCTGAGAGTAGTGGATGGGAAATGGAAAAATGCCTCTTGATGATAGAGAAGGAAGATTTGAAAGAGAATGTAAAAAAAGAAAACTTTATCTCTCTTTCAATTGATGAAGTGACAAAAGTCGACAACACCGCATGGGTATGTATCCACATCTATACTTTAGAAAATCATATAAGGACTCCTCATCTATTGGGTGTTATGAAAATGGTTGAAAACTGCAATGCCGAAAACCTATATAAAATAGTTGTTTCTCATTTGAAAGATGTTGCTGGTATGACTGATTATGAAATTGCTATGAAGTTGGTATGCGTTGGAGCAGATGGTGCATCTGTCATGCAGGGTCACCGAACAAGGCTCTGTGTTAGATTACAAACAACAGTGGCCCCATATATGCTACCAATTCACTGTATGGCTCACAGAATGAATTTAGCGTATAAAATGGTAAGCAACCACGAAAATGTTGCTAAATTAGAAGACCTTATAAGAGAACTTCATGCCTATATGTCAAGCAGCCCAAAGCATTTTCTCGAGTTCCAAAAATTTTCAATTGGAATTACAGATGGCAAAAAAATTCTGAAGGATGTGGAGACTAGATGGATCTCTTTGTATGAACCTGCATGCAGAGTTCGTGAGGAGTATCCTTCATTGGTTGGTTTCATGCACAAATACTGTCATGAAGTTGATAGGGCAAGGGACTTATTGTTCCGTTTAACTGATTTGGAGACATTGCTTACATTGGTTGGTATTCTTCCAATGTTAAAGGAGATCAATACACTGATGAAGCATGCACAGGGCAGATTAATCTATATTGTGGATTTTATATGGATGAGGAAAATGGTATGTCAAAGTCTTGATATATTGTACTGTTCCCAGGATAGTTTTGATGCACCTGTTTTTGAAAATTGGAAAGATTTATTAGATCTTAAAAATCCTAACACCTTTTTGAGATTTAATATCCATGATCACCTATGCATCATTGTTAATGGGAGGGAAATACCAATGCACATTTTGCAAAAATGTCAAGATATTACAGGATCAAAATGAGAAGATGTTCCCGTGACACGTAATTTGTTTGAGTCTGTTATAGTTGAAACAATAATAAAGCTTAAAAAAATTTCAGAAACCTTATCATCAGAAATTAGGGAACGTTTCTGTAAAGATAAAATTCTGGAAGCCATGGGTGTGATGAATCCTAATTTTTGGAATACTGAAGGTGGCCGTGCAGACTTTGTCAGTAAGCATTTCCATAAATCAATGGGTACAATAATGGAACAATTTACAAAGACGTCAGAGCTCAAGGATACGGAAATCAAAGGTATACTGAATGTCGATTTATTAAATTTTCAGTCAACAAATTTTGCAACAACAATGAGGAACCAATATAAGAATTTAGATCAACCTTCTGAAAGTGGTGCTATTACAAGGCTGTGGTGAGGAATCTATCTAAGTTCTATCTTACAAGAAGATATCAGTGAATATTTCAGACTATATGAGTTATGCCAAACAATTATTTTAGGGTTTGTGGAGGATGAAAGGTTTTCAGTGCATTGTCATTTATAAAATCAAAACTGAGAAACAGGTTGGATAAAGATCTGGAAAGTTGCATGAGGTGTTATGTTTCTCGATACTCCATCGAAACCTTTCCGTTTGACAGAGCAATTGCGCACTGGAATTCCCTTTGTGAAAGAAGAGGTGTGAATAATACAGCTACAAGTACAAATATTCCCAACCTTGAGAGTGTAATTGGCTCTTCGTCACATTCTATATAAGACAACATCGACTTTGATGAAGCTATTGATAATGGATTGTTTCAACTTTAAATAGGTATCTTCTTTATCTATCTTTTATCCTTATCATTAAAGATGTTACAGGTCTATATACTAAAAATATTAGGCAATTCACCCATCTATCTACTAATCTATTTCTCGTGTTGGGTTTTTTTAAAACATAGATCTAGCTCATTACCAGTGGCAGTGATGATTTCAACTTTAAGCAGGTATCTTTTTCCCCTTAATCTTATTGTTTGTTACTATTTATTTTTCTCAGCTCTAGTTATCATTAAAGATGTTACAGGTGTATGTATTTACATTTAGTTAAATACAATCTTTTTATTTTTTGAAAACGTGGGTTGACATCCATCCGAGGAAGCTGTAACTTCTCGGGACTGACAATGTCAGGCAACTCACCCATCTATCTACTAATCAATTTTTTGTGTTGAATTTTTTTAAGACAAAGATCTAGCACATTACCGGTGATGATTTCAATTTTAAATAGGTATCTTCTTCAACATAATCTTATTGTTTGTTACTTTACATTTTTTCAGCTCTTGTTATCACTAAAGACGTTATAGGTCTAATTCTATATATTTACATTTATTTAAAGATATTGTTGGTCTATATATTTAAAGATGTTGCTTGCATTTCTCAGGACTGACAATGTCAGGCAACTCACCCCTCTATCTACAATTTCATGTAAAAAAAAGATCTAGCATGTTACCCTTGATGATTTCACAACAATCTAATACACAAGAGGTAAGCTAAACCCTAGGATATTTACAATTATGTTTAATTTCTTACCAGTGATGATTCTTTCTTGATTTCTTAGAATTATATTTAATTTATTTTTAAATATAAGTCCACATAAAATTCCTCATAAAATTCAGGATAAACAATACATTATACGATTTTAAATATAAGTCCACATAAAATTCCTCATCATCCATATATATCATATCATCACCATATCATTATCATATCCTGAGTCCTGACACTACAATTATTATTAACACAATTATTTATCTAATTTAAATTTATTAAAACAATATCGTTTTTTAATTAAAATAATTCATAATCATATCATTACAATTCTATTCATTCTCATGTCATCTATATCCATTCTAATCATTAATGTCATCTATATCCATTATAACTCATTCCATTTATTTATCATCTATATCCATTCTAATGACATTATGATCATATCGTTACAAGTATAGAGAATAATTATCTTAAAACAAGTTCAAAAGTCTAGATAAGAAGAATTAATGTGCTTGATGATAAATCTACGTCCACATTAAATTAATCATTGTCTTTCATCATCATCTATCATTAATTATCAATTATCATCATTCATCATCTACGTCCACATACAATTCATGACAATGCAAGTAAACAAGAATCATACATATAATTCATGATAATCACCATCTAATGCAATTAAAATTAAAGATTGTATATAAATCCATATAATTAAATTCAAATACCATAGTACATACTCAATAGTAGAAGTTTTCAAATTCAATATTTAAAGTTTCCTCAATAATAAAAGTTTCTAGTTTTCAAAACCGTCTTTTTCTTTATCCAATTCTACTCCTCTGCACTATTCCCCAACGGCTTCTTCCACTGTGGCTGTACCTCTTTCCCCAACAACAGAAATCTCCATGTGACAGCAAATTTGGATCAGCTACAGCGTATAAACTATCCCATTGCCAATAATTTTCATAAGGACTAATAATCTCATTGATAAGAACCTTAGCCATTCTGTCCCATTCTATAAGTTGATTAATATGAGGAAGCATCTCCATCTTTCTCATCAACCCACACAAAATATTTTTTGTGCTTGTCCAGATCTATGAAATACTCCTTGCCCTCTTTAGAAGTACTTGTGCCCAAACCCTGTATGGTCCAAGCAACAAGTGATACCTAATCAGCAACTGAACAAAACCAAAACTTGAAAACATATAAAGAGAAAACAAACTAGCATTACTTTGTAGTACTATATGGTCCAGCCAGTTATTGATCCACTCAATGATTCTCTCCAAGCTTCATACTCAGGAATTGTGTAAAAAGATAACACATTTCCATTTATGTGAGTTGCCTACATCAACATGTGCCAAAATTAGACATGGAGATACATAACATCTGGAGGCTTAAAAAAAAATACAAAGAGCCTTGAAACACAACCAAATATACAGGGAGAACATTTACCCTGACAATAGGAGTGATAAATTCCACAACAAATGAAGGAATTTTAAGCAGTGATGGCCAGTTATGGTGTATGAAATTGATCAGCAATCCTTTGATGTGGGAACCATCATGGTCCTTTAAGAATTAATGTGCTTGATGATAAATCTACGTCCACATTAAATTGATCATCGTCTTTCATCATCATCTATCATTAATTATCAATTATCATCATTCATCATCTACGTCCACATACAATTCATGACAATGCAAGTAAACAAGAGTCATACATATAATTCATGATAATCACCATCTAATGCAATTAAAATTAAAGATTGTATATAAATCCATATAATTAAATTCAAATACCATAGTACATACTCAATAGTAGAAGTTTTCAAATTCAATATTTAAAGTTTCCTCAATAATAAAAGTTTCTAGTTTTCAAAACCCTCTTTTTCTTTATCCAATTCTACTCCTTTGCACTATTCCCCAACGGCTTCTTCCACTGTGGCTGTACCTCTTTCCCCAACAACAGAAATCTCCATGTGACAGCAAATTTGGATCAGCTGCAGCGTATAAACTATCCCATTGTCAATAATTTTCATAAGGACTAATAATCTCATTGATAAGAACCTTAGCCATTCTGTCCCATTCTATAAGTTGATTGATATGAGGAAGCATCTCCATCTTTCTCATCAACCCACACAAAATATTTTTTGTGCTTGTCCAGATCTATGAAATACTCCTTGCCCTCTTTAGAAGTACTTGTGCCCAAACCCTGTATGGTCCAAGCAACAAGTGATACCTAATCAGCAACTGAACAAAACCAAAACTTGAAAACATATAAAGAGAAAACAAACTAGCATTACTTTGTAGTACTATATGGTCCAGCCAGTTATTGATCCACTCAATGATTCTCTCCAAGCTTCATACTCAGGAATTGTGTAAAAAGATAACACATTTCCATTTATGTGAGTTGCCTACATCAACATGTGCCAAAATTAGACATGGAGATACATAACATCTGGAGGCTTAAAAACAAATACAAAGAGCCTCGAAACACAACCAAATATACAGGGAGAACATTTACCCTGACAATAGGAGTGATAAATTCCACAACAAATGAAGGAATTTTAAGCAGTGATGGCCAGTTATGGTGTATGAAATTGATCAGCAATCCTTTGATGTGGGAACCATCATGGTCCTTTAAGAATTAATGTGCTTGATGATAAATCTACGTCCACATTAAATTGATCATCGTCTTTCATCATCATCTATCATTAATTATCAATTATCATCATTCATCATCTACATCCACATACAATTCATGACAATGCAAGTAAACAAGAATCATACATATAATTCATGATAATCACCATCTAATGCACTTAAAATTAAAGATTGTATATAAATCCATATAATTAAATTCAAATACCATAGTACATACTCAATAGTAGAAGTTTTCAAATTCAATATTTAAAGTTTCCTCAATAATAAAAGTTTCTAGTTTTCAAAACCCTCTTTTTCTTTATCCAATTCTACTCCTCTGCACTATTCCCCAACGGCTTCTTCCACTGTGGCTGTACCTCTTTCCCCAACAACAGAAATCTCCATGTGACAGCAAATTTGGATCAGCTGCAGCGTATAAACTATCCCATTGCCAATAATTTTCATAAGGACTAATAATCTCATTGATAAGAACCTTAGCCATTCTGTCCCATTCTATAAGTTGATTGATATGAGGAAGCATCTCCATCTTTCTCATCAACCCACACAAAATATTTTTTGTGCTTGTCCAGATCTATGAAATACTCCTTGCCCTCTTTAGAAGTACTTGTGCCCAAACCCTGTATGGTCCAAGCAACAAGTGATACCTAATCAGCAACTGAACAAAACCAAAACTTGAAAACATATAAAGAGAAAACAAACTAGCATTACTTTGTAGTACTATATGGTCCAGCCAGTTATTGATCCACTCAATGATTCTCTCCAAGCTTCATACTCAGGAATTGTGTAAAAAGATAACACATTTCCATTTATGTGAGTTGCCTACATCAACATGTGCCAAAATTAGACATGGAGATACATAACATCTGGAGGCTTAAAAACAAATATAAAGAGTCTCGAAACACAACCAAATATACAGGGGGAACATTTACCCTGACAATAGGAGTGATAAATTCCACAACAAATGAGGGAATTTTAAGCAGTGATGGCCAGTTATGGTGTATGAAATTGATCAGCAATCCTTTGATGTGGGAACCATCATGGTCCTTTAAGAATTAATGTGCTTGATGATAAATCTACATCCACATTAAATTGATCATCATCTTTCATCATCATCTATCATTAATTATCAATTATCATCATTCATCATCTACGTCCACATACAATTCATGACAATGCAAGTAAACAAGAATCATACATATAATTCATGATAATCACCATCTAATGCAATTAAAATTAAAGATTGTATATAAATCCATATAATTAAATTCAAATACCATAGTACATACTCAATAGTAGAAGTTTTCAAATTCAATATTTAAAGTTTCCTCAATATTAAAAGTTTCTAGTTTTCAAAACCCTCTTTTTCTTTATCCAATTCTACTCCTCTGCACTATTCCCCAACGGCTTCTTCCACTGTGGCTGTACCTCTTTCCCCAACAACAGAAATCTCCATGTGACAGCAAATTTGGATCAGCTGCAGCGTATAAACTATCCCATTGTCAATAATTTTCATAAGGACTAATAATCTCATTGATAAGAACCTTAGCCATTCTGTCCCATTCTATAAGTTGATTGATATGAGGAAGCATCTCCATCTTTCTCATCAACCCACACAAAATATTTTTTGTGCTTGTCCAGATCTATGAAATACTCCTTGCCCTCTTTAGAAGTACTTGTGCCCAAACCCTGTATGGTCCAAGCAACAAGTGATACCTAATCAGCAACTGAACAAAACCAAAACTTGAAAACATATAAAGAGAAAACAAACTAGCATTACTTTGTAGTACTATATGGTCCAGCCAGTTATTGATCCACTCAATGATTCTCTCCAAGCTTCATACTCAGGAATTGTGTAAAAAGATAACACATTTCCATTTATGTGAGTTGCCTACATCAACATGTGCCAAAATTAGACATGGAGATACATAACATCTGGAGGCTTAAAAACAAATATAAAGAGTCTCGAAACACAACCAAATATACAGGGGGAACATTTACCCTGACAATAGGAGTGATAAATTCCACAACAAATGAAGGAATTTTAAGCAGTGATGGCCAGTTATGGTGTATGAAATTGATCAGCAATCCTTTGATGTGGGAACCATCATGGTCCTTTAAGAGACAAAGGACAAGTCAAAAAGGATCTCACTAGAAAGGATGTGGCAGAATTAAGCAGAAACTAAACAACGCTAGACAAAGATCATGTACCTGGTCTGTCATTATCATCAGATGGCCATATCTTAAAGATTTAATGCTGTCATATATTTTATCTTCCTGTAGACCAAGGATTTTTTTTATATTTACTATCTCTTTATTCTCCATTTGTTGGTGAGTGGTAGCTTCCCTGACATTGAGCAGCTTACCTCTGAGAGGAAACACGCCATAATAATATTGACCAACAATAGATATTCCTGCCACCTGATAGGATAAAGATAACTAAAATAACAAAAAATTAAATTGGAAAGTGATGTCGAAACATGTCACAATACTACGAAATTCAGTATTCACATTTCCCTGATTCAAGGCACAAACACTTACAGCAAGAGCCTTGGTTGAGTCACCCTCCATTAATATCAAAGTACATTGATCAGAATTCTTGGTTCCATCAGTTTTCTTAAGATCTTTTTTTTTGTTTAAACTTTTCCACTGCACTCATCAGGTCAAACAAAGTTACAAAGCTCATCTTAGACCCTAGCATTGCAAAAATTACATGTACTCAGAAATGCTACATCTTAGACACCACGCCTTTATTTATTTACATGGGCTATAAATGTGAAACAGTGAAAATTAATATAAATTTATAACAGCAAATTGTATCAGAATAAAAAATAGAATAACAAATATGAATTAAAACAAATTATACTTACAATCAACATGGAAACCAAACGTTGATTCGAGAAAATTCTTTTCTTCCACGAGTGTTGCCTTGGTTGTAACAATTGGTAAATTTTTGAACGGAAATCTGAACTGATGGATGTCAGTTGCTGCGATACTGAATTGGAAAATTCGGCCATCGTTCAGAGTCACACAAAAAATGTTGTCCTCTGAATTGTAGGATGACACAAGGTAATTCAAAATATCCGAATCTGTTTCAAAATGGGGCATATTAACTAGCCCTGTAAATTCACATGCATCCATCAAATCTTTATATTCTTAAGACATCTTTAAAACAGTATGGATGTGAGGGCATAAGGGATTCTCTTGATTTTTGTTACTGAACTTGTAGTTGGGAAGCATTGAGACCTGTAAAAATTCAAGAGCGGGAAGGTGGAAACGAGAAAATGACCAGTTGAAGGGTATTTATAGGCTAAATCAGGCGTCAATGGCTTCAGCTGACGCGCGTCAATCGGATACAGCGACGCGCGTCAATAAGATCAAGTGACGCACAACAAAAGGAGTCAGTGACGCACGTCAATAGAAAGAAGTGATCTGCATCAATGGGTGTTAGCGACGCGCGTCAGTAGGAACCAGTGACGCACATCAACAGGTGCCAGTGATGCGCGTCAACAGGTGCCAGTGACGCGCGTCAATAGACTCCAGTGACGCGCGATAGTAGGAGACAGTGTCGCGCGTCATTAGTTTCTAGTGACACGCGTCATTAGGGGCACTCTTGACAAAATTTACACAATGTTACCTTTTTAAGATGATCCAACGTTTCACAGAGAACTTTATGTTGAGCTGTAAAAAAAATTTCAATATTTGAGACACTTCATTTTATCAAACATACACTTGAACATTGTATCTTCAGCAAAGGAAAACAAAACAAGGTGGTAGCAGGAATTTTATACTTTGATACTCATTGTAAGGGTCAACCAAGTAGTTCATCAGCTCAATAATGATAATTAGAAGAAAGTAAAAACAACTTTCTGTTACACAACAATTTTGATCACTTTACCCTTATGATAATTAGAAGAAAGAAGGCACTGTATTTTTTTTAATACTAAGAAGACAGGTTGTTTAGTTTGCATTTCTAAGCGATCCAGTTTTATAAAAACTTGAATAAGTTTAAATACTCATTTCAAAATCTGATTAAATTTGGCATGAAGCACTAAAAGACACTCCTATACACATTTCATGTTTTGGTTAACCATGGGTTTTCCTAAAGATGTTACAGGTCTATATACTAAAAATGCCAGGCAATTCACCCATCTATCTACTAATCCATTTTTCGTGTTGGGGTTTTTTAAAACATAGATCTAGCTCATTACCAATGGCAGTGATGATTTCAACTTTAAGCAGGTATCTTTTTCCCCTTAATCTTATTATTTTTTACTATTCATTTTTTCAGCTCTGGTTTTCATTAAAGATGTTACATGTCTATATATTAAAAATGTCAGGCAATTCACCCATCTATCTACTAATCCATTTCTCGTGTTGGGTATTTTTGAAACATAGATCTAGCTCATTACCAGTGGCAGTGATGATTTCAACTTTAAGGAGGTATCTTTTTCCCCTTCATCTTATTGTTTGTTACTATTCATTTTTTTAGCTCTGGTTAAATATAATCTTTTATTTTTTTAAAACGTGGGTTGACATCCGTTCGAGGAAGCTGTTACTTCTTGGGACTAACAATGTCAGGCAACTCACCCATCTATCTACTAATCCATTTTTTCTATTGACTTTTTTTAAGACAAAGATCTGGCACATTACCAGGGATGATTTCAATTTTAAATATGTATCTTCTTCAACATAATCTTATTGTTTGTTACTTTACATTTTTTCAACTCTTGTTATCATTTATTTAAAGATATTGTTGGTCTATATATTTAAAGATGTTGCTGGCACTTCTCAGGACTAACAATGTTAGGCAACTCACCCCTCTATCTACAATGTTAGGTAAATTAAAGATCTAGCACGTTACCCTTGATGATTTCACAGCAATCTAATACGCAAGAGGTAAGCTAAACCCTATCATATTTGCAATTATGTTTTATTTCTTACCAGTGATAAACAATACATTATACTATTATAACTATAAGTCCTGACACTCTTCCTAAAATTCCCTGCTTTGTCATAGATCCATCACTTCTTCAAATTTCTCCATGAAGAAATAGATCTGTTTTTAGACTTATAATGATCATCCTCTAACACGAAGTTATTCAAAATCAATTCTAATGCTATCTTCCATATCCTATAGTCTACCACCCAAATCTACACTAATCACAACTATTTAAATCAAAATGTTGAATTTGTTCACCGAGAAAGCATTAATTTGATACTACATATTGGGATTTTTAGAAATCATGAATGTAATAAACTAAACCAAAGAAAAAAATTAGATCTAAATGGAAGAATGAAATGCGCAAGGGAACTTAACAGAGTCTTTATCTAATAAAAATCCTTTCTAGTAATAAAACTGACTAGAACATTGATAATTCTATTAACTTCAAACTATCCTACAAATGTAGTGTGCCTTCTTCAAGGCTCTACATAAATACTTACACACATAGTTTACTATGATCTAGTTTACAACCTTCAATATTTTCTTACACACTCAAAATTATTCCAACTTATAGCCTCCCAGTTCTATTCCACAATTATTCTTCACCCTTATCAAATATAAAAAAATGATCTTCATGATAAAAACCTTATATGTTTTACATTAAACTTCAAAGTTCTATATCGAGCTTGACCTATCTTTTAATCACATGGTTATTCCAACTTTGGTTAATCTAGCCTCCATAACCTTGACTATTTACAGCAACTTGTCAATCTACTCTACACAAAACAATATCCATAATAACAAAACCATATCTTTTAAACCATGGTCTTGATTAGTTCCCAAGCTCTAATTCTTATGGCCTGGAATTTAACTATTTCATAATTTTCTAATCTAGCCTCCACATCAATTATTGTTTCCAGCAAAATTTTATTTTCTAACAAATGGTCTTGACTATTTTGGATGTCAAACAACCTCTCTAATGAGAGATTATGCACTTATATAGAGGCGAATCTCTTTAAAATAGAATTTTCCTACACCATAAGTCTATTAAGAAGAAATCCTAAAGATCTGTTTCAAATCTTAGTTGCTATTTTTTCCCAAAAACATAATTTTCAAGATAATTAAAGTCCCACAAGATATTTAGGCACTACATTTTACATTATACACATTAAATTGATCATCGTCTTTCATCATCATCTATCATTAATTATCAATTATCGTCATTGATAATCTACGTCCACATACAATTCATGACAATGCAAGTAAACAAGAAACATACATATAATTCATGATAATCACCATCTAATGCAATTAAAATTAAAGACTTAATATAAATCCATATAATTAAATTCAAATACCATAGTACATACTCAATAGTAGAAGTTTTCAAATTCAATATTTAAAGTTTCCTCAATAATAAAAGTTTCTAATTTTCAAAACCCTCTTTTTCTTTATACAATTCTACTCTGCTCTCTTCCCCAACGGCCTCTTCCACTGTGGCTGTACCTCTTTCCCCAACACCAGAAATAACCCCTGAACTTATAAGATCTTCTGCAGCACTGTCCAGATTTTTTAAAATTCTTTCTTCTTGATTTGTTGCATCTCCATGCGACAGCAAATTTGGATCAGCTGCTGCTTTGGCTTTGAATAATATGTCAGGGTCGAGACCATGCTCTTTAATTATCTGCTTTAGTGTATTGTTTTGTTTGTTAACCAAAACAATATTTTGCTTCAAATTTTTTGTTGCGGATAAGTTGTTCTTTGTTGTTTCCAAGTGAACTTGCAAAACCTTCACCTGACTCTTCAAATTTTCATATTTCAACTGCACAAAAAGAGTAATGTCAATAAAAAATATTACTAAAAAATGAAAATTTCAAATTAACAAGAATGATTGTTTGAATGTAATAGTACTTACAACCGCTCTATCTCTTTCGGCATTTGCGATTGCTACCAAATCCTTGTCCTTGGACCATTTGTTAAAATATTCCTGGGCCTCGGCACTAATATTTTCCAATTTGTTTAATGCCTTATCTAAAATGTTGTCTTTATAGTTTTTGTTAAACGTGACAGTCCCACTTCTTACTTGGGTAAGTAAGGAATCCATCTTCGCAGGTTGATTCTGGACTGCAGCGTATAAACTGTCCCGTTGCCAATAATTTTCATAACGACTAATAATCTCATTGATAAGAACTTTAGCCCTTCTCTCCCATTCTATAAGTTGTTGGATATGAGGAAGAATAAACTCACTGACATGGGATTGACAATCATAACCAATTAAGTTCTCCAAAGGAAAACGTGGCAACTGTTCACTATCTGAATCTGATGCAGACGATCTTGCTGGAGAAGTATGGGGACTTTCACCAAGATCAACTGCTCCTTGTTTCTGCCTTTGGGTGGGCTGATCCTGTTTTTGAAAAAATTAGTCAAGATTTAGATAAATAAATTTAAATCAGAATGTAATTCAAAATTGTAAAGCATATTAAAATTGAAATTTGAAGTATACTTGCTGGCCTTGAAATCATCTCGTGGGTATCGAAAAAACCAGTTGGGTCATTGCTATCAATGCCCAAATAATCTTCATCTAAATTTAGATTTTTCAAAACAGATATTCCCGTTGCACTGGGCAAGCCACCAAGTGAGAGAGTTGGAATTCGAAACGAGGAGGCAAGGTTTAGTGTCCCACTAATGGCCGGAGCAAAAGGCAAGCGTTTACCAATGTTCTTTTTCGTTGTTCCTCTAGTTGGCATTTTAAAAATTAATGGTTGAGTTGGTGTCAGTGCCGTGGTTTGATCATGACTGACATGTGCTAAAAAGTACAAGAAAAAAAATGAAAAATATTAATACAATTCATAAAGTCAAAACTACGAAATTAAACGTACTATAGAAAAGTTGTACCTTGTTGTCGATGGGTTGTTTTTCTTGGTGCTACGGGTGGCCTTGTAGGAGTTGTACTCAGTGGCTGTTCAGAAGATATGAATGCATGCGACTGTATGGAGTGAGTTGGGGAAGAAGGTTCCAAAGTCCCTGCAATTCATCAAAATTAAATGTTGTCAATTCATTTGGTTAAAATTTAAATTGAAAAATAAATATGCAACTTTGGAATTTGTAAATATATATATGAGAATGTATTACTTCTCTGGCATTTAACGAGTTCAAACTGTTGAGGGTTTGGAGAGGAGTGAGCTTCCATTTCAGATTGGGAGTCCCCCCGAATCCTCCGCGTGTTGTTGGCCTCTTCCTCTCGATAATGCCTTTTTTCAGGGAAGGGATTCAAGATATCTTCTCTGCAAAACACTAAAATTTAAGTTTTAATAACTGTGCACTGTAATGTCAAAAATTGAAATACAATTACAAACTAAATAGTTTATACCTGTTGTTCTTCAAATGGAATTGAGAATTTCATCAAAGCCTCATCAGAGAAAGTAGGAATTTGTTTATCTTTTAAATTTAAAATTGCCTCATAGTAGAAGCCGAGGAGATAGTTTGTTGAATAAATGAAAGGTTTATTTGAGAGTTTTGAATTTGTTATGTCAGTTCTTATTTTTTTGGATAGATATGTGCACCAATCGAATTTTCATTTTGCGATAGTGGCATAAATGTATGCAATGGCCCAATTTGGTATATCTATTTTGTGACCTTGCAAAACAATTCTGGATTGAAAAAACAAAATAAGTGCAGTAAGAAAGTGGTGTGCAATTGATTTTGTATCCACACCACGCCTGGATTTATTTACATGGGCTGTAAATGCGAAACAGTGAAAATTACTATAAATTTATAATAGCAAATTGTATCAGAATAAAAAATATGAATTAAATCGAATTATACTTACAATCAACATGGAAACCGAACGATGATTCGAGAAATTTCTTGTCTTCTTCCAGGAGTGTTTCCTTGGTTGTAACAATTGGAAAATTTCTGAATGGAAGGCCCCGTAAACCGATGGATGTCATTTGCTTCGATACTGAATTGGAACATTTTGCCATCGTTCAGAGTCACATAAAAACTACTGTCCTCTAAATTGTAGGATGACAGAAGGTAATTCAAAATATCTGGATCTATTTCGAAATGGGGCATATTACTGAGCCCTGTAAATTCACACTCATCCATCAAAGCTTGATATTCTGAAGACATCTTTAAAGTCGTATGGATGTGAGGGCATAAGGGATTCCTGTAGTTGATCTTGGAAATAGATTGAGTTGGATTCTCTTGATTTTATTGCTGAACTTGCAATTGGGAAGCATGTGAAGTCGACATTATAGTTGTACTTACGTCTTTGACAATGATTTAGACCTGCATAAAATTCAAGAACGAGAAAATGAGCAACAGAAGGGTATTTATAAGCTAAATAGGGTGTCACTAGACCCTATTGACGTGCATCATTTACTCCTACTGACGCGCGTCACTGGCTCCTATTGACGCGCGTCATCTAGAACTATTGTCGCACGTCAGCTAGGACCTTTGACGTGTGACACTGTCTCCTACTGACGTGCGACACTGTCCCCTACTGACGCACATCACTTCCCCCTACTGACGCACATCTCTAGCTCCTACTGACAAGCGTCAGTGGATCTTAGTGATGCACATCAGCTAGGAAAATTGTCGCTCGTCAACTAAGACAGTGACGTGTGTCAGTAGGGCACAGTGTCGCGCATCAATAGGAGCCAGTGACGCGCGTCACTAGACTCCAGTGACACACGACAGTAGCAGACAGTGTCGCGCGTCATTAAGGATCCAGTGACGTGCCAGTGACGCGCGTCATTACGAACCAGTGTCGCGCTAGTGACGCGCATCAGTCTAGACCATTACCGTTCCATTGACACGTCAGGAGTGGTTAATGACGTCTTTTTTGTCGCACGTCACTGATGGAGCCATGAAAAACCAGGTGAAAATTTTGTTTTGGAATACTGTCAAATTCACCTTTCGCTGAAACTGGTTACGGGGATATTCGCCAGGTATTTTCCACCTGTAATTTTATAGGGGTGTCTTAAAATGAACCCTGGTCCAAGGTATGAGGGATGTGAGAGATGTCATGGTTTCTGCAAAATGATTACATGAATGAGGGACATTTTGAAGGGTGTAGAGATTTAATTCCTCGAGGAAGCAGATGACAATGTCCTTATATGAAGGACTTCATTTTTACACTGATAAATCCCTTTGACTTGATTAATGATAACCTAAGAATCCTTGTAGATGTCAAGTATTTAAACACCAAGTAGAATAGTCATTTGAAGACCTAATATGAGGGCTTCATACTCAACTATATTACTTGTGCATTCGAAGTTAAGTTTATAGGCAATGGAGATGGAAGTGTCCCAAGGAGGAATGATAATGAATCCAATACCTCCCCCTTGTTTCTTTATTTTGTAGCCGAGGGTGGTGGTGGATGATAATATCTAAGAGATGTTAATACATTATGGCCAACAATGAATTTGACAACAATTTGATCATAATAAGGTAATTTCAAAATTAAATTTGATGTCTAATTCAATGCCATTAAAGTTTTTTCCTTCTTATTTGAAAAAGCTAATGGAAAAATTGTAATAACTTAGGTATATAATGGAGTTTGGAACCCTTTTTATAAAGTGAAGTGCGACTATATTAAGACCATCATATATTAATTACAGTGTCTCAAATTCTATATAAAGTAATTAACATTTAAAAATTAATATTTTTCAATATTATAAAACTATATTAATTTAAATAATTTCCAAAAATTAATATATTTAGTTCACACATATTTTAAAATATAAATTATTTTATAAATCAAATAATTTCATACTAATTGGAAATATGTATTAATTGAAATAATCTAAAATTTATCCTTTAAACAATAGGATAAATTATATTACATAAAATGTTTTTGACTTTGTTAACTCCGTATATCATTAGCCCACAATATTAGTTGTGGCTATCCTAGCAATAGAATAGCGTGCACATGTTTCATCCGAGTGGGACCCACTGTGCCCCCAGTGTGTGTATACCACACTTGTAAATAAATGTGATTGGAAGAAGATGGGAGCATGCAGTAATCAAAAAGTTTGATTCTCGTTTACAATCATGGAGGATTCTGAAACACCTACCAAGGGGTGTTTTTGCTCTGCCCAACAACAAAAATGTTTTTTTCAAGGATTTATTCTTCAAATTCCGTGAAGATGATCTTCAAATTTCCATAATGGGTTTCGACACCAGAGAAGATTGTAAATTGGAGATTTTATGCCCATTTCTTCCTTCGTCAGCCACTGCTAAGCCAGAGAATTACAAGATTCTTTCATGGGGATCGTCATTTTTAATTGTAACAGAATATGGCAAGACGATGGTTGTGTGGGAGTGCGAATGGGATTTTGAGAAGAATCCCAAGTCAAAGCCATGCTATATGGAGATTATGAGAATGGGTCCAGGGATGTTTCAGGATTTTAACCACATACCAGGTGCGTTATTATGTGTGGTTGCAGGAGATTATATTTGATTCAAAAAAAGAGGATAACTCCTGGTGGTGGAAATATATATTTTTGTATAATTTAGAGCATAGCCGCTGGACCCGCCTTCCTCCTCAAGGAGGATATGATAACCAATGCCTCATTTCCCCATGTGGCATAACTATGGTGGCATTCCAACCAAAATTATTTATTTAGCATAGATTTCAGTTTAACTATGTAATATGATATAATTGCAAAAGGCATGCATGTGAAGGATGTCTTAAAAGTGTAGACACCAAAAATATGCTTACACTTATCATTTCCTCCAATTCAGTCAATTGACGACACTTCATTAATTCCCCATTCTTCGCTCCATTCTCGGATGCCCATTTACCACACCTTCTTAGTCATATTCCTCCTATAATCAACTTATTGGGCTAATATCTCTCTTATTAGCTAAACATTCCTCCTTTTGACCATTCAGAACCTCCCTAATTCTCTCTATACCACTTCTATTGGCTTCCTAGGCTATCTATCAGTCGAAAATCATTAAGCAGACTCCTCTCAACTCTCAATGAGTCTCTAATCACTTGCTAATCAAGTTTAACTAGCCTAATCCTATCTTAACTAAGCCTAAATCATGTTTATCAAATCCTAATCTAAAAGTGGTTTTTGAGCTTTAGTCCCAAATGCACCCAAATTCCAAACTATTCCATTTGGAAAACTATAAATACAAGGCTAAGCCTACCCATTCAACCTACAACACCAAGATACCTATTAGAGACATCTTGTTTGAGACACCTTGTTTTTTTATTATTGGCAAATAGTTTTTTGAAAGGGACTATACCCTTGTACAACAAGGCTCAGAAGCCAGAATAGAAAAAATAAGCACAAAGAAAGGGATCAGAATCCAGATATAACAATAAGGACCAACTGCAGAACATCGTCTGCAAAAAAGAAGCAACAACCATCAACTTCAGCAGCAACTAAACAACTGCTGGACAGCGAAAACCCAGCAAAAGTACACTGACACCATTGGAAAGCATGTTTTAATCCAGCCACAAAAATGATAGCCATGTACTCCAGCCGAACAAAAACAAAGAGAATCATCCAGACGGATAGCCCTCCTTCAGGGTGAAATTTAATTTTTATCTTTTTTTGCTAACCGTAACCAAACCTAAAGGAGTCTCCACTGTTGGAGGAGAAGCCAAAGGAGGGGTATTCTCCTTAGTCGCATTTGTCCCAATTGGGACAGCCACTACCTGAATCATATCCATGTTGCCCTCAACAACTTGAGCATTATTCATGCTGCTAATAGTTTGATTTTCGGATAGAGGGGTTTCAAGGGTAGTTTTGGATTCAGTCACTGTTTCTACTTTTGATTCAAGATCTCTTTTAGCATCAAAAACTAGGTGCTCTGGGAGTGCATCTTTCCACCAATTTCTCTTTTCATGTTGATGTTTTTCCATCTCACAAGCAGTAGAGGTGTGTCCTAAGCCAAAACACCTTCTACAGTGGAAAGGTAGACCTTCGTAATCAAGAGTTTGTGACCAAGTTCTATTTTTCACTCTAAGATCTATAGTAGCAGGAAGATTTTTATCAGTGTCTAGTTCCACCAGGATCTGGGCATAGGTAGTATGGGTGCCATTAGTGGTTTGAGAATCTATAAAGATTGTAATTCCCAAGGTGTTGCCAATGGCTGTCAGAAAGTCATGACTCCAGAATTGGATAGGTAAGTGGGGTAGCCTGATCCAAACAGGATTCCATGAGAAAGATTCCGTGTGCGGGTTAAAGGATGGGAACCAGGGTTTCATGACCGAAATATTTAGATTGACAAGTCCAAAGTTTGGAAGCAATGTTTTCTTTATCAGCTATTGAAGAGAAAGTCACAATGAAAATTCCCTTAGCACACAGATGTAAGTCTATCTTACCAGTTAAAGTTGAAGTCCAATGCTGAGAGATCAATGCGTGAAGAGCTGAAAGGCTGGGTGCCACAGTCCACCGAATCTACAAATCAAAGCATGCTCTTTGTAGTAAATCTCAGATGAAATAACATCTTCCCCAAATGTAATACACGGGGTAATGTCTACAGGTTTTATGGAGGACTCCTTTCCCTTTAGAATGTCTTTGAAGGAGGATCCACGTTTATTCTCTCTATCTAATGGTTGAATAACAGGAAAAGTACCCTGTTCCAGCCCCCCACAAGAAGAGCCTTTCAGCAAGGGTTTGAGAGGGCCATTGTCCGGCATATTCACAAGATCATCCCCAACTGGAGATTGAAAATGGGTTGTGCCACCATCCTCGGACACCTTGTTAAGAACACTTTGGAATGGCATTAGAAACCATTTGTGATAGCTTTAAGCTATAGAACATTTGGATCTTTTCCATACTCCATTGTTAAGAGCTCCCCCATCTTGCATCCATCCACTCCTAAGGAAAACAACTAATCACACAATCTGATTGCTTAGGATCTTACTAGGTTCACTTTCATTAAGCTTTCATAGAGTAGAGAGTAGTATGCATGTTAGTTTTTGATGTTTTTGTCAAAGTTATAATGCTTTCATGTTAGTTTCTCTTGTTTATCTCTAATCTAATGGTGCATGGTTGAGTTTAGGAAAGCTTTGAGGTTCTTTAACCTCTTTCCATAGCTTTTTCCACTTTTCCATTTCACACAAAAGGAAACCATTCTAGATAAAATTTATCTTTTTAATCTTTTTCATCTCACATTCGTAACTTGTGAAAATTGTTTCCCATTTCGTGTTGTGTGGATATAACTTTAACTGCTTCATTTGATGATATGCCTTCTTTTTATGGTAAGAAGGTGGCTAACATTGGCATACATTTGCGAATCGAGAGCAGTGTAATGTTTTAACGTATTAATAGATTTAGATAGTTCATCAAAAACTATATTTTTTTCAACGTATATCAAAGGGTTCAAATTTTTTGGGGATTCAATAAAAATCATACAAACTTAAGATTTTGATATGTTCCCCATTATTAATTTTCAATCTTTTAAGAAAAATTGCACTAATAAAATAGAGTTCACAAAGTAGATAGTATGAGAATAGGAATAATTTGATTCTTGGAATGGGTGTGGGATGTGTAGGAATTTAATTTCCACCTTTGATTTCCATCTTTCCATTTCAATCTCATTATAATGGTATCTCTTCTTTAATTTACATTGCAAGCTATATCATAGACATCTAGATGTAGTCTCATTGTGGATGGTCCCATTATAAACATAATAATGTAATTGAAGTGATCCAAAAATTACTAAGCTATTAAAAAGTAAGAATTTTAAGGTTGGCTAAAATTAAGATAGATTTGACTCCCAACATACACTGCATTAAATGATTTAATTAATTTTGTATTACTATTTTTTTGACACATAGATTAGTTTACCGTCGATATACATATTTTAATTTTTGGTGTTTTTATCTTCATACTTTCTACTTTTATAATTTCTTCACATGGGATGTCGAGTCTCCCAAACATGTCCATATCTCAATTACCCACATATGGAAAAATCAAAATCCCATCATAATAGGGTGGTCTCTAACTATCCAATAACAAAAATTGGCTCGTACATAAATTTTTGGAAGACATATAAGGATAAAGTAATTTCCCTCTAATTGTTTCCCCACCTCAAAAATTCTCCTCTTTCAATCACCTTCTTCATCATCATTCTACCCCCTGTAATGTTTCTCATCAACTCCTTATACTTTTTCTTCTTTATTGGCTCTTTTTCAGTGTATCCATTGCACCATTCAAATTTAATTGCTAGCATATACAATAGATGGAAGCATTCATAATTGTCCACATATTTTATTTGTTAAAGTTATGAGATTAATTTATTTTTTAATACTTCTTAGCTAAATCCCTCATCTAGTGGCTTGCAAAGTAACTACTCTATAGATATTTGTATATTTTATTTGTAAGTGTGAAATTAATTTACTATTAAAAGTTCTCATAAAATTTAAGCATACTAATATAGGTGTATAGAAACCTAATAACTCGATAAAAAACACATATGTCCAACTAGGAACACCACTTATACAACTTTGTAAGAAAAATTAATCATCACATCAAGCATTGGTATGTGACCCCATGTCTCCATTTTCATATGGCATAGAAAATATAGTGGGTTCATTTGATCACTGAGGATTGTATTAAGTTTGGATTCTCCCACCAAGCTTTGCAGATACTTGTATACATTCACATTTTTTACCTAATTCCATATTTTTAATCTTGGGGCTTGATAAGAGAAACACTCGTAATGTTTATTAAAATACCTCCAAATCAATATTAGGTAGGGATTTAATCTAGATGAGAAAGCCAACCTATAAAGATTTTTAATTTTATCTATATTGTCTACTAACACAAAAAAATGTGCCCCCAACTCCCTAAGATTTTTCATCAAACCCCTTGAATCAAACATGTGATGGGAAGACTGAGAGGGCCATATAAATTGATATCTTCCTATCTTTAGATGAACCCATAAATGTGTTATTTACTTATGAATATCACTACCTGTAATATCCTCAAATGGATGCATAGTAGCCTCTGTGATGACAAAGATGATATTCAAATGTTTCTCATAAATGGTTGTATTGAAATCCATTTCTTGTGCTTTCTACTTTAAATATAACCCTTTTGATAGAAATTGATACACAGAGTTTTAATCCATATCTCTCTTAAAACCTAATTTTCAATTACAATGTGATATAAAAATAGTTAGGGAAGATAAAACTAGGGGATAATTCATGTGATGATCCAAAATTGAGGGGTTTTAAACTTAAGGAACAAATTATCAATTGTGCTAGATGAATTGAAAAGAACTATCTCTGAAAAGAGACATGTAAATTACTCAAAAACTTCAAATACATCAATTATCTCTGCCAGGAGATGGTTGTCTTCCCTTTTCAGTTACATATGCATTTATACTATTGTTAGAAATAAGAAAGGGCATCTAGAGGAATGTGGAAGGTCACCAGTCTTGAGAGAGGTGAGGTGTTTCATCTTCCAAGACTTACATGTGTGCCAATTTTGTGAAATATACTATTTTTAGACAACACTACAAAAATCACAATTTGGGCCCTTTAAACATGAATTTCAGGGGTCAAAAATTTCCACACAAAGTTTTGCACCCTTTCATCACATTCTATGCATTCTGAGCTTTCCATTGCAATTTGAACAGAGCCAATCGGATCTACGGTGCATAAGTTATGGTCTTCAGAAGCTACGCCACTATAATTGCTTCCTGGATCATTCCTCCCTCCTTCAGAAGCAATGGTCCCCATTGCACTAAGATGTCTTGTCATATTTGGACATCACACACTAAACATGATTATGGCATGTCATATGCTGGTGTTCTTAAGTTCTCAATGAAGAATGTCATATCATTGTTCCCTAGTGGAATGCTAAACATGGATCCTACCATAGCCATGGCATCTGCGGCTCTATTCTGGGCTCGTGGTATCTGATCAAATAATTATTTCAAGTAATCTACCATTCTTTTATATGGAATTAAATTTTCATCCTTAACCTTGTATTCATTTGTAACACGTTTTATGATGAGCATTGAATCACCAATACAAATTACCTGGAGAATATCCCATTTGATGGCTAGCTTCATCCCTATAATGAGAGCTTCATACCCTAGTCTGAATGCATATGGAATCAAGTCTCTCATGGGAGTGATTATCAAAAATTCGAAACCTAAACTCAAGGGTTCAGTACCTGGTAGTGGCACCCCCGCTAGTTGATCTATTATAACTTAACCTTTCACTATTTTTTTATGAACGTACTCAATATCAAACTCAATAAGATGATCTAGTTGGCCATTTTTCCAGTTATTGTTGGTTTAGATAATAAGTACTTTAGAGGGTCAATCTTCAAAATAATCTTGATTTTTTTGTTAAACATATAGCGACGTAGCTTCTGGAATGCAAACACCACGGCTAAGCAAGCCTTCTCGATCCATATGCTACCAATGTTTTGCTCAAATAATATACAACTTTCTCTCTCTATTCTTTATCATATTGGGCTAAGACTGCCCCTATTGCAAAATGTGTAGCAAATATATAAAGTAACAAGGGTTCTCCTTCCATAGGTGGCATGAGAACGCGGGGTTTAGCTAAGTATGATTTTAGAAAAGTAAATACTTGTTATTCTAGACCTCAGGTGAAGTTAACATCCTTCTTGAAAATATGAGTGAACGTATGACACTTGTCTACTAAATTTGAAATAAACTTTATGATGGCCTGAATCTTCCCTTGTAACCTACACAGTTGCCTGATATTTTTAGCAGGAGGAATTTTTGTGATAACATTGACCATTGTTGGGTCCACTTTTATTCCTCTACTTGACACAATGAAGCCTAGTAATTTTCTAAATACTACATCGAAGACACATTTCTTTGGATTAAGATAGACTTTGTAGTTTCTTAATCATTGAAAGATACATCTTAGAATCTCTGGGTGATCTTCCCAAGTTCTAGACTTAGCTAATATTTCATCTACATAATCCTCCATGATATCACTAATCATATCGTGAAAAATTACAGTCGTCGCCCTTTGATATGTAGCACCTACATTCTTGGCCGAAGGGAATGACTTGGTAACAAAATGTCCCCCATGGGGTTGTGAAAGTATTCTTGTGTTGATCTTCTTCCACAATATTAATCTGCTTATAACCTGAGAAGTCATCCATAAGTGAAATCATCTCATAACCTATTGTAGAATTGACAATCATGTCGATGTTTGGAAGAGTAAAATCTTCCTTAGGAAAATCTTTGTTTATATCTCTAAAGTCAGTACACACTCTGATACCAACTAGTTTATTTTGAATCGGGACCGCATTGGAGATCCACTCTGAATAGTCGATGGGCTTGATGAAGCCTACTTCTAGTAATCTTTACAACTCTGCCTTTATAAGTAGGACAACGCGAGGATGCATCTTACGAAGATTTTTCTTTATAGGCTTGGCATCTGGGTGTAAAACAAGATTGTGTACCACTAATATAGGATCAAGTCCTAACATTTCCACGTAAGACCGAGAAAAAATATTGTTGGTGTGTGTGACTATCCAGTCATCATCCACATCACCTAGGTGAGTCATCTCACCTTGCGGGATTCATAGGTCTTAGGAAGTCAACTGACAAGTGTCAGATTCTATCATAGAATCTGACATTGTCATTTACGTCAATGCGTCATAGGAGTTACATTCCTTATTTGGAATTGTAACTCCTCTTCTAGTGGCGTCATATGTGTCAGTCAACATCATATGCGTCATTGACGTCATTGAGTTTCTTTCCATGTTTAGGCATGGGGGTTACGCAGCACCCCTATTTGTACTTCCTATTTTTTTATTTACGAGTATGAGCAGACCCATTCTTCTTACTTATAATCTTCTTTCCATTGATTTGAATCTTTCATATTGCGTTGGCTTGGTGTTGCCATCGGAGTGCAAGTTCGTTGTGGTGCATCACTTTTCGACATCGATTCTCATGAATCCCTCTTTCATGGTATCAGAGATGGTTTCGGTAAATGTGCACTCTTCGTTTCTCAGTTGTTTATTACTTCTGGTTTCTTCTCATTTCCTTGTGTGCAAGTTTTTTTTCGATTATCATTTTGGAATTATTGCTCACCTCGTATTGAGGTTTCGGTAGTTGCAAATTAAGGTATTTGGTTGGTTTGCTTATTAGCTGAGTTCGTATTTGGATATTTCTAGATCTTTGTGGCTGTTGTTTCTAGGTTGTTTGTGTTTTTATTGCTGGTTGTGTTCAGATTCAGTGCCTGCAGGGTAAAAGAAGAGCTCGTTTTTGGCATGGACCTATGATTATTGGTTGGAATCGTTGTTTTTTCTTTACCAGTGTATACTCAGACTATTCCCAGTTTTTTCCTCATCGTTGTGGTTCATTGTTGTCTCGAGATTACCTTTGCATGCATGTTTTATGCACGTTCTGGTCATTTCACTAGTCGTTTAAACTCTGGACCATCACATTCAAACCTACTATATAGTCACATTCAAACCTGCACGTGCCCCTTGGAAAGCGTTTTTTTTTCCTGCGTTTTATCTAAAAAAAATTTGGTTGTTGGCATTGTAATCTCTGGTTTGTTTGGTGTTCGAGATCTCTGTTTGGCTATAGCTTCCAAAACAATGCCATCAGCTCCTGCTCCCTCCAGCCATGCCTGGTCTACACGCCATTTTTCTTCGTTGGAACCTGCATGTGGTCAACTACTTTGTTTTCTCCTCTGTTCCAGGCGTTTTTGCACTGTTCCAAGTGTTATTTTTGGACTATTCTGAGTGTTTTCTCCCAGTTGGCTTTTTTGTACTATTTTGAGCATTTTCTCTTTCATGTTGGCATTTTTTTGCAGTGGACAGCTACATTTTTTTGCAATGGACACTTACATTTTTTTTGCCAGGTAAGATCTTTCTAAAAATATGTTTTTTTATTCACCTTTAAAAAAAACGTCTTTGCATACGTTTTACCTTATCACTTTTCTTAAAAACGTTTTGTTTCATTACTTTTAAAAGGTATAAGGTAAAAAAAAATTATTTTAATTAGCATTGTAAAATTTGGTTTCTTGGCTTATTGTATTATTAACCTTCCGTCGAGTGCCAAAGACGAAGGGTGAGGTCTAGATTGGCAGGTGGCTAATCCTCCCTCACAATACAAACAAACCCTATCTCAAATTCCATGTCATTTCCAACGAGCATACATACAACACCTTTTGCATGCATTTAGGGCACTTTTTTAATCCATTTGCAAGCTTATTGGCTTTTTCTCATCAGTTGCGGGAATTGGTTTTTGTTATAATTTTTGACTCGTTGCTCGGTTTTGAGCACTTCTGTAGTCAAAGTTACGTGTTTTTTTACACTCTAGATGATGGGATCATTAGCTTTGTAAATGCACTAATTTTATAAAGTGCCGCATTCTGGGGGGTGTCTTTGTATTGCTTAATTCAGCTCTTTTTTCTTGAGCTTTGTTCTATCCCTTTTTGCTTGTGGACTTGTGAGCGCGTTTGCCACAGTCTTACAACCAAGGGATTATTTTGTGCGATGCGAGACATTGTTTCTCACAAAGCCCTTTCTTCCCCCTCTTACTTCTCTCTTTTTGTGCTTGCTTGCAGTGTTGATCTGTTGTGCTCTATGAACCTTGATTGTTGTCTCCACCATTGTGCGTTATTACGCTAATTGCAAGGTGAGTGACAAACTAGTTCTCGAAACATAGTCGCATCTGGTTGTAATCAATGCACTGAATTATAAAGTGCCAAACTCAGGGGGTGTAATTTTGTTCTGGGGTGGTTATTTCTTTTCTCTCTCCTTCCTTCTACATTCCTTGGTTTTATCTCTTCATTATGGATATCTCTAAAGTACCAGTGCTCACACCTTTTAATTTCTTCGAATGGAAATCTAAAATTATATTGGTTTTGCGAAGTAAAGGGTTATACCGAGTTACCATGGGGTTAGAGACCAAACCTATTGATGAACCTGAAAAATCTAAATGGTTCAACCGTTGTGATGAAGCCTTAGGTCTTATCTGTATTTCCATCTCTCCTAACTTGCTCTTCGACATTGAAACTTCCTCAACACCCGATCAAGAGTGGATAACGCTCGATGATATGTTTAGGAAGCAAGATGACATGAGAGCGCATGAGTTGGAGAATAAACTACTAGGGTTAAATCCTAGTGACTTTGGAAACCTATAGGCTTTCTTCTCAAAATTTGTCCGCACTAGAATGCTTCTAAAGGAATGTAAAGTGGATAAGAAAGACTCTCAATTGATCTTGTTGATTCTTTCTAAGACGAAAGCCACCTTGGGTAGTACTTGGACTATGCCCTCCTTTGACAATTTTTCGTCCCAACTCATTCGAGAACAGGACAAACTCATTCAAATGGGGACTCTGAAATCCAAGTCACATGCCCTTTGTGGCGAATAAGGGCAAGAAAAATGAAAAGAAGAAAGAAACTAAGGACCAACCTAAGAAAGAAACCAAGACCAACCAACCCCCAGTTAAGCCCGTCACTCATACTTCGACTTCTGAGCCTAAAACGAAGAATGAAAAGTATAAATGCTCCTATTGTAAGAATTCTGGCCATGACGAGAAACATTGTTTTCGGAATCAAATTGATCCCTTAACTCATTTACTTGAGAAGAATAAAATAAGTGTTCCTGAATCCATTAAACAAAATGCTCAGAAAGGTGAGTCTTCTAATGCAAAGGAGACTAAAAATGAAAAGAAGAAAGGTAAGGCCCTCATAGCTAGATCAACTCCATCATCAACTTGGATTATCGATTCTGGTGCCTCGCACCACATGGCTTCTTCAGAGGTTGAATTCTCTAGCATTGAACCATGTGGCATGTCCCAAATCATGTTGGGTGGTGACACTCATGTGTCGGTTTCTAGTAGTGGATCGGTAGAGATAGAAGGTGAACATTTAACCAAGTGTTGAGTGTTCCTAATCTCTCTACCAATCTCCTATCAGTTTACCAAATCACCCACCTTGGTGAAGGAATGTGAGTGGAATTTGGTCCTAACTCGGTGATTATTCGTGAGCTTAACTTTGACTGCACTGTGGCTGAGGGAAAGGCAGATCACCATTCACGGTTGTATACCTTTTCCCACTTCTCTTCTGATTCGACGCCCAATGCCTTGCTCACTCATGCAAATGAGATTAGCAAGTTATGGCATGAGCATTTTGGGCATCTAAATTATCGTTACCTTGAACAATTGAGCCAAAATGAAATGGTCAATGGGCTGCCCCAAGTTAAGGTTTCTAAGGGTATTTGTGAGGGTTGTACCCTTGGAAAGCACCCTGAAAAAAGCTTTGACAAGGGAAAATCTTGGGGAGCTACTCATCCCTTGGATCTTGTTCATAGTGACGTTTCTGGCCCTTTTCCGTCTCCTTCTTTTACTAGAGCTCTATATATACTAACCTTCATTGATGAATTTTCACGTTATACTTGGGTATATTTCCTTAAGCTTAAGTCTAAAGGTTTTAAGAATTTTCAAAACTTTAAGGCTCTTGCTGAGAAACAAGTGGAACATTCTATCAAGGTTCTTCAAACCGACAATGGAGGTGAGTATGTGAGCAACAGGTTTGAGGATTTCTGCACTTTTGAGGGGATTACTTTGCATCATATAGTTGCTTACAACCCTTCCCAAAATGGAGTTGCAGAAAGAAAGAACTGAACTTTAAAGGAGATGGCTACTTGTATGGTTTTCTTGAAATCTCTTCCTCCACAGTATTGGGCTGAAGTAGTGAATTGTGCTTGTTATATTCAAAACCGTGTCCCACACAAGGCAGTAAGAGGGATGACACCCTTTGAAGCCTGGTTTGGACACAAGCCTGATGTCAAGCATTTTTGAGTCTTTGGATCCAAGGCTATGGCTCGGATTCCCAAAAAGAAATGCAATGCATTGGATCCACAATCCAAACCTTGTATCTTTGTTGGGTATCCTGATGGTGTGAAGGGATATTGATTGTTGAACCCTACCACCTGTGAGCTTTATATTGAGAGGAGTGTGAATTTTGATGAGTCATCCTTGACTTCAACTTCCACTGAGGTCCTTTTGCCCACTGATTCAGATTCTAACTCTTCAGATGATGATGTTGTTGAGTGAGTTCCACCTCTCCCTGCTCCTCTCAATCCTCAAACTTCTGAGTCTTCTGATTCTGACAGTAGTGATGATGAGGGACTATGTCCCTTCTCACTCAAGTGAAGAATCTTCTGACTTTGAGCCTGAGCCTTCGGGACCTCTTTGGGCCAGGAAAACTTTACAGAGTGCTGGAGATTTAGTTGGAGATCCTTTGGATGAGAGATGTACTCGCTCAAACTTCACTGGACCTCACTCCTTCTTTTCCTCTGCTTCTGATCCACCATCTTTCTAGGAAGCTTTTGGTATTCTAGAGTGGGATTCTGCCATGGATGAGGAGTATTCCTCACTCATAAAGAATGACACTTGGGATCTTACTCTTCTTCCGAAAGGAAGAAAAATCGTTTGGTGTAGGTGGGTATATCAAACAATGTATGGAGCTAATGGAGAAGTCGAGAAGTATAAAGTGCAACTTGTAGCTAAGGGTTTCTCCTAGGTAGCTGGGGTTGATCACTCAAAATCCTTTTCTCTGGTTGCAAATATGAATTCCATTCGACTGACCCTTGCCATCACTACAGCTAACAAATGGGAAGTCCACCAGATGGATGTTAAGAGTGTCTTCCTTCATGGGGACCTAGAGGAGGAGATCTATATGGAACAACCTCTGGGTTATGTCCATGATCTATCCCTTGTTTGTAAATTAAAGAATTCTCTCTACGGCCTTAAACAAGCCCCTCGGGCTTGGTATGCCAAGATGGACTCCTTTTTACTTACATCAGGGTTCACTTGGTGTCACTCTGACCCAAATGTGTATATTCTGTGATAGGATGACTCCATGCTTATTCTTGTTCTCTATGTTGATGGCTTGTTGATCATAGGTAGCTCTTCCTCTATCATTGATTCTGTGAAGATATCTTTGGCCAACAAGTTCTCCATGTCTGACTTAGGATTGCTTCATTACTTTCTTGGGATCTAGATTTCACAATCTGACTCAGGAATTATGATCTCACAGCCTAAGTACTCTCTTGATTTGCTTACTCAGTTTCACATGTCTGACTGCAAGTCCTCACCTACTCCTTTTCTTTCTGGGATTAAGTTGGTTTCTGATTGCTCTTCCCCCTTGGTTGACGGTACCCTTTATCGACAGTTGGTGGGAAGTTTGATCTACCTTACACTCAGCCAGATCTATCGTATGTCATTGGCATCGTGTCAAGATTTATGTAGGATCCTCATGATCTGCACTTAAAAGCAGCAAATTGGATCCTTCACTATGTTCATGGCACTCACACAAATGGTATTCACTACTTAGGAGGGGCTGAGATTGACTTGGTTGGATTTACAGACTTAGATTGGGCTAGTGATCTAGATCATTGGAAGTCTACCTCAGGCTATAGTTTCACTCTTCGTTCAGGTCTTATCAGTTGGTCTAGCAAGAAGCAACACATCATTACCATATCATCGACAAAAGCAGAATACAGAGGAGCAGTTAACACTACCACAGAATCTATTTAGTTACAAGGTATCTTGACAGAGTTTGGCATCCACTTTCAGTGGCCTACCATTATCTACTGTGATAACATGAGCACTAACTCGATTTGTAGAAATCCAATTCAGCATCAGCGGATAAAGCACATTGAGATTCGTATGCACTTCATACAGGAGCTGATACATGAAAACATCATCGACATATAGTATGTTCAGAAAGCTGATCAGGTTGCAGACATTTTCACCAAGCCCTTCACTAAGGTGAAGTTTCTTCACTTGCAGTCTCTTCTTGGGGTGAGGTCTGCTGCAGCCGCCCATCTTCTTTGGGCTATTTAGTCCTCCTTCTTCTCCTCTTCTTCTTTCCAGAAAGATGTTATTTGTACATGGGCACCTTATCAGGCCTTTAGTTTTCAGGGCCCATTGACACATCTTTCTTATCTATCTAGGGGGTCTTCTTTTTCTGTTATGGCTTACCTTGACCTCTTCCTTGGCTTCGATGAAGGGGGGTGTTGGTGTTTGTGACTATCCAGTCATCATCCACATCACCTAGGTGAGTCATCTCACCTTGTGGGAGTCATAGGTCTTAGGGAGTCAAATGACAAGTGTCAGATTCTATCATAGAATCTGACATTATCATTTGCGTCAATGTGTCATAGGAGTTACATTCCTTATTTAGAATTGTAACTCCTCTTCTAGTGGCGTCATATGCGTCAATCAACGTCATATGCGTCAGTGGCATCATTGAGTTTCTTTCCATGTTTAGGCATGGGGGTTACACAGCACCCCTATTTGTACTTCCTATTTTTCAATCTATGAGTATGAGCAGACCCATTCTTCTTACTTGCAATCTTCTTTCCATTGATTTGAATCTTGCGTATTGCGTTGGCTTGGCATTACCATCGGAGTGCAACTTTGTTTTGGTGCATCAATTTTTGACATCGGTTCTCGCGAATCCCTCTTTCAAATATCAGCATATTCTCTCAACAGTCTTGTAAATACTTTTTCTCCTGAGTTGAGAGTGAAGCTCCCAATTTAACCATTCTATGTAACTCCTCTATGTCGATGTTGTTATTTATTATATCCTCCACTAATAGCTTAGACTCATCTTCCATGCACGTAGGATCGGGAGTGTGACATGAATTTTTCCAGACTAATAATTCCATGTTAAAAAAAGTAATTTTTCATATAAAACATCCAATATTTATTTATTGCACATGAATTTTAATTGCATTCAACAAAATTAAAACATACATATAAAATTACTTTCATATATGTGGAAATGTATATTCATTACAACAAAAATAGTGGTAAAATTAAATACTTATATGTATAGATGGATAGGAAGGATTGTATATTGCTCAATGAATTCCTACATGGTAACCGATATCCAACACCTCAAGCTATGGCCGCATTATATGGAGGAATTAATCAATTAAATATCTTCTTACCCTAGCCAAGAACCATCTTTGGTTATACTTTACGTATCACAATTAGGATACCCTTTAAGAATGCCCCTCTCCAATGCCCACCACTTGCCTTCACTCAGACCACATAAAAATCATTCAGCAACTCTGAAAATCATTGTATATTTGTGTATGTTTTCACCCACTCATCATGTGTTTAAATAATTCCCCTCTAGTGGTTTGGTAACCAACACACCCCTTTATTACAAAATTTACAATTAATTACATATACCCATAATGGGTTCACAATTATAATTTTTAATCCCTCCTTTTAAAAAGGATTTTGAAAACTCATTTTATTCCTCCCCATTTTTAAAGGGGGTTCCATGTACATAACTCCCCACTCTATTTTAAAGGAGTCTTTAGCATATATTTCTTCCAAGTTTTAGAAGTCAACCTCTCGAAATAACTTTAGAATAACTCTTTTCATTAAATAAATAATGTTCACTATTTTCTTTTGGGGGAATTTTTTCACATAACATTTCTCCCCTCTTGAAACAACTACTGACCTCAATAGTTTTATCTTTCTCTAAAATATAAACAAAAACACAACACACAAGTCAAAATAAAGATGGATATTTTTCACAAATATATTCTTCTTTTTCCCATTTCACACCATCCACATCCCAAAAAGTCCATTTAATTTTCACTTCTTTTATTTCTCTACTCCATAACTTTCTAGTGTTTTTTTCCCAATATTAATTCAGGTTCTATTTTAAATTCACAATTAGGTTCTGTAGATATATTTTTCCAATCAATAACATTAGTAGAATTATAAACTAACATGAAAAACATTATGTATCATAGACAATTCAGAAGGCAGAACTAGTGTATAAGCAAGTTCTCCTACTCTTTCTAATACCTCAAAAGGACCACAAAAAATTAAAGAGGTAATTTAGCATATTTACCAAGTTTTAATGAACTACGCTTAAGTTTAACTCTAAGGAAAACTTGATTACCAATTTCAAATTCTCTATCTGACTGTTTGGAATCAACCTAACTCTTATACCTATCGTGGGAAGCTTTCATGTTTTGTTTTTCTTGGTTTATAATATCTTCCAGCTATTTTAGGTTATCAATCAATAAATCAAAGTAATACAATTCCTACCATAATCAACTTAAAAATGGGTCATTTTGCTTATAATTGACCAAGTTTACTACCTTGAATCGAATATATATATGGGCTAATGATGGACATCCTTTTAGGAATTCCACTAAAAGTTTTATCATCCCAGCAATGTAAGGATATGGTTTTATGGAGATGACGATCCTGACATGCGTTTGTGTACTGAAATTTTATTCTAAAGTTTGGTGTTTCACTTAATTTTGTAGTCAGGTAGAAATTCTTGTTTTGTTAGTGCTAGTATACAACTAATAGGTTCTTCCTTTATTAGGAATTTCAATGCAAGTCAATTTTATATTAAACAAAGTTTAGCCAGTTAAGTTGTGTTTAATAACTCTTACTATAATTTTATATAAAATTTAGGATTAATTTTATTTCTATTAATGTTATAGTTTTAAAAAATTTAATCCAACTTTTTTATTATTAAAGGGATGCCTAGAACTAGACATAGGTAATATTAATTTAAAAATTATAGTTGAGATGTTAATACATTTTTTTTAATTAAAGAGGGAGAAGAGTAAAAGTTAACTAATAGGAAAATTTGATCTCATATTCTTAGGGAGTGTTGTCTCCCTTAGGAGACCTTAGGTAACTTAACTTTAATATAAATATAAAACAAAACAATTAAATAAATACAAATGTGAATCAAAATTTATGAATAAAATTATTAAGCTAAAACAAATAAGTGTCCACACGTTTATCAAGGTTTTAAGGCTATGATACCAAAATGGGACATGAATTTTTCTAGACTAATAATTCTATGTTAAAAAAATACTTTTTCATATAAAACATCCAATGTTTATTTATTACACATGAATTTTAATTGCATTCAACAAAATCAAAACATACATATAAAATTACTTTCATATATGTGGAAATGTATATTCATTACAACAAAAATAGTGGTAAAATTAAATACTTGTCTGTATAGAAGGATAGGAAGGACTCTATGTGTTGAGTTGTGGAGCTCAATTACTTCAGTTTAGCATGTTATATTAAATTTGCAGGAAAACACAGTAACTGGCATCGGTTATGGAGGGAACAGCATCAGTCACCTATGACCGGCATTGGTTACCTATGCATGAGTGTTTTAATTAACTCATGGGAATTAGATCTAATTTTAGCATTAAAACAAATTTATTGATTGTAATCACATGGATAAGTGCCCTAAGTTTTTATATGCCTATATAAGCATAAGAGCTAGGGTTTAGAAGTAAGGATTGTACGAATTGATTATTATTTTGAGAATAATTGTGAGAGAGATAATTCTTCGAGAAGAAGGACAAGCTTAAGAGAAAGAAAGTACTGTACATCTGAGAGGTGTGGAAGATTTTAGATCTTCAATTGTATATCTTCTGAAAGCTTTGGGTAATAGATTGGCTTGTTTCTTGGTGGATGTAGCCCACAATGGGTGAACCACAATAAATCTAGTGTTGATTTATATATCTTGGTTTGTATATTTCTTCTGGTAGAATATCCACTTTTATTACATGTATGCTTAGATCTGATATATTATCTGTACAAACTTGTGTTAACCCCAACAACTGGTATCAGAGCTTTGTTTGAGGGTTTTGTGTGTTGACATATTTACTCACAGAGGGTTTTTTGATTGAGTGGGAGCTACAGTAATGGCAAAAGAAAAAAATACAAGGTAGAGAAGTTTGATGACCGAAATTATCAATTATGGAAGATGTAGATTGAAGATTATCTATATCAAAGAGATTTATACTTATCGTTGGATGAAAAGTCCATGCCTACAAAGATGACTTATGAGGAATGGAATATTCTTGACAGAAAGGCTTTAGGATCTATAAGATTGAGCTTGACAGCATCGGTGGCTTCTAATATTATAGAAGTGACATCTACAATAGAGTTAATGAAATATCTTGCTAATTTATATGAAAAACCTAGTGCTTCAAATAAAGTTTTTTTGAAGAAGAAACTATTTAGCTCTAAGATGCATGAAGGTGGATCTACATCTAGTCATTTGAATGATTTATGATCTATTGTAAATCAGTTAAAATCAGTTGATATTCCATTTGATGATGAAGTGAAAGTAATTTTATTCTTATGTTCTTTGCCTGATAGTTGGGATAACTTAGTAATGAAAGTTAGTAATACAACATCTGCAAATAATATTTTGAAGTTTGATGATGTGGTTCATATAATATTGAATGAATAAATTTGGATGAAAAGTACGGAGGAATCATCGTCTGGGAATGCTTTGAGTGTAGAAAGTATAGGCAAGTATAAGGAGATATCCAAAAGTAAGAATAATGGGAAATCAAAGTCAAGGGATGACAAATATAAATCTAGAGGTAAGGGAATTACCTATTGGAAATGTTGAAATAAAGGACATGCAAAGAAAGATTTTTGGTCAAAGGATAAAGAGAACCAACATCCAGACAAAGGTAAAGATTCAAATAAAGAGGCAAATATTGTAGCATAGGTAATGCAAGATGCTCTTATTCTTTCTTTGGATAATAGAATAGAATCATGGGTTTTAGATTCAGGAGCTTCTTTCCATGTAACCCCTAATAAGGGTTATTTCAGAAATTATGTCCAGGGAAATTTTGGGCATGTTTATTTGGGTGATGATGAACCTTGCAGTATTACTGGTAAAGGGGAAGTTCATCTAAAATTGCAGAATGGAAATACATGGGTATTGAAATATGTGAGGCATGTGTTAAGCCTCGAGAGGAATCTTATTTCTGTAGGGAAACTAGGTGAAGCTAGACGCATTGTTACATTCACAACATACTCTTGGAAAGTCACCAAGGGTGCCTTTTTTGTGGAAAGAGGCAAGAAGGTAGGAATGGTATATTTATCTACATGTGTTATTGATTCTTTTTCTATGTTATCTACTTCAGATTCATATGCTTACATGTGGCATAATTGGTTGGACCATATGAGTCAAAAAGGAATGCATATCTTAAAGGCTAAGGGTAAGTTATCAGATTTGAAAGATTTAGATGATGATTTATTTGAGCATTGTATTTTTGGAAAGAAAAAGAGAGTGAGATATCTCAAAGTTGGGGTAACTAAGAAGGAGAAAAATTGTAGCTTGTACACTCAGATGTGTGGAAACCAGCTCAGGTAGCTTCTCATGGAGGATCCCAGTATTATGTTAATTTTATTGATGATGCTACAAGAAAGGTATAGGTTTATTGTATTAAATGTAAATCTGATGTTTTCTATAATTTTAAAAGATGGAAAGCCCTTGTTGAGAAAGAATCAAATTCAAATTTAAAGTTCCCTATATTTGACAATGGTGGTGAGTATTGGAGCAAGGCTTTCAATGATTATTGTCCAGTGAATGAAATACGTAGAGAAAGGATGGTTCCAAGAACACCACAAGAGAATGGTGTTGCAGAAAGAATGAACAAGACAATCATGGAATGTGTTAGAAGTATGAGGATACATGCTAGATTTCCATTGCAGTTTTGGGTAGAAGTAGTTGATATAGTGGTTTATTTGATTAAACATGGGCCTTCAAGTTCACTAGATGGAGGAATACCAGAGGAATCTTGGACCGAAAAAGAGGTAGATATTTCTTTTCTTAAAGTTTTTGGTTCAGAAGATTTTGTGCATATTGATAAGGAAAATAGGAAAAAGTTGGATGCAAAATCCAAGACATGCACTTTCATTGGTTATGGATCTGGTGATTTTAGATTTAATTTTTGGGATTTAGAGAATTCTAAAATTATTAGGAATTGTGACATTGAATTGAATGAAAAGAGAATGTATAGGGATAAAATTTTAGTACCCAAGGATGAACCAGTTGAGAATTTTGTGAATGAAAATGAACTCTCAGATTTAAAATTCATACCTACAGGGTTACACAGTAACCGATGTCGGTTGACCCTTGATCGGCATCGGTCATGTTGGTGTCCATTTTGATCTTACACCATTTTGCCCTAATTTTCCTTCACTATGTGTATTCTGTAATGTTTTCTATATCTTGAACGAGTGAAATAAAGTTTCTACCTCTGTTTCTATGCCTTGATTCATTTACAAACTCTTCATCGTGCCCTATCTTGAAAGAAGTCCCCAAGTTTCCTTGTTTTTACCCTTAACTTTTCAAATCCACAGGCTTTGTCGTTTTTCCTATTTTTCCCAATTGTGGAAGCTCAAAAATGATCGAATTATACTTGTATTCCTTTGAAAATCCATCCCCATGGTCAAAAAATGCTTGGAATCATGTTTAAATTAGTTCTGTTTCAAAAAATTTCCATCCTTAGCGAAAAAATCATATTCTAGGAATAACTGGAAAATTTATGTGTTTTTAATGGTTTGACAGGCGTTTTTTACCCATCAAATTTTTCTTGAGCATTGGGCGGTTACGTGGCTTCTTATAATTGGTCAAGGAATGGTAGGCCATTTCTTTGAACTTGTTCTTTTTGGCTATTTTTCCTAAAAAAATTAACTCGCCCCTTGGCCCTGCCGAGTTCTGATTGGTTATTATTTGGTTCGTAATAACGAGTTGTTAAAACAACTTGTGTATTGTTGTGGGTTGTTTCCTAAATTGTAGGAACAACCTCTCCTACATATTTGTAAAAATCCCAGTTGAATGAATATTGATTAATGTGAGTTTATTGTGTGAAAATCCTATTCTATTTACATAAGGTTTCAGAGCAGGTCTCCGTATGAGAGTCTTGTGCAAGCCTCAAGCCTCAGTGCATGCAGTCTCAAATCGACTTTTGTATAGACGAGACAATTCTATGATTTATGAGCTCGGTCTTAATTCTTACGGTCATGTTTGGTAGATATTTGGGAATGCACACAGCATATCTAGTTACTCAACTCAAAATGTGGGACTAGATCAATTTCTTGTGTAGAAATATTCCTCCAGCAACGCATAACAAGAACCTGAGCTATCTGGAAAATAGATCTCTATGCACACATGTGGAAAGCTACATTCAACATGATTGTACCTCACTGTTATACGCCACCACTTGTATGCCAAGTATACACGACTGGCTATAATTTTCATACAGTTGTTATTCACATCTATCAAACTATTGCGGTTGACGTGGGTTCACAGCCAGATCTGAATATATATGAGTCTAGTCTTAATACTTTGAAGTCATGCTCTCTATCATTCATTATCATTTACATATTTGACCAAAATTCTTAACCTCATCCTTGGTATTTGGTATGATCTTCTCTTTTTTCATTTATCATTCGCATGGTAGAATGTATATTGGGATTGAGTTTGGATTCGGTAGATTGAGCGCCACATAGTTACTGCAAATAACAACATTGCGTATCAATTGGAGTCTTCACCTGTGAACTTTGTAGATCTATGTCAATTCAAAAGCCCTATCAATATTACAAAGGCACGAACAACTAAAGTTTGAACAAAATTATCATAGGAGGCAGCTATAAGCAAAGCAAGTCAAAACAGCAACGCCAAATCTACCACGAGTTGGATCCATAACCTGCCACATATCTTTGAAGGTCAAAATGTTTTATTATATATCCTTCATAATATAATTTATGTGCATTATACACCTTTTGGTTGTAAGATCAAATGCCTTGGCGGGGATATCTTCTTCATTTAAATTCTTTCAATTTTATTAATTTTGTATAAGATTGAATTTGGAAGTTCAATTAGCGGCCCACACCAAAATTGTTGTTAAAAGCAAATTTTTCTTGTACAAACGCATTATCGGGGTTACCGACGTCCTTTTAAAAACATTTAAATTTTATTTTACTCCGTAAAAAAAAGTTCTCTTGGGTTACTTTTATTTATTTGATCTTGTAAAAATGTCAAAATTAAGTCTTGTTGAGAAGTTCAAAGGACGCAATTTTCATACATGGAGAATCCAGATGCAGCTGAATTTGATTGAAAAGGATATATGGGATGTTGTTAAACCTAACACTACGATACCAACAAATGCAACAGATCTTGCAAAGTGGACTGTCAAGGATAAAAAGGCCTTGGGAACCATTGGTCTTGGTCTATCTAAAGCTTACCTGCACCATGTGGACTTCAAAAAGTCTACAAAGGAGATTTGGGAGACATTAAAAAAGATTTTTGGATCTGAAATAGAAAGTGCCAAGATGAATTTGAAACAAAAATTATATGGATTAAAGATGGAAGAAGGTGCAAAGATGACAGATCATATAAGCAAATTCTGCTCTTTGCTTAATCAGCTCACAGGCATTAATGAAAAGGTAAATGATGATGATGCCTAAGCACTTCTTTTGAATAGTTTTCCTATAAAATATCTCATATGATTTTTACTATGAGCAAGCTTAACATTGGTTTAGAAGGAGTAATTTCTACTCTTCTTGATCATAATGAACCTTCTGAGCCAGAAGAGGAGGTTTTATATGTGCACAATAAAGCTAGTACATCATCAATAAAAGGTAATTATACTTCAAAACATGCTTCATCATGAGGAAAGGTTAAATTTTTTTACTGCAAAGAATTAGGACATGTAATTTTGAACTTTAAAAAGAGGGCAAAAGATCTAATTGATTAAAAAATAGATCAAAAAGCATTTTTGGTTGAAGAAGAAACTGATTGGGATGAAAATTCTCAAGATGAAGAACTTTCTTGTCCCAGTGATGAGGAATACTTATGGTAAATAATGCACTTTACTATTGGAGGTAGAAGGCATCAGAGGATGGAGGGTGATTGGAACCTCTCGTCAGTCACCAACAACAGGGTCGCATTCAGGTTTGGTGGTAATATTTTATATTATTTTAGTTGTGTGGTGTGTGCAGAATAAAATGGTGTGTGGTTTCCTTCCCCTATTTTGATTCAAACAAGTAAGATGTGTATTTTGGGTGCTGAGAATAGTTATATAGGAGGGCAGCTGAACTGGAGTGATCCTCTGATTGTAGATTTTCCTCAACTATTGTACTTCTAACATCAATTGGCTGGCGAAATCTATCGTTCACTGGAAGTGAAAGTAGGAACTGTTGATTTCACATATGTAGGTGAATTGGCGGAAGTGTGATAATCTAGTATGGGGTTGACTATGGTGAAGTGGATTGGTCATGTGCAGCAAGATCCAGACAGCAAGATCCAAGCTAGCAGTATGCAGACCTAAAAGTATGCAGAGGCATATGATTTTGGTTCCAGTTCTATGGTGAATTTTTTCCATGTTCACATTAAGGGGGTGATATCAGTAAATAATGTTCACACTAAGGGGGTGAATGTTATGATTATGTTAGTGTTAACATTATTTAGTTTATTATTATATTATGAGTTTTTTTAATTATTATTGGCAAATAGTTTTTTGAAAGGGACTATACCCTTGATAACAAAAGAAGGCCTAAAAGCCGGGATAAGCAAGAGAACCAGAGTGAAAAGGATCAGAATCCAAATAATACATCGATGCTCAAAGTAGCTAAAAAAAGCTACCAAACCGAGACAAAACAGCAAAATTACTGCAAAAAAGCAGTAAAGGATCCGCAAAAAAATAGCAAAAAGACAAACAAGGACAGCAGAATCAACTGTAGCTACTTCTTAGTAGCTTTTTCTATGATGGTTTTGATATTCTTCCAGGATGTAAACATACCCAGAGTAGTCATATGGGCAGCGTTATTATGATCCAGCTGCCCCAAGGTCTTCTTTCTTTCTTTCTCAGTACCCCAAAGAGTTGTCGGCACTCCGCTTAGGTTGGAGACACTTCTGACGTGTTGTTCAATAAATTCCTCAATCGCCCTAAAGATGGCAATGTTGTAATCATGCCTAGTCTTGGCCTTCCCTAAGCGAGAGTCCAAGTAGTGCAATTTCTTGTATATATCTTCAATTTGGCTGTTGTCCACATCCTCCTCCTCCTCCTTCTTCCTCTTTTCTTTCTACTTTGTCAAGTTTTTAACTTCATCCTTTAACAATTTCATATCTGCCTCTAAGGCTTCCAGCCTTTTTATAGGGCTTTCCAATTGTGCTTCCTAGGGGCTGGCACTACTAATATGCAGGAGGTCATGAGCAATATCAAATTCATGAGAACCCTTCTCCACAGCAAGGGTCTCAAGATTAAGCTTCCTAGAAGCCCTGGTAAGTGGTCTCCGTGAGGTAGAGGCCAAGTGGGGTGCAGGAGCATCAACAGGGGGAATGGGAGAAGAAGCCTGAATGGCCGGCATGGGGGTGACAGCAGCGGTGGCAGGGGTAAAGGAAGGAGAGACAGGGCTGGCAGCAGCAGAGCTCAGCAAAGGGGGAATCGAGCTAGGGGAGTATGGGAGATGAGGAAACCTGAGTAGAAAGCATTTGTGTAACAAGAAAATGAGCCCTTGGTGCAAAGGAACCACCCAGGAATGCTTTTGAAACTCAAGAATGGAGCGTTCGAGCGAGTTCAGCAAGTAATGGGGGAAACAAACCAGACGATCCCTACGAAAATGATTAAGAAAAATAAGGTGTTTCACAGGAACAGTGACAAACCTTCCTTCCAAAGAGATGAACCGTATCATCATGCGGGTTACTTCATCATATGGCGGAGGGATCGAGCTAATAAGTAGGCCCGCTGTTAAGTGGGTCAATTTCTCTTCTCCCTCAACAAATCTTCTCTCTTCCACATCTCTATCAACCCTTTTGTTGAAGAATCTGAAGCCCTCCAAGCCAAGGCCGGTCACTTCAGCAATAAGCTCTTCATTGATTAAGACCTTCTGCCCCCCATAATCCACTGTCCTCTCCTTCCAATCCTTTGCAAAATGCATAGATATGCTCTGGTCATGCCCCTGAACTTTTTCCATGAAGTTAGTTATGCCACCCTTGCTAAGAATGCTCCATAGCTCAATATTGTCTTTCCAGTCAGGGTCCACACTAGGCTCAATTTGACAAGGAGGACCCCCCATCTTCTCTGTTCTGAACTATTTGCAACTAAATCCTAACTGATTGCTAAAGCTAGTCCACTTTTTGCTATAGTAATCCGCACAAAAATGGAAATGAGAGCCGTTGCGATTCCCACGATCGGTTGCGTGTCTGCTGATCTGAGCCTGCTGAAAAACGTGCATGAGAATAGCCCGCCCCCTGCCATCAGTCACTTTATCGCTGCCTTCGGTTTCCGTGGAGGTTTGAATCCACCTTTTAACAGTCACAATGCAGCCCACATGCGTGATTTTCAAAACCGTGTATCTCCACTTGTAATTCCCCATATGATTCACACTATCTTGATTATTAGACATGATTTGCAAAAACCAATACTTTAAATCAACAAGTGCGGGAGTATTTTTGATCCACACCCAAAATTCATACCTCATTTGAAGATAATGCTTACGTATGGAGCTCCGCCTGAATGCTATTTTGAAGCTGCTTAGGAATGTTGTTATTGTCCCAAACTATAAGGTTAACATTAATGCCATAATTTGCCAGCACATCCGCTAATTTATTACCCTCCCTGTAGGTATGCATGATCCTGAAGTTATTAAAAGTATGATTAATACTTATGGACTCTGCAATGAAATCCTTGATGCTCCAACTTGGAGATGAGCACTGCTTAAGAAGATTAATGATATTTAGGGAGTCTCCTTCGATGATGAGGTTCTAAATATTATTTTCCTGGGCAATTCTCAGACCCCAAAGAGCAGATAAAGCTTCAGCATAATGATTAGTTTGAATTCCCATTTTTCCAGCATACGCAGCTATTAGATTGCCTTTATGATCCCGTATCGCTCCTCCCCCTGCCGCATTCCCAGGGTTTCCCTTAGAAGCCCCATCAAAGTTCAACTTATACCAATTTAGATCTGGAGGATGCCATTTAATCAAAGATCTATCAATGCTATTCCCGGGAATGTTCCAACTATTAATTGATCCAATCTGCTAGTTGGAAAGAATGTATTCTTCATTTACTAGATATCTCTTGTTCTTGGGGGGTTTAAATCCAGCAATATTCTCTTTGACACCATTAGAAATTTTCCCAATACTAAGCTTGTAGTTTTGCTTTCTGTTTCTGAAGATAATATCATTTCTGTCCTTCCATATTCTCCAGATTAAATGAGGGATAACCAGCTTCCAGATCCTTTTCACAACACAATGCTTAAAGGGTGGGTTCCAATGAGTCCATAGCTGATTGAGATCCTTCGGCATCACCCAGAGAGCTTCAAATTTAGAAAGGGCAAAACTCCATAATCTAGTGGCATACTCACAATGTATGAACAGGTGGTTGATATCCTCAAAATCTTTCTTACAAAGATGGCACCTATTAGGGATTATTAATCCTCTTCTCATCAGATTGTCATTGGTAAGAATTCTACCTCTGATAGCCAGCCAAAGGAAAATTTTTATTTTTGGAGTTAAATCAGACATCCAAATCCTGTTCCAATTGAACTCTGTTTGATTACAATGAAAGAAGTTATTGTATCCAGTTTTGACAGAGTAATTCCCATCATTGGAGTTAATCCATACCAACTTGTCCTTAGAATCCATATGACTTAATGGAATAAGTTCTAAATGATCTTGAAGGGAGGAAGTGATTTGTTTCAGATCATTTCTATCAACAGTAAGTTTTTTCCACTTCTTTCTGGTGCCATTTTCCTCAATATAGTCCTTGATTTTGATGCCATACTTGTTTATAAGACTGTCCTTGGCCATCCCAAAACTCTCCATGAGATTTCCATTAAACCAATTGTCCTCCCAGAAGTTTATGTCCCTACCATCCCCCACTTTCCATTTACTGCCCAGCCTGATGAAATTTCTGCTTTTAACCAAATTGTTCCAAAAAATGGAACCATAGGGGAGTTGTTCATCAAGTAGAAAGGAGTACAAAGATTGATGCTTTAGATATTTTGCTTTAATTAAATCTATCCAGGGTTGTTTCTCAGTCAGCATTCTCCAGCCCATCTTAGCAATGAGGGCCTCATTCATTTTCTCAATGTCTTCTATACCTAGGCCTCCCATAAACTTCGGGGTGCAAACCTTATCCCAAGCCACTAAATGAAATATGAATTTCTCATCCATGCCTTGCCATAAAAAAAAAATTGGATCCTTTCAATCTTATCCCTGAAGGAGGAGGGGATCTTGTAGAGCAACATGATATAAATTGACAAATTTTGGAGAGTACTTTTGATGAGCAGGCACTTACCAGCACTAGATAAAATGGCTCCTTTCCAACCAGCCATTTTTTTTTGGAATCTCTCCAATAAGTCATCCCACACCTTGCAAGAGACTTTCCTAGTGCCGAGAGGAAGCCCCAGGTAAGTGGCTGGAAGCTCGCTTATTTTACAGCCCAGAATTTTAGCTATTTTAAGCTATCTTTTCTCAGGAGTGTTGAAGAAGAAGATGGTACTTTTGTCATAATTGATCTCCTGCCTAGAAGCAGATTCGTAGAGTCTAAGCAAGGCCTTGGTAGCCTTGGCTTCTATGAAAAATGCTAGAAGGAGAAGGATAGTGTCGTCCGCAAATTGCTGATGGGAGACAACTCGACTAATGGAGGTGGGTTTGGAGCCACTTAAGAGCCCGTCATTCACCGCTTTACCAATTTTTCTACTGAGGCTGTCAGCCAAGAGAATGAAAAGTAGGGGGGAGATAGGGTCTCCTTGTCTAAGTCCCCTACTGCTAGCGAAAAAACCCACTGGTTCACCATTAACAATCACAGAAAATCTGGCCGTGGATATGCAAGCCTTAATAATTCTTCTAAATTTTTCGGAAACCCGAATTTTGTTAAGACTTTGTCGAGGAAATCCCAAGAGACCTTGTCAAAGGCTTTATTCATATCCAACTTGAGGACCATACTCACCTTTTTATTATTTTCCATTGAATGTATGGTCTCATGAACCATAATCACTCCATCTTGTATAATCCTGCCTTTGATGAAGCCGCTCTGCTGCCTTGAGATAAGTTCATTCAAAATGAGCTGGAGCCTAGTAGCAATAATTTTGGTAAAAATTCTATAGATGGCATTCACCAAGCTGATAGTTCTGAAGTCCTTGAAATCTTTAGCATCCATTTTTTTTGGGCCAGCACAATGTGAGTGTTATTAAGTTCTTTAAGAAGATTACCCGTTCTAAAGAACTCAATCACCGCTCTGAGGAGATCCGTCGAATAGATTTCCCAAAATTTACGGAAAATCCATCCGGCCCAGGAGCCTTGTCACCCTCTAAAGCAGAATCAACTTTCTGCAGCTCTTCCAGCGTAACCGCTTTGTGGATATCTCTGAACTTCTGTTCCTCAATTTTATTTTGGGGGATGGCCTCCAACATAAAAGAAATAGCTTCAAAGTTATTGATATTCCCCTCCTCAAGCAGTTTTTTATAGAATTCAAGCGCTTCTTTCTTGATGCTATTGGGATCTTTTATGATATTTCCATTATTTTTAGAAACTTCTAAGATCCTATTACAAGCTCTGTGCTTTAAAGTGGTCATATGAAAGAACTTTGTATTCATGTCTCCCTCTTTAAGCCAAATAGCTCTAGATTTAAGTCTCCATAAGGATTCCTCTTTACTGCAGATCGTATGCAACTCAGAAAGAATATTCTTTTCATTGACTTCGTCTTCAGCCGATCTCCCCCTAGTATCCATCTTTAATTCCAGCTCCTGAATTTTTTGCTTTAACTTTTTTTTTCCTGAAAAATATTACCAAAAACTCTTTTGTTCCAGATTTTGACTTGCTTCTTCACATTTTTGAGCTTTTGGACCAATCTATATTGAGCAGTGCCTTCTCCATTCCAATCCCACCATTATTTTATCTTGTCATATATATTGTCATGTTCCATCCACATATTTTCAAATTTGAATGAGCTTCTGGTGGGTTTAGTCCAATTGAGAAGATTTAGCGCAATCGGATTGTGATCTGATCCAACTCTGGGCAAGGAGGAGAGGTGAAAGTCTTGACTGAGAATCCAGCTTGCTGAAATTAGTGCCCTATCCAATCTTACTTGAATAAACTCTTTCCCCAACCTTCTATTATTCCAAGTGTACTTATTCCCATGAAGATCCACATCAAAGAGGTTATGCTCAGCTATAAAATCAGCAAAATCCTCCATACCAATAGAAAAGTTGGAGGAACCTCCAAAATTTTCTCCTGGGTTTAGTGGAGAATTAAAGTCTCCCATAATAAGCCAGTTAGCAGAACCATGTTGTTTTCTAAAAGTTTTAAGGTCAGCCCAAAGCTTCCTTCTACCACTAACCGTATTAGGGGCATAAATGTTAGAAAGGATCCATTCATCATTATTCACAACAGCAACAAATTTGATTGCAAGATGATTAATACTAGCATTAAGAACCATACCAGTACAGTGTCTTTTATCCCAAAAAGTAGCCAGCCCACCAGAAGCTCCCTGGGAGTCAACAGCCGCTATTTTAGAGATATCCCAGAAACTCTTCTTAATAGTTTGAAGGGTCATAGCTTTCATTTTAATTTCTTGCAAAATCAAAATATTAGGATTACTAGAGTCCCTTAACTCCTTGATGGTTCTCTGTTTGGAGTTTCCATTTAGGCCTTGGATGTTCCATGAAATAATCTTCATTTGGAATATTTGGTGGTTGGAACTGTCTGATGGTTCAACTGGCGTTGAACTCCATCTGTAATGTCCCTCTCCGTTCTCTTAGATCTTAGAGCCTTTTTAGAGGGTCTTCCTCTTTTTGTACTTCCTCCAAAGTCCACTATTTGTTTAGCAGAAGATCTAGTTGTTCTGGATGTGGAGGTGTCCCAGTTATCTTTATTTTTTTTATCACTGTAAAGTGATTCTGGGATCAATTCAAAGCCTTTCATTATTTTTTTATTTTTTGAAATAACCTTTGTGAATCCCGAATCAGGATCCTCCTCATCCAAGTTGGGCGTGACTTCTCCCTCTTCACATTCTTTCTGAGTCCTGTCCGATGTGTGTATATCAGTTGTTCTGGTGTTGAAGCAAGTGGGTGAAACCGCTGATATATTGCTGAAACAAGGAAGTAAATCTTCTACAGAATTACCAACTCCCCTAGGAGAGTTTTTCTGCAATGGTTCTGTAGGAGAGAACACTCCTTGTTTGAAATTTCCTCAGTGATACTCATTAGATTATCAATCTTGAATTCCAAATTGCTTTGAGATTGCTCAGTAGGGACTATATTATGAGTTGTTTAGAAACAACTCATAATTATAATTATTATTATTTGGTTTGTAATAACGAGTTGTTAAAACAACTCATGTATTGTTGTGGGTTGTTTCCTACATTGTAGGAACAACCTCTCCTACATATTTGTAGAGATCCTAGTTGAATGAATATTGATTAATGTGAGTTTATTGTGTGAAACTCCTATTCATTTTATAGTCACATGATGAGCAATTGTGGAAAGGTAGGTAGTTTTTGTTCTCTAAGGCATTTTGGAAAAAAGGATTTAAAGTGAGAAAAAAGTCCTAAGGCCCATGAGAGGACACGTGGTGGCTTCAGAATCAAAGATAGAATTGCAGGTTGTCAGGTTCCTTTAAGGTTTTTCAACTTTATTTTATAAAACGATTAAAGTCACAAAGTGAACCGAAACTCCGCTCTAATCAGAGAAGGGCACGTAGCAGTTTGAAAAGTCAAAGGAAAAGGGGATGTGGGCCTATGGAGAACTTTGAAGTTTTGCCTTCTTTTGGAAATAAGGGAATAACGTATGAAAATGGGCCGAAACTCTACCTCCAATCAAAGAAGGACAAATGGCTTTGAAAAGTCAAAGCAGGAGGTGAAATATTGGGTTACTTTGAAGTTTTTTAAACTTCAAAAGATAAAGGTTAAAATATGAATAGAATCTCTGCTCCAATCACATAAGAACACGTGGTAAGGTCAGAGGCGGAAAGGCGAAGATGCGAGGAAAATTTGGAAATTTTTATTTTTTCCAAAAAAGAGGAAAAATAGCAAAATCGAGTCGCGATTCCACTAGGACCCACATTGGGACACGTTTTAGGCTCATTTTCAAAGGGTAGAGGGGAAGAGAAAAATGTCAAATGTTTTACATTTTTCCAAAAGTGATAAAATGTCAAAAAGCACTCCCAAGCCCATTTCCAATCACATTTTCCATGTGGAGGGCTCAGATTAAAAGATGAAGGAAGATCAATGGTAACTATGAATTTCATCATTTTTCTTCCATTTGAGCTCTAGGATGTTTGGAGATGAATTTTTACATCAATTTTCATCGTATTTTTGGAAAATTTGTGTCATTCTAGTCTGTAGTGATCAATTAAATCAATTTGATGGTTTAATTTGTCAATCTGAGGTAATTTTGAAAAGGATTTTTGCTCGGGCTCATGCAAAAACATGAAATATCAGATCCAGAAGTTGTAGAGGCAAATTTGGAAAGGGAAAGGATGAAATGATGAAAGGAAAGGGGTCTACATGTGCCAAGGATGAAAAATGTACCCCCTATTGAAGTAATGATGAGGATTTTTGCAATGATTCACCTTTTGAGGCACCTGGCAACTCTTGAACGTTTTTCTGTTAGGTGTCCTTTTCTACGAATCATGATGGATTTTTGTAACGAACTTGATGCTTAGGATATAATTTTCTTGGGAGAGAATTCTTGGATGTAAACAAGTGATATATAATGCATGTTTGAGACTTGCAAATGGTCAAGAGTTCATTTTCACGAGAAAATTTTGAGAGAAACCTTTCTGAGAAACTAGGTTAATTTCCTCTGTGTTAGATTTTCATTCATGTTAAGTTGGTTACAAGTGTATAGCCATCAACAAGCTCTTATATTTTTTGAAAAACTCTCCCCCGCTGAATAAATCTAATAAAATTTGGATTAATTTGTGTTAAATCTCTGGAAATTTTGTGTTTATTTCACTTTAAGAATGTCTGTAAGTAGCTTTTCTTGTTCCTATTGCAATCTTGTATCAAAATCTCTCTCAATTACACAAATCTCAATCCTTGTGATAGTTTAGTGGCATATGCAATTTCAATTTTCAGAAGAGCTTTCATCTGCGAATGAAATAAATGATTTAAAATCACTTTTCTTTCATCTGTTGAGAGATTGTTTGTAAACCTCTGGGTGTACCTCAGGCGTGATTGATCTTAGATTTTGATGTTTTATTGGTACTTATAACTTGAGCCTTCATGCTAGAACCTCAAATATTGTGTGAAAAAGTGCAAATTTGGGCCTCCATTGATGCACACCTTCTGGTTGAAGGAATGTTTTAACTATTTTAAAGTTTTCTGTTGCTGATTTTTCCATCATTGTGAAGTTTCTTAAGGATCTGGCAAAGTCCAATTTGTCTTGTTGATCTCCCACCAAAAAATTATTCAAATAACCAATCCTACCTTGAACTACCCCTATTTTGTCATGTATATCCACAAAATAACAAAATCCATTTGCTAAAGTATGTAAAACAGATCAGGTTTCCAAATGTCTTCACTAACCTTAGCCTTGTGTTGAAAATATCTCCATACTCTGGGAGTGACAACTCGTGAGAGTCAGATTTGGTGTGTTGATCATATTTTCCCAAGGCATTTTATATAAAATGTGTGCAAAAGAAGTATATCACCATCTCCTTTACCATTTGAAGGTTACAAAGTAGGTTCTCTTACCTTGGTTGAAAGGCACAACCAGAAATAGTTAGGATAAGGTCACATCCTTTTAAGGTGCTACCCACTTCTTTCAAAGCCTGGGTGCTAAAAAGTCAGATAAAATCCTTCCCTAGCTACAAAATGACACACAATTGTTCATCTTCCTCTGAGTGCCTTGTTCATTCCTTGATGCTACTCGGTTCTTGAGGAAGGATTAAATCTAGGTACCAACAAGTCAGCTAAACCAGTATTAGTTACAAAAGAGCCAAATTGGCATCAGTTAATAGAACTGGCATTGGTTAGAGGTGACCAGCATCAGACAATGTCAAAATTGGAAACAAATGTCCAGGAGGTCCTAAATGAGCCTCTGGTACCCCAAACATCTGTGAGAAGGTCACAAAGGGTAAGTAAACCTCCAAAAAGATTTACACCTTCTCTATCTTATTTATTATTGAATGATAATGGTGAACTAGAAAGTGTTGAAGAAGTAATGTAGGATAAGACTCACATGCAGTGGGAGCATGGCATGGATGAGGAGATTGACTCCTTGGAAAAGAACCAAACTTGGGATTTGGTTAATTTATCAGCAAGTAAGAGGACATTGCATAACAAGTGGGTTTACAGGATCAAGGAAGAAGAGGGTGGATAGAAAAGGTACAAGGTAAGGCTTGTAGTAAAGGTATTTGTACATAAAGTAGGTATTGATTTTGGTGAAATATTTTATCCTGTTGTAAAGATGACTTCTATTCGTACTGTATTGAGTTTAGTTGGAGTAGATGATTTTCATTTATAGAAACTATATGTGAAGACGAGTTTCCTTCTTGGTGATTTGGATGAAGAGATTTATATGCAGCAGTCACTTGGGTATGAAGTCAAGGGTAAGGATAAATTAGTGTGCGGGTTGAAAAAGAGCCTATATGGGCGCAAACAAGCTCCAAGGCAATGGTACATGAGTTTAGATAATTTCATGCATGAGCATAGTTACTTAAAATGTGAATCTGATCATTGTGTTTATTTCAAGAAACTTGAAATGTGGAGCTATATTATTTTGTTACTTTGTGTGGATGATATGTTTATTGCAGGATCTAGTATGCAGGACATTGGTGAGCTTAAGGGAAAGCTAGCTCACACATTTGTTATGAAAGATTTAGGAGCTACAAAAAGAATTCTTGGCATGCAAATACACAGAGATAGGAAGAACAAGAAATTGTATTTGTCTCAGGAGGCTTATATCAATAAGGTGTTAGAAAGGTTTAACATGCAAGATTCAAAACTTGTAAGTACACCTATGGCTGGACACTTCAGATTGAGAAAAGATCAGTTTCCTTCACCACAAGAGGAGGTCAAATACATGACATGAGTACCATATGCTTTAGCAGTTGGGAGTCTCATGTTTGTTTTGGTTTGTACCAGACCAGACATTGCACAAGCAGTGGGAGTTTTGAGTAGATTTATGGCCAATCCAGGTAAATATCATTAGAAAGCAGTCCAATAGATACTCAGGTATTTAAGAGGGACATCTGGCATGTAGTTATGTTATGGAGGTCCAGATATTTCTTTATGTGGCTATGCTGATTTGGATATGGCTGGAGATCTAGATGGTAGAAGGAGCACTACTGTATATATTTTCACAATAGGCGGGACAACATTTATCTGGATTTCAAGATTTTAGAAGGTCGTGGCTTTGTCCACTACAGAGGAAAAGTATGTTGTATCTATAGAGGATAGAAAAGAGATGATATGGTTGATCAGGTTTGTGGAAGAGTTGGGAAAGGAGCAAGAGGATCAAAAATTGTTCAGTGATAGTCAGAGTGTAATTCATTTGGAAAATAACTCAGCGTTTCATTCTAAAATGAAACACATTCAGTTGAGATATCAATTTATACGGCAGGTATTGGAGGATGGGAAACTGATACTAGAGAAGATTCATGAGAGTGAAAACCTTGCGGATGTGCTAATGAAGCCATTAGCAAAAGATAATGTGGAGCTACACTCCACTTCTGTTGGTCTTCGAGTTTAATACTTGAAGAGGAAGAAAAAAAGCTAAAGAAAGGATCCAAGAATGACATTATACAAGTATAGTGTAGTAATTTAGCTCCAAGTGGGAGATTGTTGAGTTGTGGAGCTCAATAACTTCAATTTAGCATGCTATATTAAACTTGGAGGAAAACGCAATAACTAACATCAGTTATGGAAGGACCGACATCGGTCACTTATGACCGACATCAGTCAGGCAAGTAGGAACCGGCATCGGTTAGGGCTAACTGGCATCAGTTACCTGTGCATGAGTGTTTTAATTAACTCATAGGAATCATATCTAATTTTAGCATTAAAGCAGGTCTATTGATTGTAATTGCATGGTTAAGTGACTTAAGTTTGTATATTCCTATATAAGCATAAAAGATAGGGTTTAGAATTAAGGATTGTAAGAATTGATGATTATTGTGAGATTAATTGTGAGAGAGATAATTCTTATAGAAGAAGGATAATCTTGAGAGAAATAAAGTATTGTAGATCTAAGAGGTGTGGAAGATTGTAGATCTTCAATTGTATATCTTCTAAAAGCTTTGGATAATAGATTCATCTGTTTCTTGGTGGATATAGCCCACACTGCGTGAACCACGTTAAATCTGGTGTTGGTTTATTTCTCTTGTTTTATGTATTTCTTCTGGTAGAATATTTGCTTTTATTACATGTATGCTTAGATCTGATATATTATCTGCACAACTTTGTGCTAATCCCAACAATATGTTGGTCAATGAATTCCTACGTGGTAACCAAGATCCAACACCTCAAGATATGGCCGAATTATAAAGAGGAATTAATCAATTATAATATCTTCTTTCCCTGGCTAGGAACCATCTTGGTTTATACTTTATGTACCCCAGTTAGGAAACCCTTCAAGAATGTGCCTATCCAATGCCCATCACTTGCCTTCACTCAGACCACATAAAAATCATTGAGAAACTCCGAAAATCATTGTATATCTGTGTATGTTTTCACCCACCCATCATGGGTTTAAATAATTCACCTTGGGTGGTTTGGTAACCAACACACCCCTTCATTACAAAATTTACAATTAATTACATATACCCGTAATGGGTTCACAATTATAATTTTTAATCCCTGCTTTTAAAAAGGAGTTAGAAAAATCATTTTATTCCTCCCCATTTTTAAATGGGATTCCATGTACATAACTCCCCACTCTACTTTAAAGGAGTCTTTAACATATATTTCTTCCACTTTAGAAGTCAACCTCTAGAAATAACTTTAGAATAACTATTTTCTTTTCATTAAATAAATAATGTTCACTATTTTCTTTTGGGAGAATTTTGTCACATAACAGTGAGGTAGATTGAGATATTCCTCTACCAAAGGTGGTTTGGGAAGATCTTCATCTTTAAATGGGTATTACATTTTATCCATGGGTTATTCAAATTGTTTTCCCACCAGCACCTCAAAGAAGTTTTCACTATGGGACTTCAAATTTTTCTTTCAACAAGTATTTTCTATAGGAATTTTTCCTTTGCTTAATTTTTTACTTACATGTCCACACAACTCTACCTCCTCTCTGAAGTATGTGCATGCATTGAGATGAATAGAAAACCATTTCTTTTGATCATTTCTTGGAATGTTATCTCCGATGCTCAAGAATTCCCTGATAGCCTCATCATTCTTAAACATGTCAATAGGTATGTGTTGCTGTTGATCCCAATTCACAAGTTATGGGTAGATGAGGTTCAATGCTGGAATTATAGGGGAAACAAAGGGTGTAACAGGGGTTATGGTAAGGATAGCCATATTGGTGAAATTTTTGGAGGCAAGGTATTTGTAAAGAATACACCGGGAATTTGTTTCACTTTCATTTTCAAAAAAACTATCCTCACGCTCAAAAGAAGCATACTCATCATCTGAAGAGTGAGACTCATGTATAAATGGACTCCTATACCTGACTTACCTAGTATACAATGAGGTATTACAAGAGCATATAATAGACCTTATTCCTGGTGGCCACAACTGCTTCCTATATACCTTATGGTAAGAATTATTTGATTAGGAATATGAAACTTAGGTGATTTATAACATGTAGCCATGTCATCATCATCATGAGGAAACACAATATCTTTAAGGAACCTCTCATCTTCTAGCAAGCCACCAGGAGTAATTTTTTTGAAAGGGCAAGTCTCCCTTGATCTTTGAACTTTGACACGTGGCCTACCATGTGCTTGAGATGATAATGGATGTTTTGAACTATGAGGGCCTCTTACATATTATATTCTCCACAACCAATTGGTTTTACCTTCATCTCCCATGTAGCAAAGGGATTTTCTAATGTGGAAGCACCATTGTCATTAGTAGACAAAGTATCTGGATCCACTAGTAAAGCGAGGGCCTCTGAATGAATAGGGATAATAATATCTATAGAAGGGTACTCATAGATGGTAGGAAAATAACCCGAAAATGCTCTGTAATGAGTAAATGGTTGGGGATCCCCCTATATAGTAATTATTTTTCCTTCATGTTGCGACTTTAAACACTTATGATAGTTGGATGGCACGATCTGCATGGCGTAAATCGATAGGCGATCAAACAAGATGTTATAAGGGAGTTCCAAGTCCAATATGTGGAACTTCATATCATGTGTTGTGGGACCAACTTCTAATGAGAAAGGGATCATCCCAACTTTTTTTTTCTCCATTTTCATATGCCTTGATGGTGATGACCTTTGTCTCCAAATCAGTGTCTATGTAGCCTAGTTAACGAACTAGTTTAAGGGTAAAAATATTAAGACCTGCTCCGCCATCCATAAGCACTCTCTTGACCTTATTATGTTTGATTATTACCTCAATATGTAAGGGTAGGTTATGTGAAGGATTGTCACCTACAACTTCTTTAGGATTGAAGGTAATGTGGTTTGTAGGAGTAACTAGCGCTACCATGGCTTGTAAATGTGTTGGGTCAACATCAATAGATACTCTTGATCCCTGTAAGGTTTTATAAAGTATATCTTTATGGACATTAGAAATCTTTGGAAGGTCTAAGATTGAAATCTTAGCCGTAGTATTACCTAGTTGATCCAAAACATCATAGTGACTCTCTTGAGGAGGAGGAGTAGTAGGTTTTGGTATAACAACGTGAGCCCATCACGTTGCCATGACACACTCTTTTGCTTGAACTCTGATTGTAAAAATTTTCTCAATGGGTGGGTCAATACAACCTATCAAGGCATAAAAGTTGTCACTATTGACATAGTTGGCATTCTTAGTTTGAGATTATTTCCCTCGATTTGAATTTTTATTTTCCTCATGATTGGGAAAAGGTTTTTTAAATATCCCCATTTCTGTGTTTGGAGACTTGGCACCGGTGGTAGAATCTACTTCTATATCACCATTGTCAATTAGGTCTTGAATATAGTTTTTTAATCTTAAACACTTTTCATTTTTGTGAGCTTTTACATGGTGGAACCTACAAAATTCATTGTCTCTAAACCATGATGGCTTAGGTGCATCGTCCCTGTAAGGTTTTGTTTCAGGGTATGTAACCATGTTAACGACCTCTAACTATTTTAGTATGGATGATAGAGGAGTGAAAGTATGACGTTTATACTCCATGAATGGTTAACCTTTAGTAAGTTTCAATGGTGTGTGATTCTAAATGGCTTGCACTCACTTAGAATCCACTATTTAATCATTAACGACATGCTTAATCTTATTCTAAGCAAATTTTGGTTTATCGCTAGATTTAGAATCGTCATGTTTAGAAATGTTATGTTCGCTAGAGAAAAGTTTTAATATCCCCCAGCTAATAACACCTTTTCAATTTGAGTCCCTTTTCTATGACCTCTTCGAATGTATTACCACAATGCATTTACAAGTGGAACGTGATGTTTGGATGGAGGTTGGGAACAAATATGCTTATTAATTGCTTTTTAGGTATGGAATAAGGGAAGCGGCTAGCTAACCCTCTTTGTCTTTGTAGGAATGCAGCAAAGTTTTCCTTGTTTCATTATTTAGCATTGCAGATATCTAACATGGTAACATCACTCTCAATATTAAATGAGAAGTGGCACACAAAATGTTTTGCTAATTCTGGCCATGTGGATAAATATCCCTTGGTAATATGTAAGAACCATTCTAACGCCATTCCTCCTAAGCTCTTTGGAAAGAGGCGTATAAGATAATTGTCATTATATGCAACCTCTTTGAATGCCATATAAAAGTCCTTTATATGGTCAAGAGGGTCACCTTTTCCCCTGTACTTATCAAATTTAGGAAAGTCAAAGTGTCGTGGGAAAGGTACCTAGAGCATGGCCCTATCAAATAGATAAGGGCACAACTCATCGAACTGGTATTTATTATTGTTATTAGTTTTACCTTCTTTTAATGCTAAAAGAGCATCTTTCATTGTTGACCACTCTTAATTGAAAAGTAGATCTTGTGTGGGTGGTGTAGGTCTATACGTAGGATTAAATCTAGGTGTATTCCCACCCCTATTCATTGTGAGAATATCTTCATAAGGATCTCTTTGTGCCTCCTATCAAGGAGTGCTTATTGGGAACTTATGAAACAAAGCTTTAGGTTTTGCCTTAGGTATAACTTGTTTCAAAAAAATTGGTTGTTTATTTTGTATTTGTGAAGACAAACTTGCCAATTGGCGAGTAAGGTCTTGGACTTGTTCCTTTAAAGTTAACTCTTGAGTAGGTGTGTCGTTGCGGCCATCATTAGGGGCAGGTTGTGCATGATGAACGTGTTTCTTATTGTCATTAGTCCACAAATCATGTGAATATGGTGTTATTGTCAAAACATTTAGTCATCGTCAAAATGACAAGTCAACAAAATACTTTATTGTAAAAGAGTCAAGTGTTTATTTATAGTTAAGTATTGTCACTATGAGTCAAATTCAAAAAGTAAAAGATTGTAAAATAAAATAAAAAATTGCCTTATGGATGCATTTTCGAGGTAGCCGACGTCTAATTTGTAATCAATATGATATTGAGCTTAAATAATTTTTTTCTAAGTAGCACCTATCTGGAGGAAGGAGGAAACAGATGCTGGAGGTCAATAAATGACCTCTCATCAGTCACAAACAATGAGGCCGCACAAAGTTGTGGTGGAAGTGTGTGTGCATGTGTGTTTTCTTTTATTTCATATTTACTGTATGATTTCAGAGTTCCTATTTGAATAAGTGAAATGTTCACATTGAGGGGGGAACTGGAACATGGTCTCAATGTTCAATTTTCCCTTTATTCAGTTTGTATTCAGTAAGCAGTGGTTCCTACATGATTCCGTGAAGGAAAGACATAATGGAAAGATGAAAGCACAAAGGAAAAGCAGCATAATGATATTGAGGTTTTTGGTTGTCCTATAAAACCATCCTTTTTTTAGGTTCTTTGTTGTCATATAAAAGCATCCCTGTTGAGGTTGTTGGTTGTCCTACAAAACCATCCAGATCATGAGCACGCATGGGCGACAAGTTGCAGAAGGAAGTGTGATTGTTGTTTCTATAATGTCAACATTAGGGGACTGTATATTAGGAATTAATAATGTTAACAATAGCGGAGTGAAAGTTACCAAAATATTGTGTAACATTATTAAATAAAATGTAATATTATTAATAATGAGTTTATATAACTCATATTAATAGTATAGTTGTAATAGTTTTATTATTGGTGAGTTGTGAGAACAAATCACATAACTATTTTAGTGTGAGAGATATCTTAGGGATAAGTTTGAGAGATTGTAGGGATTGGAGAGAGATATTTGGGTTGTTGAGGATTGATGTTGACTCCTTGTATTAAGGAGAACATCCTCCTATATAATGTAAACTTCATCTATGTAAAAAATCTTGAATGATTTCTAAATTCAATATAATTATATTCGGTGTTTTATTATTATGCAGTGTTTAACATGGTATTCGATAATCCCCATCATTTTCAAATGGTATTTCCTCATAGATTCCATCTTCTAGTTTGCAGGATCCCATTCTCGTAGTAGGCATACTCGAGTAGAGATGTGAAATATGTTGACTATGGTTAACTAAAAAGAGACCCTAGACAAATTTCTGCAGTGTAACGATACTAAGTCATCACAAAGAATGGTGACTATAAGATAGCCAAAAATCCAATAGGTCATTGTGAACCTAAGGATAACGAACAAAGAATAACCTACCCTAACAAGGTAATGTATGACACAAGTTTTTTCTATAACACTACAACGATGTATAATACTCAAAATTCCATCACAACAAAAATTCTATGCTTTATTGTTTATCTAGACAAATTTTGACACCAAATAGTGACAAAATAATATCATTAGTTAGGTCAAGTTTGTGACAAAAAGACCTGAATGATAAGAAAATGTTGACATTATCCTCTAACAAGATATACTAAAAACTAGTTTCTCAACACTAAAAAATTCTAAGTTATGTAGAATGGACGATAACAATGTGAGTAGCGTAACGACATTATTCGGATAGGTGAACCAAGCTTTCGGGAAAGAAATATCTTTAGTATCAAAATAATGTTATCACGATACTAGAAATGTATCCTCAATGCTCACAAAAATCAAGACAAAGCTAGGATGGAAAAAGTATGTCTAAGTATAGCAAGGATTTTCTAAGCTTACAAGTAGCGTAACAATACAATATATACATTTAGGCCTAGTTTCACAATGGAAACAAGTCGTAATTATATAAATTGTATGGCTATAATGTGGGCAGTGTAATAAATCAAAGGAAGACAAGAAGAAATCACCTAGCTAAGATGATAATAAGTCTCAAATATGGGTCTTTGAGACAAGGGGGCCCACTAGATCGTGAGTACGTACCATGCACACTTTCAACACTTGCACTCCGGCATTACAACCTAGTCGCACCAGTAGAATTCAAAAGTGGTGGAAATGTGATATCTAGCAGTATCAAGTACGTGTTTTTTAATTTTTTCCAAAAATGAGCAACAAGAAAATTAATGTGTAGACCAAATGGTGTTGAAATAAACTTGGTGTGATTTTTGCAAAGTTCTGCCTTGTCTTAGGACAAGTGAAAAACTAGGAAAAAAACACTAAGAATATTTTGTGATGAAATGTCACGTGGTTTCAAATTCAAGAGATTATTTCCCTTGTTCTAAAAAAAAAAGTTTGAATATAAAAAGTTGTCACTTTGTGAGATCTCTCAAGTACACTAACTATGAGGAAAACAAGGGCTCTAAGTTGGCAAGCTTCCTAGGTGGTTCTCTCTCTAGGTGTCACAAGATATCTAAGAGAGAGCTCGGTTTGCAAAGGTTCCCCAAGGATTATTCTGAATTTAATTTATCCCCTTCAGTATACTAAGCATCGAAGTGCATTCAATTATATTTTCACTGGGGTCGCGATATAGATATCTTTGACGCTAATCTCACCAAGGCGTACTAGTCAAGTCATTAGTGTGGAGCACTTTCCCATTTCATTCATGAGGTTCCCTCTTATGTGAATTACTTTGGGGTTCCTATAACCATCGTTCTTGTGATCTTAAGGATTATGCTAAAGAGGTTGTGTTCTAGTTGAATGGACGAGCTTTAGCTCTTAATCAACCCACAAATCAAGTGTTTTAAATAGTGGTGTGTTTTTTAATTTTTGGATTAAGTAATGATTCAGCCCTAGCAAATCAATATCATAGGCTGTTGAAGGGTTGTGGTGCATCCGTCTGAAATAAAACAATGTATTTTTTCCTGCAAAATAGTATATCATTTTCTCAGGTTATAACCCTAATTTTTTTCATAGTTTTAGAGATTCTGTAGTGAATTTTTTGTACACACAATAAAATATGTTATTTAAATTTAAGAAATGTGTCATTGGTTTTTTTTGCAGTCAGCAAAGAGCCAACCCAGATTTGTTTTTGGGGTCTCTCTGAATTGAGGGTTTTTAAAAATTATATATTTGGGTTTTGCAGCATGGTGTATAAATTATTGTCATTGGTAAATGGGTTTTTTTTTCTTTCAAAATAGTTGTTTGTGCATAAAAATCTTGTTCAATACACAATAATCTTGAAACCCTCAATTTTATTTTTATTAATTTTCGCTTTCTGTGGACAGAGTCAAGCAACAGTCGCAGGAGTAGTTTTGGTTGTGTTGGGAAGATGGATTTTGATGAATATGATTATTTGGAGAAGATGGTGGAAAATCCAAAAGGAATTACGGATGAAGATGGTAATGGCAGGTTAAGGGTAGGAGACCATGATGATGGCAAGGAACGAGGTAAAATATTATTCAATGTCTGTGATTCTTTTTTCTATTTTTATTAACATTTTGTGTACATATGTATCAATTTCTGTAACCACACCAATACTCATGTCTCCTAATGACCGGAACATTGCCCAGAGATAAACCAGCTTCAACAACAGGAAGGTGAAACTCTTTTTCCTTTTGTTTGCCAAGAATATGTGTTTTGTAAATTATTGAGGTCATGAGATTCTATCCTGCTGCTGCATTTTTGTTCGAGTGTTCAATAGGCCACAGTTGTTCTCTGGAGAGATCTAGAAGTACAGAGAGTTATTGGTGTTTGCATTTTCGTTATAGTGTAGGGGTTGGATCTGACTAAGCTTTTATGCATTGCAAAACAACCGATATTACCTAATGACGAGTTATTAGCCTTGATGCAATGGGGGTCTCTGAATCCTTGTTTTTACATGATTCGTTGTGCATATGTTTTGGGGCAATGACATCAGTACAACTCTGTGGCTTGTTCTCATCTCAAAGAGATTTAGGTTTCCAGAGTTTAAATAATCTTCAATGTCTCGCTCAATATTGCTTCAATGTCTGATATGTCTACATATTGAAGGACTCCATTACAGCCTGGAAATCTGTTGATTAGTTGATTTTGTAACACACCGAAAATACCAACACAAGGACAACACAGTGAAATACATGATAACTTTTTTTTTCGACTTGCTTTGACACAACACGACACAACATGTCATCACAAGGTTACAACCAACACTAGGAACCACTTGTTACGGGGGAGACCACAAGGTCAGCACAGAAACGTTCACACCTATCAAGGACAATGTACTCTTCTTTTGACAAGACAACATGGAAGTCCAATCCACATGACACACTCATAGCTAGGGAAACCCATGAGGACTTTCTTGTTAAATTTTCTTGTGGAAATGGATCAAAGTTCTAACCTCTAACAACCTTTTAAAAATAGATATAATTTTCAACATATCAACTAAGAAGAAAACCATAAGTTTTAGTTATGAAAATACCTCTAAAACTACAAAATTCTGACAACCAAATACGCAAGACTATGAAATTTAAATGATTAGACACAAGAGTTGAGAGTATTAGGATTTCAATCATGTAATCCCGTAGATTACGTGATTGAAATCTAAAGTGTAACCCATCAATCCACATTCCCAAGGTGAAGACAAAAGATAAAAACCAGACCCGATCTTAGCTGCCAAAAAGAAAATAGTTTTGGAATCGTTCCGTAGGGCCATAGGCCTAATAGGCTATAAACGAACAATGAGGGTAAAAACAAAGTTCTATCATGTAATCAAAAAGGTTTAAAGGATGAAAATCTTATATTCAAACCCACAACCATTATATCTTAGGTAAAGAGTGACTTCATAGTTAATAAGGATGAGTGGAAAGGACGGTAAGAATGTCCGGAATAGGTATTGCCTAACAGCTTACCTAGTGAACATAACCAGGGCTGGAATAGCGACAAGCCTCATTAATACCCAAGTTGAATAGGCAATCTAGTACTCTAAACATATCGTTGCAATTTTCATAATACATTAGATTTATAACCCTCCCGTTCTAGAGGAACATAACCATGAATCTAGACTTGGTTGAAATTTTCCGACGTCAACTCACTTCCTAATATCATAAACGATGTATACAAGGAAAAAGGTCTCTCAACTCTCCTTAATTTACATCTCATCACTAAGTTTATGGTAACCTATGCAGAGATTAAACACATAACATACCATTGAAGATAGATATCCTCCAATAACGAACTCTATAACGATGTAATCACAATTATTACGTTCGACACAAAAACAAACTATTCCATAACTTCTTTTCCCTTTTGACTACAAAATATATTCACGACCTTCCATCAAAATCATTCTAAATTTGTAATGAAAGGGCACTCATCAAGAAGGAAGTACAAAACAAGTTTGACTAAATTAAGGAACTTCATGTTACCCTAAGCAGTCAATGAAAACCTTAACTTTCACGAACCGTGAAAGATATTACCTTACTCCATCAAGGCATTAATGTCTATACATGATTAAATTGATCACACAAGGAATCATCAACATACCATATCTTAACACCATAAAGGTCATTATTTTTATTAAATTTTACTCATAGAAAGAGTAGAATCGAAATGGGGTTCTATCAATAATTTATGCCCTTCTATCAACCTAGGACATATTTTCGGCCCAAAACTTCCTTCTTAACAAGCATAAAAATATTGAAATTTTAATTTCTAAAAGCCCTAATAATTTGCACAATACACGAAGTGCATAATCACGCTTATCATAAAAAAAATAATAAAAATTTAACTGTATGTTTTCCTCTAGGGCAACAACATAACAGGAAACCAATACTAGTCAACGCTACAATGTTCTAGGGGCAATTACATACCCAGGCTCACAAAAAAAAACAGCGGCATTTTTGTAGAAGGAAGGAACTTTAAGATTATATACATATATATAATACATATATTCATATATATATATATATATATATATATATATATATATATATATATATATATATATATATATATTCATAAGATCAATCAAAGCATACACAGAGAACCTTTGTTTGTTTTATAATATAAAAGGGTTTGGATCACGTCAACAAGAACAACCAACAGAGGAAAATCCAAAAGTAACAAACTGTTAAACATTTAATGAAAGGAAATCCACAAAATCACAGAATTTAAACTAATTTCTAGAAAGAAAAAGTTTCATTTCAAGAGGTTTATTAGATACTAGCATATTATGTATATGATTAATCTATCTTGCCTGTTTTAACGCATCCACCAGTCGTGTACATCACAAGCATGGACGGTGCCTGCAATAGCACACGCCAACCAGCTTTATCAGCTCTGTCTTCACTCAGTCTTTTCTTGCAATGATACTACACTAGGACTCCCTGTTGAACGGCACGACTAGAAGGATCCAATAGGTCGGCTATCCAAACACTAGGTTGCTTCACATGCTATTACATACAATAGGGGATGAGAGTCGATACTGGTAACCATTCAGTCCATGAGCTACTACTGCTCTAGAAAGCTAGGCACCTTGACCAAGGTTTGCAGCCACTCTTGTGGTGCAGGAAATAATGATTACATCGCTCACATGGTTCTAAAAGGCATCTACCGTATTGATAAACAAACCTTTGCCTTCATCAAATTTGGGACTTAATTTTCCTTTTCCTTATTTTAACTCATTTTCTAGAACACTATAATCATACATCACTTCCTTTTTCTCATTTTGTATTCCTCCTCTTTTATTTTTATAGTCTCCCTCTTTTTTATTTTATCCACTAATTTGTAATATTGCATGTTAGTTATCATAACTATTTAAACTTCATTTTCAAAGAGCTCATTCCATGAATTCATTATAAAAATATTCAAAATGACATGCTTACATTTCAGTTATTTTCTATTCTTCTCTTTTTAAGATCTTGTCTGGTTGACCTTTGTTCTCTTAGGTTCTCCTTGATAAATTTTGGATTTTCTAGTGAACTCAAAAGGTTATGAGGTCTTTGTCTCCATATATTATTTGTTCTACCATTAATTTTTGTTCAAGATTCTTGCATTATTGGAAACCTTATCTCTTATATTTCTTAGTAACATTTATATCAAGATCTTCTTTCATTCCTTCAACCTTTAATACTTTTTTTTCATTACCTTCGACTAATGCATAATTATTCTCTCTTCTTGAATCACAAGTTGCTCCATGATTTGAGATTGTTTCTTCATATCTACATCTTTTACCTCTTCCATTATGTGCATTTTTCATTATGAATTATGTTCTTTCCTTGATATTTTCATCTTGTCCTACATTTCATTTTGTGGACCGAATAATATATTTCTTGAGTGTTGCATCCTTCTTATAAACACGTATTTTTTGGAGCCATTTTGGCATTATTTATCCATTATTTAATTCATGTTTATAAGACTCAACATTATTCTTCCTTTTACCAATCTCTATAATAGAATGTTTTTCATAAAATGCATGTTAAAAATCAGTATTCATATTTCTATATACCTACTCAATAGCTAACTGTATTCTCATAACTCTCGACATTATCTCTTTGCCTGTAATCTTCTGGTTTTTGCATTATTTGTTGCTTCCTTTAATAGAAAACTTTCTAAAGCATCAAGAAACTCTATATTCTCTCCATTGTCATGTTTCAAAGGACTTTAATATCATGTTTATAGAATTCTACAACCTATTCTCTTCTTCTATGACACTCATTTGTCTCTATGGATGCTCTTCTAGCTCCTTTTTTATAATTTTCAATTCCTTGTCTTTGAATTTATTTATGAATTTTATCACACATGCACACATACACCTAAAAATGACATTAGACTATAAAATTTGAGAACCAAAAAACCAGGTATAGATGAGTGCCTCTTATAAAATTTGAGACCAAAATCTTTAACACTTTCTTTTTCTACTTCATTTCTTCAACAAGTGCTTCATTTTGCGCTTTTTCAGTTCTCCACTCTTCTTTACTTTTTACTTTGTTATCCAAAATGAGAAATATTTTCAATTTTTATCTTTCATGTTTATCACTAAGAAGATATCTAATTTGTAGGGCTCAATAGGCTTTATCCTCTTTATATTATTCTCTTGTAATTACATTTATACATTTTTTCTTCCTTTTTGTAATAGTAACTCTATAGGACACTTCACCCTTCTTTTTAGCCACCAATCATATTCCTAATTTCTTCCTTCTAGACATAAATTCTCCACGTAATTTATCCTCCTCAAATAATTTCTTAACTCAGCTATTTTACTCATCTATATATTTTTGTTGTTTCTTGTTATATGTCTAGATGTCTTGTTTTCTCACCTTAAGATCTAAAACCTGTCAATTTAGCAATAAATACTTGCACCAAATATTGTTATATTTTTATTCCTCCTTGCTACCTACTCTGATACCACTATGTTAAATAAAGAACATGGAGCTTCCCGACGCTAAACATGTAATTTAGCATTTTGGCACTCAAACTTAAACTCGCCTCCTGATAACTATTTTATTTGAATCAATATGCGTCAAACTGAAACATAGGTTTAAAAATTTAAATAAATTCACTATACAAAGGTAAGAACCAACATGTCACCATTATAGCCTTTCACGTTTACTTCTACATTACTTTTATCACTTTTCTGAGATAAAAAAAGAAGAAAATTTATCCTAGAAACACTTAAGATCAGAAAATAAAGTACCAAAGTCTTCATGAGATAATTCAATATTTGTTTCACTATACCACTTTATTGAGAGAAAATTTACTAGAATATTTGGATAATTTTTTATTAATATATAATGGTTGTATTCACCTCTAATTCCTAGACTTGGTCCGTAATTGTATTTTCATCAATTGTAGATTAAAATATATTTATCTTTCCTTATCTTTGATTTCGTGTATAGGATATTGGCATTTCTTCATTCTATTGATGTTCTCCTTATCTCTCATCATCATTATACTCCCCTAATACTTAGGAAATTTAAGCTTTAATACTCCACTCTTAACACTTAACATAATATTCATTCAGTATAAACATGTGAAAGCCAAAGTAAAAATTTCTTTGTTAAGTATTATATCTTTTCTCAAATTCCTAGTAGCCATGTGTTGACACAAACTCTATTGTTGAGAGTTATTGAACATCATCTAAGCCAAACTATTTAACACTCTAAGCATGAATTATGTTCTTAATTTCTACCAATTTTTTTAGCTCAACTACAATTATAACCTTAATTGTCCCACTTGTCCCTTTTTCCAATTAAGTCTTTTGTTTCAATTTTTTTGAGGTTACAATTCTTTTATAAATTTCACCATAAAAATATTATTAATATGGATACCCATTTGACTATATAAATTTTTCCCAAAATATCTTGTATAGTTTCCTTAGGTATCCCCATGGTACATAGTTCACTTAGTGTATTTGTGTTCATACTAGGTTTTCTTAAGCCTAGACCTGACACATAACAAATGTCAACTATTTCGAGTATAGTTTCCTTATACCGTACATAGTTCCTTAGTGTATTTGTGTACCCCCTAGACCTAAATAACTCCAAACTATTGAAATATATTTAAGAATATGTCATACTTATCATCTACCAAATATTAGTATGTTTTCATGGTTACAATTCTATTTATGGTTAAATCTTATAAAACCCTTGTTTCGGGATTTTTATGAGGGAGAGATAAAAAAAATGATATTTCGAAAAAATAATAGTTTTAAGAACTCTAATTGAGTCCATAGGCTTTGTATTTACCTACTCAATCTTTCTTATTTATATTATGACCTCTTATGTAGATTAGAATCATCTAAACAATAAGACTTTGACTCAAATTTACTCAAGAAATCTTGACTTTTCAGGACAATCTTGAAATTTAGATGAAAAATTACTTTCCATTGACCCTAATACTATCCATTAGGTTTTTTAAAGAATATTAATACCTTCAAAACTTTGTCTTCTCTTATTGAATATTAAGTTAGCGACATCCTTTAAACCTTAACATCCTTGAAAATGTTTGTGGATTATTAATCTACCAGTCAAGAAGAAGTCTTATTGTGCATGTAGAGGTATGTCAAGTTATTTGTTAGATTTACCATAAATTTTCAAAGTTATAGATGGAAAATGTGTTATCCCAATTTTCCCCTATGGAAAAATTGATCAAATATGACCCCGCTCAAAAGAAAACCTAAGGGTCGGCTCTGTCCTATGAGCTCACATTCAAATCCAAAAATCAAGGGTTGGGCGGACTCTGTAATGGAGGAGCAGGGTCGACAAAGGATCAAACAACATTGACGGAGGCTAGAGGATCACAAGAGGAAAACAAGGGGAAAGGCTCAAAGTTTTCAGACTTAGCCGCATACAAGTCAACTCGGGGTGCCGAACAATAGACTTGCAGAAGGTTCCACATATCAATCTTGATCAAAATAATTACAAAATGATGCGGGCATCCAAATGAGTGCCAACCCTCCACATGGTCAGAGCCTCAAAAGGTTGAATCGACCATTAAAAATTCTAAGGCTAGTGGAACCTCCAGGTGTCTCATCGGCACAACACCAAGGTAAAATCCAAAGAGTGAATCACTAAATGAGCGTGAGGCTTTCATGTGTCTAGGGTTTGAGAAAGGCATTGGCACAAATCTGTTAAGTATTAAAAACTCGTGGAAGGTGCCACATGTCAGCTCGGTGCAATTTAAAAGGAAGGATCAAGAGCAGAAGCCCCAAAATTGGGTAAGCCCTCCATGTATCCAAAAGTCAAAAAAGGGGAGAGAGCTAGTCATTAAAATTCACTAAGTATAATAAGGGACAGCGGATGGAGCCATATGCCTCAACAATGCATCTCAAAAGGTCTGTAATGCCCGTTCTTTATTTCGGCCTCCACTGCCACCGTGGCCTCCTCCCAACCACCCGGCTCCAAAATGAGATAGATTAAACCAAAATCTTGCTTGTGGCTAGCTGGCAGTGAGGTGGCGAATGATGTCCTTTTTGGCGACATGTTCATTTTTTTCTTCTCTGGTTGAATGGCCGCACCTGGTGGAGTGTCTTTAATTCTTTTGACTTACCATCTCCTGTAACGTGTTTCGGGGATGCCTCTTCCTACCCAAAACCATGGGCTTGTTTTGCGCTCCTGGCATCAGATGTTACAACAGATGAATTGCTGCAGCCTGGTGTTGACGTGGGTGTGGATGAAGCTACAAAATAGTGTACAGGTATGTTACAGGCAGAATTCTCTTGGGCCGTGAGGAAGCATTTGACTGTATGCAGCGAGCTACAGGGTCGAGAAGGAAACGTGCCTCAGAAAATCAGTGGCCTCCACGGAGCAGAAGTGCGACAGCTACTGCAGGGCGAGCCCAGGGAGCCGTGGTGTTGATCCTGGTGTTCTGGTTGCACGCGACCTCAGTCGTGATTCAGTTGTTCAAAATCTTGCAGCTGTAGTTGAAGTGACGAGATAAAGTTTTAGTTCAGCTATCATGGCTTTTCATTTTGGAAATCGCTTCTGTCCAGGTGACAAATGCTAACATGGAAGAAGCTCGGTCAAATGCAATCTGGCAAGTTTTGTAGGCGTCAGGCTGAGTGTGCCATTTGTTTGCATAGTCGGTTTCGCTTCTAGCAACAGTGGTTGATTGGGTATGTGTCACGGATCTGTTCACATTCCTTATGGTTGTATATGGGGTTTTTCTGTCTTTTTTAATTGGGAGTGGAATGGAGATTGAATGAACTAAAACTTTGAATATACTCCAAACTTTGTTTTTTTTGCTTGGATTTTAGTTGTAATTGGGTCAGGATCCTTCAGTCATCCTAGAGGGGACATCATGGAGTGTCATAAATGTGGAAGCCAATGGCGTACGCTTTCCCCCAAAAGTGAGAGCCTTTTATCTAAGTGCAGGAGTTGGAGAATGCCTTGAGAGGATCGCAATGATAATCAGTTGTTCATAGCTAATGCCTAGTCTATGCTCTTTATGCATATTTCAATAGCCAATCTAGATTTTGAGAGAGTTCATGCAATGCTCCTTAGATCTCATCCTATTGGCCCCATGCTGTAGGAAGAAGAGGAAGCTGTGAATCAAACCCTATAGTATCAGCTTCTGGTATTTCAATTGCAGATTCATACACTCTGTGTCGAAAATCAATTTGGTTTTGACCTCCTGTTAATGATCACACTTTACTGCTAGTCCTTATGTAGCTGGATAGAGAAATGGGTTGCCCCAGCTCGTTTCATTTCACATTTCACTGGGTGGGCAACTGCAGGCCAAGGAGATTTAGTACAGGGATGGCTACAAACATTATTTTTGGGTAGAAAATCTTCAGGGGAGTGTCTCAGCTCAGTTGGACAAGGATTGGGGTCTGATTTATCTGTTGATCTATGCTGGAGAAGATTCTGTTGAAATTATCCTACACTTTCAACCTACAGCATGCAATTATTGTACCGTGCGTAACTTTGATGCTGAGTACTACTAATCTGATGCCCTTAAAGGTTGGGTATCAATTTACTGATACAGATGCGAATTCAGTGCAAGAGGCAAATCCGTATTGGCTAATGCCATTATGGGTCTTGTGTCATTGCCTGCAAACCAGAGTCGGTGTGTGCTTTCTGCGCAAGTGCTCTTTCAGAGTGGTAAGCTCATTCGACTTACCAATATGGTTCATCAGCTGCTTTGAAGCAATCTAGTGTTTGGACAGCCACCTATTGCATCACTGACAAGGACAAGAGCATGGCCGTTCAAAAGAGAATCCTGAGCCTGGTATATTGCAAGAAAAGACTGAGTGAAGAGAGGATAAAGCGGAGGGCGTGTGGCTGTAGCAGGCCCTGTGCTGGATGCGTTAAAACAGGCAAGATAGACTAACCATATACATAATATGCTAGTATCTAATAAACCTCTTGAAATGAAACTTTATCTTTCTAGAAATTGGTTTAAATCTGTGATTTTGTGGATTTGCTTTCATTAAATGGTTAACAGTTTGTTACTTCTGGATTTGCCTCTGTTGGTTGTTCTTGTTGACGTGATCAAACCCATTTATATATAAAACAAACAAAGGTTCTCAGTGTATGCTTTGATTGATCATATGAAATACGTATATATATATATATATATAATCTTAAAGTTACTTCCTTCTGCAAAAATGTCATTGTTTCTTTTGTGAACCTGGGTATGTAATCGCCCCTAGAACATTGTAGCGTTGACTAGTATTGGTTTCCTTTTATGTTGTTGCCCTAGAGGAAAACATACAGTTAAATTATTATTATTATTTTTATGATAAGCGTGATTATGCACTTCGTGTATTGTGCAAATTATTAGGGCTTTTGGAAATTAGAAGTTCAATACTTATGCTTGTTAAGAAGGAAGTTTTGGGCCGAAAATATGTCCTAGGTTGATAGAAGGGCATAAATTATTGATAGAACCCCATTTTGATTCTACTCTTTCTATGAGTAAAATTTGATAAAATTAATGACCTTTATGGTGTTAAGATATGGTATGTTGATGATTCCTTGTGTGATCAATTTAATCATGTATAGACATAATGCCTTGATGGAGTACGGTAATATCTTTCACGGTTCGTGAAAGTTAAGGTTTTCATCAACTGCTTAAGGTAACATGAAGTTCCTTAATTTAGTCAAACTTGTTTTGTACTTCCTTCTTGATGAGTGACCTTTCATTACAAATTTAGAATGATTGTGATGGAAGGTCGTGAATATATTTTGTTGTCAAAAAGGGAAAAGAAGCTATGGAATAGTTAATTTATGTGTCGAACGTAATAATTGTAATTACATCGTTATAGAAGTTCGTTATTGGAGGATATCTATCTTCAATGGTATATTATGTGTTTAATCTCTGCATAGGTTACTATAAACTTAGTGATGAGATGTCAATTAAGGAGAGTTGAGAGACCTTTTCCTTTGTATACATCGTTTATGATATTAGGAAGTGAGTTGATGTCGGAAAATTTCAACCAAGTCTAGATTCATGGCTATGTGCCTCTAAAACGGGAGGATTATAAATCTAAGGTATTATGAAAATTGCAAGGATGTGTTTAGAATGCTAGATTGCCTACTCAACTTGGGTATTAATGAGGCTTGTCACTATTCTGGCCCTGGTTATGTTCAGTAGGTAAGCTGTTAGGCAATACCTATTCCAGACATTCTTACCGTCCTTTCCACTCATCCTTATTAGCTATGAAGTCACTTATTACCTAAGATATAATGGTTGTGGGTTTGAATATAAGATTTTTCATCCTTTAAACCTTTTGATTACATGATGGAACTTTGTTTTTATCCTCGTTGTTCATTTATAGCCTATTAGGCCTATGGCCCTACGAAACAATTCCAAAACTATATTCTTTTTAGCAGCTAAGATCGGGTCTGGTTTTTATCTTTTAACTTCACCTTGAGAATGTGGATTGATGGGTTACACTTTAGATTTCAATCATGTAATCTACAGGATTACATTATTGAAATCCTAATACTCTCAACTCTTGTGTCTAATCATTTAAATTTCATAGTCTTTCGTATTTGGTTGTCAAACTTTTGTAGTTTTAGAGGTATTTTTCATAACTAAAACTTATGGTTTTCTTCTTAGTTGATATGTTGAAAATTATATCTTGTTTTAAAATGTTGTTAGAGGGTAGTAACTTTGATCCATTTCCTGAAATAGAATGTTTCCTTTCATGGTATTGTTAGCTAGTAGCTTATTGTTGTTATGTATAGTCTTTTCTTGCTCAGTTCTCGCGAACTGACTCAGGTTATTAATTGTTGCAGATGGCTTACGTGGTTAGATGATGGAAAGACTTGTAGATTATTGCATCAATCTTGGTTATGATGTTCCTTTGTACGAATGTGTATTATGTTATAAAATTTGGAAAGGGCCTTTGGACATTTTAGAAGAAGGGTCAGTGCCTAGTAAATGTATTGTAGAGTATTGTTGTTGTAACTGTTGAAACTTTGGCTTGTTTGGTTATCATGTGAAAGATGAAATTTGATTACCGCTTGGTTATGGGATATTCTAGTGAATTTTAACCCTTAGTATAGTAGCGGGGCATGTCCCATGTTATTACTCTCTTGCTCCCTAGTCATGGTTCAATAGAGATAGTATGTCCCTTTGACTTGTGCATCATGTTGGAATGAATTGATATAACCTTGTTTTGTTTCTACAAATGAGTACTGTTAAAATTTTCTCTTGAGTTAAAATGTTGAGTTGTAAATCCTCCTAAGGCATAGTAGTAATGATTTTGTAAGCACTATAAAGTGAGCTGGATAGTCCTGATAAAAGTTAAACTAAAATTTATATATATGAACGTATTAATGTAGATGTGATCTACTTGATAACCTTTGAGACCTGGAACAATCAAGAGGAAACTATCTTTTGTAACGAAATATGAGTAACTTATTTTATTTTTTTATTTGAGCCAAACTAATAAACATTATCCTTTTATGGTGAAACCTTAAATGATCTCATGGTGAAATCAATGGTTAGATTTTAGATGATGATAGGATTTAATAAGTAGGAGTGAAAGTGATTAATAAAACCTTAAATATCTCTCTATCGTTTGAAATGTTCTCCTTTGTCAAACTTAATTAAGTAAAGTCTAGATGGAACATTTAACCAATCTTGATAAACTCTTAACCTCAATAAAAGACTGATAGTAAACAATGTGACCCTGAAGCTAAATTTTGTTGTCCTGTTGTGTTAACCCTTGCCTTGATTCATGGTGATATTTCTTAAGCAAGGTCAAAATTTGATCCTTAAACAAGAAGGCTATTGTTATGAACCCTAAGCGGTACTTTCCACTCAATCGGAGCTTATGCCTTCACCTGTGCAATAGAGTTGTGGAACATGTGTTAGTGGCTTGTGTAAGATTAATTAACCTTGTAAGAAATGGAAAATGTTCTAAAATCAAATGAATAAGAAAGATTTGGACATAAAATTGATGATCCTAGTTTAGAAAGCTTGGCCTTAAGCTATTTAGTCAATAGTTGAAAAGAAAGAAGTTCTCCCTTGTGAAAAGAATTGTGTGAATCATTACATGAAATTTTATAAGAACGTAAGTTAAGAATTAAGAGACACTTTAGTAAACAAGAAAATTTAACAAGAAATTCCTCATGGGATGCCCTAGCTGTGAGTGTGTCATGTGGATTGGACTTCCATGTTGTCTTGTCAAAAGAAGAGTACATTGTCCTTGATAGGTGTGAACGTTTCCGTGTTGACCTTGTGGTCTCCCCCGTAACAAGTGGTTCCTAGTGTTGGTTGTAACCTTGTGACGACATGTTGTGTCGTGTTGTGTCAAAGAAAGTCAAAAAAAAGTTATCCTGTATTTCACTGTGTTGTCCTTGTGTTGGTAAGCAAGTCAAAAAAAAAGTTATCCTGTATTTCACTGTGTTGTCCTTGTGTTGGTATTTTTGGTGTGCTACATGACAACAAGTCCAATCCACATGACACACTCATAGCTAGGGCAACCCATGAGGAATTTCTTGTTAAATTTTCTTGTTTACTAAAGTGTCTCTTAATTCTTAACTTACGTTCTTATAAAATTTCATGTAATGATTCACACAATTCTTTTCACAAGGGAGAACTTCTTTATTTTCAACTATTGACTAAATAGCTTAAGGCCAAACTTTCCAAACTAGGATCATCAAATTTTATGTCCAAATCTTTCTTATTCATTTGATTTTAGAACATTTTCCATTTCTTACAAGGTTAATTAATCTTGCTCAAGTCACTAACACATGTTCCACACCTCTATTGCACAGGTGAAGGCATAAGCTCCGATTGAGTGGAAAGTACCGCTTAGGGTTCATAACAATAACTTTCTTGTCTAAGGATCAAATTTTGACCTTACTTAAGAAATATCACCATAAATTAAGGCATGGGTTAACAGAACAAGACAATAGAATTTAGCTTCAGGGTCACATAGTTTACTATCTGTCTTTTATTGAGGTTAAGAGTTTATCGAGATTGGTTAAATGTTCCATCTAGACTTTACTTAATTAAGTTTGACAAAGGGGAACATTTCAAACGATAAAGAGATATTTAAGGTTTTATTAATCACTTTCACTCCTACTTATTAAATCCTATCATTTTCTAAAATCTAACCATTGATTTCACCATGAGATCATTTAAGGTTTCACTGAAAAAGGATAATGTTTATTGGTTTGGCTCGGGAAAGAAATAAGTACTCATATTTCGTTACAAAGATAGTTTCCTCTTGATTGTTCCAGGTCTCAAAGGTTATCAAGTAGATCACATCTACATTAATACATTCATATATATAAATTTTAGCTTAACTTTTATAAGGACTATCCAGCTCACTTCATAGTACTTACAAACTCATTGCTACTATGCCTTAGAAGGATTTACAACTCAACATTTTAACTCAAGAGAAAATTTTAACAGTACTCGTTTGTGGAAACAAAACAAAGTTATATCAATTCTTTCCAACATGATGCACAAATCAAAGGGACATACTATCTCTATTGAAACATGACTAGGGAGCAAGAGAGTAATAACATGGGACAAGCCCCGCTACTATACTAAGGGTTAAAATTCACTAGAATATCCCATAACCAAGCAATAATCAAATTTCATCTTTCACATGATAACCAAACATGCCAAAATTTCAACAGTTACAACAACAATACTCTACAATACATTTACTAGGCACTGACCTTTCTTCTAAAATGTCCAAAGGCCCTTTCCAAATTTTATAACATAATACACATTCGTACAAAGGAATATCATAACCAAGATTGATGCAATAATCTACAAGTCTTTCCATCATCTAACCACGTAAGCCATCTGCAACAATTAATAACCTGAGTCAGTTCGCGAGAACTGGGCAAGATAAGACTATACATAGCAACAATAAGCTACTAGCTAACAATACCATGAAAGGAAACATTCTATCTCCAGGAAATGGATCAAAGTTCTACCCTCTAACAACCTTTTGAAACAAGATATAATTTTCAACATATCAACTAAGAAGAAAACCATAAGTTTTAGTTATGAAGATACCTCTAAAACTACAAAAGTTTGACAACCAAATACGCAAGACTATGAAATTTAAATGATTAGACACAAGAGTTGAGAGTATTAGGATTTCAATCATGTAATCCCGTAGATTACGTGATTGAAATCTAAAGTGTAACCCATCAATCCACATTCTCAAGGTGAAGTCAAAAGATAAAGACCAGACCCGATCTTAACTGCAAAAAAGAATATAGTTTTGGAATCGTTCCGTAGGGCCATAGGCCTAATAGGCTATAAACGAACAACAAGGGTAAAAACAAAATTCCATCATGTAATAAAAAAGGTTTAAAGGATGAAAATCTTATATTCAAACCCACAACCATTATATCCTAGGTAATAAGTGACTTCATAGCTAATAAGGATAAGTGGAAAGGACGGTAAGAATGTCCGGAATAGGCATTGCCTAACAGCCTACCTACTGAACATAACCAGGGTCGGAATAGAAACAAGCCTCATTAATACTCAAGTTGAGTAGGCAATCTAGCATTCTAAACACATCCTTTCAATTTTCATAATACTTTAGATTTATAATCCTCCCGTTTTAGAGGCACATAGCCATGAATATAGACTTGGTTGAAATTTTCCGACATCAACTCACTTCCTAATATCATAAATGATGTATACAAAGGAAAAGGTCTCTCAACTCTCCTTAATTTACATCTCATCACTAAGCTTATGGTAGCCTATGCAGAGATTAAACACATAACATACCATTGAAGATAGATATCCTCCAATAACGAACTTCTATAATGATGTAATCACAATTATTACGTTCGACACATAAACAAACTATTCCATAACTTCTTTTCCCTTTTGACAACAAAATATATTCACGACCTTCCATCACAATCATTCTAAATTTGTAATGAAAGGGCACTCATCAAGAAGGAAGTACAAAACAAGTTTGACTAAATTAAGGAACTTCATGTTACCTTAAGCAGTTGATGAAAACCTTAACTTTCATGAACCGTGAAAGATATTACCTTACTCCATCAAGGCATTATGTCGATACATGATTAAATCGATCACACAAGGAATCATCAACATACCATATCTTAACACCATAAAGGTCATTAATTTTATCAAATTTTACTCATCAAAAGAGTAGAATCGAAATGGGGGTTCTATCAATAATTTATGCCCTTCTATCAACCCAGGACATATTTTCGGCCCAAAACTTCCTTCTTAACAAGTATATAAATATTGAACTTCTAATTTCCAAAATCCATAATAATTTGCACAATACACGAAGTGCATAATCACGCTTATCATAAAAATAATAATAATTTAACTGTATGTTTTCCTCTAGGGCAACAACATAACAGGAAACCAATACTAGTCAACGCTACAACGTTCTAGGGGCGATTACATACCCAGGCTCACAAAAGAAACAACGACATTTTTGCAGAAGGAAGTAACTTCAAGATTATATACATATATATAATATATATTTCATATGATCAATCAAAGCATACACTGAGAACCTTTGTTTGTTTTATATATAAAGGGTTTGATCACGTCAACAAGAACAACCAACAGAGGCAAATCCAGAAGTAACAAACTGTTAACCATATAATGAATGCAAATCCACAAAATCTTAAATTTAAACCAATTTCTAGAGAGAAAAAGTTTCATTTCAAGAGGTTTATTAGATACTAGCATATTATGTATATGGTTAGTCTATCTTCCCTGTTTTAAGACATCCACAAGTCGTGAACATCCAGCAAGGACTGCGACAGCCACACGCCTTCCACTTTATCCTCTGCTTCACTAGTCTTTTCTTGCAATATACCACACCGTGATTCCCTTTTGAAGGCACGACAAGAAGAATGATATAGGTGGCTGCCGAAACACTAGATTGTTTCAATGCAGATGCTTTGGGGTGAGAGTCGAATTGCTTATCACTTAGTCCGAGAGCACTTGCGCTAGAAAGCTACACATCAACCCATGGTTTGAAGCTTCGGACACAAGACATATGATTACATTGCTCCTGGCTCTGAAAGGCATCTACCGTATTGATACACAACCTTTTCCTCATCAGATTTGGGGACAACATCAAACTCTCGGTGCAAACATTTCAACTGTAGCTTATAAGGGTGTGATAATTCCACAGAAACCTTTATGCCCTGCCAACATAGTGACTCGTAGAAGATGCTCATATAATAGCAAGCAAATTGTTTTTCATGAATATACTGGTATGGAAACAGATTCGGCCGCTATGAGGTTCTCTTCCACGAGTTACATCATGCAACAAGTAAGATCTCAATAGAGAATCTTTGTAAATAAATTTCATTAGGTCTGCTGGAAAACACCCTCACTGCCACAAAAAAATGATTATGAAGAAACAAAACTCAGTACATGATCTGTGTCTGAAAAATATCCTGCTACCTTCCATCTCCCAGACATTTTCTCCAACATTGCATAGATCTCCTGTGCCTGAGGGTGTGATCTGTCACCTACACAAAATGCATGCACACCATTTTATTGCCTTTAATCTAACTACAATCCAAGTTTATTTTAATCCCTCTATCCTTCATCGATCTCCTAAAGTTCTCTTTGCAAAGCAAATTGTTGCTTCATGAATAGTCTGATATGAAACAGATCCACCTCTATAGATTATCTTCCTTGAGTTACAACGTAAGACAAGTAAGAAATCAACAGAGAATCTTAACAATAAATTTCATCAGGTCTTCTGGTAACACTCCTCACTGTCACATAGTCGATTTGACAGAAAAATCTTGAAGTAGAATCCCGAATTTTAGGATGCATTCGACACTTAAACAGAAAACAACATAGCAACAGATGTCATTTCACACACACCGCTGCACCATTCAAACACACACCTGCTACACTAGCTGGTTTTCCACGCCCCTGCTCCACGAGGAACCAGTCTCCACCAGATCGAGGGGCATTGAGGATGTCGAGGCCTGAAATGGTGAAGTAGGCGAGAGTGAGACCGATTAGTGTCCTGCTCCATAACCGATCTGCTCCATTGGTCGGCTCCCACACTATTCTTCACCCTCTCGTCATCAGGAACAGGGACCATACCAGCCATTTGAGGCCAACAGTTTCTAAAGGACCCAAAAACCCCATATATTTCTACTTGCTTATGAATGCACCCTAGGCATAAGGATCCACCAAAATGCACGAAGGATCATAGCGGTGTTGGATTCTTCAGGACAATATTGCCATCAACTTGATAAATCATACCAACATATCATCAAACTTTCCACGAGGATCAATCAAAAGCATACACTGAGAACCTTTGTTGTGTTATATATCTATTAAATGGGTGATCACGTCAACAAAGGAACAACCAACAGAGGCAAAATCAGAAAGTAACAAACTGTTAACATGTACTGAACGTAAATCCACAAAATCACAGATTTAAACCAATTTCTAGAAAGAAAAAGTTTCATTTCAAGAGGTTATTAGATACTAGCATATTATGTATATGGTTAGTCTATCTTGCCTGTTTTAACGCATCCAGCAGGGACTACTTCAGCCACACGCCCTCCGCTTTATCCTCTGCTTCACTAGTCTTTTCTTGCAATATACCGCACCAGGATTCCCTTTTAGAAGGCACGACTAGAAGGATGCAATAGGTGGTTGTCCAAACACTAGATTGCTTCAATGCAGATGCTTTGGGGGGTGAGAGTCGAACTGCTTACCACTCAGTTCGAGAGCACTTGCGCTAGAAAGCTACACATCAACCATGGTTTGAAGCTCGGACACAAGACATAATGATTACATTGCTCCTGGCTCTGAAAGGCATCTACCGTATTGATACACAACCTTTTCCTTCATCAGATTTGGGGACAACATCAAACTCTCGGTGCAAACATTTCAACTGTAGCTTATAAGGTGTGATAATTCCAACAGAAACCTTTATGCCTGCCAACATAGTGACTCGTAGAAGATGCTCATATAATAGCAAGCAAATTGTTTTTCATGAATATACTGGTATGAAACAGATCGGCCGCTATGAGGTTCTCTTCCACGAGTTACATCATGCAACAAGTAAGATCTCAATAGAGAATCTTTGTAAATAAATTTCATTAGGTCTGCTGGAAAACACCCTCACTGCCACAAAAAATGATTATGAAGAAACAAAACTCAGTACATGATCTGTGTCTGAAAAATATCCTGCTACCTTCATCTCCCAAGACATTTTCTCCAACATTGCATAGATCTCCTGTGCCTGAGGGTGTGATCTGTCACCTACACAAAATGCATGCACCATTTTATTGCCTTTAATCTAACTACATCCAAGTTTATTTTTAATCCCTCTATCCTTCATCGATCTCCTAAAGTTCTCTTGCAAAGCAAATTGTGCTTCATGAATATTCTGATATGAAACAGATCCACCTCTATGAGATTATCTTCCTTGAGTTACAACGTAAGACAAGTAAGAAATCAACAGAGAATCTTAACAATAAATTTCATCAGGTCTTCTGGTAACACTCTCACTGTCACATAGTCGATTTGACAGAAAAATCTTGAAGTAGAATCCCGAATTTTAGGATGCATTCGACACTTAACAGAAAACAACATAGCAACAGATGTGCATTTCACACACCGCTGCACCATTCAACACACACCTGCTACACTAGCTGGTTTCCACGCCCCTGCTCCACGAGGAACCAGTCTCCACCAGATCGAGGGCATTGAGGATGTCGAGGCCTGAAATGGTGAAGTAGGCGAGAGTGAGACGATTAGTGTCCTGCTCCATAACCGATCTGCTCCATTGGTCGGCTCCCACACTATTCTTCACCCTCTCGTCATCAGGAACAGGGACCATACCAGCCATTTGAGGCCAACAGTTTCCTCCAGGACCCAAAACCCCATATTCTACTCTGCTTATGACTGCCCTAGCATAAGGATCCACCAAAATGCACGAAGGATCATAGCGGTGGCCTTCTTCAGGACAATATTGCCCATCAACTTGATAATCATACAACATATCATCAAACTTTCCACGAAGAAATGTGTGCCATACATCTCCTGTTTTATTCAGTAGCAGATCGAGAGAAATATGTTTTGTTACCTTACCCTTCAGCAGAACAGAAAGGGTAAAAAGGCATAATGTCACGAAAGTAGCTTGCGAAGAATGAACAGCAAAGTTAACGCCTCCATCTCTGGGCGTTGCGCCAAATGGAAGAGGCCTCCCTTTCAAAACCTTTACAGGAAAAACCTCCTCTTTCACGGCCACACTTCCACCGCCCGCCTTGTCTAATTTAACGCCTCTGATAACACCTTCCATACGTCCACATCAAACAGACATGAAAACAGAGAGTAGAGATTATGTTCCTTCACCACACAAGCACACATCCAGGACAGAGAAGGGCACGCAGACGACGGAAGTCAGCCAAAAGATTTGTAAATCAAAATTTTAATAAATGCAGGGAAGTGCGGCCACCTACCAGGGAGATTTCAACTCGCCAAGCAGGAAATTACAGGTCAATTAAGATGTGACGAGAAATGTCACCCATCACCAGCTAACCAAAGCCAAAAAATTTATTTTATCTTATTTTGGAGCCCCGCGCTGTGGGGACAGGCCGCCTGCCTGGAGTAAACAATGGACGGGCATTACAGATTTCTGATTTGACATTGCACATTAAAATGCTACACCAAACGTAAAAAATTATCTATATGATTTGAATCCATTAACTGGGATGGAATAGTATTGGGGGCGTACCTTCAAATAGGGGCCAAATTCTTTGATGATGTGCAGCTATTACCATAGTCTTCCTCCTTCGAAATAGAACTTTTGAATTTTGTTGGCTTTTACAGATACATGTAGCAACCAAAAAAATATAGACATATAATCATTGCATTGCTTTGTGATACAGTTAAAAGATCTATTTATTGACATCTACATATTCCCTGTATTCATGAATTCCATTGCTTGTCCATTGACATGAAGATCGGATTGTTATCTGATACTGTTAATTTGCTTGAATGAACTAAAAATGGTGTTTTACAAAAAAACAGATGATGTATGCTTCTGATTTTTCATTTTGTCTATTGTGGCTACAACTATATTAGATACATTTGGAAGATGGCTGGTAAAGGAGGTTAAGTTTGAAAAGTTTTCCATGGCTACAAGTGGTGAGTTTTCGTTTTTGATGTCAATTATTGTCATATTTTTTATGTTTTTCCTCTTTTCAGAACGATTGGATATGTTACAGTCATGGTTAGTTACTACAAGATTCAGAAGCATTTTTTTCTCATGCATTTGTAGGTAAGGGCATGTCTGCCCCCACCAAAATTTATTGGCATTGTGAACACGACTCTAGTAACTCGATATTAACAAGGAAATGCTTCAGTGCCACTTATGGAATAGCATTGAATCTTCTTCTCTTTGAGATCAAAAGTTTTTTAGCAATACAGAGGGGAAACACTTGTTTTTTAGCACTCTCTAAACCTTTGTCTTGTGAAATTACAATGAACGGATATAAATGATTCACTAATGCATATGAATAGGCTTATAATGGGTTGTAACATTCATTATATTAATTGGGGAAGAAGGGCAACTGATATATAGTCCAAATGAATATTCCAATTTTTTCCTTCTTTGTCCATGGGAAAGGTTCATGATGCTGGAAGTAATGGTTTGATGAGCAATGCTGACAAACTAATCCTGCGCCATCTGTGTTGCTCACTTGAAACAATTATCTGGCCAGAGGTTGGACTACATGAACTATTTATATATGGATTACCTTTAGAAATATGGCTCCTCATGATTAGTGACATTTCAGAGATCTGTAAGGTGTTGAAGGAAAATGCTATAATGTCAGACACTAAGATGTCTACTGGCTTTTGCATTCAGCATAAATTTGAATCAAAAGATACTACATATGTCTTTGAATCTGAATCTTCCCTTTTACTAGGGCTTCCTGATGATGTTGCTAAGCATTGTCTTGCACTTGTTCCTTGTGCTAGTTTTCAGTCCTTGGGATCTGTTTGTAAGAGATGGAGGCAATTCATTCAGACTAAAGAATTCTTTGTGTCGAGAAAACTGGTAGGTTCTATGGAAGAATGGCTTTATGTGTTGACAAAGAATGAAGATACTGGAAGAATCTACTGGCAAGTTTTTAATTCTGTTAAGGCTAAATGGCATTCCCTTCCACCTATGTCTGGTCCTGCAAAGACAGGATTTAGCTTTGTTGTGGTAGATGGAAAACTTCTTATTATGGTTGCTTTGTTTGAATATGATACTGGTATTGCAATTCCTTCGACAGATGTTTACAAATACTATTGAATATTACATTATTCTCAAAATTTTAAGCTAATTATAAATTAACTTAATCCCTAGGTTCTAAAAGGATAATTAATCAAATCTTATTTAATAAACAAAATGATTTAATCCTGAATTGACTTTCACTCCTTTCCATTATAATTTTTTCTTACAAATTCAATTTTCTTTTGCCTTAATTGATCAAGTCTAGCTTTGATTGGACTCTTTGATAACATTAAAATTATAGATAGACAATTCTTACTGGGGGCATCTAGTTTTTTTTCTGATTCTAATTTTTTATTGTGTTGGTTAGATGCGTAGAATTCTAATTCTATTTTTGAATAATTTAATTTAACATCGAGTTTCAAATTGAAATATTGACCAATAAATTAAAATTAATATTTAATTTATTAAGTTGTTATCCTTTTTCTTTCATGGTTGAGATTAGCAGCATCAGATCTTTGTTATAAATGGCTCATATCTCTTCTTTCCAGGAAAAATAAAGCTAAAAATTAAACATATTCGATGAAACAACAACATCATAGTAAATATTAAATCCTTCCTTAAGAAGCCCTGGCCATCAACCATTTTTTCTATGGATTATAGAGATAAAATAATAATCCATCTCTATCTGCATAATCGGTAGGAAATATGTTATTTGTTACATACAGTTTGCTTTGCTTTCGAAACAGTTTTTTTTGTAATGTTGTTCCTTTTTGATTGGTTCTCTTCTACAAAAATTATAATGCTTAAAACACTTTGGCTATTATTTATCTCTGCTTTTCTAAACTTCATATTAAGCAGTTTTTTTAAAACAACTTCTTTCACATGCTACTATATTTTGGATGTTTCAAAATTTAAGGCTTGTTCTTATGGAAAATGTGTGGGGTTCTCTTATTGCTTCAACTTTAACAACAACTGCACTGGTTCTTCCTTTCGGCTACCGTGTGCATGTAACAAGAACATTTTGTCTAACTATTTACAAAGAGCATATTTTTCTTTCACCAATTCTATATGTTGTACTGTAATTTGACAATGCAGATGATATAAATACAATCAACTTAATATTTGATCTCACTATCGAACATGGATGACTCCTGAACACTTTTTCTGTTAAGACAATCTCTTGCAAACATCGAAGGGGATTTCACATTTTAATAGGCCCTAGACCACATTAAGCACACTTCTCCTCAACGAAAGTGCTCTTCTGGACTATCAGAGACCTAAGTATCAATAATAAATATAGATTTCTTTGTGCCATGATCAAATATACCAGCTCTGATTTATTCTATAACAAGGAACCCCCCATGTCTACTGCTAATAATGCCAAAATCTCTATTGCTTCTCAGGGTCCTACGGCATATCACAGTCTTCATTTGAGTGGGAAATTAGGGAGAATTGCCCTCATATGGAATCCAAGAAAGTTTGATAAAAAAATCATCTCAATAACATTCTTGAGATTTGTCCACCATCTTCAAATTTTATTATTTTGATTTGGATTTCCTTTTTGTTTCAAATTTTATTAGAACTTCTGTCTTTTGTTTCCTTTCATAAGGATTGCAAAGATTTGTACCACACTTAGAAGTAAAATAGTTGAAGTTCCAGCTTGATTGACAGTGATATGTTTCCATTTACAATGAAACTCGCCATATAGTGAAACGAAACGAAAGACAATGAGCACAGAAAGAGGGCCCAAATATGCATCCAAAAATAGATCTGATTCCAATGTGTTGGATGTAACGACCCAAAAATACCAACACAAGGACAACACAGTGAAATACAGGATATTTTTTTTTTTGACTTGCTTGACACATATCATGACGCAACAAGGTTACAACTAACTCTATGAACAACTTGGCACAAGGATGACCACAAGGGCAGTAGGGAAACTTTCGCACCCATCAAGGACAATTCACTCTCTCTTACAACAAGGAAAGGCATAAAGGTACAAGAACGGAACACATTTATGGTTAGGGCATCCCACAGAGAAAATTATCATAAGGATTATTTATTTGCTAACGATAACTAAACGACCCTGAATTTATTTATTTTTAACTTACATCCTAGGGGGTTCCGATTATGATCCAAAATATTTTTCTTAGAAGTTATATTCCCTTCCTTTTTGTGGAGACATTTAGCTTTGGGTAAAAAAAAAATTCTTTGAGAAGGATCATCTTTAATGGGAAAAAAATTTATTTGATTAGTTATAAGATTAAAGTTAAAAGATGTGGGGAGAACCAAATCCCATAAGATTATCTAAATGACTACATGCTACAGAAAACTCGTTTTCAACCTCCATTGCAAAAAGGGGACAGGTGTAAGCTCCAAGGGAGAGAGACACCGTTTTAGGTTTGGAACAAAATCTCCTTTGTGCAAGGTTAAAGATTTTATTAATTCCTAAGAAGGGTTACAAAGTCTACGGCAAGGGTTAAGGGTAAGAGGTTAAGTAGAGTTCTTCATCATAATTTCGTGGTATAAAGACTAGTCTTTTACTGGGGTAATAATTTATCAAGAGAGGTTCAAGTTTCATCTAGGCTTGACTTTATTAGATTTGGCAAGGTAATACAATTAGGTTTTTTTTTTTTTTTTTAAATATGAAGAACCAAACTTAAATTTCCTTAAATATTCCCTTTACTTACGAAGATCAAGAATTTCCCCAGGGTTAGATATTATTTACACTTAAATACTTCTTTTTCATTTCACAACCATAAGGTTAGTGTTAACAATCTATCCTAGGGGTGGAAAGCAATTCCTTTAGCATAAGAAGATAGTCCCTCTTCTTCCAGTTAAAGCTTGGGATATTATCCACGAGATCACCAATTCCTATATTTTACTTTATTTTAATTTTGTTTTATTTATTTGCTTGTTCATTTACTTATTTTTGATTAAATTTTATAGGGATTTCCAACCCGCTTAATTATGCCCAAAATTAAAACAATTTCAAGACCATGGAGGGTTATCATTCAAGGGGGTTTTATGGCTTAAAGGAAGCATTTAACAAATTGTTACTAATCAAGATACTAAGAAAGTGACACAATTTCATGAATGATATAATATCATTAATAAAAAAACACATAACAAGGGTGATCGAGTTTAAATCATCCCAATAGTAATCACAAGATTTGTTACACATGACAAAACAACTTTATTTCATCCAAACCGATAACCCAACGCAAGGATCCTTCCAAAATCCATTACCAACACCATTACAAGAATTACAACACATTTGACATTCGTACAAGGAACCACAAAAAAAAAAAAAAATTTGATGAAACCTTCACAAATTCTTCCTTTACCAACACACACAAGCCATCTGCACAAGTATTAACTCAAGTCAGTTCGCGAGAACTGAGCAAGATAAGGCTACACAAAACCACCATAACTATTATCTAAAAATATCATGAAAAGAAGCACTTTATTACAAGATTTTGGGTCAAACCTCTAAACACTACGAGCACATTAAGTTATAATAAGGTCTATAACGTGTCAATCAAAGAAGGAGAAGACCTTGTACTTCAGTCGGGAGAAAATGCAACGAAAGCAACGATCACATGAGAATGGCCCTTGGCCCTATAAGGAGAAAACAAACAATCTAGCAGAAACAGAATTCCCATCAAGTAGTAAATAACAAAAGTTACAAGATTGAGATTTGATATATATACACCAACCATCTAGAAAATTTATCAAAGGTACCATACGCACAGACTAACATAATATATTTCTTAAAGAACAAGAGTTGATCGGCCCAAGAAAGGGGAACCACGGGTTTCAGCAATTAACACTAAAAGCCATACATAATTGAGTTTCAACCGGAAATCAAATAGAGTATACACACAGCATAAGTTTCGAAGCGAAGGCAAGGTATACTAGTTTTGACCATTAACTACAAGATTTTCCAATCATCCAAGAAGGGTCAAAGTCTTACAGGCTAGTAGCAAGTATGCGAGAGAAGAAGGAGGTTCCGTCACACAAGAGTATACAATAATGTCATCAACAAATTTTGTGACACTAAGGATTTGCAAACCTCCACTACAATACTAATGTTTGGTTAGTTTAAAATAAATTACCCATATCCCAAAAAAACCAAATTTTACGGCAACCCTTGGTAACGCCGTCAACCGTCACACAAATAGATACAAACTTAATTTCTAAGTGACTTTATCAAAACAAAACCTTCCGCTATGAATTCATAAGATTATCCCACGAAAGCTGAGTTTTCCCGAAGGTCAATCACATTTAAGGAAATGTCCATCACAAACTATTACAGTAATTACATGCATAAAAACTGACCAATATTAATTAATAGTGTTAACATTACAAGGGAGAAAATAATGCCAGTTAGGAAAAATAGAAGAGTGCCATCAGAAATAAATTCATAGAGGGTGATTGGACCAAAACTAATCTAGTGTCAATGAGGTACTAGATTCGCACAATGAAACCTCGAGCTTAGTTGATTCGAAAAGCTAGTTATGAGTCAAGTTGATAGGGATGGTCAAGGTACTCCTTGAGAATGGCCTTGCAAGCCTAGAAACGCGATGAAAGGTAAGATAAGAGTCTAAACACGTGATTAGGAAAACACATCGCACACAAATGTTTTCATTCTAAAAGTTTACTATCGAAACTCAAGCTGGCTAGCCCCAAGCATTGATCACACATTCTTACAACCTTTCTTTCTCGATGCCAAAAGGTTATCAAAGGGACTTACGTAGGAGCTAACAAAATAACGTCAAAAGACAAACTTGAGTGCTAGGGAGGGCTTCATAATTATCGTAAACTTACTTCCATGATAACGAAAATACTAGTTTGATCAACATAATAACTTGCAACTCAATCGCAGAGAAGAATTAATACATAAATAAACAGATGAAATTCTATCACTCGAGCAAGAGAAACATAACATCCAGAGGAGAGGGCACACGCATCCTTTCGATCAACATACTGACAATGATAAAAAACTAAAACAAGGAGAAACGAGCAGAAATGGGAAATCTCCCATCATGACATCCAACCGACAAATCAATGCAAGGAAAAAGTGGTTTGATTTCACAATATTTTTAAATAGAATAACAGTGGAAAGGTGTAGAAATATCTTGCCTGTTTCTCCAGCTTCAATAGGTCGTACAGACTCCACACGGGCCAACATAAAACAATAGCATGAGACAAGGATGTGAGTACTACTGCTGGCGATATCAAAGGGCCAAATGTGATAACTGGATAGACAGATGGGGCAGAAAATTTAACAGTTGAGTCCTTTCGCAAATCCACCTCACACCGCCTCGTAGTACACTTCTGCACTGGAAACAACTCGAGGAGATTATCTTCCATCTTCCCTCGCTTCAGCAGTCCTATGAGGTCATCAAGGTTGTTATTGACCAAGTATTCCTTGAAAAAGTCTGTGATGAATAAAATCACGATGCCCTTGGCCACAAGACGACCCAATTAATCCAGAGAAAAAGACCATACAGAATGACAAAGTTGGAGAAAAGAAATATCAAGAGACGCTCTCCTCGTAGTTTCCTAGCATTGGATTTACTGCAGGGTTTTTCTCACATTTCTTGCTCTGCCCAAGTAGCTTTCCATTTCCTTCAAGCAGTACTCTCCTACTTTTCCCAATCTCCACCTACTCTTCTTCTTTCTTTTCATCCCAGAGATGCATACCATACATCAGATTTGATGAAGTAAACAACATAGTCCAGTCCTCTTAACATTCAGAAAAGAATATTTTTTTCGAAAGTGAAAATAAAGTCTGATTCCTTCTTATCGCTGCAAGTTCCATATGATGCACCTTGTTATAGTGCAAATGTGCAGCCCATTGCTTACAGCTTGCTTCACTTAGCAGCACCAATAATCTCCATAAGAACATTGTCATTGTTTAAGATGAGAGAGCTGGATTGTATTACCCACAACAATTTCTCTAGCAATATAATCTTGGAGATAAACTTGGTTACAGTGTGGAAGTCAACATCTGTTAGAAGGCTCTTTTGAACTTAATATAATAGAGTGTTTCTCCACCTTGCTTATGCCACAGAGACTTGATATCATCATTTCATCTTTGTCCAATGAATTTTCTGGCTTTGCTTCACTACGCATTACCAGAAATCTCTACAAGAACATTTCCCTTTTTTTTCTTTGAAATGGAACTGCTTTTCCTCTCTCACAACAATTTACATTGCAACAATCTTGGACAAACCTGGTGCAGTGTGGCAGTCAACACATACATTAAGGTACTTGACAAATCTGAGAGTTGTCCCACGGGGAAGGCTTAACAATCCAAAAGAAAATGCCATCTCCTCACTATGGTGACAGAGGAAAACTTTTACCTTCCCGTTCACTCAGCACATGTTCTGAATCTAACAAATATCCTGCTACCTTCATCTCCCAAGACGTTCTCTCCAACATTGCATAGATCTCCTGTGCCTGTGGGTGTGATCTGTCACCAACACAAAAGGCATGCGCCATTATTACAACAAAGCACGTGCTTCATGAATATTCCGATCTGAAATAGATCCGCCTCCAAGCGACCCTCTTCCATGAGCTACATCGAAAACAATAATGTCTCAGTAGAGAATCTCTGTAATAAAATTCATCGGGTCTCCTGGTAACACTCTCACTGTCACTTAATCGATTTTGATGAAAATATCTTGAAGGAGAATCCCAAATTTGAGGGTGCAGTCGAACTGAAAAGATAACAACATAGTGGACAACCTGTTCGTTGGAAGCACTCAAAACAGCGTCTGCTACAGCTGCAAGATTTTGCAACAACTGATCTCCACTGTGGTCACGTGCAACCAGAACATCAGGATCCACGCCAACGGTTCCTTGGACTCGCTCTATAGCAGCTGTCGCACCCATCTCTCTCTGGGCCACGGATTTTCTAAGATAAGTTTACTTTTCTACCCTATAGCTGCTGAAAATGGCCAAATGCCTCCTCACGGCACTCCCAGGAGGAGTTTAGTTCTGCACCCCCGGATTCTGCCTGTACAGCGTGATTTTTGGAGACCCGCACCCACCTGCATGCATTGAAGGAGGATCAGCACGAGATCTTGGCGAAGAAAAAACGAGGCTCCACGCACTCCTGTCTCCCTCACGCAAGGACAGTAAGGAAAACGCGGTGGTGAAATCAACCCGTAGGTCAGGTGGTTGGGAGGGGGCAGGTAGAACAAAAAAATACGATGCCCAGCTGGGCATTACATTGGAGGACGGCTACAAATGGTGCAGCAAAGTATTAAAAACAACCCTCATCCAAGGTGTTTGTTGTTAGTTAAAATAAGATTTTCTTCCTAGATTCATGGAACTTCATCCTTTTGTCAGCTTTGGAATCCATACCAATGATTTTAGGTTTCTCCTAGTAAGCTTGAGCTTTGATTTTCTAAGTTTTTTATAGGATATAGTAAGTTGTACGATTAATTATTTATGTTTTTGAGATCTGAAGGCTTTTTTTTCCTTCCGTTTTGTTGAGTTTTTCTGTTTCAAAATTCACAAGGTTGGAGAAATTTTTATTTCTGCAAAATTTTGAGTTTGAGTTCAGTCATGGTTACTCTGTTGCAGCCTGCGCTTATTTTATGTACATTGAATTTATTGCGTACTATGAAGGTTTTTAGTCCTTTTAAGTAATAAATCCGCTTCTTAGAATGCACACTTGTATCGTGGAACTTTATCCTTTTAGCAGTTTGGGAATCCTTCCCAGCAATGTTAGGTTTCGGTTGCTTAAGCTTTTGTTTTCTGATTTTTTTGAAACGTTTTTTTATATATTTGCACTTGTATTTTATGAGTGCTTCAAATGTGTAGGAGTACTACAAATGCTCTGCCTATGGATCAAGATCCGTTGTTTGTGGTGCATCCAGTTGGTTACGGTGCTTTTAGTTCGACACATTTAATGCTTTCCTAGCAAGTAATTTAGCTGCATGGACTGTGACTAATTTTTTAGGGTTGCTGATAGTTTATTGAAGGCCTTTTTAGTGTTTAGATGTATTATGTCCTATAAGGCTATATGATCATTTCCATAGCTTCCAATTCACATGTATTCTATCCTTCAAGGCTATACGATGATTTCCACAGCTTCCAGTTCACTTGTATGTTTACAAATTGAAATAGTTTAGGTCTATGATCGATCTGATATGATGTAATTTAGAGAAAAAACCAAATAAGAATCATCCATTGCCAACGGGTGTGAATTTTTTGAAACTTATGTGTTATACTACAATGTGCCACCATAGTACAGCTAATCTCAAAAGGTGAAATGTCACATATCAAATAGCATTCCAAGGTATCTAATAGCATCAATACCAACTTGTCAACATAAGAAACTTAGACACCAAACCACATACATGGTAGACACATTTTATGCATTCTTTACAAAAACTATACTTCGACCTTCACATGGATCGCATAGCTATTTGATTTTCTGTAGATTTTTTTCTAATTACCTTTCTTGAATTTTTTCTAATTACCTCTGTTCCTTGTGACTGTTCCTCTGCTAACATGGCGGTAATTGCCAAATACTCTCAAAATATTTACAAATTCTACCCAAATTTTCATAATTTTGGTCATGCTACAAACCTTGGCACATTCATTGCTACAAAACAAAAAAAATCATGTCAATTACATATGACATACTATATCCACAAGCAACAATAAATAAAAAAGAGGCAACAATAAACTTATGTGTTATACTACAATGTGCCACCATAGTACAACTAATCTCAAAAGGTGAAACGTCACATATCAAATAGCATTCCAAGGTATCTAATAGCATTTGTACCAACTTGCCAAGATAAGAAAATCAAACACCAAACCACATACATGGTAGACGCATTTTATGCATTCTTTACAAAAACTATACTTCGACCTTCACATGGATCACATAGCTATTTGATTTTATGTAGAATTTTTTCTAATTACCTTTCTTGACTTTTCCTAATTACCTTTATTCCTTGAGAATGTTCCTCTACTAACATGGCGGTAATTTCCAAATACTCTAAAAGTATTAACAAATTCCACCCAAATTTTCATAATTCTAGTCATGCTACAAACATTGGCAAATTCATTACTACAAAACAAAAAAAAATCATGTCAATTACAGATGTCATACCATATCCACAAGCAACATTAAACAAAAAAAGGAGGCTTACATCTCACGTTCCTCGACCACCATACGTCAATGCCAGGGAGAATTGTACAGTCCACCAACCTCTGCCCAGACACATTCACAAATAGTCGACAGAGCAAAAGTAAACAAAAAATGATTTCTATGATTTTGGATATTGCATGGCGCTTATTCAATTACAAAATTTTCACTCCCCTCTCTACGTCACACCTAGTTCTGCACTTATCAGACACAAAAAATTCACTGGCTTCTCACACCTCATTCAAGCATTCAAAAATGCACTACCAATTCCTGCTTTAATTATATGATTTGATTTTACTAAAACAAATGCCCCTACATAAACATGCCATTACACCCACTATATGCTTTACAAACCTTCCTAAATATCCATTGCATTTGCACACCATACCTTTTATTCCTTATAAAAAAAAACTCACCCACACACACATCTCTTAATGAAAAACTAAATTGGGTGTTTTTAACACGTGAGTCTCATCGATTTAACAACATTGTCACCTTTCAAACAAAAATGACCACGCAACAAAATGCATCATCTTTGGCAGGATTTGCCATATCATGGGCTTGTTTACATGGTCTTTGTCTTAAGCCAAAGTTACAACCGATGGACAAAATTATCGATTGGTAACTGAAATGCATTTTCATTTGGTTCAAATTGTCTCCACCTAATTCATATTAACTATTTTTCTATGAAACATTCCATGTAAGGTAGGATTTTGACCCCATAAATACCTAAGTTTATCATTGATATAAGTTTCTTAACAAGTTTTTAAAAGTATCTTTGTTGGAGCCAAGAATTGGTGTGTGCGGATGAGCTTGTTGCTTGTGTGAAGCCACACCAATACATCCCAAATGGATGGTAGACTGTGTTGCAACAAGGTTTTTGAAGTCACTCACCGAGACAATCTCTCCTTGCCAAATAAACTCAAACTAGGTGATTATAATGTTCTTGTTCTTTTTTTAATTGCCTATTTTCAAAAACTAAGTTTTATAGGCCCGAAAAATAATTTATCTCGAATGTTATCATTTCATGAAATTTCATACTTATGAGCTTGTTTTCATTGATAAATAAAATAAATAAACAATGCATAACAAGAAAACTTAAACTTAGTGATTTTAATGTTCTTTTTGTTCTCATACCAGACTATGTTCGAATTAACCGCTTCCGGGTCAGATACATAATTTATCTACAATACTTCCAAAATCTTCAATTGAAGTCATATTGATTTTCCTTTCTTTGAACACATTGAGCACTCACAATACATAAATCTCAAGGGCTAACTCTAGACAGGGCGATTATTGTCATTAGAGATATTGAATGCTAAGGCCTTACATTCACAGTTATTTCATGAGTACGAGGCCTTTAGAACCTTAGGCTCTCTCGGGTATTTACTTTGGACAGGTGCTCGAAGATAACACTCGACATGTATGTCCACTTGCGCAAACTAGAAGAACAAAGACTCCTTCAGCTTCAAATCTCCTTTCAAAGTTGACGTATTCTCTCTCTACACACATTCATCCTCATCCTCCCCTTTCTCCTCTCATGTTCTTCCACTATTCAATTTGTCATCTTCTTCTACATAGTTCCTATTCCCATTCAACAAGTAATTTTATATTTCACATCAAACATTTGCGTCCCTATCGGCATCCCCATTGTGCCTTTGTGATGTGATTGCTAGTATATAGCATTTGCTTCCCTCTCGGCATCCCCATTACACCTTTGCGGTGTGATTACTAGTATAGAGCATTTACGTCCCTATCGGTGTCCCTATTGTACCTTTGCGGTGTGATTGCTAGTATATAGCATTTGCGTCCCTCTCGGTGTCCCCATTGCACCTTTGCGGTGAGATTACTATTATATTTACGTCGATAGGCGTTGTTTCTATGGGCTCAAGCGTCTGACCTCTAACACCTGCGCAGTTAATCAGCGACTCGGTTTTTTTCTTCCGTGCATGCGATGAAGCACAGATTCAATCCAGCCGTGGGTTTGTGACAGAGGAAAGTGATTTGCCAGGGCGACAAACCTAGTAAGTGCAGCCACCGAGAAAGCAAGGGTCTAATGTTTCTGACGTCAGGTTCCATGCACTCTGCAGAAAGGCAGGAGAGGCGGTTGTAAGAAGTAGACTGTTTTTGGATCGAAGATTGGGTCTACTTAAGAATAAAAAGTGTCATGTCCGGAGCATGACTTGCACTGTATCCATGTGATGTCGCTTCCTGTGTTGATCCTTAGGTGGAAATTCTTGTCCGTCGTGCCGAGCCCGACAGTTACAATGTAGTTACCGTGCGGAAGATTGACTACTGTAGCAGAAACTATGCTGTTATTTTCCCTTCTCGATTTTATGGTTTTTAGGCGAAGAATATCTCGTTGCAAGCTCTGAGAAAGGTGTTCCATCCAAGTGGAATTCACGGGCCGAAGAGGCGTGCAGGGGTCATGGATGTGGCTTAGAACTATTCTACTGGGAATCCCTCGACATGTCACGTCCCTTCATCAGATGCGAAAGTGAAACTCAAATTAGTAATATAATCACTTGCCATCAAATCGACAAATTATTTTCCAAAACAGCTACAGGTAGCAAAGTCGTGGCTCTACACAGCCGTGTGCGAGTAGGAGAGTTGATCCTCTATCTTCTGGTTTGCCAGTGTTTTCAATTGAACGTTTCAAGCTGAGCAAAGTGCAACTGAATCACTTAAAACTTGAGGTGAAAGATAACCGAACAAACAAGGGTTATAGTAGGGTTATTAGCCGCCCACATCCGGAAATGTTGTTGCAACTTCGCTAGATTTAAAAGGAATACAAATACATTCAAGTGCCCTAATGTCTGTATAATTCGTTGGACACGTTTGCCCATATATGACGCAGGAAGCTTTGACAGCTCAAGGAGTGGGATGAGGTAGCCTTGTTGGACGATAAGGATTTTCCTTAGCTGTCATCTTAACCTCACCGCCATTATTATTGCATGCCATCTTTGATTGACATGTTCCCAACGTTTCGAACACTAGAGCGTTGAACATGTGAGTAAAATCATAAGATTCAATCGCGGCAATAAAGACAATTATGTCGACTTTGTTGAGCCTTGTAATGGCGTAATCGGGTGAAACATTTTTTTAGAATGGCGTCAGAAATGTAAATTCGAGTTTTCTATAAATTGGCATGTAATTAATTTCTTATGTAATTATTTTTTTTGTTTCTATTGTTCTTTGGATGGTATTGCCTTTAGTTGTACCTCCATAACCTTGTGCTTTGTGTGGGAAACAAATTTGCACCATGGGTCTTGCTACCACTGGTGCTGACAACAACATCCACTAAATCCACCTTCTATTAAGCCTTGATGGTTTATTTTGCCTTGTTATGAACTCTATGTTTAACGCAGTTATAGGGATGTCAGTGCATGTCCAAAAAGGTTTGGATGGAATAGTTTTCATTTTCAAACAAATTAGTCCTTAACAGAACAACTTGAAAGAGAGACACTATCTCATAAGGCAGTTGTAGGACCTCAAATAAATCCATGACATGTTGTGAATGGCCTCGCCAACATGCACCCTTTGCACAATGCACAAGTCTTGTGGAGGAGGCAACATAATTTCAAAAGTCCTGTCTGAATCCGAATCTTACCTCCACATAGGCCATTGAGGGACCGAAATGACCCATGTCTAAGGGGGCAAGCCTTGAGCCATTGTTTACGTTGTCCATATTCTCAATGACCTCAAAGGCTTCATCAAGTCTCCTTCACTAATGCCTCTAGATAGGAAGCTTCGTCATCTTTGAGTCTCTCATGTTTATTCCCTTGTTTGTCATGCCCTTTGACTCATCCTCTTCATCTACCTTATCTTCTTATTTAAGAGATAATAAAATCAACAAAACAGTCAATGTTTTCCTTGGAGTTGTGGATGTATAGGCCCTTCGGATAATTTTTCTATGCAATGACATCTTCAAATTCAACTACTCCCTTCTCTCGCTGGCCAACATTCCCACTACAAATCATCACAAAGAACATGACCATAGGAAAGCAGGAGCCTGAACTAACTATATTTTGATTCAATACTTGTTTACCTCTTCAGATTGAGTAGTTGTTCCCTCCTTTTCAAAATACCACTCCTACGTGCTTCATTATATATATTCAGTCCAATACACTATATGGTGTATTTTCATCCCTCACTTCACTTTCTCATCCAATTTTGCGCATGCCACAATTATGTTTTTTACGGCTATCGGCATTTCCATTGCACCTCTTTAGCATGATTGCTAGTATATGTTATGTTTTCAAAAGGGGAAGACTCCTCCCCCTGATGATAACTGATAGATAAATCAATGCATGATATTCAATGGTCGACAAAGCACATATCTATATTTGTCATTTACGTGGCCAACTATGGTAGGGATATCATAAGGAAGCATCTACCCTCCACTTAATTTGCATCCATGTATGTGCATTTCCCATGAAATTAACCATCCAACATGTCATGCCCCCATCGACTACACATGACGTGTCCATTTTTGTCGGCACCGATGCAGGTCTGTTTGGTGGTCTTGTCAAATTCTACAGTCTTCCTACATGGGATTCTTTGGCATAGGATGATTTAGAGGATCGGGACAGTGATGGAGGTTGGCGGTTGTAGGTGAAGCATTAACTGCACTTAGGTGGAAGCGCTTCTACTAAATACTAAATACTCCCTATTTTCACCGTTTTCACCCCTACAAAAGTTGTTTTAGTTAAAACACTGAGTTCCGCCATTCGTAGAAGCCAAAGCCAGAGCCAAATCCGTAAGGGAAGCCATCGCCAAGCCAAAGGTGTGGATGAATTTGTAGAGTAGAAGGTAAGTCAAGGATAATTTCAAGAATAACAAGCGACTCTCAGGTAACTATGTGGCCCATTATTTAATTGTTTAGCAATGTTTCTTCATGGAACCCCTGAAAAATTCCTTCAAATGATCGATGCTTAAGATCATATTTACATTTAAACAACTATTTTTTATGCTTAATTAAGTTGTTGTTCATTTATAAATTGTGTTATCATTTCAATTAGTTAGATTATAAATTTCCATTGAAAATTGAAAGTTACCAGTTAAATAGTTTGGGAACTGATCAATTTAGTTGTTAAAAGACTCTAGATTACTACCCTAAGATACACAATGTATGTTTGAATATTCTCTACAGCTCTCAAAATTTTCATTTATTTATACTCACAATATTTTTAGGGAGGATTTGTAATGTCAAGGGAGTGAATTCCTTCACACAATTGATGCATACCAATGTTTGTGGGGAATTCATTACACATCGGAGACTTATCCATATGGACAATATAAGTTGAGGCATATTCTATCGTAGCAACTTGATTTGTGCATATGGGACTAGCAATCACTAACAAGGCTAAAACTAGGCAAGGAAGGCTGATCATCTCCACTTCTAATTGTTATTCTAAACTATTACTCCTCCATAATGAGGTATCATAGCCAGGAAGCATTTATAATACTATTCGTTTGCTAAATAACTCACACTAATTCAATAGTAGTAGATTATATTTATAATGTATAATTATTTATTTAATACACTTTTTATTGATTACATAAGTCAAAATGTGTGGAAAATTTTAGTGTTTTTAAACACAGTTACAAAATACATTGTGTTTTTAATGTGATGAAAAACACACCATCTTTGTCAACACATTGAAAAACACAATGGAACATACTATATAACAACATTATATGCTTACATGGTTGTTCAAACATATAGTGCCAACACGTAAGTTATTACACCAAATTGATGTAAATCAAAATCATTAAAATGTTTGATAAAATTAAATTTATATAAATTGCAAGAGCTATGTAGATTATGGTAAAGGAATGAACCCTTAAATAAAGGAATTCATCTTTATGTAAAGGAAGGAAACTGATAGGCATTTTGAGGATAAAAAATTCTTTGTTGTGGGATGTGATAAAATTTTAATTACAATAGATTGTTCGATAAAGGATAGAGTAAATAATATTATAGAATGTATAAATATGGGAAATAAAAATGTATATTCATTTGGTATAGATAAAAAATTTAAAGGTATAAAAATTCCTATAATAAATGATAGAAGTTGTAACACACCAAAAAATACCAACATAGGGACAACACAGTGAAATACAGGATAACTTTTTTTTTGACTTGCTTTGACACAACACGACACAACATGTCATCACAAGGTTATAACCAATCACTAGGAACAACTTGTTACGGGGGAGACCACAAGGTCAGCACGGAAACATTCACACCTATCAAGGACAATGTACTCTTCTTTTGACAAGACAACATGGAAGTCCAATCTACATGACACACTCACAGCTAGGGCATCCCATGAGGGAATTTCTTGTTAAATTTTCTTTTTTACTAAAGTGTCTCTTAATTCTTAACTTACGTTCTTATAAAATTTCATGTAACGATTCACACAATTCTTTTCACAAGGAAGAACTTCTTTCTTTTTCAACTATTTGACTAAATAGCTTAAGGCCAAGCTTTCTAAACTGGGATCATCAATTTTATGTCCAAGGCTTTTATTCATTTGATTTTAGAATATTTTCCATTTCTTACAAGGTTAATTAAACTTACTCAAGTCACTAACACATGTTCCACACCTCTATTGTACAGGTGAAGGCATAAGCACCAATTGAGTGGAAAGTACCGCTTAGGGTTCATAACAATAGCCTTCTTGTTTAAAGATTGAATTTTGACCTTGCTTAAGAAATATCACCATGAATCAAGGCATGGGTTAACAGAACAGGACAACAAAATTTAGCTTCAAGGTCACATTGTTTACTATCAGTCTTTTATTGAGGTTAAGGGTTTATCAAGATTGGTTAAATGTTCCGTCTAGACTTTACTTCATTAAGTTTGGCAAAGGAGGACATTTCAAACGATATAGAGATATTTAAGGTTTCACCAAAAAGGATAATGTTTATTAGTTTAGCTCGGGGAAAAACAAGAAATCATATTTTGTTACAATAGATAGATTCCTCTTGATTGTTCCAGGTCTCAAATGCTATCGAGTAGATCACATCTACATTAATATATTCATAAACATAGATTTTTAGTTTAACTTTTATCAGGATTATCTAGCTCACTTTATAGTACTTACAAACTCATTGCTACTAAGCCTTAGGAGGATTTACAACTCAACATTTTAACTCAAGAGCAAGGTTTAACAGTACTCATTTGCAGAAATAAAGCAAGGTTATATCAATTCTTTCCAACTTGATGAACAAATCAAAGGGACATACTATCTCTATTGAATCCATGACTAGGGAGCAAGAGAGTAATAACATGGGACAAGCCCCGCTACTATACTAAGGGTTAAAATTCACTAGAATATCCCATAACCAAGCGGTAATCAAATTTCATCTTTCACATGATAACCAAAAAAACCAAAGTTTCAACAGTTACAACAACAATACTCTACAATACATTTACTAGGCACTGATCCTTCTTCTAAAATGTCCAAAGGCTCTTTCCAAATTTTATAACATAATACACATTCGTACAAAGGAACGTCATAACCAAGATTGATGCAATAATCTACAAGTCTTTCCATCATCTAACCATGTAAGCCATCTGCAACAATTAATAACCTGAGTCAGTTCGCGAGAACTGAGCAAGATAAGACTACACATAGCAACAATAAGCTACTAGCTAACAATACCATGAAAGGAAACATTCTATTTTAGGAAATGGATCAAAGTACTAATCTCCAACAACCTTTTGAAACAAGATATAATTTTCAACATATCAATTAAGAAGAAAACCATAAGTGTTAGTTATGCAAAACCTCTAAAACTACAAAAGTTTGACAACCAAAAACGCAAGACTATGAAATTTAAATGATTAGACACAAGAGTTAAGAGTATAAGGATTTCAATTATGTGATCCCGTAGATTACGTGATTGAAATCTAAGGTGTAACCCATCAATCCACATTCTCAAGGAAAAGTCAAAAGATTAAAACTAGACCCGATCTTAGCTGCCAAAAGGAATATAGTTTTGGAATCGTTCTGTAGGGCCATAGGCCTAATAGGCTAGAAATGAACAACGAGGGTAAAACAAAGTTCCATCATGTAGTAAAAAATGTTTAAAGGATGAAAATCTTATATTCAAATCCACAACCATTATATCTTAGGTAACAGTGACTTCATAGCTAAAAAGGATGAGTGGAAATGACGGTAAGAATGTCCGGAATAGGTATTGCCTAACAGCTTACCTACTGAACATAACCAAGGTCGGAATAACGACAAGCCTCATTAATACCCAAGTTGAGTAGGCAATCTAGCATTCTAAACACATCCTTTCAATTTTCATAATACCTTAGATTTATAATCCTCCCGTTTTAGAGGAACATAGCCATGAATCTAGACTTGGTTGAAATTGTCCGACATCAACTCACTTCCTAATATCATAAACGATGCATACAAAGGAAAAAGGTCTCTCAACTCTCCTTAATTTACATCTCATCACTAAGTTTATGGTAACCTATCCAGAGATTAAACACATAACATACCATTGAAGATAGATATCCTCCAATAACGAACTTCTATAACGATGTAATCACAATTATTACGTTCGACACATAAACAAACTATTCCATAACTTCTTTTCCCTTTTTGACAACAAAATATATTCACGACCCTCCATCACAATCATTCCAAATTTGCAATGAAAGGTCACTCATCAAGAAGGCAGTACAAAACAAGTTTGACTAAATTAAGGAACTTCATGTTACCTTAAGCAGTTGATGAAGACCTTAACTTTCACGAACTGTGAAAGGTATTACCTTACTCCATCAAGGCATTATGTTTATACATGATTAAATCGATCACACAAGGAATCATCAACCTACCATATCTTAACACCATAAAGGTCATTAATTTTATCAAATTTTACTCATCGAAAGAGTAGAATCGAAATGGGGTTCTATCAATAATTTATGCCCTTCTATCAACCCAGGACATATTTCCAGCCCAAAACTTCCTTCTTATCAAGCATATAAATATTGAACTTCTAATTTCCAAAAGCCCTAATAATTTGCACAGTACACGAAGTGCATAATCATGCTTATCATAAAAATAATAATAATAATTTAACTGTATGTTTTCCTCTAGGGCAACAACATAACAGGAAACCAATACTAGTCAACGCTACAACGTTCTAGGGGCGATTACATACCTAGGCTCACAAAAGAAACAGCGACATCTTTGCAGAAGGAAGTAACTTTAAGATTATATACATATATATAATATATATTTCATATGATCAATCCAAAGCATACACTTAGAACCTTTGTTTGTTTTATATATATAAATGGGTTGATCACGTCAACAAGAACAACCAACAGAGGCAAAACCAGAAGTAACAAACTTTTAACCATGTACTGAACGCAAATCCACAAAATCACAGATTTAAACCAATTTCTAGAAAGATAAAGTTTCATTTCAAGAGATTATTAGATACTAGCATATTATGTATATGGTTAGTCTATCTTTCCTGTTTTAACGCATCCAGCAGGGACTGCTTCAGCCACACGCCCTCCGCTTTATCCTCTACTTCACTGATCTTTTCTTGCAATATACCACACCAGGATTCCCTTTTGAAGGCATGACTAGAAGGATGCAATAGGTGGCTGTCCAAACACTAGATTGCTTCAATGCAGCTACTTTCGGGGGGGGGGTGAGAGTCGAACTGCTTACCACTCAGTCCGAGAGCACTTGCGCTAGAAAGCTACACACCGACCATGGTTTGAAGCTCGGACACAAGACATAATGATAACATCACTCCTGGCTCTGAAAGGCATCTACCGTATTGATACACAATCCTTTTTCCTTCATCAGATTTGAGGACAACATCAAACTCTCGGTGCAAACATTTCAGCTGTAGCTTGCAAGGTGTGACAAAACCAACAGAGACCTTTATGCCTACCAACTTGGTGACTCGTTGAAGCAACTCAAATGATTGCAAAGCCCAATTGTGTTTCATGAATATTCTGATCTGAAACAGCTCCGCCTCCATGGGATACTCTTCCATGAGTTACGTCGTAAGACAGCAAGAAATCAATAGAGAAACTTACAATAAATTTCATTAGGTCTTTTGGTAATACTCTCACTGTCACTTAATTGATTCTGACAGAAATATCTTGAAGTAGAATCCCACATTTGAGGATGCATTCGACACTGAAATAGAGAAACAACATAGCTGGACAGCCTACCTATTCATCTGCCTTGGTTCATTTTCGCCCTCAAACCTCGCTTTTCAGACAGAATTTTCTTTGGGATCTTACACCATGCTTTGTCTCTAAAAACTCTATGCAAATTCTGAAATTAATGATCCCTTGGGCTTCTGTCCGGTGGTGCATTTTGACTCCTGGTTGTCTTGGCTTTTGATTAACTTCATCTAGACCATTGACAATATAAAATGATAAGGTCCATAACAACTAGAGTCTAGAAAAATTAGAAGAATAAGTAGTTCACCACCGGGTAACAGTTCCAAGAGGTCCTCTTATGAAGATTGGATATATCCACAAATTAAGTGTCTGTTTCTTGGATTTCAGCTTGGAAATTCTGCTACCTTTCTGCATATGTGGAGATAGATAGACCCCAAAATAACTAGCAAAAATATAGGAGCTGAAAAAAGAAGGTTGACAGAACCGACAGTTCCAAAATAAGACGAACTTGTCTTTTTTAACAGAGTCGCCCAGGGATTCTCCCACACTTTCAATGGCCTCAGAAACCAGAGAGCGATCCACCCAATAAAAACTATTGAGATGGTAAATTTCAGAGAATGGGTAATGAAAGCAACGTTTTGGGCGGTCCGAGCCGGTGCCGCCATATTCATCTTAGCAGTTGAATCTCACCAACAAAATGCCAAAAATACAGAGTTACGGAAGTAGTGTGATCTCAATTTGAATCTACATTACACTTTGTCTATAAACAAGAAAACAAGTACAGTAAAATGTGAAGGACAAATGAAGGCATGCTTCATGTTGGAAAATGTTACTCAAATAATGGAGGTATTATTGACTTGGAGATATGGTGAATCATGCAAATTCCCTTCCCCGTAGGTATGCCATGAGAACTTTATTGCATAGTAAGTCTCTGATGTTACTGTAACGTATACTTGTGTTCTTTGGTTGAAGAGACTTGGGCATGCTTTCGATTCAAAACTACTCCGCGACCAGGCATTTCATCTGTCATTCCTTTCAGATATCAGTATGCGTAGGATTTCAAGCAGGTCTCGGTGCAGGCAACAAGTGAGAAAAACAAGTGTCCTCCAAAAATACAGATCCGGAAAAATCATTTTTTAGGCAGCAAGGGGGAACAAAGTCCTAGGACGTAGAGAGGGAAGATCTGTCCAACCGCTATCCAACCACTCCTCTCATTAACTCAGGTCAGATTGGATACGGCTCCAGGATCTTAAAAGATTGATTGTATTCTTATGCAAGGAAGGAGTCAAGTCTGAAAGGGACGTTGGGGGAGTCACCTCACACTCACAGCTAACAAAAGAATTAACTACCAGCATTGCGTGGCAGGGAAGGAAAATACACGGTGGTGGTTAAAAAAAATAATTAGTTTCATTGGTATGCCAAACAAGGCACTACATATTCATGCTTAGGAATAAAGAATAATTTACAAGCTAAAAATATTATCTAATTGTATGGCAGTTGGTGCATGTAATAATGGTGGTATTTAAAAAGTTTCAAATTCCAGTGATAATGCTTTAAAAAAACCGGTTGTTGGGAAAATGATGTACTATAACATGATAATAGTTAAAATGCTCCAACATTACCATCCAAACAAAGCATGGATGGTAATAATGGTGGCACTACATTCTCCTCCCCTTAACAAAGCATCGTCCTCGATGCGACATAACCCAGAGGGAAAGCAAGTTGTAAGCAAAGAGGAACATTTGGTAGAAATTTTAACTTTAAATGTTCTGTGAAGATTGGCAGTTCTTTCTTGTTCATCATTTCATTAGTCTCTTTCCATTAGCATTATTCATAGTTTAATTTCTTTTAAAATTTCATCTTTGAAGAGTTTTGGTTTATTCCTTATTGTGGGTGCCCAAAATGAACTGCTAACACAACACCCTATCAGGTTCACAAGACCATACAGATTCACAAGCATGCAAGTATATACTTCATGATTGTATTATACCACTAAAGGTTACTCAAATACAGAATAGAATAGGCACAGTCCACATAACGTAGGTACTCATCACACATCAATGACTGACATACCAAATACTCAAATAAAAGAGTACTACAATACACCAGACATTTCCTCAATTTGCATTAATGAAAGACTCACATAACACCAAACCATGCTACAGGTACATAGTGCCCACAAGGGAATCAATGACATAACCAAAACATCACAACACATATCCATCTGACATGAGTAACACATACATCAAAAGACCACTACCAAACATCACAATAACTCAACATATATCCTGAAACATCAACCATATAGAAAAATATCATAAGAACATCAACCATACATGCCTCCCTCAACAAATATCATAAGCCTCCCTCACTCCCTCAACTCTTATGCCTCCCTCAAGTCTCTTATGCCTCCCTCAAACTCTTATGCCTCCCTCAAGGAGGCCGGTTGTCCCTATGGTCCAAGACACATAGAGTTTGGACACTCCTAACCCAAGTGACATAATAACGCGTGGTTCAACAACCCGCTAGTTATATGTACCCCTTGGGGCATACCCCCATACAACGAAGCGGGTCCATAGGTCCAACCAATCCATGGTGCATCCCATGACCCTATTCCACACATCACAACATTAGAACCAGCACGACAATCCAGTCAAAGTGCCAAGTGGCAAAGTACAAGCCTTGGTCAAGGTGGTAAAAATTCCAAATTTAAAACAAGACCCCAAATCAAGCTAAAATAAATGGCCAAATAGCCAAAGTTAGTATCAAAATCCCCATGTTAGTGCCACAAACCAAGGAAATGCCCAAAATTGTAAAGCATTGCAATCAAGAAAAGATGCTGGTCCTTGCAAAATAAAGTAAAAAGCTCAATTTACGAATAAAATCAACTTATAATAATGTCACATTACGATAACTGTGTGGCCTTATCTGGCCACCAAAGGGGTACTCAACGAGTTGCTGGCACTCGGAACATCGAGCTTCATCTCAATAAAATATATATCAAGCCCGCCACCCTTCGACAAGGCTAAACATAGTCATAGATACAATAAGGTTGCATACATACAACCACATAGGGAGAGAGGAAAGAGTCACATGTAATCTACTAAACCAAATTTTGACTCGAGTTATTGACCCATGGTACACCATTCCTCACTCTCAACATACACTTCTACCGATCTCCCTCAGGGTCAGTTAGTGTAAGGCTCACAACATAACATGTAACTACATCACTAACATCATGGTGGTACACATATAGCTACCATAACGTCTCACGTATGGTAGGTATACAGGGTAGATCACAATCATACATTCACAGGATGCAATACATCACTTTACCACATTCTGCACCCAAAGTGCAATCACAATACGATAGGGTTCATACACTCACCGTATGACCCTAATTCACGACATGAAGCATTACATATTACACAACTCATATATAAGATGAACATAATAACATCACAACATAACAATAATTGCTTCATAACAAGGTAGTACACACATTTCTTCAAAACATGGTAAAAACATCATGATACAACTCATTTCTTTTAACATCAATCTAGTCATACAACACATTGATACACTTACATATCACAATATGTCACAATGTTCCAACACTATGTCATCCACATTATAATTCTTTTCACATGCCAACAAACAATAATTCACTCGTGAACTCTTCATAGAATCCACAAGAAGGAGAGAGAATACTCTCATCCCCAACACATCAACATGATGAAAAATACGCACTGAGTGACATACACATCACGTGCGTTCACAATATCACAATTACGACAATAATCACATCACGCTTAAAGCACATTACTCTTCCAATATAAATCATCATCATGCAACATCATCATCATCATCATAGTATCATCATGTAACACCACCACCACCATGCAACATCACCATACAACACCAATCCGGCCCATAGGTTCGAGAGCATGAACCTACGCTCTGATACCAAAGTGTAACACACCAAAAATACCAACACAAGGACAACACAATGAAATACAAGATAACTTTTTTTTTTGACTTACTTGAAGATAATACGACACTACACAAGTTCTCTAGGGAATACAATCAACTAAAGACATGCTTTCCACAACATGGACCCACATTGGTTACAGATAAACATGAGGCACACACTTCAGGACACAATGGTTCATCTAAAGTATGTAATTTTACAACAAGGTTTTCCCACATAAGGTTTTCTTTAGAATCATGTTTTAGCTGTAAGTGATTTTACATTCTTTACTTTTCCCAGAGAGATCATGATAGGAGAATCTGAAGTTCATGTCTCCTTTGAAAAATCTTCTCCTACCCTGTTAATGTTAATATACAGTGTAAACCAATTATTGGATAGCAAGAGGTTACTTCATTTACTTGATTAACTTATTCATTTGTGAGGAGGCAGTTAATTTCTCAAGGCTCTTAACTTTATCAACCTGTTTTCGATGTTGTGCTTTTGAACATATATGTTTTACCTTTTCAAGCGGTCAATTTTATTTTATTCCAGTACATGACTGTCTAACTCTTGGATTCATCATTAATATCTTATTAGTTGTTAATAAGATTTCATTGGGGTCAAGAGTCTAATCAGAAGAATTAAAGGTTTCACTTGGGCTTCACTTGAAGAGATAGAAATAAGTATACTGTTTACATTTTCAATGAGTAAGACAGATCGAAGAGTTTCTTAGGCAAGTTCCTTCTATTTATTATAATCTTGTTATCTTCTAAGAATTTAATCATTGATTTCACCTTAAGACCATTCTAAGGACTCACCACAATAAGAGATTGTTGATTTGTTTACGCGGGATCACAAGGTAATATTTGTTTCAATCTTGTTTTCTTTTTGCTAGGTTCAAACATAGTCCTCTACCAAACGACACATGACCAAAGGTAACCAAAGTGATGTAAGTTGATTCATGTTTTAGATATTTATAATTAGGCTGAAAATTCAAGGATAAATCATATTCTGAAAGGTGAAAATTCAACGAAGGATACACATGTCGAAACAAGTTCATTTAATCTTATTGACAATAATATTTCTCAAATTGACTTTCAAACGATAACAACCTACATGAGAACAATACAAAATTATAACACAATGCCTTCTATATAGTCTTCACAATTTCCATACCAATGTTTTAAAGCAAGGGAAAACATTCGGACAACAGCAGTTCCTAAGAAGGATGGAAACCACTCTCTACACGTGTTTCTTTTTCTCTCTCACCTTTTTTTCTTTTCTAATTAGGAAAACCTCCTGCACATTTGTTAGCACATGTCAGTTCGCAATAACTGAGCACGATAAAAGCTATAACATTAAGACTCCTGCACATTTGTTAGCACATGTCAGTTCGCAAGAACTGAGCACGATAAAAACTATAACATTAAGACGATATGTTGTTATCTAACTATTTCAAGGAAGAAGAAAACACCGTTGATTATGAAAAAAATAATCTAAGAGTCTAAACAAGAGCAATTACAGAGTTGTCCAATAGCTTAAAATGTCTGAATAAAATGGAACGGTACTAACTCTATTTAATTATCATTTCTCATAGGAGCAATTAATAAACATCATAGTGAATTTCACTCATATCACAATAATGACCATCATTTTAACAAGATAACATTTCTGACAAAAAACAATTACAAGAAGAGAATTAATTTCAAACGTGATTTGTCCCTATTTGTTTAAATTAGTTCACCAAGCCAAGGATTCATTATGCCACTGGAAGATCCCAAACAATCAATCAACATGAGAATATCTAACCCAACATGACTCATTCATATTAAGGTGATGTGCCTAAAACAATTAATTTTATGTTAGTACAAAATAAATAAATTGAAAAGAAAAGGAATGAAACGCACAAATGACCCCGATTTTATGTTAGTACAGAATAAATAAATTGAAAAGAAAAGGAATGAAACGCACAAATCCTATCCTAACAATCCTTCTATTAAACTTTCTTCTAATCAAGAGGATGTCCTAAGAGAAAGGACAAATTTGACAAGACCAAACATAACCATTATAAATCTTATAGGAGGGTTACTCGATCATTTCGAAAAAACACAACACAGGATACATAGCTTCCAAAGGATCCGTCGTCAACAATAGGTTGACTTTAACCTTTCTGGTCAACATGTAACCATTCTACTACAATGACAGCAAGGAGGTCGTATCACAACGATTATCACAAAAACCAGTCAACCAAAGATTTTCCAAATACACCAACCTCTAAGTCACAGGAGAATGAAATTTAAACATCTTTACGGAGCAAAACGTAGGGTAATATCTTATGCATAAAACAAACATCCCAATTTTAAGATTTGAAAACTTCCTCAATAATGATCCAGTAGATCTCATATCCTCCAACATGTGTGAAACAAAAACAAGGTACGAAAAAGAGTATTTCCTCTGACATTTTAAGCTATCAAAAGAAAAACAAAAACAAGGTACGTGAGTAACGTCTAAAGAATACATTCCATAGGATCAGCTACATTCCTCAAAACAAACAACAGTCACCAAGGGAGAGAAGGTGAATTCCAAAGAAAACAATCTCCAAACGGTGAACATGAATTGATATCAAATTATGAAGATCAACCATGACACTTGAAGAATAAAGGTATTTCTTTGAGCGAATTTAAAAAAAAATAACAAAAACAACTAACCTAGTTGAGAGTAATATCAACTTGGCTTAATTCAAAGATCATTCAAGCTAAGCACACACTAAGCCAACTGGAAAGGGTTACTAGAACCTAAAACAACTAAAAGAAAAGGATAGAGGCAGGAATATCATCATTTACCTATACACAATGCACTCGCAGTACTCAATCACTATTTCGCAAATACCCAACATAAACCAGAACTACAGATCTCGAACCGAAACAAGAATAAGAACAAAATAGGAACTATAAGGTTGAGTCCAACGACAATGTTCTCGGATAAAACATTCAATCATGAGACCGACACAAAGAACTCGGGAATTTTCATTACAGGACCCCCGCCTCTTTGTTTTATTAGTCTTAAGGACAAAGTTCACCCAACTAATATTTATTAAAACCCAGAAAACAATATAAAAGGCTTCAACCAGCGCAATCATTTCTAACGCCAAAACAAATACAAACGAGCCAGGAAGGTGGAAACCAAACAACATACCATCACACGAGACATTTATATGAAGAGTAGATTTATTTAATGATTCAATTAAATAACAACATAAGAATTAATGGTATAGAGAATATCGTGCCTGATTAAGCTCCCGCAGTCGATCACAAGATGGACGGGGCCTGCAACAGCAACCCAACCAGTGCAGCTTCTCTTCCTCATCCTGCTGAAGGTCCAAACTCTGTTAACGGCCATGCTCTTGTCCTTTTCGGTGAACAAACTGGGTGCCACATCTATTACATACAATAGGCGGATGAACCATACTGGTAACCATTACCATGAGCTATACTCTCTGAAAGAGGCCCTTGCCAAGTGCAGCCGCTCTTGTTGTGCAGGAAATCAACTGTCACATGGCCTATAGCATCAGCCAATACCGGATTTCCTCTTGCACTGCCTTCGAATCAGTATCAGTAACCAAATACCCATCATAAGGGCAGGCCCTAGTAGTACTCAGCACATAAGTTAGGCAAGGCTTGCAGTAAGGATGTGTACATTGGGTTTGCACAGCCTCATTAGGGTAAACACGCTGCCTACCAACTGGACAGAAATATTCTCCAGGGAGTGATTGTATATTTATGATACTCTCATTGTCAAAACCCATGACCTCCCCGAGAAAGCAAACCAAATGTATTTTCACCTTTGAAGAAGCTGCCACAAAATATCAAGTGTGTTGCTTGTGCAGCAAAACATTTCAGCTGTAGCTTGCAAGGTGCGAAAAAACCAACAGAGACCTTTATACCTACCAACTTGGTGACTCGTTGAAGCAGCTCAAATGATTGCAAAGCAAATTGTGTTTCATGAATATTCTGATCTGAAACAGATCCGCCTCCATGGGATACTCTTCCATGAGTTACGTCGTAAGACAGCAAGAAATCAATAGAGAAACTTACAATAAATTTCATCAGGTCTTTTGGTAATACTCTCACTGTCACTTAATCGATTCTAATAGAAATATCTTGAAGTAGAATCCCGAATTTGAGGATGCATTCGACACTGAATAGAAAACAACATAGCCGGAAAGCCTACCTATTCATCTGCCCTGGTTCATTTTCACCCTCAAACCTCACTTTTCAGACAGAATTTTCTTTGGGATCTTACACCATGCTTTGTCTCTGAAAACTCTATGCAAATTCTGAAATTAACGATCCCTTGGGCTTCTGTCCGGTGGTGCATTTTGACTCCTGGTTGTCTTGGCTTTTGATTAACTTCATGTAGACCATTGACAATATAAAATGATAAGGTCCATACAACTAGATCTAGAAAAATTAGAAGAATAAGTAGTTCGCCACCGGTAACAGTTCCAAGAGGTCCTCTTATGAAGATTGGATATATCCAGAAATTAACTGTCTGTTTCTTGGATTTCGGCTTGGAAATTCGCTAGTTTCTGCATATGTGGAGATAGATAGACCCCAAAATAACTAGCAAAAATATAGGAGCTGAAAACAGAAGGTTGACAGAACCGACAGTTCCAAAATAAGACGAACTTGTCTTTTTTAACAGAGTCGCCCAGGGATTCTCCCACAGTTTCAATGGCCTCAGAAACCAGAGAGCGATCCACCCAATAAAAACTATTGAGATGGTAAATTTCAGAGAATGGGTAATGAAAGCAACGTTTTGGGCGGTCCGAGCCGGTGCCGCCATATTCATCTTAGCAGTTGAATCTCACCAACAAAATGCCAAAAATACAGAGTTACGGAAGTAGTGTGATCTCAATTTGAATCTGCATTACACTTTGTATATAACAAGAAAACAAGTACAGTAAAATGCCCTAAGGACAAATGAAGGCATGCTTCATGTTGGAAATTATGTTACCCAAATAATGGAGGTATTATTGACTTGGAGGCATATGGTGAATCATGCAAATTCCCTTCCCCATAGGTATGCCATGAGAACTTTATTGCATAGTAAGTCTCTGATGTTAAGCATGTAACGTATACTTGTGTTCTTTGGTTGAAGAGACTTGGGCATGCTTTCGATTCAAAACTACTCCATAGGCCAGGCATTTCATCTGTCATTCCCTTCAGATATCGGTATGTGTAGGATTTCAAGCAGGTCTCGGTGGCAGGCAACTAAGTGAGAAAAACAAGTGTCCTCCAAAAATACAGATCCGGAAAAATCATTTTTGAGCCAGCAAGGGGGAACAAAGTCCTAGGATGCAGAGAGCTGGAAGATCTAAGACAACCACTATCCAACCACTCCTCTCATTAACTCGGGTCAGATTGGATACATGCTCCAGGATCTTAAAAGATTGCTTATATTCTTATGCAAGGAAGGAGTCAAGTCTGAAAGGGACATTGGGGGAGTCACCTCACACTCATAGCCAGAAAATTTACCAAGTTAGGAGACGAAGGCTTCCTTAAGAATTAACTGCCAGCATTGCTTGGCAGGGAAGGAAAATACACGGTGGTGGTTAAAAAAAAATAATTAGTTTCATTGGTATGCCAAACAAGGCACTACATATTCATGCTTAGGAATAAAGAATAATTTACAAGCTAAAAATATTATCTGATTGTATGGCAGTTGGTGCATGTAATAATGGTGGTATTTAAAAAGTTTCAAATTCCAGTGATAATGCTTTAAAAAACGGGTTGTTGAGAAAATGATGTACTATAACATGATAATAGTTAAAATGCTCCAACATTACCATCCAAACAAAGCATGGATGGTAATAATGGTGGCACTACAAAATGGATTCATAATTTTTTAAAATAATATTTATATGTTGTACTAAAAAATCAAATAATATAGCTATTGTGTCATTAATTTATTATTTTGGAATTCTTCAATTACAGTGACAAATATATTTTGAATTTACTTAGTTCCAATTAAATGCCTTAAAACATTGTAAAAAATGTGAATGGTGTCTCGTTAACTTACAACCTATGTGACAAGTTGTGATTGACCATTAAACACTAGTACTAATTTGAACTTGAACTCCTCTTTGCGCCATTTTATTAGTTCCTAGCCTGGTCATATAGACCTTTTCCTTATATAGAAAAAAAGTCCCTAGATTTCCATTGACTAACTAAATGTCTATACAACAAGATCAATTTCATATTGAATCATCAATGGAAAATAAGATTCGACACACAATTTCCACATGTTAATCACTAAACATTAATTACCATTCACATTTGAATAATTAAATTCACGCAAACTAATGTGCTCGCAGGAAAATTTTAGTCGCTTAACAATTAAATTTAGGGTTGGTTGAGAAGATTTTAGGTTTGTCATCAAGTGCTTGCTTTACATGTTTCTTACCCACACTAGGGGTCTAATGTGTCCTTTGTGCCCATGGGATAATATTCGTGGAACATATTACATATCAACAATCTTATTCTTACATGGTTGTTCAAATACCATAACATATTATATCTCTATTTTTTTTGCATCTACATCTAGATATATAGTTATAAAATTTATATCCGGATTAAAAAAATGTTATCACCAATCATGAGCCAATGGACCACATATCATACTAAATGCATAGTTACATTTCTTAGGGGAAAATGTTTTCCCTCGATTTTAGTGAAAAATAAAGGATTAAATCCGTTGTCCACTATTTACCCTTTGTATTTTATGTACGTTATAAACTTTCAATAATAGGATGATAATTAATTACATCAGTTAAGATGGAAAACACTGTTTACTATCCATAATGTTTTTTTTGTTAAGATGGAAAACACATCATGTTTTTTTGTCAAGATGGAAAACACATTGTGTTTTTCAACATGCTGAAAAACACAACTATGTTTTTCAACATGTTGAAAAACACGATACGATTTTTCCACATGTTCAGGGTGGCCTATTTGAGTTTCGAGTATTAGTTTTCCTTTATTTTCATTGATAGAGCCCTAATACACCTAATGTGACAATTGAACATGTATTAGGGCTAGATTCATAATAATTTATACCAATTGAACCGTAATACATGTTAAATTAATGTTAGGTGTTGTATTATAGTTTAGGGTGTTGTAATTGTGTTATTTAAGATGACAAGTTAGTGTTTAGGGCATCATATCAGTGTTTGAGTGTTTAGGGTATCGTATGATTGTTTAGGATGACACATTAATATTTAGGGTACTCCAATTGTGTTTTGTAAAGATACCCATTAGTTTGTAAGGTCTCATTATAGTTTTCAGGGTTTCATATCAAGTTTAGGGTTGTTTTTTAATGCTCAAAGTATCTCGATTGTCAATTATGTTATTTAGGTTGACCCATTAGTGTTTAATTTTTTGTATCAATGTTTGAATGTTTAGGGTGGTGTATTAGTGTTTCTATGAGTGCTTATGATATCAAATTATTTTGTAAGGTGTATGAATTATATTATTTACGGTGATCCCTTAATGTTTATAGTCTTCTAATATTGTACATAGGGGGTCATATTAGTGTTTATCATGTTGTATACTTTTTTTTAGCCTGGTATAACATTAATGTTTTGTGTGTCTAAATTATGTTATTTAGAGTAACCCATTAGTGTCCAAGGTTTTGCATCAATTTTTGAGTGTTTAGGATGTGTTTAGGGTGTCATATTAGTGTTTAGGTGTTGTATGAGTTTATAGGGTATTACAATAATGATTATGGTTTTGTATGAGACCTTGTGTTTCATTAGTGTTTAGGTTATGCTAATTATGAAGCAGAGGATGAATCATTAGTGTAAGAGTATCACGACATTATTTAGGGTATTGTATAAATGTTTATGGTGTTAAATTAATGTTTAGTGTATCTCAATTATTTTATGTGGGATGACTAGTTAGTGTTCAAGGTGTCGTATAAGTGTTTAAAGTGTCTAATTTAATGTGGGTGCCTTATTATTGTTCATGGTGATAGAATTAGAATAATTTTAGCAAATATTATGTTTTCATTCATCATTAGAATTAGATGTTATGTTAATGTTATAAACAATTTTTAAGTTTATTGTTTATTTTATATAAACAATCATGAAAAAAATCAATGTTTTGTTATGTGGAAGGAATGTAAATCAAGGAGAAATATCTATTACCTAATATTGATAAAATATAAAAAAAATTTATGTTCCTGATATACACATGGATGGCCTAAGAAAGCACTTTAAAGTAAGTTACATCCTAAGATATTCAACATGTGATGTTAGATATATTCCGCTCCATATGTCTTGAACTCTATAGTGTCATGTGACATGCGCAAGTGAAATCCCTTAAAATTATTGTGTTCTAACTACCTGGAAAACACTAGGATTGACATTGGGAATATTGAACAACAAGAACTTTCTTTCTGAGATATCTTGAAAGTACATTAGCTCAAAAATATGTGTATCAAACCCCTTTTCTTATTCAAATGATTGTAAAAAATGGAGTATGGGGATTATATTGAATTCTACTAGAATGTGGGAGGATAATGGTTTTAAATGTATTCTAGATCTGATTTGGAACATTGTGCACGTGATAGGAATGACTAGGAATATGTATGAATTTTGAATTTTTAGGGTTTCTACATGACTCTATAACTTGTTTAGGGTCTCGTAATAGTGTTTAGGGTGTCATATCAATGTTTAGGATGTCACATTAGTGAATAGTGTGTCCCAAATGTATTATTGGTGGTGACACATTAATGTTTTATGTCATAATAATATTTCAGTGTTTAGGGTATCACATTAGTTTTTAAGATATCATTTGATTGTTTACGGTGTCATATTAGTGTTAAGTTTTCCTAATTATGTTATTTAGGATAAACCCTGAATTCTAAAACCTAAACCTTAAGTCATAAACCCTAAAGCTTGAACCCTAAGTCCTAAACCCTAAACTCTTAAACTCTAAACCCTAATCCTTGAACCCTAAGCCCTAAACCTTATACCCTAAACCCCAAACCTTGAGGCCTAAGCCCTAAACCCCAAACCCTGAACCCTAAGCCCAAAACCCTAAACCTTGAACCTTAAAATTTAGAAAATAATTATAGTTTTCATTATTATTATTAATTAATATATTTGAAACCGTAAGAAAAGGAAACAATTTGATGTCATATATATTAAATAATACTTTATAAATAGAAACAAATCTATGTTCTTTATATACACAAGGATAAATATGACATGAAACTTTATCTTAAGTACAAATATATCGAACAATTATGTGGAAGCATATTTCAAAACAAATGATGTGGTCAAATATTTTGTTTAGTATATAGACACTAAATAATAGTGTGAACTAATTTATTATTATGGTATTATTGTATTCACATATTTGTTAATAAATGATAGAGGATTCGGTAATTTCTAGAATATGTGTTTATTAATCACTGGTATGATACTAGTTAATTATGTTGATATTACATTGGTATTGGTTAAATATGTGTGCGATCTTCAAGCTCGTAGTTGTAATTTCATTGATCTTTAGTTGTGTTAAATAAATACAATAGGAAAAGTTTGATTTCCTGGATGCATTATAGTTGTAAATATTGTGAATGTGTAGATCATTTGTATATATAATTTTGTATTAGTTGTTAAATACTGGTAATTGTAATGTTGTGAATGTATGATGTAAGTTGAAGCTATAAAAATTATGTGATATCATACTCTCACTCTCAATTTGGCATATGGGGGCAAGTGCCTCTGCAAAGACAGGAATCAGTGCATGCTGAAGGGGCTTGACCCCTTAGGATGCCACATCGATATTCCCAACTATCATTGCATGATGAAGGGGATTTCCCCTTAGGATTCCGCATCGATAGTTGGGTGGTATACTGTGTTGAGCATAGGTTTTTAAAGTCACCCACCAACCCTCCACTAAGAAATGCACCCTCTCATAATATCACAACCGTCCCTTTTGCAATGGATGGTTGTGATATTATGGGAGGGTGCATTTTGAGTGAAGGATAGCTGTTGGCATTTATTGATACTTGAATTTTTCATGGATATTAGCTTTCTGATGTTGTGATTATTTTATCATATTGGATGACGTATATTAGATTTGTCATGTATCATACTAACATTAATTGTATATTTCTATTGTGTACTAGTTACTCTTTTGTGTATTGAATATGAATACCACGAGCCTAATTTCTCCTGATCCTATTTGTAAAATGAAGACATACAGAAATACGAGCTTCCACGTAAACTGAAGATGAAGGGTGTTTGCATAAAAAGTTTGAAAACTGCAAGAGTTCCTAAAAATAGTCCTCAATTTATTAACAATTTATAAATTATATGTATATTATAGATAGTTCAGTATGCCAATGAATACTAGTTGTTCAGAATGTATAGCAAATAATTTTTATTACGATTCAAAATTTTAGCACCATTTCTAAAATTCAAATAAAAGTGTGAAATTTTTGAAATATCTATATTCCTCAATTTTAGTTTGTAAGTTCAATTTTTTCAAAAAGAAGGGTATATGGGTGTTGCAAAGATTATTATGTTATTGTTGTTTAATTATTGTGTTTTGGCATGCATATATATATATATATATATATTGTTATTAATATTTTAATTTTTTTTAATTTGTAACTTCTGTTTTAAATAAACATGTTCTTGTTTCGATAGTTTTTATTTTTTTTAGCTAAATGTAATAATTTCTATTTTATATACATCATTTTTGAAAAATATTATTTAATAAATAAAATAAGCACCATAAAATATATTATTATACGATGTGAATTATATTTATAAGGTTAATTATAATATTTTCTATGGAAGTTTCTCTCAACATTGAATAAGTGTATTTGAAATAATATTAATTTTGTAACAGTCTTTGTCACATTATATTTATTATGTCACATTCTTTGTCACATTATAGATGACCATATTGTGATATAAATTGTTGTTTTCCTTGCATTTCAATACTGTCTTTTATACATGTGGCTTTTGAATTAGAAAAAAATTCAAATGCTTCCAATGTTTTAAGATGGTATTCATGTTGATGATGATCAATCAAAAGTCAAAATTTATTTCAGAAAGTATGAAATAATTGTTTCATTAACGATGCAAAACTACATGTAATAATTTTTAGGATGGGAAGGAGGCCCAAATGGCAGAGCATGATCGATCTTCATGTCCAAGAGATTACAGAGGAAAAGAGTCAATTTTCATATGATGACCTAGAATGGACACCAATAGGGGATGAGCTGAACATCGACATTTGTGCCGCCATACCACTCATAAGACTACATGAATTTCTAAAGGGGGAAGGTTGTAACGAAAGTTTCTAGACTACCTTCGCCTGCACAAATCACAAGTCAACAAATATAGAAAATCCTAAACCGCATACAACCAAGTCATATACTAGGTTCGGACCTTTGCTAAGAAATTATTTTTTGTACGTTTTTTCGTAAACATTTGTATAGCATTTGATGTTACCATTTTTAATGTAGCTATTGGTGTTTGTATGGTCTAGACAACAATAGAAATAAGCCAGTAACAAGTGAAAAAGTGAGTAGGTGTATAATTAAAAGGGGTTGCCAATGTCATTTCAATGTGAATGTTTTTCATGGGAGACCGATCAGTGGCCATAATATTATACAATAATCCATTTCATTGTGATGTAAATGGTGAGTGTTGTCATGGGAGGAACTGAAAATACCATTAACGATCCTTGTCTAGAATGTTGCCCTGTACTTATCAAATGAATGCAAAACTTATATTGAGAGTCTTTTGTTGATGGGAGTCACCATGGAAATGGTGTACGATAAATATATAGAGGATCCATCCAACGTGGGTATATCAAGCAAGAGGGATGAATACATGACAAGAAAGGATGTGGTGAACACATGGAAAAGAGTTCATTACAGAAGGTCTCAAAAGCACGCCGATGATGCCATGAGTGTGAAATTATGACATGCAGAGGAAAGAGACATTTTTTTCTACTATCAACACCCAAATGGAACCACCATTCCATTCATTATGGGGTTACAAACACCATGGATGTGTGAGAGAATGGTTCAACATTTTCACAATTCCATAATCTCCATGGACTTGACATTTGCTATGAACAAATATGGCGTAAGTAATTGGAATGAATTTTGAAATGATGTGTAATTTATGTATCATTAATAATGTTCCCTTTCTATTATATTAAACCCCATGTTACCATTTGATGTCATATTCCTTGTAGTACCAATTATACACATTTCTTGTTTTCGATGAGCAAGAGGTTGGGGTGCCCGTAGCATGGGCCATTTCTTTGAGGAATAAAATTGAAGACATTTATGGGTGGTTGGCAGAAGTCCAGAAATGAGGAAAATGCCTTCGTGCCAATTGGCAGATCAATGCATTCATTACGGATGATGCGTCAGCTGAAATCCAAGCCATCATGTGTGTTTTTGGTTGTCATGTAGTGCTATGCCTATAGCACGTGCACATAGGCATGGTTGAAAAATGTGCACAGTATTGTAGCAAGGAGTCCAGGTGGAATATTTTTGAGAGACTAGGTACCATCATGTATGGTTCTGAAATGCATCATGAGCACACATTTCAAATCATTCAAGACTTCTTTAATGAATTAAAGAGGAAACTAAGTTCCTCGAGAACTTTAGGAATACATGGTGTGAGAGAGAAGAATGTGTTGGTGAGTACTATAATTTGTGTGTTTCCTTATTAATTACCATCAATTATAATTCTTGGTTTATAGTGTCACTAATTTTCAATCTATGTCACTTGATAGCTATGTGGGAAACAAATTATAGAAACTTCTCCCATGTAAATCAAGAAACAAACACATCCATCGAGTCCTACCATTGTTTTTTGAAGACTAGATACTTGTGTGAAAAAAAAAAGAAATGTACTCGCCAGATGGACTATTTGTTCTACACACTTGTGTACAAGGTGGAGTGATTTTACAAACACAAGAGGAAGTTACAAAAATCTATCTTCTTGACCAATTTCAAAAAAGAAAGACAACTATTGACAGTGGTTGAGAGAGCAAAGAGTATTCCTGATACATATTGCCTTGCAATTATGCCTGATTGCAATCAATTGTGGGTGAGGAGCCAAACAAATAGAAGCACATGGTATTTGGTAAGGCAATGGAGAGCCTTGGATGTATGCAAATGTGCTTTGGATATCAGAGGAAACACATGTAAGCACGTGTTGAAGGTATTGGATTTTCACAAGCAATATGTGTTGATGTCATCATATTAAGGACCAAAAGTGACAGGTAATTCAATGCTATCATATGTTACTGATATATATTGCTACACATAAGTTGTAAAAAATAAGCATCGTGTTGAAATTATTTTCATTTCATGTGTAGGAGCCAATACTTATGCGGAGACAAACAGGGTAAATGAAGACACATTTCGTGATGGACCCTCCTCGTCGTATCCAGCATCAGAAGTGGAAGGTAATTCAATGTCATCGTATATGGCAAGTAGTGATATAGATCACTAAGCATAAGTCGTAACGAAAAAAAAACATCGCGTTGAAATTATTTTCCTTTCACGTGCAGGAGCTAGTACTTATGGGGAGACAAGAACGATAAATGAAGACATGTTCTGAGATGACCCCTCCTCATCGTATCCAATAGTAGAAGTGGAAGTAATTCAATGTCATCGTATGTGGCAAGTAGTGATATAGATTGTTAAGCATAAGTTGTAACGAAAAAAATCATCATGTTGAAATTGTTTTCATTTCTCATGCAGCACAGCCAATACCTATGCAAAGACAAGCACTTATAAATGATGACATGTTATGGGATGGCCCCTCCTCACCACCTCAACAGTCACTAATAGTTGATGGTTAGTTTCTAATGCCTTCAATAAATTAATTGATGTCAATGATAATGTTCATCACACATATTTATGATTAGGTGACATTGTGTATTCATGTGTACAATGATATTGAAAAACCTAGTGTATAAATAAATAACTTTCTATAATGTCTTATACATCACAGGAACTCCTAAAACAGTTGGGGCTGGTGGTTTGATGATAGAAAGTGATTCAAATTTTATGGAACACACATCCAAAGAATTCTTGAAGTTAGTCTTGGATACATGACTAAGTACAGATGAACAGAAAAAAACATTCTTTGAATGTGTTCAAAGGTTTAGGAGAGACCTAGAAGCATCAAATATTTTAGATGTTACTTTCAAAGGAGATGTCAATGAGAAAAGCACCACCCACATGTGTCCATGGTTTAGTGTGAGTAAAAAATGTCACCGCAGTGTGACTAAGAGGCCAGTCATTATAGAAGATTTGAACAATCGTGTTGAAGACTATGAATGCTTCCAATTTCTTGACGACAATCATGCAAAGAGGAGAGAAACCACACAAATGGAACCTATAGGTTAAAACATTGAATTATTGGTGTGATTGTGAATTCACAAGAAATTTTAATTGTGGAGGTGAAAGACTAACATATTGATCATTTATTTTTTAGATGGTTCAAAGGTAGATGAAACATATCCCCACCAATCGCTTATCTTTCAGCAATTTAGCATCTACGCAAGGTGTGTATTGAATGTCCTTAATTTCAATACATTCATTTATTATATGTAAGGTAAAAATCCTTTGATACCTTATCTAATATTTAATGCATTGTGTTGCAGATGCAACGGATATGTACTAAGAGATGTATCTTACAGAATGAGAAGGTTGAGCTTTGGAAAGTAAATGTATGGCATGTTGAATGGGCCTATATTAGAATTTTAAAATTTTAAAATTCATGTATATGAGATTGTAGATTGCATATATTTAAAATACATAAATATGGAACATGTACAACTAACCTACTCTTTGATTATTTTTAGAGTATTTAAAAAAGTGCTTGTTGGTGTTAGCCAACGTAGAACCGCTCATGTAATATATGGATAGTAGAAAATATTTTGACAAACAGAAAGCTGATGTAATTATGATGAAATGATGTAATCAACAGTAACAAATTATCATGTCAAATTTTTATTGCTACTATCAAAGTGCTGAAAAACAAACCTTTTTCAACACTATAAAAAATGAACCATTGTTTTCCACAAGGTACAAACCATGATTTTGTTCCACCTTTATGTAACAATGTAAAGGAAATCAAGTATTTATAAGGTGAAAAGGATTGAATTTTTTCAAAGTGCTAAAAAATAGAGTGTGTTTTTCGACACGTTGAAAAATGCACTAGTGTTTTTCAGCACTTTGAAAAATGTAATCACAATTTCTAAAAAGGTGCAACCCATGGTGCATTTCCTCCTTGTTGTAATGATTCAATCCACATCAACTAATTATCATGTGGAGAAGAGTTGAATTTTCCAAAGTGATGAAAAATAGAGTGTGTTTTCGACTAACTTTGAAAAACAAGGAGTTTTTCAACACTTTGAAAAAACGTAATTCACGTTCTCTAACAAGGTGCAACCCGTAATGATTTTAATTCCTTTTTGTAATGATTCAACTTGACATTAAATAATTATCATGTGGATAAGGGTTGAATATTTCCAAAGTGCGATGAAAAATAGAGTGTTTTTTTCAACCATGTTGAAAAATGCACGGTGTATTTTTCAGCACTTTGAAAAACGCACATTCGGTTTATAAAAGGTGCAACTAACGAGTGCCTTTCCTCCTTGTTGTAAACATGTAATCCAAATCAAGTAATTATCAGGTGGAGAAGGGTTGATTATTTTCCCAAGTGATGAAAAAATAGAGTTTGTTTTTCGACCACGTTGAAAAATGCACTGTGTTTTTCAGCACTTTAAAAAATGTGATTTAGTTCTCCAAAAGGTGCAACCCACAATGATTTTCCTCCTTGTTGTAAACATTGAAATCCACATCAAATAATTATCATGTGGAAAGGGGTTGAAGTTTTACAAAGCAATGAAAAAATAGAGTGTGTTTTTCGACACGTTGAAAAATGCACAGGTGTTTTTTAGCACTTTGAAAAACGACAATTTGGTTTAGAACAAGGTGCAACCCACAATGCTTTTCCTCCTTTTTGTAAAGATTGCAATCCACATTAAATAATTATCAAGTGGAAAATGGTTGGTTTTTCCAAAGTAATGAAAAAATAGAGTGAATTTTAAGAAACGTTGAAAAACATACTATGTTTTTCAGCACTTTGAAAAATGTAATTCGATTCTGTAAAATGGTGCAACCCACGATGTCTTTTCCTCCTTCTTATAAAAATTGAATCCACATAAATTAATTATTATGTGGATAAGATTTGGTTTTTCCAAATGCGATGAAAAAATAGAGTGAGTTTCTAAGCCATGTTGAAAAATGGACACGTGTTTTTTCAACACTTTGAAAAATACATGTAATCGGTTCTCCAAAAGGTACAACCCACAGTGATGCTTTTCCATCTTTGTTGTAAACATTGAATCCACACCAAATAATTATCAGGTGGAGAAAGGTTGAAATTTTTCTAATGCAATGAAAAAGAGCGTGTTTTCTGCCACGTTGAAAAATGCATGGTGTTTTTCATCACTTTGAAAAATCCAATCACCTTGTCCAAAAGGTGCAACCCGTGGTGTTTTTCCTTCATGTTGTAAAAATTAACTCCACATGTACTAATTATTAGGTGGAGAAGGGTTGAATTTTTCCAATGCGCTGAAAAATATGAGTCTATTTTCTGCGACACTTTGAAAAACGCATGGTGTTTTTCAACCCTTCTCCAAAATGATAATCACGTTCTCCAAATGGTGACACTCACGGTGCTTTTCTATATTGTTGTACAACAAGGAGGACACATGTATCATGGGTTATCACCCTGTGAGAGGGTTGCACTATTGAAAAACGCACTGTGTTATTCAACACTTTGAAAAACATAATTTGGTTTAGAACAAGGTGCAACCCACGATGGGTTTCCTCCTCATTGTCATGATTGAAATATACATAAAGTAATTTTTAGATGGATAAGGGTTGAATTTTAGCAAAGTGTTGAAAAACAGAGTGTGTTTTTTGACACGTTGAAAAACACATTGTATCTTTTAGCACTTTGAAAAATGCAATTTAGTTTATGACAAGGTGTAACCAATAGTGATTTTCCTTCCTTTTTGTAAACATTGCACTCCACATAAAATTACTTATCAGGTGGAGAAGGGTTGAATTTTTCCAATGTGATGAAAAAATGGAGTGTGTTTTCTGCCACGTTGAAAAACGTATGATGCTTTTCAACACTTTGAAAAATGTAATTTGGTTGTGGAAATGGTGTAATCCATGATGCTTTTCCTCTTTCTCATAAAGATTGAATCCACATCAAATAATTATCAGGTGGACAAGGGTTGGTTTTTCCAAAGCTATGAAAAAATATAGTGTGTTTTTTGACACGTTGAAAAACGCAAGGTGTTTTTTAACACTTTGAAAAACACAATTCAGTTTATAACAAGGTGCAACCCGCAATGCATTTCTTCCTTGTTGGAGACATTGAATCCACATCATATAATTATTAGGTGGACAATGGTTGGTTTTATCGAAGTGATGAAAAAATAGAGCGAGTTTTAAGAAATGTTGAACAACACAGTGTTTTTCAGCACTTTGAAAAATGCAATTTGGTTCTCCAAACGATGTAACCCTCGATGATTTTCCTCCTTGTTGTAAATATTGAGTCCACATAAACTAGTTATCAGCTAGATATGGGTTGAATTTTTTCAAAGCGATGAAAAAATAGTGTTTTTTTGACACGTTGAAAAATAAGTTGTGTTTTTCAACACTTTGAAAAACATGATTCGACTTATAACAAGGTGCAACCCGTGATGCATTTATTCCTTGTTGGAAACATTGAATCTAAATCATATAATTATCAAGTGGACAATGGTTGGTTTTATTGTAGAGATGGAAAAATGGAGCGAGTTTTAAGAAACATTGAAAAACACAGTATTTTTCAGCAATGTGAAAAATGTAATTCGCTTCTCCAAAAGGCGCAACCCCTGATGCTTTTCCTCCTTGTTGTAAACATTGAGTCCACATCAACTAGTTATCAATTGAATAAGGGTTGAATTTTTTCAAAGTGATGAAAAAATAGAGTGTGTTTTTCAACACATTGAGAAACGTACGGTGTTTTTCAACACTTTGAAAAATGTGATTCAGTTTATAACAAGGTGTAACCCACGATGCATTTCTTCCTTATTGGAAACATTGAATCCACATCATATAATGATCAGGTGGAAAAGGGTTGGTTTTATCAAAGTGATGAAAAAATAGAGCGAGTTTTAAGAAACTGTTTAAAAACACAGTGTTTTTCAGCACTTTGGAAAACATAATTCGGTTCTCCAAAAGGTACAACACCCAATGAATTTCCTCCTTTTTGTAAACATTGAATCCACATCTACTAGTTATCAGCTAAACAAGGGTTGGTTTTTCCAAAGCTATTAAAAAATATAGTTTGTTTTTTGACACTTTGAAAAACACACGGTGTTTTTTAGCACTTTGAAAAATGCAATTAAGTTTATAACAAGGTGCAACCCGTGATGAATTTCTTCCTTGTTGAAAACGTTGAGTCCACATCATATAATTATCAGGTGGACAAGGGTTGGTTTTATCAAAGCGATGAAAAAATAGAGCAATTTTTAAGAAATGTTGAAAAACACAATATTTTTCAGCACTTTAAAAAACACAATTCGATTCTCCAAAAGGTGCAACCCCCGATGCTTTTCCTCTTTGTTGTAAACATTGATTCCACATAAACTAGTTTTTTAGCTAGACAAGGGTTTTTTTTTTTCAAAGCAATGAAAAATAGAGTGGGTTTTTTGACACTTTGAAAAACATGATTCGGTTTATAACAAGGTGCAACCCGCGATGCGTTTCTTCCTTATTGGAAAAATTAAATCCATATCATATAATTATCATGTGGACAAGGGTTGATTTTATTGAAACGATGAAAAACTAGAGCGAGTTTTAAGAAACGCTGAAAAACACATAGTGTTTTTTAGCACTTTGAAAAATGTAATTCGGTTCTCTAAAAGGTACAACCCCCGATGCATTTCCTCCTTGTTGTAAACATTGAATCCACATCTACTAGTTATTAGCTGGACAAGGGTTGGTTTTTCCAAAGCTATGAAAAATATAGTGTGTTTTTCGACACATTAAAAAACGCACGATGTTTTTTAGCACTTTGAAAAACGTAATTTGGTTTATAACAAGGTGCAACCCACAATGCATTTATTCCTTGTTGGAAACATTGAATCCACATAATATAATTATCAGGTGGACAAGGGTTGGTTTTATTGAAGCGATGAAAAAATAGAGCAAGTTTTAAGAAACATTGAAAAACACACAATGTTTTTCAGCACTTTGAAAAATGCAATTTGGTTCTGCAAAAGGTGCAACCCCCAATGCCTTACCTCTTTGTTGTAAACATTGAGTCCACATCAACTAGTTATCAAATGGAAAAGGGTTGGTTTTTCCAAAGCTATGAGAAAATATAGTGTGTTTTTCGAAACATTGAAAAATGCACGGTGTTTTTCAGCACTTTTAAAAACACTAGACTGTTTTGGATCGAATATTGGGTCTACTTGAGAATAAAAAGTGTCACATCCAGAGCATGACTTACGTTGTATCCATGTGATGTCACTTCCTCTGTCGATCCTCAGGTGGAAATTCTTGTCCAGCGTACTAAGCCCGACAGTTACAATGTAGTTATCATTGTCAAATTGTTTACTGGATAGGAGTGGTAGATTGACTACTGTAGCAAAAACTATGGTGTTATTTTTACTTCTTGATTTTATGGTTTTTAGGTGAAGAATATATCGTTACAAGCTTCGAGAAAGGTGTTCTATCCAAGTGGAATTCGCGGGATGGAGAGGTGTGTAGGGGCCATGAATGTGGTTTAGAACTATTCTACTGGGAATCCTTCGACATGTCGCATCCCTTCATCAGAAGTAAAAGTGAAACTCAAATTAGTACACTACTACAAGGGGGGGTGTTTTGAGACAATAATAGAGACAATACTTGATCAAATTGTCTCAAATAGAGACAATAAAAAAGTTGTATATTGTCTCTATTATTGTCTCAAAGCGGGTGTCTCTAATATTGTCTCTAATTATTGTCTCTTCAGAGACAATATAGGTTGATACATATTTTGTCTCTTGAGAGACAATATAGTTTTTGTCTCTCTAGAGACAATATTTGTATTGTTTCGCTAGAGACAATACAAAATACTGATTTTGTCTCTCTAGAGACAATACTAATTTCAATTTTTATTGTCTCTCTAGAGACAATACGAATTTAAAGAATGAAAAATCTGAATTTCAAGAATAAATAATAACCAAATATCATATAGTGCAATCGACGGCTACATATCATCTATGATGTTAGAGTAGACCGGTAAGGAATATCATAAATTAAAAACAATTTGATTTGAATCTTGTGCCCAACAAATGGGTCCACAAACATTTTATTAATATCAAATAAGATAAAATACAAAAGGGTGTCTAAATACTGTTAACCCTTTAAATACAATGATAAAATACAAAAGGGTGTCTAAATACTGTTAACCCTTTAAATACAATGATAAAATACAAAAGGGTGCCTAAATTCCGTTAACCCTTTGCATACAATATGAACACCTCTCCACCCCCAGCTTCAAGCGATCTGTCTGCTTCCCTAGTGCTACTTTGAGGTTTTTTTTCTTAACTTTAATTTTGAGTCAGTGTCTCTCTGTCGGCAGCTGTCATTTCATGTTCTTCGCTTTGATTGTCTCAACTTTGATACAATTCTCTACTATCAATAGCACCAAGCAACTCATCTTTAGTCTTCATGAAAACAAAGATTATAATGACTCGTTGCGTTTATCAACTATCACTTGAAAATTTATAACAAACATCTCATTAAAATACTGAGGTTGAATTAAACATATAACAAGAAACCATCAACCTTTCATAAAAAAGGCCATCTTTAATAACAAGGCATGTCTATGCTAAGCCTTTTCATAATGTGACAGGTAACTTGAAAATACAATACATAATAACATTGCTCTTATACTTGAAGTTATTTTGATGATACGAGCTCACATAAAAAAGAGTATAGTCACCTCCAAGCATAACTTGACCACGAGCTTTCGTAGGCCAGGATGAGAAAAGTTTGTATTGAAGTAAACAATATGGAGAGCTTGAAAAACTTCAGCAAAAAGGTATAAAGAGGGTAAAACAGTTTGCAGCCAACCTTCAGAGAAACCCCTCCGACTAGAAATCCATCAACATTAAGATGTGCTGCCAACTCAACACAATTTCCAGCATTTACTAAACCTGCAATATGCAAAACAAGTAATGGTGTGTTTATTCCAGTCAAACAAGAAGCTGATTGGCACATATTAAAGTGCTTCTGCACGACATTAGTAAGAACATGTTATCCTAGATGAACATAGACAATTTATCCACTCTTTACAATGACCTTAAAATTTCAGCAATATTCAAGTTTCCTCCTCCATCATTGACCCAAAAGAAGATGGCAATGATGATAAGAATAAAAAATCATTCAAACTGTAGGGAGAGAAATATTGAGAGAAGCTAGTTACCGCCATAGATAATTCAGATTGACTCTGCTACTTCAAGACTGACATTTACTTTAAGCCAATTCCATAACATACATTATTAACATGTCCTTAAGGAAACTCTTGTTCAACTGTTGCAGCGGTGCAGACTATGCAGACTTGTTTGAACATGTTGTTGTAAGACGAATATGGATGACATTAAAAATGGTTTTGCATACTGTTCACTGTTCTGCAGATGTTTTTTTGTCATCACCCCAAAAGGTCTAAAATAGTACATATGGAGTACATAATTAATTGGTATTTTCCTCAATCGGTTCAATTCTCCAAGGTGGTCTGTTAAGATAATAAATCCTAAATGTTAAATGATATATGCCTCAGAAAAGTTTGTATATCTAAAATCACCAATAATTATAAACACATTCAGTTTCTATTTGTTTATCAAATAAATAGTGAAATACATATGGATGTTCATGAACTGTAAGGTGTAACTTATAGTAGAGACTAATCAATAATTCCACTAAACTTAATATATGGTACATACCGCATAACACTCAAAGTCAGAATCAACTTACGCAACACAAAGAGCCCAAGTGTGAATCCATTCCAGCGCTTTAGCAATCTCAACATCACCGCCACTTAAATATTTTGCTATAAATGATGGATGGAGAGCTATCAATATGCGAGATGCTGAAAAAAGAGATGATCTTCTAACATATGCTTCTGGGTGATTAGATATCTCCCTGCACATAGAAAAAACCAATTAACATATAATTCATAACAAAGAACATCTACAATCACAAAATTTATAGTAGCCAAAGCAAAATATTCCTGACCGAGAATGCAACATATCTATTAGAGCATATAACAATTACAAACCTCAAAATACAAGCTAGATAGCCTTAAACTTCAGTCACTAGCAAAAGATGCCTCTTGACAAAGAATGTACCTTTGCATGTTCTAATTCCTCAAGAAGCAGAATTCTTGCTCCATCCCCCATGAAAAACCAATCACGATCCTGTCAAAAAGTGGAGCAATTAGTTTAGCTAATTTGAAAAGTTGTCCCAAAATCAAGTATGAGATGCTTTGATATTAGAAAAACGCAAAAGGAGATCAATGACATTATTCTTTTGTTGGATCATCATAATGGACCAATAATCATACTTCATCCCATGGACGTGATGCTCTTGTGGGATCATCATTCCTTTCTGACAATGCCCGCAAGCTACAAATCCCCCAAGACCTGCAAGCAAACATATGTTCACCAGATCAAAACTCAAAGAATACTTGCAGACGGTGACCATGTGAAGCCCGGTAAAAGTAATTATATGAATATGGTTATTATACAATCATATCATAATCCTGTAAAAGATAACTCAGAGTCACAAGCCAAAATACAAGAAGAAAATAGATGCTACTTGACTTTACCTATTGGAATAATAGCAGCATTAGAGCCACCGAAAGCATGACATCTTAAAAACACACCAATTTGAAAACATGTAGATTCAGTGCCTCCGTAATGAAATGTATCTCTTTTGTAAACAACGAGTAATAAGATAAGTGTAAACAACTTACAGCTTCACCCCGAATTATATGATTTGTAGCACATATGAGATAGAAAGTGCTTGTTGCACAAGCAGTAGAAATAGAGTCGTTTGGACCCATCCATCCCTACAATTGAGGCATTCAGTATGCAAGAATAAGTGTGCATCTATTTTGCATAGCTCAGTATGAAAGAGAGATTGTTCTTGTAAGTCTTTATGTTTCCATATGTTACTTAATACTGTGATTACTTGCAAATGTATTCTAAATAACTCTTTAAATTAATATGAATGAACATGGTTGTGAAGTACTTGGAATGGTAGATGGTGAATTCCTTAGTGAAAGTGAGTATGGTTAGGCTTTGTAACCGAAATATGATGCAAGAAATGATGGTGGGAGGATTCATTCAAAAGAGAGAGAATTCAAGAAGGATGTGGTAGAGCTTAGAATGCAAGGAGTAATTCGAAAGCCAAAGGTGAGAAGTTTCTTGAGATATGTTGTCTCAATTCTGAGAAGAACCCAAAAAACAAGGTTTTGCATTTGATTCTTGTATTCTTGAGCTCCCAACGAATGGTATGAGGGTGTTAGGTATTTAATAAAGATGAAGACAAATTTCATGACATTATAATTTCTCCTTTGTTCAGTTGCTATTCCTCAAATCTTATGAAACTCTGTATTTTCCAGGATTTTCAAGACTGTACTGAGCTTTCATATGTTTCTTTTTATATCGAGATGCTAATAGCTTGTTAGGGGTTTGTTGTACGTATGGAGGCATGTAGAATTTGGTAGGAACCTCGGTATATTCTTGGTGTGTCGATATTTACGACAACCCTTATATTCTGCCTTGACTGTCATATAATCCTATGGATTTCCTGTGCTGATACAGGTCTGTACAGCATTCTTACATGTTCCCCTGATATCTAGATGACTACAAGTTGTATTTTTGGATGTATGTCTTGGAACGAGGCAGTAACTGTAGGATCCTTTGTATATTCTTGAAGAGTCACTGGTTCTTAAATCTCTCATGCTCTGTCCTGTTCTTAGTAAACATGTGCTTAGGGTTACAAATTGTGATTTTGGAAACTGTAGCATTGAAACCTAGCTGTCATCATATAGGCCTCCATCAGAACTTTTGAGAGGGAATGTAATATAAGCCTAAGAGTATGTTTGGAGAGCTTAATACTTTGAAACCCTTATAACTCTACCCTGTGACAGTGACCTTCTGACTTTGGGCTCTAAAATCCTATCAATAACTCATTCCTCTGTTTAAGCAAAGAAGGCTTGACTTGATCATCTTGGCCTCCATCAAATTAAGTGAGATGATTCCCACATTGACCCATGTTTCATGAGTAGCAGTCACTCTCACAAGTATGAATGACGCAATTGGCATTCAATACATCTGGGTGAAGATCATAGGGGTGAATTAGTACAAGGGCTTTCCCCAGAGGTCACTCATACCAAAATTACTCTACTTCATGTGCGCTTAACCATGGAGTTCCTCCCACAATCAAAATCTGCTTACTTTACTCTACCCCATCTGCAAAACCTTCAGTAAATATTACACCTTATGAACCACTCATGATGACCACTAAAATCTCTGCAACTCAAATAAAGTCGTCCTCAGAGCATCAAATGCAGGGAAATTTCAAATACAGAGGGAAAAATTGTCTTTCGTCACATTCAACAAACCCTAACACAGTTCATTTTAAGAATATAGTATTCAATCCAAAACTTTTGAACAAAACAAACTAATGATTCCATATAAACTTACATCAAATTTATGAAAGTAGATGACCCTTAGAACTTATAACACAAAATTACATACATGGAAAATAAATTACCTGGGTAAGTTCGCACACAATGAGCTCCTGATTAGGACCAAGAGCCACACCCAAAGGTCGTCCACCAACAAATTCCCAATTCTCTACTCGTTGTTTATCACCTTTCCCATCAATCCAAACCCGCTTGATCCAGTCATCGCCACAACCAGTTAAAAATGACTTCTTTTCTCTATCAACAGCTAAATCTTCTGGACTTGGAAGCAGCCCAAATCCTATCTTTTCTACCTTTTCAAACCCAATACCATAATTCTTCTCAAGAGTAGGCACAAGATCAATGGGGTCTGGATGAACTTGAGAGCCTGCTGCAGAGGCCAAGAAGACTACAATTAGCAAGGATACATTCTGAATTTGTACGTGTACCCAATCATATCCTGCAATCATGGCATTCCATAAGACAACATCTCTTTGAGGCATTTTGTCAAACAGTTCACGTACATTGTTAATGCTTCCACTTTTTGCATACATGTCTACAGGGCACCTGCGACTACATCATCTGACAAAAGTCCATTCTCTATTATGCTTTGGCGGATGTCCATACCCTGTTTCCAAGCTCCTCTTTTGGCACGGGCAAGGAGTGTCCTACGAAAAACATGGTCCTGCTCTTCACTGATGGAGGATGACCAGGAGTGAATCTCAGACTGAACCCACATCAGTTCTTGACATTGGCAGCCCAAGGCCTACCTCTACTTGTTCTCTTGGAGCCTCAATGGATGGCAGCCTTTTTCCTGAAAATGAGTGCGATGTACAACTGTTGGATTGCCTTAGTGTAATGGAGTCCGAGGATGGAGTTGGCTGGCAAATCCAAAACATGATTGGAAAAGAGAATGAATTTCAGGTTGCTGAAACAGAGAATGTCAATTCCAATGTATTAATGGTAATGGAAGATTTGGAGAGCATGTTGGTGGAGTCGCCAAGCAATGAATCTCACAATAATTCCCAGTTGCCTTGTTTAATGGGGGAGGGTGAATTTATCTTGCACCAAATCAAAGCAGAACTTGGTCTTCAACAGCCAGATTTCAATGAGATCATGGACGCTCACTTCTCTGAAATTCTCTGTAGTAATATAGAAACTAACCCTTTGGCTTTCTTTAAAGACACTATTGGGCACCCACTTCCTCGGTAATCATCTTCTAGTTCTGTGTTTCCACCTAGTTGTACACTAAACATCCATGGTCTGAACCCTACTTCTCAGTTCAGCAATGATTTCAACCACTTCAAGACATCCACAGATGAAAAACAACCATCTTTTAGAAAAAAAAGAGAGAGAACAAAACGCCAATATACGAAGAGTCCTACCAGAAAAAGACACCGCTAGTACAGCGCAGGACATGCAGCCACGGAAAGACACGCAGGTGAAGCAGGAGGGAACGGAGAGAGGTAAGAGACAAATGTATTGAGCGACACCTGTGGCAAGCCTGCTAAGCAGGTCAAGCGGGAGGCCGTAGTCATAAGAGATCTAGTTCACAGTAGCCACGCCTCCGGCGTAATTAAGCACTTTATAGCATGTTTAAATGCTAAAATATGCATTTAACGCCATTCATCGTGATTGTACAGGCTGTCTACCCGAACCCTGATGAAATAATCTCCCTCCCTAATGGGAGCGGCTTTGGTCATTTGTAGACCATATTATAATAATTTAATATTGAGAGTTTATTATTACAGCAGAAATTGTTTAATCAACATATCTTTGTTCTGTAAATACTTGTATTTTAGGTTGGTTATAGAGCATTCGATACTGCAAATGTTTATTACACAGAAGGTTTATTGGGGATAAATAAAAAATGTAATCACTGAAGGAAATTGCCTTTGAATGTAAGGGTGGCTTTGTATCTCACAATGAAGTTTTTGTTACCTCCCGTAAACTTTGGTGCGGTGACTGTTATCCCCAAAGATGTGATTCCTACTCTCAAGAAAAGCTTGCAGTAAGTTCATGTAATTACAGAGCTAAATATTGTTTTCCGTTGCCTGTATTTGTTTGTCAAAACAGGGCATTGAAGCCTACAGCCTCTTCAGTTGGAGTAGAATACAGTTTGATTTTTTCACATAATTTAACATTAGAAAGTGTTGAATACCAAGATCTTTGAGGAACAGACCATATAAACTCTGCCATTCATGTGATTCAAGGGGGTTGATACTAAACATTGTTATTATTGGGTTTTGTTTTAAACCAGGCATTGAAGCTAGAATACTTGGATCTGTATCTGATCCACTCTCCATTGAGCCTGTAGCCGTTAAGAAAGGTGTCACATTTACTAATCTAACACCACATGATGCAGTTGCAATGGACACCCAAGGTGTTTGGAGAGAAATGGAGGATTGTGTTCAACTTGGTCTCACTAGAGAAATCGGATATCATTAATTTTTACAGACTCTAAAAAGATTGAAGACCTTCTTACCTATTAAAAGATTCCTCCCGCCATAAATCAGGAGCCTGTCCAGCCTTATTAGCTTGGCTTCATAAAAGTTGTTCTTTGAAATCCAACTATGAACATTTTTTCCACTGCCTAAATTCCAATTTAGGAGTAACCATAGGAAGTGAGTAATTGAAAGCATTTAGTTTAATTCACCTAGAAGAATTGTCCAACAGAGCACCATATGATGATGACCTTGGTTCAAGCCCTACTCAATTAAAATTTTGTTGGAATAATGGGATTCTAAGCTTTATTGGGCATTGTCTGCACTGAGGCATACTGCTGTTAAATTTTGGCATTTAAACAGTCATTTGCAAGAAGTCATGCTTTAATTTTGACTGGTATTCCAACAGTTCCAAATTTGTTGTTGAATTTCGACGGTATTTGAGAGTCAACTGCAAGAATTTTGCTGTTGAAGCAAATGCCATTGACATTAATGGAAATTTTAAGGTCTAATTGAAATTTGACTTACCACAACAACTACATAACCTAGGGGACTAAGCTTGCTGTAGTGGCAAAGCAATGAGAGATGAGATACCCTTGGGTTGACTTCACAAAAGAGACAACCCTTAGATGGCAGCTTTTAAGTATACTCCTGGGCCCATTTAACAGAATAGATAACCCTAAGAAATAAAAAAATTAGGGTTTGGTCATTTGTACATATTATAATAACTTAATATTGAGAATTATTATTGTTTAATCATATCTTGTTCTGTAAATACTTGTATGGTTGGTTATAAGCATTCGATACTGCAAATGTTTATTACAAGAAGGTTTATTGGGGGAATCACTGAAGGAAGCAGCTTTGGAATGAAGTTTTTGTTACCTCCAAACTTTGGTGCGGTGATGTTATCCCCCAGATGTGATTCCTACTCTCAAGAAAAGCTTGCAGTAAGTTCATGTAATTACTAGCTAATATTGTCTTATTTGTTTTAAAACAGGGCATTGGACAGCGTTGGAGTATACAGTTTTATTTTTTCACATATTAACATAAAAGTGTTGAATACCAAGATCTTTGAGGAACAGACCATATAAACTCTGCCAAATCAAGGTCAAACATTGTTATTATTGGGTTTTGTTTTAAACCAAAAGCTAGAATATTGGATCTGTATCTGATCCACTAGCCTGTAGCCGTTAAGAAAGGTGTCACATCTTGATCTAACAACATGATGCAAATGGACCCCAAGGTGTAGAGAAATGGAGGATTGTGTTCAACTATCTCACTGAAATCGGATTCAATTTTTCCTCTAGAAAGATTGAAGACCTTCTTAATTACCTCCCGCCGTAAATCAGGTGTCCAGCCTTATTAGCTTGGCTTCATAAAAGTTGTTCTTTGAAATCCAACTATGAACATTTTTTAGATTTAAGACATTTATTTAAAAGGGCATCAGGGTATCTGTTAAAGTCATGAAATATTTTAATTCCTTTCTCAAATGAACGCTTCTTGTAAAAGGTCTTGTCATTATATTTCAAATTCAATGCCTATTTTATGGTTGACCTTAGTGTCAAACAAAGAAAAGACATGATAAACCACCAAGTGTTTCACTATGTCTTCCAAATTTGGAATAAAGGACCCATGGGCAGCAGGAAAGCCCCCAAATAGTAATTCAGAATTGGGTATTCTCTATAATATCTTGAAGGAAGTGAATTATTAAATACATGCTTTAAATTCAAGTTCCAAATTCTTATATGTGACAAGAATGAAGCATGGGAAAAAGGCCCGCAGTTATACTATACAAATTGAGGAAGCATAAGAGCATAAAGTTTAGTACCTGCTGGAAATATAGATAAAAATCGACAGCTTGCAAATATTTTTACCTTATCTGCTGGAAACATTTCTAGAAGTTGGGTGGCTTGGGCAGCTTGGACCTTCAATCTTTTGATAATTTTACCACTCCAATGTCTTTCATGGAGGTTAATCTACATATTAGAATAAACCAATTTTAGATACAAATCTCAGTAATAAAAGCTGAAATTAGATCCAACAAATGTATTTGATCCAACTTAACCCAATCTAAAAAATATTGTACAATAGAAGTGAACTCCAATTACGATATGCATACCTTCAATTTTTTGTTAAGGTTTACATCGCTCTAAATATGATGCTTCAAATGTCGTCAAGCCATGCCTATTTTCTCCTAAGATAGATGTGTATTGTGTACACATTAGAACAGCAATAGGGCAGAAAGGTACATCCTGGAGTCCACAACATTTGTGAAGACAACTATAAATTGCATGTCTGATTTTTCTAGAGCCAAATTTGCTCTGCAGAAACTTCATGAGACATGCATATTCCGAGAAGTAGTTGCAATGCATATTTCAAAAACTTGCAGCATTAGTTAGAGGTAGACATTTCAGTGAATGATATGCCAACATGCCTCAAAATGCAAATCTCATTTGGGAAGTTGTTCGGAGCTAATTTTCCCTTAGCACCGGACTATTATAATTACAATCTTTAGACAGTTCAGTACTCGGAATTGTATAGAAATGATAGGATATACTGGAAAGCAACAACAATAATTTTTTCTGTTTAACTCCCAAAATCTCAAAAACTCCACAGAAAACTATTATAATGCACATAACTTTCACATTAATCATTAGAGCACAGAGGGTAGACAATGCAGAAATTACAGCACAGTTTATAAGACTGAAGTCCAAAAAGCACCCAATGAAAACACTTCCCACTATAAAGCATGGACAGATCTGCCAGCTTTTAGATTTAAAGGGCTGGCACTTTTTCGTTCCAGGTTGTCTTCTTGCTTGTGGTCAGGTTTCCTGAAGGTGTCCTATTTGAGTTCATTTACCAACTTGGACACAATAGAAATAATCTTCTAAACATGTAAACATCCAATCTCAAACAATATAAATAATATTCTAAACTTGGACACCATAGAAATAATATTGTTGAGCATATCACAGCAATATTATTCTCGTATTTTTTGGAGGTTTACAGAAATGGCACAAAGTGTGTATTCCCTTGTGGGCATGACTGTATTGTTTTTATTTTATAGTTTTCCTGGAAACGCTCAGTTTTTTGACATAACTACTGTTCAAATGAGGAGGTGAAATCTACAGTTGTCTTGCCGCCGGCCTCGTACGGATGCACTTCCACGACTGCTTCGTCAGGGTATATGCATTGAATATATATTGGTTGTAGAGTCAGTAACATTACAGATCCCATCATTCAAACAGTGGGATCTGTGCATACCCAAGAAGAGGGATATGGTTTACACTCTGATTTGGGCAATGGTTCACAAAATACAGTCCAGTCACCAACAGTGGGATATGTGCATACCCAAGAAGAGGGATATGTGCATACCCAAGACGAGGGTTTGCACTCTGATTTGGACAATGGTTTACAAAATACAGTCCAGTCACCAACAACACACAAACTACAACTCCATAGCCTTCTATTATTTAATATAGCTTATATGGCCTGAGTGGGAAACAAAAGGGACAGGAAATAAGATGAAATAAAATTAGGCATTCCAACATTTTAATCATATAAAAATATATAAATATCATTAAACTCTAAGCGGAAAATGCCAGTTTATGGTCAGATTATGGATACTTGCGAGGAAGATAGTCCCTTGGGTACGGGGTCTTCTATGCTTGCGCAGACCCAAAACAAAAATTAACACAAAAAATACATAAATCCCACAAATATATCATGCAGGGAGCACACTTTTTTCACAGTATTATTTATAGATTTAATATGCAGAGAAAAATTTATGAAAATTTTAGTTCACCCTTTATCATAGTACTCAGTAGTAGTCAGTCAGTATTTTACTCCAAACTTGATATACATTATAGAAAAAAAAAGGGGTTACAAAAAATATAAAAAGAGGAGTAAACAATCAAGGAAAAAAAGCTTGGCTGCATAATTCTGTAAGTGCGGAAAACAACATACATTCAGTCAAACGTACTTGAATGCTTGAGAGTATTGAAGAGCTCCAAGGCCCTTCTCCAGGCGGGAAAAATGGAGGATTTGCAAGACTTCATCAAACACATAACTAAAACACAACTAAAATTAAACCATCCTTGGTATACAAAAATATGCAAATCTTTCAACTTTAGATTAGTATAAAAGATATTTCACTCTTGAGAGATAATAAACAATGCAATGTTGGCAAGGGACAACCACCATTATTACCACATATTTTCAGTTTCACCAGATGGGCATCCTTCAGCGGGATTATAAAATGTGAAATATGGAGCAGAAAATCTGTCAAATGCCACAACTGATCAAAAGCTCATCTAAATGGAGAGGTAGGGTGATAGTGAAAAGACAGAATTAAGACAGATAAATGTGGATAGCTCCCTGCGTATATAAGGGCAGAGTAATGTATTTGCTGCAGGGGATATCATTAATGTCAAGGTAAGAAGAACAAAATTTATGTTGTTCCTGTTTGCACCAGAAAAAAAAAACAACGGCAGGCATTTGAAACGCCACAAATGAATGCCAAATAATCAAAAGCTCATCTAAATGGAGAGGTCAGGGTGATAGTGAAAAGACAGAATTAATATGGACAGATGCTGAAAAGAAAAAATTAATTTTCATTTCTAGATTCTTGGGCATTGGTGTTTATTATCTCTCAGTTTCACTGTTGAGAGATAATGAACAATGACCAATGTTGGCACGGGGCAACCACATTGATTACCACATATTCAGTTTCACCAGATGGGCATCCTTCAGTGGGAATATAAAATGTGAAATATAGAGCAGAAAATCTGTGAAACGCCATAGCTGAATGCCAATTAATCAAAACTTCATCTAAATGTAGAGGTCAGGGTGATAGTGAAAAGACAGAATTAATATGGACAGATGCTGAAAAGACAAAATTAGTTTTCATTTCTAGATTCTTTCGCATCGGTGTTTGGGTATACCCACCTTGTGTGCTCCCTCTAGCTCTGGTATTGGTCTGAGCCAGGGCTTAGGCTGGAATACTTTGTCCCTATGGTACTAGGATGTATCCTCAGAGTCCCATTGACCTATTTTGTTAACCCGTGAGCATTTATATAATTTCTTTTATTAATGATTTTTCGCTGATTTGGCTACTCATCTACCTGCTTCTGCTAACATAGTTTTAGATGATTCCAGTGAAATCAGGGAGTTGCAGTGCTAGTCTTACCAAAAAAATCAATTACAATAAAAAGAATAATAATCCTAAATAATTATTTGTCATACCAATAAAATATTAAAAACCAACACAGCTAAATTTTGAAGCAATTTACAGTGCCACATCAAAAAGCCAATAGTCTACCCTGGCATACCTGCAGAAGTGCCAATGAAAGCACTGCAATTGCAGTCCATCATGGTAAGCTTATGTTGGGTTCCATTTAGCTACCCGATTTTGCAGCGCTTCTTTAGGGTCTTAATTTAGGGCTTCATTTTATTTTTTCTTCCTCGGCTCCTTCCCTGAAACACATAACTAAAATTAATTGTAAGAACACAAAAGAATTAAAGATCAACAGCTATGAAGCCTACCATCTATTTAAAACCAAACTCAAAAAATGTCTGTAAACCCCTATTAGGAGGATGCAGACCACATTATTACACACAAAAAAAGCTCAAAAAATACACAAAAAATACACGGTGTTCTCTGCTCTGTTCTACATACAACAAACAAAACAATGGCAGGTATTTGAACCCGCTGGCAGAGGTGTATAAGGTCCTCCAATGCAAATCCTCAATGTCATCCGCCTCACAGATCATAAGAGAGATGGAAATGGGAGAAGTAAATTCTATTTATTGACAACACAACTGATTCAACTCCTAACCTGAAACACATAACTATCGGCCCTCGAGCCCTGTGAATGGACAGCACAAATCCATTATCCCGAGCAGAACACCCCTCGCCACCAGAAAACGGCAATGAAACAAGCCAAAATGTGTATTCGACGACCTTCCAAAAAGCAACGACAGGTGAATGCGTTAAAGATGGGAGGCACTGTTCACGGTTCTCAGGCGCCCAATGGTCTTGCAAGCCCTGATAATCACTCCCTGCCATTGATTGCACGAGTGCATATAAACCTGTCAGATATGCCTATCGGCGTAACGAGAATGTGTGGATTTTTGGTCGCCATTAACCATAGTTTTGGTTTCGCCCTCAACAAACCCATTCTTTCGTGATCTGTTGTGAGGAGAGGGAAAACAAAAGCATCCGGAAAAATGAAAAACCTCTGTGCACGATTAACAAGGCGAAAATATTATTTATTAATTTTTTAAAAATAGAAGAAGGGGGAAATTTGAGACGAAACTTAAAATTTGACACAAAACTTTAATATTGTCTCTAAGTTTGGTCTCAAAATGACCCCATATGTAGTAGTGCTATTAAAGTTTTATAGCCTATGGTTATTACAACGATCGGTGTTCATTTTTATAGTTAAACGACTCATTTATGACACAGAGGTGGGAAATCAACGGTTTAGGATGTTATCTCGAACATGTGAAGAAGCACGGAGGCCATCAAATTGTGGGTTTTTGACAGTACTTGCGACATCTCACCTGTATTATCATGCAAAAAAAATTATAGGTCTATAAGCCACATCGGATACGTCCTCTATATGATTTGCTTTGGGTTTTGAAAAGCACCTAATCTGCTTGGTGGTTTTTTTGACATGGTACTATTTTCCCATTCAACTTTTATTTTGTTGTTAAATAGGTGTGGGTTTAGCACAATTCCCATAACGTGATGTTTAGGAACTATAGATTTATGCAAGTAGAATTTCAAAAGTTGTTTCGCTATATTTAAAGGGGTTTCCCTGTCTGATCGCCTGATGGGAATGTTTACATGTAATGTCAGTTGTTATCTTCAAGTGTGTTGTGCGATCTGATTGAGAGTTTGTTGAATGTCAGATCAACTGGTGGGCCAGTCCACTAGATTGTTTGATTATTAGCTACATCACTATCATATTAATGTTGGGCCTCTTTTTATGTGTTTCTATTTTAGAGTGACATTCAATTGATTACTTAAAATAAATTAAAACTTTTTTTCTGATTATATAAATGTTAATTTTTTAAAAATAAGTTAATTATGTGAGAGCAAAATTTTGCACTCGCTGCAACTATCCAATTATAACTAAATTTACATGTTAATTTGTTTTCTAGTGCGATTCTATCAAGGGCTGCAAGAGTAACAGGCTTGAAAGCACACGCCAAAGGGACGATTACCAAATATGTTCAGGGCGCTGAATAAAACGGAAATAAAGTAGTACAAGTCATTCTTAATATTATATTATTTCTAATTTTAACATTTCTAACAAAATTATATTTTATAATTTATAATAAAGTAGATTTATTTGTAATAAATGAAATATTTGTATAGTCTTTTTAAAATACAAAATAATGTTGTTGATATATCTTTAATAAAGATATATAATATTATTAGATAGTTATTTAAATACATGTCTGTATTGTAATATATTTATGTGTTCTATATAAAAATGATGAACATATTTAAAGTTTACTTGTCGTATAAAACAATTATTTGCAAGTATTTTACAGCTAGAATCATGAAAAATTTCTAGACAACTGTCAAATTTAACCCACAGTGGATATCGTATTACCCACTTCTTTCACATTTTATAAAAACTCTAATATCGTGTTGCATGAGTTTAAACATCATATTTCACTCCCAAAATATTGCAATGAATGGTCCTTATTACATGGTATTATTGTTGATGTTGACAAGCACCCCCAAAAGCTTTGAAAATAAAATAAAACATCTTGCGTTGGTGTTCTTTTCCATAATTTTTTTTTTGTTTCTATTGTTATTTGGATGGTATTGCCTTTAGTTGTACCTCCAAAACCTTGTGCTTTGTGTGGGAAACAAATTTTCACCATGGGTCTTGCCACCACTAGCGCTAACAACAACATCCACTAAAACCACCTTCTATTAAGTCTTGATGGTTTATTTTGCCTTGTTATGAACTCTGTGTTTAACACAATTATAGGGATGTCGGTGCATGTCCAAAAAGGCTTGGATGGAATAGTTTTCATTTTCAAACAAGTTAGTCCTTAACAGAACAACATGAAAGAGAGACACTATCTCATAAGGCAGTTGTAGGACCTCAAACAAATCCATGACATGTTGTGAATGGCCTCGCCAACATGCACCCTTTGCACAATGCACAAGTCTTATGGAGGAGGAAACATAATTTCAAAATTCCTGTCTAAATCCAAACTTTAGCTCTTCATAGGCCATTGAGGGACTGAAATGACCCTTTTCTAAGGGGGCAAGCCTTGAGCCATTATTTACATTGTCCATATTATCAATGACCTCAAAGGCTTCATCGAGTCTTCTTCACCAATTCCTCTAGATAGGAAGCTTCATCATCTTTGAGTCTCTCATGTTTTTTCCCTTGTTCGTCATGCCCTCTAACTCATCCTCGTCATCTACCTTATGTTTTTCTCTAAGAGATAATGAAATCAACAAAACACTCAATGTTGTCCTTGGATTTGTGGATGTCTAGGCCCTTGGAACAATGTTTCTATGCAATTACATCTTCAAATTCAACTACTCCCTTCTCTCGTTGGCCAACATTCCCACTACATATCATCACCAAGAACATGACCATAGGAAAGCAAGAGCCTGAACTAACTATATTTTGATTCAATACTTGTTTACCTCTTTGGATTGAATAGTTTTCCCTCCTTTTAAAAATACCAATCCTACATGCTTCATTATATATATTCAGTTTAGTACATTATATGGTGTATTTTCATCCCTCACTTCACTTTCTCATCCACTTTTGCGAATGCAAAAATTATTTTTTTACGACTATCGGCGTTTCCATTACACCCCTTTGGTGCGATTACTAGTATATGTTACATTTTCAAAAGGGGAAGACTCCTCCCCCTGATGATAACTAACAGATAAATAGATGCATGATATTTAATGGTTGACAAAGCACATATCTATATCTGTCATTTACGTGGCTAGCTATGGTAGGGATATCATAAGGAAGCGGCTACCCTCCACTTACTTTTCACCCATGTATGTGTATTTCCCATAAATTTAACCATCCAACATGTCATGCCCCCGTCGACTACACATGACATGTCCATTTTTTCCAGCACTGGTGCAAGTCTATTCGGTGGTCTAGTCAAATTCTACAGTCTTCCTACATGGGATTCTTCATCATAGGACGATTTGGAGGATTAGGACAATGATGGAAGTTGGCGGTTGTAGGTGAAGAATTAACTGCACTTAGGTGGAATTGCTTCTGCTAAAACACTAATTACTCCATGTTTTCGTCATTTTCACCCCTACAAAAGTTGATTTAGTTAATACACTGAGTTTCGTCATTCGCAGAAGCCAAATCCAAAGCCAAATCCATAAGGGTAGCCATCGCCAAGCCAAAGGTGTGGATGAATTTGTAGAGTAGAAGGTAAGTCAAGGATAATTTCAAGAATAACAAGCGACTATCAGGTAAATTTGTGGCCCCTTATTTAATTGTTTAGCAATGTTTCTTCATGGAACCCGTAAAAAATTCCTTCAAATGATTGATGTCTAAGATCATATTAACATTCAAACAACTATTTGTGATGCTTAATTAAGTTGTTGTTCATTTATAAATTGTGTTATCATTTAAATTAGTTGGATTATAAATGTCCATTGAAAATTGAAAGTTACCAATTAAATAGTTTGACAACTGATCAATTTAGATGTTAAAAGACTCTAGATTACTACCGTAAGATACACATTGTATGTTTGAATATTCTCTACAGCTCTCAAAATTTTCATTTATTTATACTCACAATATTTTTAGGGAGGATTTGTAATGTCAAGGGAGTGAATTCCTTCACACGATTGATGCATACCAATGTTTGTGGGGAATTCATTATACATCGGAAACTTATCCATATGGACAATATAAGTTGAGGCATAATCTGTAGTAGCAACTTGATTTGTGCATATGGGACTAGCAATCACTAACAAGGCTAAAACTAGGAAAGGAAGGTTGCTCATCTCCACTTCTAATTGTTATTTTAAACTATTACTCATCCATAATGAGGTATCGTAGCCAGGAAGCATTTGTAATACTATCAGTTTGCTAAATAACTCACACTAATTCAACAATAGTAGATTATATTTATAATGTATAATTATTTATTTAATACATTTTTTATTGATTACATAAGTCAAAATGTGTGGAAAATTTTAGTTTTTTTAAACACGGTTACAAAATACATTTTGTTTTTAATGTGATGAAAAACACACCGTCTTTGTCAACACATTGAAAAACACAATGGAACATACTATATAACAACATTATATGCTTACATGGTTGTTCAAACATATAGTGCCAACATGTAAGTTATTACACCAAATTGATGTAAATCAAAATCATTAAAATGTTTGATAAAATTAAATTTATATAAATTGCAAGAGCTATGTAGATTATGGTAAAGGAATGAACCCTTAAATAAAGGAATGCATCTTTATGTAAAGCAAGGAAACTGATAGGCATTTTGAGGATAAAAAATTCTTTGTTGTGGGATGTGATAAAATTTTAATTACAATAGATTGTTCGATAAAGGATAGAGTAAATAATATTATAGAATGTATAAATATGGGAAATAAAAATGTATATTCATTTGGTATAGATAAAAATTTTAAAGGTATAAAAATTCCTATAATAAATGATAGAAGTAGTGGAAACTTTGAACATGTATAAGTTGAAAAGCTATGGAAATGAGGTTAAAAAACCTCAAAGCTTAACTAACTCATCTATGGACCATAAGATAAGAGATAAACTAGGGAAACTAACATGCAAGTATTATAACTTTGACAAAAACATAAAAAACTAACATGTATATTACTCTCTACTCTTTGAAAGCTATAAAACATGAACCTATTAAGATCCTAGCAATCATATTTGTGTTTTGTTTACCCCCAAACATAGTGAAGAGATCTCTCCAAGTTGGCTACCTGGAAAAGCTTTAGATATTCCCTTACTAACTATATTTGGAATGGATGGATGCAAGATGGGTGAGCTCTTAACAATGGAGTATGGCCAAGATCCAAATATTCTATAACTTAAAGCTATCACAAATGATTTCTAATGCCAATATCTCCAAAGTGCTGAGAGAGATTGTGTTATGTAAACAAGGTGTATAAAGTTGTCTTTGAGGGAGGGGTGACCCTTATATTTATAGTTTTTCACTTGGGAGAGTTTGGAATTTGGGTGCATGTGGGACTAAAGTCTAAAAATAAATTTAGGATTAGATTAGGATAAACATGATTTAGGCTTAGTTAAGCTAGGATTATGCTATTTAAACTCTGATTAGAAAGTGATTAGAGACTCATTGAGAGTTGGGAGGGGTATGGATAACCAATTGTGACTGATAGATAGCCTATGAAGCCAATAGACATGGTCTAGAGAGAACTAAGGAGGTTTTGAATGGTCAAAAGGAGGAATGTTTAGCTAATAAGAGAGATATTAGCCAAATAAGTTGATTATAGGAGGAATATGACTGAGAAGGTGTCGTAAATGGGCACCTGAGAGTGAAGAAAGGTTGATTAACAAAGTGTCATTAATTGACTAGATTGGAAGAAATGCTAAGTGTAAGCATATTATTATGGTGTCTACATGTATTCCCCTCTTTGTTAATGAATGATAGAGCGTTTCGGTCATTTCTACAATTTGTGTTTAGTAGATCATTGGTATGAAACAAGTAGAATTATTTTGATAGTACATAGAAGAAAAATGAGTTAGAATGGAGGCATGCCCCCTTCGACATGTTGATGGGGTGATAGAATTGAACTTTGATTGGTGATCAAAAATATGACAAGAAGAGGACAGAAGAAATAATAGTGTGAAGAAGAAAGGGGATATAGAAGAAAAAAAGGAATATGAGGAAGAGGGAATGAGCTAACATCCATCCAATGCCTTTTAAACAACTTTGTTTGTCATCATATTGCTAACTGTAATCTTCATCATTGATCCTTGATGTAAAAAGAATGAAGCTATAAAGTCTAGTATGACATGAAAATCTCACTATACAAAAAAATGTCCATATGGGGTAAAAACACCAAATCCATGCAACATACAAAAATGCAATGAAATACTGAAGGAAGCTAACCCCTTAGGATGCCTACACTCCATACAGCATACAACTATGCAATGCAATACGATGAAAGGGTAAACCCCTTAGGAATCCACATCGATAGTTGAGTAGTATACTATAATGAGCAGATGTTTTTAATTCATAAACCGACCCTCCACTCATAAATCCAACCTCCCATAATATCGCAACAGTCCCTTTTGCAATGGACAAGGTTGTGATATTATGGGACGGTGCCCCTTGAGTGAAGGATAGCCGTTGAAATTTAGGGAAAACAGAGGACACTTCGGTCCAATGAAAATTAGCTTTCTGATGTTGTGACTACAAAATCAGTACTAGGATGACTCGTATGTGCCCTAGAGTTTTCATGTATCAAAGTAAGATTAATTGCCTATACTTTTGTTGATTTAGGTAGATCAAGATGACTCTGTGGTTTAGTGCACATGAATACCATGTGAGCCTAATTTCTAAAGAGTGGCTATTTTGTAGGATGAAGACATACAGATTTTAGAAGTTTTCACGTAAACTGATATTTGAATGTTTTTCACATTTTTCTAACAAGTTTGAATTTTTTGGATGATTTTTCTAACAATAGCCCTGAATGTTTTTGATGATTTATGAAATCATATCTGAAATTATAGATAGTTTAGTATGTCAGACGAATACTAGTTGTTAAGAATGCCCCTAGAGATCAGATTTTTATGTACAAGGGCATAATTTTAGCACCATTTCTAAAATGCATATGAGAAAGTGTGAAGATTTTTGAAATATCTATATTCCCCAACGATTAGGTTGTAAGTATTCAAAGGTTTTAACTCTTCATAGGGTAGAAGCGGTGACCCGAAGGCCATTATGTTATAGTTGTTCATTTATTGATGATTTGAACATAAACCATATGAAATATGTTGGGAAGATTTTAATTTTATGCCCCCAGTTGTAAGTTCTGCCTTAAATAGCACATGAGAGAATTTCGATAGGAGAAGATTATTTTTAGCTGAAAGGTGACATAATTTCTATGTCCACATACATCATTTTGAAAACATAGTAATATTAATACACATGGAATGTTCTGAACATGAAGTATATTATTATATGATGTGAATGATATGAATAAGGTAGCTTAGAAGCCTTTCATGATGAAGAAGTGATTAACTCAAAGGAAAAAATCAGTGTATTTCGAGATAATGGACTAGATTTTGTAAGATTCTTTGTCACATTAGGTTTAAAATGTCGACATTCTTGGTAACATTACTAGATGACCATATTGTGACTATAAAGAGATCCAGTGTTCCTGTACATGTCAATATTGTTACCTCTTATACAGGTGAAGATTTTGAATATACAACAAGTGATTCAAACCCTAGCCAATGTGTGAGGAATGTATTTATTTTGATAAATGATCAAGTGATTTGTGAAAATGAAGGGTCGGAAGGTATAGCCATACATTACTTCACTGCCGATCCAGGAGTGCATAGCCCTAACAGATTTGTAGCATTTGATTCTAATCACAACATGGTGATCAATCTACCTGTCCAAGAGATTACAGAGGAATCCATTCAGCCCTCGTATAGATGACCTATTGTAAATGGACATGAAGAGAGAGTTATGATATCGATTTTCGACATTGTGCCGCCATAGCTTTTGATTTTTGATTACATGATTGATTTTTATTCTTTTTCTTTTGTGACGAAATTTATTTCAGACTACTCTTCACCTGCACAAGGGGTTACAAGTCAACCATTGATAGAAAATGATGAAAGGAAATGGAAGTGAATGTGATGACAACATTGGCTCAGAACTGTGCAAACAAATTCTGTCTTGAAAGTTCTTCGCATACACATTTTATGTAGCATTATGATTGTGATAAAATCTCTAAGAGGTCAATCGATTGGTGTTAATATGGTACCAAGGTGATACAATAGAAATAGGGTCCAGTGACAAGATGACCATAGAGTGAGTAAATGTATAATTAAAATGCGTGTGCCATATGTCATAACCATGTGAAGATTTTTTATGGGAGACCGACAGAAGGCCATGAAAATGATAGGACAGATCTGTTTCATTTTGATGTAAATGGTGAGTTTTGTCAAGGAAAGGAACGAAAATAACATATGTGTACAAAATACCTAATCTGTAATGTTTGATCTTTGTACCTTATGATTTGATTGCTTGTGTTTTCTCAATGAGTATTTTGTTGATTGGATTCACCGTGGAATTGTTTTTTATTAAATATATAGATTTTTGATCCAATGTGGGTATATCAAGCAAGAGTTGGACGAATACATGACAAGAAAGGACGCTGGTGAACGCATGGTAAATAGTCCACTACAACAAGGTTTGCGACTTCACATCGATGATGCCATGAGTGTGAACTTATGGCATGTGGAGGAAAGAGACATTTTTTTTACTATCAACATCCAAATAAAACCACTGTTCCATTCATTATGGGGTTGCGAACTAGGTACCATCATGTATGGTTCCAAAATGCATCACGAGCACACATTTCAAATCGTTCAAGACTTCTTTAATGAATTCAAAAAAGAAACTAAGTTCCTAGCATACTTCAAGAATACATGGTGTGAGAGTGAAGAATGTGTTGGTGAGCATGATCCTTTGTGTGTTTCCTTATTAATTACCATAAATTATAATTGTTGGTTTATAGTGTCACTGATTTTAAATTCATGACACTTAATAGCTATGTGGGCAACAAATTTTAGAAACTTCTCCCATGCAAATCAAGAAACCAACGCATCCATCGAGTCCTACCATTATTTTTTGAAGACTAGATACTTGTGTGACAAACAAAAAAAATGTACTCAACGGATGGACTTTTTGTTCTACACATTTGTGTACAAGGTGGAGCCATTTTACAAACACAAGAGGAAGTTGCAAAAATCTGGCTTCTTTACCAATTTCAAAAAATAAAGACAACTATTAATAGTGATTGAGAGAGAAAAGAGTATTCCTGATACAGATTGCCTTGCAATTATGCCTAATTGTAATCAATTATGGGTGAGGAGCCAAACAACTAGAAGCACATGGTGTTTGGTAAGGCAATGTGGAGCCTTGGATGTATGTGAATGTGCTTGGGCTATCAGAGGAAACATATGTAAGCACATGTTGAAGGTGTTGGATTTTTGCAAGAAATAGGTGTCGATGTCATCATATCAAGCACTAGAAGTGACAGGTAATTCAATGTCATCATATGTCAGTGATGTAGATTGCTAAGCATAAGTCGTAATAAAATAAGCATCGTGTTAAAATTCATTTTGTTCCACGTACAGGATCCAATACTTATGTGGAGACAAGTATGGTAAATGAAGACACATTCTGTGATGGCCCCTCCTCGTCGTGTCCAGCAGCAAAAGTGGAAGGTAATTCAATGTCATTATATGTGGCAAGTAGTCATATAAATCATTAAGCATAAGTTGTAACAAAAAAATAGTCTTGTTGAAATTTTTTTCCTTTCACGTGTAGGAGCTAGTAATTATGCTGAAACAAGCACAATAAATGAAGACACATTCTGAGATGGCCCCTCCTCATCATATACAACAGTAGAAGTGGAAGGTAATTCAATGTCATCGTATGTGGCAAGTAGTGATATAGATTTCTAAGCATAAGTTGTAACGAAAAAATCATCGTGTTGAAATTATTTTCATTTCTCGTGCAGCAGCCAATACCTATGTAGAGACAAGCACGGTAAATGATGGCATGTTATGGGATGGCCCCTCCTCACCACCTCAACATTCACTGATAGTTTATGGTTGGTTGTTAATACCTTCAATCAATTAATTGATGCCAATGATAATGTTTGTCATGCATATTTATGATTAGGTGGCATTGTGTATTCAGGTGTACAATGACATTGAAACCCCTAGTGTATAAATAAATAACTTTATATAATGTGTTATACGTCACAGGCACTCCTAAAACAGTTGAGGCTGGTGGTTTGATGATAGAAAATGACTCAGATTTTATGGAACACACGTATAAATAATTCTTTAACTCAGTCTTCGATACACGACTGAGTACAAATGAACAGAAAAAACATTCTTTGAATGTGTTAAAAGGTTTATGAGAGACCTAGAAGCATCAAATATGTTGGATGTTTCTTTCAAAGGAGATGTCAATGAGACAACCACCACCCGCATGCATCCATGGTTTAGTGTGAGTAAAAAATGCCACGGCAGTGTGACTAAGAGGCGAGTCATTGTAGAAGATTTGAACAATCGCGCTGAAGACTACGAATGCTTCCAATTTCCTAGCGGAAATCATGCAAAGAGGAGAGAAACCACACAAATGGAATGTAATGAAATTACTTGCATAATTGAGATCATGAGCAGCAATATAACACCAAATAACACAATATTCTAGAATAATGATCTCAATATGCAATTAGAATAGCTTTGCCACTTTGAGGGGGCAACCTCCAAACCATACAATAATACTCAAATGCTCCAATGATAATGAATTACTACCTACAATCCCCTATATATACTATTCATATGTTATGGCCATCACCAAGGCTGACCTACTAAGCATGAGAAAGTATAAATGATATAATAAAATGATATGGTAAGCCACAAGGTGGCTACTCATATCCTAATACAAGCAATAGGTTAAGGGTGTAGCATGCCCTTCCCCTTCAAAGAAACATTATCCCCAATGTTGAGAAGCTTTGGGTGCTACTGCAAGAATTTCATAGCTTCCCATGTTGCATCTTCATTGTCCATATTCTTCCACTTGATCAGGTACTCAGTAATAACCCGTGTCCTCAATCTTTTAGTGCATGTTTGAAGGATGCATTCAGGTTCCAAGATGACCCTCCCCTCCTCATCGAGCTCAGGTAACACTGTTTGGGCTAATACTCTCTATCCAATTACTTTCTTCAGGCAAGAAACATGAAAGACTGGATGTATTCTGGTGGATTGTGGAAGTTCTAATTTGTATGCTACAGTACCAATCTTCTACAATACTTGATAGGGGCCATAATACTTTGGTGAAAGTTTTTTATCCTTTTGTTTTTGTTTCAAAGACATTTGCTTTTATATGGCTGTAACCGCACAAAAACCCAATCACCGACTTCAAAATTCCTTTCCGTGTGATGTTGATCAGCCTGTCGCTTCATGCAGTTTTATGCCATGACAAAGTTCTCCTTGAGACTAGAGAGGACCTCTTGTTTATACTGAATGTGTTCTTCTACTACTCTAACCAGTGGTTTTCCTCTCAATGATGATGTGATGGATGGTGGATGGTACCCATAGAGTTCCAAAAAAGCAGACATTTTAGATGATTTATGGAAGGAAGTGTTATACCACCATTCTGCAAGTGGCAACCATTGGACCCATCTTGCTTGTTTATCTGACGTAAAGCAACGAAGATACCTCTCCAAACACTTATTTACAACTTTTGTTTTCCCATCAGACTAGGGATGATAAGAAGAGCTACGAGCTAACTGAGTACCCAAACATGAGAATAAATCAATCTAAAAATTACTAGTAAATATAGGGTCTCGATCACTTATTATAATCTTTGGTGTCCCATGAAGCTTCTGACCTGTGTCCATGAAGGCTATTGCTACCGTGCTTGTAGCAAATGGGTGTGCCAAGGCACAAAAATGAGCATATTTGGTGAGTCTATCCACCACAACCATGATGACATTTTTTCCTTCAGATTTAGGCAATCATGTGATAGAGTCCATGGAAACCTCTTCCCACCACTAGCTAGGAATAGTTAGAGGTTGTAGAAGACCTAGGGATCGAACTATTTCACCCTTATTTTGCTGACAAACCATGCATTTTGCCACAAATTTTTGGACATCCCCTTTGAGCCCTTCCCAAAAGAAATCTTCTTTGACTCGATGATAAGTTTTCAAGAATCCAGAGTGCCCCCCTACTAGAGAAGAGTGAAGCTCATATAGAATCCTATTTTTAAGAGTGGAGTTCTTATATAGGTATAATCTATCTTTATACCATAAAAAATCCCCTTTCAATACAATTTTTTCAGACATGCTTGGATCATTCTGAAGATGATGAATGAGGTTTTGTGTGGTTGGGTCATTTCTCCATTCAGACCTTGCCTCATCTATCCAATCTTCATGTAATATGGATATGCAACATAACAAGGCTGCAGTTGAGTCATCTTTCCGCGATAGAGCATCCGACAACTACATTCTCCTTCCCTTTCTTATAGATAATCTCAAAATCATATCCCAACATCTTGGAGACCCATTTTTGTTGTTCTTTAGATGATAAATGATGCTCTAAGAAGTATTTCAGACTATCATGATCTGTCTTCACTTTAAAGTGTCTTCCTATGAGATATGGTCTCCATTGCTTTACTGCATGAAGTATGGATAACATTTCCTTCTCATAAGTCAGCTTGGAAATATTATTACCTTTGAATTGATGGCTCAAAAAGGTAATAGGATGCCATTCTTACATGAGAACTACCACCATACCCACCCCTGATGCATCACATTCAACAATGAATGTTTTGGAAAAATCTGGATTAGCCAAGACTGGAGTGGTGCACATGGCCTCCTTTAATTTCTTGAATGCTTTGGTTACATCCTCACTCCAATGGAAGGCATCCTTCTTTAATAAAGCTGTGAGAGGTGCATCTATGCTTCCATAATGTGTTACAAATCTTCGGTAATAACCTGTAAGCCCCAAAAATCCTCGTAGATTCTTTAGGGTTTTTAGAACCTTCCACTCCGTCATGGCTTTGATCTTATTAGGATCCACTTTAACCCCTTCATGAGAGACAATGTGACCCAAAAATTCAACCTCCTTGAGTCCAAAAGAACACTTAGAGGGCTTTGCATAAAGTTGATGTTGCTAAAGGGTTTCCAAAACATTATTTACATGATGCAAATGTGCCTCCCATGTTTTTCTATAAATTAATATATCATAGAAAAACACTAAGACAAACTTTCGCAGGAATGAATTAAAAATAGAATTCATCAAAATTTGAAATGTAGAAGGTGCATTTGTGAGTCCAAAAGGCATTACCAGGAATTCATAATGGCCGTCATGTGTTCGAAAGGTGGTTTTATGAACATCCTCATCCTTGATTCTAATTTGGTGGTATCCCGAATGAAGATCAAGCTTTGTAAAATAAACAAAACCATGTAACTCATCAAGCAAATCATCAATAACAGGAATAGGAAAATTATCTTTGATTGTGTACTTATTAAGTCCCCTATAATCAGGACACATGCGCCACATGTCATCTTTCTTACATACCATCACTACTGGAGAAGAATAAGCACTCTGACTATGGCGGATGATTCCTACTTCCAACATCTCTTGTACAATCTTCTTGATTTCACTCTTTTGCACATATGGGTACCTATAAGGTCTGATGTTAGGTGGTTGACTTCCTGGTAATAACTAAATAACATGATCATGATCTCTCTTTGGAGGTAATCCCTTTGGTATATTTTCAAATACAATAGAGTGTGCATCCAACACTGCTTTCATATCTAATGGTATAATGTCCTTAGAATGATGAGCCTTCAATGAAAAGAGTTGTGCCAAAAATCCCTCTGCACCCTTTTTTAGCATTTTGTGCATCTGATGAGAACTTACTATTTGTGGAGACTTTGCTCTTAAGCCTCTTAGCTCAAAAGTCCTTCCTTCAGATTGAAATCACATGAACAAGTCTTGGAAGTTCATCTCAATGGTTCCCAAAGTGGTAAGCCATTGAACCCCTAACACAATGTCTACTCCTCACATAGCAATGGCATACATGGGACTATTTAGTATGTAATCTCCCATGGAAAGCTTAATGCTATGGAATTTTCCAGAACAAGTAATAGTACCTCCATCAACAATCATTACTTGACATTCAGGAGCTGGATAAATGAAACAGGTTAGGCGCACTGCTAACTTATGATTGATAAAGTTGTGAGTACTTCCTGAATCAATCAACATTGTGACCCTCTATTTTTTAGGAATCCAACCACCTTTAGGGTTTGGGGGTGCTAATACCTGAAATTTCATGGCATGAGATCGTTGGCTAAGGATCTCCTGACTCCTCCTCTGGCTCAACCAAGACCTCTGACTCTGCATCTTCATTATTCTCTTCATCTTCACTAGGCCCATCAATGTAGAACAACTTCTTTTCAACACATTTATGTCCGGGTCCAAATTTACTGTCACAGTTAAAACATAACCCCTTTTCTCTTTTTTCTTCAATTTGTTGAGGTGTCAATCTAACTAGCTGAGGGAGTGTTAGGGCCAAGGTGTTGCGATCGGTAGTAAAAGTGAAATGTTGTCTCCTACTTGAAAAAGTTTTCTCCTCTTCCCTTCTTGCCATAATCATCGAATCAGAAACCTTATGAGAATTAAACATACGCACCTCATGCTCAATGTGATCCTTAAGACCCCCAAGAAATAGGTCATTCAGATTTTCTTCAATAATATTTTCCACCCGCAGAGAAAGGTTTTGGAAGTGATGAATGTAATCCTTAACAGATCTTGTCAGCCTCAAATTTGTTAATTGGTTGAAGTAATTATCTGACACACTAGAACTGCAGTGTAATTGCAACTCTTCAGTGAATATTGTCCATGTAACATTAAGACCACTCTTCTGCCTTTGAGCACATAACCATCAATACCATATGAATTGGTCAGGTTCGAGATACAAAGATGCCATGGTCACCTTTTGTCCTGATGGAATCTGATGTAGTTCAAAGAAATTATCCATTTGGTTGATCCAATTGAGTGGATCCTTTCCATCACACTTGCACATATCCACTTTTGGAAACATAGTACGGGCCTGCAGAGTCCTCGTATTTGGATTGTGCACACTCGAAGATCCACTCTGGCTCATGTGTTATTATGTTAACCTGAGGATCCACCTTGATTGACATAAGTATGATTACCCATCATATGCATACTTAATTTTTTCATGAAATCCTCCAATCTATGTCCAATCCTATCCACATCTTCTTTGTTAGCCACCCTAGATTCGAGGTCTCTCAGGTTAAACTCAAGTTGGCTTACTTTATGGTCTGTCAAAGTAAACCCTAACCCTGAGGAATCTATAGTTATATCTTATGTCTCCAACTCCTCAACTACTATCTCATCCTTTTCTGGTGTTTTACCTGGAGTGATGGGATTCTTTTTTTCCCCTTATGGAAGGCTCCGCCATGATGCCCCAAAATAGTAGGATGTAGGGATCACGGTAAAATTTTAGGGTTTTGGATTTTGATACGAATTCAGCCAAATATAAAATAACTTAAAGAACAAAGCCCAAATAAATTTTGTTTTTCTTTCCAAAATGTAACGAATTTGAAAAACTTCCACGATTTGCACCCTAGGGAGCAATTTTATGAAAAAAACCTAAATTTGTAATACATTTTGCAAAATATATTTTAAAAGTCTGAAATTTTTAGGGAACCTTACTTGATATGTTTCACAACTCTGGTAAAAATATCTCCTGCCAATTCACTCTGGTTCATAATATATGGTGGAAACAAAAAATTAGGGTTTTTTGCCCTAATTTTGGCCAAGATCACAGCTTTGATACCACTTGTAATGAAATTACTTGTATAATTGAGATAATGAGTAGCAATATAACACCAACTAACACAAAAATGAGGTTATTGAATCTGAGGTTTTTTACCAGAAAAATGCTTTAATCTGTAGATTTGGGAGTTTTTGGCCTACCCTACTAGTGTTGCATGCTTGGATCTCCAAACACTGGAGCCCGCTTATAGACGGAAGGTTGGACCTCTACTCCTATACGAAAGGTATTTTTATTGTTGTTTTCTCTACAAGACATGACAAGGAAATCATAAAGTCAAAACTATGGAATTTTTCAATCACGCTATCTCATTATAAAACCATGGTTTCCCTCTTTTAATCCGCTCATTGAATCCTTCTCTTGTAAACCTACATGGATTAGATTTCCCCATCTACCCTTGCAATTTCGGTCCAATGAACGTCTAGTCTCCATTGGAAATACCTTAGGACATGCTATTTACATTGATTCTCAAACCATCGGTTTTACCCATACTACCTATGCTAGGATCTTAGTTGAATTGGATACCTCTCAAAACCTCCCTGCAAGTATAGATCTTAAAGTTCAAAATAGAACTTGGTCACAGCCATTAGATTAAGAGGGTATACCCTTCAGATGTAGAAAGTGCTTCAGCTTAGGACACACTACTGCCAATTGTGGGTTAGCAAAGCGCACTGAAAGAAAAAATTGGTGGAACGATGCTCTACCAGAACATATGGTTATAAACGCTAAGGAGGATCTTTCAAATGATGATTCTGATGATGACTCTGAATCGGTTCTGAAAAATCCTATCTCAAAAATATTAGTTGTTGAAAATAAGAAATCAGTTGTTCCAGCTGATAGCATGGCAAAAAAGGAAAATACCCCTCCTTCATATTTAACAGAAAAAAATGCTTTTCTGCTGATTAATTCTATTGAAGTAGATCTTCCTGTTGAGGAGGTCTCGGAGGGTTGGAAAATGGTACACAAAAAGAAGAAACCTATTAGAAAGAATATCGGTTCTCCACCTATATGATGGTTATTTACAGTTTTTGTGGTGCAGTTGATGTTTCGTTGTAGTTTTCTCTTTTGGTTTCGCATTACAGTTTGTTTGTTGCGCATCAGTTGTTTATCAGCTGATCTATTGTTAGTTTGGTTTTTTTCTAGGCAGGTCTTTTCCTACTTCTGGATGTTCATGTTCTATCTGTATTTTGACCCTTTTATTGTGCTTTCATTGTTTTATTTTGGATTTTTGAGCCCTCTTGTACAAGGGTATAGTCCCTTTCAAAAAACTATTTATCCATAATTTTAAAAAAAACACCAAATAACACAATATTCTTAAATAATGATCTCAATATGCAATTAGAATAGCTTTGCCACTTCGAGGGGGCAACCTCCAAACCATACAATAATACTCAAATGTTCCAATGATGATGAATTACTACCTACAATCCCCTATATATACTATTCATATGTTATGGCCATCACCAAGGCCGACCTACTAAGCATGAGAAAATATAAATGATATAGTAAAATGATTTGGTAAGCAACAAGTCAGCTACTCATATCCTAATAAAAGTAATAGGTTAAGGGCGTAGCATGGAATCTACACGTTAAAACATTGATATATATGTGTGATTGTGAATTCGTAAGAAATTTTAATTCTAGAGGCGAAGACTAACATATTGATAATTTATTTTGCAGGTGGTTCAAATGCAGATGAAACATATCCCCACCATTGCTTATCTTTCAGCAATTTAGTATTTGCGTAAGGTGTGTATTGAATGTCCTTAATTTCAAAACATTTACTTATTGTATGTAAGGCAAAATTCCTTTGATACCTTGTCTAATATTTGATGCATTGTGTTGCAGATGCAACAGATGTGCAGAGAGATGTATCTTACGGAATGAGCAAGTTGAGCTTTGGAAAGTAAATGTATGACATGTTGAGTGGGCCTATATTATAATTGTAAACATTTAAAATTCATGTATATGAGATTGTACATTGTGTATATTTAAAATACATAAATATGGAATGTGTACAACTGACCTACTCTTTGACTATTTTTAGAGTATTCAAAAAATTGCTCGATGGTGTTAGCCAACGTAGAAACGCTCATGTAATATATGGATAGTATAAAATATTTTGACAAACAGAAAGCTGATGTAATTATGATGAAATGATGTAATGAACCATAAAAAATTATCATGTCGAATTTTTATTGCTATTATCAAAGTGCTAAAAAAAAAAACTTTTTCAACACTATAAAAAATTAACCATTGTTTTCCACAAGGTACAAATCGTGATTCTGTTCCACCTTTATGTAACAATGTAAAGAAAATCAAGTAATTATCAGGTGGAAAAGGATTGAATTTTTTCAAAATGTTGAAAAACAGAGTTTGTTTTTTGACACGTTGAAAAACGTATTGTGTTTATCAGCACTTTGAAAAACGTAATCTGGTTTATAACAACGTGCAACATGTGGTGCATTTCCTTCTTGTTGTAATGATGCAATCCACATAAAATAATTATCAGGTGCAAAAGAGTTGGTTTTATTTCTTGTTGGAAACATTGAAACCAAATCATATATTTATCAGGTGGACAAGGGTTGGTTTTATCGAAACGATGAAAAAATAGAGTGAGTTTTAAGAAACGTTGAAAAACACACAATGTTTTTTAGCACTTTGAAAAATGCAATTCGGTTCTCCAAAAGGTGTGACCCCCAATGTTTTTCCTCCTTGTTGTAAACATTAAGTCCATATCAACTAGTTATCATCTGAACAAGGGTTGAATTTTTTCAAAGCAATGAAAAAATAGAGTGTGTTTTTCAGCACGTTAAAAAACACATGGTGTTTTTCAACACTTTAAAAAATGTGATTTGGTTTATAACAAGGTGAAACCCATGATGCATTTCTTCCTTGTTGGAAACATTGAATCCACATCATATAATTATCAGGTGTACAAGTGTTGGTTTTATCGAAGCGATGAAAAAATAGAGCGAGTTTTAAGAAACGTCAAAAAACACAGTGTTTTTTAGCACTTTGAAAAACGTAATTCGGTTCTCCAAAAGGTACAACCCCCGATGCATTTCCTCCTTGTTGTAAACATTGAATCCACATCTACTAGTTATTAGCTGGACAAGGGTTTGTTTTTCCAAAGCTATGAAAAAATAGTGTGTTTTTCGACAAGTTGAAAAACACACAGTGTTTTTCAACACTTTGAAAAATGTAATTTAGTTTATAACAAGGTACAATCCGTGATGAATTTATTCCTTGTTAGAAATATTGAATCCAAATAATATAATAATCAAGTGGACAAGGGTTGGTTTTATCATAGTGATGAAAAATAGAGTGAGTTTTAAGAAACATTGAAAAATACACAGTATTTTTCAGCACTTTGAAAAATGCAATTCGATTCTCCAAAAGGTGCAACCCCTGATGCTTTTCCTCCTTTTTGTAGACATTGAGTCCAAATAAACTAGTTATCAGCTAGACAAGGGTTGAAGTTTTTCAAAGCGATGAAAAAATAGAGTGTGTTTTTCGACACATTGAAAAACGCATGGTGTTTTTCAACACTTTGAAAAACGTGATTCAGTTTATAACAAGGTACAACCCATGATGCATTTCTGCCTTGTTGGAAACATTGAATCCACATCATATAATTATTAGGTGGAAAAGTGTTGGTTTTATCGAAACGATGAAAAAATAGAGAAAATTTTCAGAAACGTTGAAAAACACAGTGTTTTTCAGCACTTTAAAAAACGTAATTCAGTTCTCCAAAAGGTACAACACCCGATGCATTTCCTCCTTGTTGTAAACATTGAATCCACATCTACTAGTTATCAGCTGGACAAGGGTTGGTTTTTCCAAAGCTTTGAAAAAATATAGTGTTGTTTTCGACACGTTGAAAAATGCACGGTGTTTTTTAGCACTTTGAAAAACATAATTCGGTTTATAACAAGGTGCAACCCATGATGCATTTCTTCTTTGTTGGAAACATTGAATCCACATCATATAATTATCAGGTGGAAAAGGGTTGGTTTTATTGAAGCGATGAAAAAATATATCTAGTTTTAACAAACGTTGAAAAACACACTATTTTTCAGCACTTTGAAAAACGTAATTCGGTTCTCCAAAAGGGGCAACCCCTGATGTTTTTCCTCCTTGTTGTAAACATTGAGTCCAAATCAACTAGTTATCAGATGGAAAATGGTTTTTTTTTTTGAATCCATGAAAAATATAGTGTGTTTTTCGACACGTTGAAAAACGCACAGTGTTTTTTAGCACTTTGAAAAATGTAATCCCATTCTCCAAAAGGTGCAAATCGTGGTGATTTTCCTTCTTATTATAAAAATTGACTCCACATAAAATAATTATCAGGTGGAGAAGGGATGAATATTTCCAATGTGATGAAAAAAAGAGCATGTTGTTCACCACATTGAAAAATGCACGTTATTTTTTAGCACTTTGAAAAACGTAATCTCGTTCTCCAAAAGGTGCAACCTGCTGTGTTTTGCCTTCTTATCGTAAACATTGGCTCCACATAAACTAATTATAAGGTGGATAAGGGTTGAATATTTCCAAAACTATGAAAAACAGAGTGTGTTTTTCGTCACGTTGAAAAATGCATGGTGTTTTTCAGCACTTTGAAAAACACAATCTCGTTATCCAAAAGGTGTAACCCGCGGTGATTTTTCTTCTTTTTGTAAACATTGACTCCACATCAACTACTTATCAGGTGGATAGGGGTTGAATATTTCCAAAGAGATGAAAAATAGAGTGTTTTTTCCACCACATTGAAAAACACACGGTGTTTTTCAACACTTTGAAAAACACAATCCCGTTCTCCAAAAGGTGCAACCCGCGGTGCTTTTGCTTCTTGTTGTAAAAATTGACTCCAAATAAACTACTTATCGAGTGGAGAATAGTTGAATATTTCCAATGTGATGAAAAATTGGAGTGTGTTTTTCGCCACGTTGAAAAACGCACGGTGTTTTTTAGCACTTTGAAAAATGCAATCCTGTTCTCCAAAAGGTGCAACCCGTGGTGTTTTTTCTTCTCGTTGTAAACATGAATCTACATAAACTACTTATCAAGTGGAGAAGGGTTTAATATTTTCAATGTGATGAAAAACAGAGTGTTTTTTTAGTCACATTGAAAAATGCACGGTGTTTTTCAGCACTTTGAAAAATGAAATCCCATTCTCTAAAAGGTGCAACCCGTAGTGATTTTCCTTCTTGTTGTAAACATTAACTCCACATCAAATACTTATTAGGTGGAGAAGGGTTGAATATTTCCAAAGCGATGAAAAATAGAGTGTGTTTTTCACCATGTTGAAAAATGCACGGTGTTTTTTAGCACTTTGAAAAACGCATTCCCGTTCTCCAAAATGTGCAGCCCACAGTGATTTTGCTTCTTGTTATAAACATTGACTCCACATAAACTAGTTATTAGGTGGATAGGGGTTGATTATTTCCAAAGCGATAAAAAATAGAGTGTGTTTTCAGTCATGTTGAAAAATGTACAGTGTTTTTCATCACTTTGAAAAATGCAATCTCGTTTCCCAAAAGGTGTTACCTGCAGTGCTTATGCTTCTTGTTGTAAACATTGACTCCACATCAACTACTTATCAGGTGGAGAAGGGTTGAATATTTCCAATGCGATGAAAAACAGAGTGTGTTTTTCACTATGTTAAAAAACGCACGGTATTTTTCAACACTTTGAAAAATGCAATCTCATCATCTAAAAGGTGAAACCCGTGGTGTTTTCCCTTCTTGTTGTAAAAATTAACTCCACATCAACTACTTATCAGGTGGAGAAGGGTTGAATATTTCCAATGTGATAAAAAATAGAGCGTGTTTTTCGTCAAGTTGAAAAATGCATGGTGTTTTTCAGCACTTTAATAAACGCAATCCCGTTTTCTAAAAGGTGCAACCCGCGGTGTTTTTCCTTCTTGTTGTAAACATTGACTCCACATAAACTACATATCAGGTGGAGAATGGTTGAATATTTCCAAAGCAATGAAAAAGATAGTGTTTTTTTCACCACGTTGAAACACACACGGTGTTTTTTAACACTTTGAAAAACACAATCACGTTTTCAAAAGGTGCAACCCGCAGTGCTTTTACTTCTTGTTGTAAATATTGACTCCACATAAAATACTTATCAGGTAGATATGGGTTAAATATTTCCAAAGCGACGAAAAATAGATTGTTTTTTCTGCCACGTTGAAAAATACACGGTGTTTTTCAACACTTTGAAATATGTAATCCCGTTCTCCAAAAGGTTTAACTCGTGGTGATTTTGCTTCTTTTTGTAAACATTGACTCCAAATCAACTACTTATCAGGTGTAGAAGGGTTGAATATTTCCAATGTGATGAAAAATAGAGTGTGTTTTTTGCCACGTTGAAAAACGCAATCTCGTTCTCCAAAAGATGTGACCTGAAGTGATTTTCCTTATTTTTGTAAACATTAAATCCACATTAACTATTTATCAAGTGGATAAGGGTTGAATATTTTCAATGTAATAAAAAATAGAGTGTGTTTTTCACCACGTTGAAAAATGAATGGTGTTTTTCAGTACTTTAAAAAACACAATCCTGTTATCTAAAAGGTGTAACCCGTGGTGCTTTTCCTTCTTGTTGTAAACATTGAATCTACATCAACTACTTATCACATAGAGAATGGTTGAATATTTCCAATGAGATGAAAAATAGAGTGTGTTTTTCACGATGTTGAAAAATGCACGGTGTTTTTCAGCGCTTTGAAAAATGCAATCCCGTTCTCCAAAAGGTATAACCCACGATGCTTTTCCTTCTTGTTGTAAACAGTGAATCCACATAAAAAACTTATCAAGTGGATAAGGGTTGAATATTTCCAAAGATATGAAAAACAGATTGTGTTTTTTGCCATGTTGAAAAATGCATGGTGTTTTTTAGCACTTTGAAAAATGCAATCCCATTCTCCAAAAGGTGCAACTCGTTGTGTTTTTTGCTTTTTGTTGTAAACATTGAATCCACATAAACTACTTATTAGGTGGATAGGCATTGAATATTTCCAATGTGATGAAAAACAGAGTGTGTTTTCCACCACATTGAAAAATGCACGGTGTTTTTCAGTACTTTGAAAAATGCAATCCCATTCTCCAAAAGGTGCAACCCGTGGTGCTTTTGCTTATTTTTGTAAACATTGAATCCAAATCAAATACTTATCATGTAGAGAGGGCTTGAATATTTCCAATGTGATGAAAAATAGAGTGTGTTTTCTGCCACATTGAAAAATGCACAGTGTTTTTTAGCACTTTGAAAAACGTAATCTCGTTCTCCAAAAGGTGTAACCCGCGGTGCTTTTCCTTCTTGTTGTAAACATTAAATCCACATCAACTAATTATATGGTGGATAGGGGTTTAATTTTTCCAAAATTATGAAAAACAAAGTGTGTTTTCCGCCACGTTGAAAAACACGCAGTGTTTTTAAGCACTTTGAAAAATACAATCCCTTTCTCCAAAAGGTGCAACTCACAGTGCTTTTCCTTCTTGTTGTAAACATTGAATCCACATTAACTTCTTATTAGGTGGAGAGGGGTAAAATATTTTCAATATGATGAAAATCAGAGTGTGTTTTTCACCATGTTGAAAAATGCACGGCGTTTTTCAGCACTTTGAAAAACGGAATCTCGTTCTCTTAAAGGTGTAACTCGTGGTGCTTTTGCTTCTTGTTGTAAACGTTGACTCCATATCAACTACTTATCAAGTGGATAAGGGTTGAATTATATACGTGGGCTATAATATATACATTACATATGTGGTCTATCTAAATTTTGAACACAAATTAAATAATAATGTTTACCGAAATAAAATTAATATAAATAAATATATCTTCATTTTAGAGAATACTAAATTTAGTTTGACTTATATCCATTAAATAAAAACAAATCTTGAAAACATATGTACATTCTATCTTTTATATAAGTCAAACTAAATTAACATTATGTTATTATATACTTCTTAAATAAACAACAAACGATTATAATTAATAAAAAAGGAGAAAAATAGAACTACAGTTAATGAATCAGAATAATAATATTCAATTATGATAAAAAATAAATAACAGAAATGAAAAGATGACATCATATTGTTTTTAAAAGGAAATAAATGTGAAGTTAAATTATATGAGGCATCTACCCTCGTAAGAGATAATGTTTGTAGATTTAAAATGCATCATTAAATTATAATCAATAGTTTTTATATGAATGTGAACACTACCAAAATATCACAAGTTCCACTCCTTTTTATTTAAACCCATGTGTGGAGCCCATATTACAATGGATACAATGTGAGAAAATCATAATATTAGACAAACTATTTATACATTCACACCAAATTTATAGTAATTGTAGCAAATATTAATTATCTCTTATAAGACTGGAGTTTAATAATGAATTACATTGAAATAACCAATATTATTCTTGCAAACATCTCCTTGAAAACCAAAACATATTTTTAAAATGGAAAAATCCTTCGCAATTAAAATATCAGAAGTTAGACTTGAAGCAATGAAAATAAATTTGGAGCCTTAATGAATGGTAACACACATTAAAACTAAGATCAAACCATTCATCAATATATACACAAGTTGAAAGAAAATTACATGACGATTTCAAACTTGCAGACATTTAACAAGCCCCTCAATAGTATATATTATTATGAATGACATTCCAATAATTGTTATAGTTTACTTGCTAAAAAACCATTGTAATGTATATGCAGTATGAAAATTACATGCTTTAATGAGTGCTTGAATTTTGAATACTCTATAATATGTAGATTAACTAGAAGTAACATTCATAGTACTCGCACATTTTAAATCTTATTCCAATTTAAATCATGCTATTTGAATTTCACATCTTCTAATATTTTATTATGTTTTTATGGTTTAATTATTATTTACTCTTATAAAAACTAAAATATACGTTTAACCAACATCTATTGATGTCAAAGGTCACATTGATAGTGTCATTTTATTAAAAAGTCATATTTTATGTCAAAGGTCACATGGATAGTCTTAGGTGTGAGCGACTAGTAATTTTTTCTCTGTTCACGCCTTAGCCTGGATGTACATCTTCTTCCATAATTCTTTGTGACCTTCGTGTATTTTAACAACGGTATTGAAGCTTGCTACTTGATTTTTGAACACTTTTTTGTTCAATTCACATGTCGTCTCCCAATTCTTAATTTATAATTCCAACTCTTTAACCTCAAGCTCCAACTCCATCTTCCTCGAGGAAGCATCTAGTAACTGGTCCAATAATTCCTTTTTTATATAGTTTAAAATATTGTTTTCTAAGTCTTTCACGCTCGGTTTTATAAAACTTTGCCTTATTCATTGCAAGTTTCATTTCTATTTCCATACAAAATGATGGGGACAACTCATATTCTTGTTCAACTCCTACATCTTCATTTGCAGGGCTCTCTACTGTCTTTCCAAACACATAAGTACTTACACTATAGAATTTTCCATAATCTTTCGGTTCTGGCACTGGTGAGGCCTTGCGCTTTCCAACCTTCTTTTGTCTTGCCATCTAATTAAACATGTATTTCAACAACCAATTAATATTTGTCAACATTCAAACGTAATTGTTAATATCTGTCACCATTCAAAAATAATTATAAAATATATATGAAATTTTAGTAAGCACATAAAATCCAAGTAGGCATACATGGAAGAAGAACGCAAGTATGTAACCATAAACCGCAAACCGTAATCCATAATACAAAAGTTTTGAAATTCAATTTGTGATTTATCTACATTAAATTACTATACAGGACGAATCTAAGTAGGCATACACGGAATAAGAACACAAATAAGTGATCATATACCATATACGGTAATCCACAATCCATAGTCACATTAATACATTAACCATATACACAGTGACAACATCATCATTTATATAATAAATGGAATGTGACATAACAAGAATAAAAACTATCTAATGCGCGATAAAGAGAACTACAAACCATATTCAATTTATCGAGAATCTAATACTAAATCGTAAACGTCAAACACATTAAAGTAACAACCTCATCACACATATATACACTTTTCTTTTAATCACACTGTTATTACTCTTCCTTATTCATCACATCGCACACCAGATACAACAATTCATATACATGATCTAAATAATAATTTATGTGCACATCATAACATCAACCGAAAAACAACCATATTAGAGTAAAATCACATACATATAATAATTATAATATAACTACATATGTTTATCCATATCATCTATTGCGCTACAAAGACAAAATTCATTAAATAAAACCAAATTTTTACATACCACATAATCAATATCTACACATATATGTTAAATATAGAAGTAAAATATGTCAAATATGTAAGTGAAATATAAAAGTACAATAACACACTGATGTCAACTATATAAGTTCAACAAACATATTTTCATCTCAAAGGTTGTATGACTGATATATTCATTTGTTATCATTGTCTTCAGTGGGAGTACCTGTTATTTTTTCCTAAATTACCGCTTTGGCCTACATGTACATCTTCTTCTATACTTCCTTCTGATCTTCCTTTATTTTAACTAGAAGTAACATTCACAATACTCGCACATTATAAATCTTATTCCAATTTAAATCTTGTTATTTGAATTTCACACCTTCTAATATTTTATTACGTTTTTATGGTTTTATTATTATTTACTATTATAAAAACTAAAATATACGTTTAAACAACATATATTGATGTCAAAGGTCACATTGATAGTGTCATTTTACTACAAAGTCATATTTTATGTCAAAGGTCACATGGATAGTCTTAGGTGTGAGTGACTGGTACTTTTTTCTTTGTTGACGTCCTGTCCTGGATGTACATCTTCTTCCATAATTCTTTGCGACCTTCATGTATTTTAACAACAGTATTGAAGCTTGCTACTTGATTTTTGAAAACTTTTTTGTTCGATTCACATGTCATCTCCCAATTCTTAATTTCTAATTCCAACTCTTTAACCTCAAGCTCCAACTCCATCTTCCTCGAGGAAGCATCTAGTAACTAGTCCAATAATTCCTATTTTTACAGTTTTAAATATTGTTCTCGAAGTCTTTCACGCTCGGTTTTATAAAACTTTGCCTTATTCATTGCAAGTTTCATTTCTATTTCCATATGAAATGACAGGGACAACTCATATTCTTGTTCAACTCCTACATCTTCATTTGCAGGGCTCTCTACAATCTTTCTAAACACATAAGTACTTACACTATAAAATTTTCCATAATCTTTCAGTTCCGGCACTGGTGAGGCCTTGTGCTTTCCAACCTTCTTTTTTCTTGCCATCTAATTAAACATGTATTTCAACAACCGATTAATATTTGTCAACATTCAAACGTAATTGTTGATATATGTCACCATTCAAACATAATTATGAAATATATACAAAATTTTAGTAAACACATAAAATCCAAGTAGGCATACATGGCAGAAGAACGCAAGTATGTAACCATAAACCGCAAACCGTAATCCATAATACAAAAGTTTTGAAATCCAATTTGTGATTTATCTACATTAAATTAATATACAGGACAAATCCAAGTAGGCATACACAGAATAAGAACACAAATAAGTGATCATATACCATATACGGTAATCCACAATCCATAGTCACATTAATACATTAACCATATACACAGTGACAACATCATCATTTATATAATAAATGGAATGTGACATAACAATAATAAAAACTATCTAATGCGTGATAAAGAGAACTACAAACCATATTCAATTTATCGAGAATCTAATACTAAATCGTAAACGTCAAACACATTAAAGTAACAACCTCATCACACATATATACACTTGTCTTCTAATCACACTAGTATTACTCTTCCTTATTCATCACATCACATACCAGATACAACAATTCATATACATGATCTAAATAATAATTTATGTGCACATCATAACATCAACCAAAAAACAACCATATTAGAGTAAAATCACATACATATAATAATTATAATATAACCACATATGTTTATCCATGTCATCTATTGCGCTGCAAAGACAAAATTCATTAAATAAAACTAATTTTTTACATACCACATAATCAATATCTACACATATATGTTAAATATAGAAGTAAAATATGTCAAATATGTAAGTGAAATATAAAAGTACAATAACACACTGATGTCAACTATATAAGTTCAACATGTGTTTAACAAGCATATTTTCATCTCAAAGGTTGTATGACTGATATATTCATTTGTTATCATTGTCTTCAGTGGGAGTACCTGCTATTTTTTCCTAAATTACCGCCTTGGCCTACATGTACATCTTCTTCTATACTTCATTCTGATCTTCCTGTATTTTAAGAATGTTATTAAAGTTTGCTATTTGATTTGCGACTACTTTTTTGTCCACTTCACGCATTGTCTCCCAATTCTTGATTTCCAATTTTAACTCCTGAACATCAAGCTCCAACTCCATCTTTGTTGAGGAAATTTCTCCTATTTCATCCAATATTTCCTTTTTTCGTAAAATATAAATTTTCCACTGCAAATATTTCACACTCGTTTTGATACTTTTTTTTCTTCTTTGTTACAAGTTTCATTTCTAAGTCCATACAAAATGATGGGGAAGACTCATCTTCTTGTGTAGCATCGACATCTTTGTTTGTAGATATCTTTGCATTCTTTTTTAACGCATACATGTCACTATCAAATGTTTCATAATCCGTCGGTTCTTGCACTGGTGATGCCTTGCACTTTCCAACATTCTTTTATCTTGCCATCTAAATAAATCTGTATTTAAACAATTGATTATTATCTGTTACCATTCAAACATAATTAGAAAGGAAATAATGCACTTAACTTATACTTAAAAAAAGATTATCATGGATGAAATATATACGAAACTTTCATAAGAAAATCAAACCCACGTACGCATACATGGATGAAGAACACAACTATGCAACTATAAACCACAAACCGTAATCCATAATACACAAAATTTGAAAACAAAATTGTGAATTATCTGTGATAAATTACTGAACACGTCAAACCCAAGCAGGCATACAAGGAAGAAGAACTCAACTATGTAACCACATACCATAAACCATAATCCACAATCCATAGTCACATTAATACATTAACCAGATACACAGTGACAACATCATCATTTATACAGTAAATGGAATGTCACATAACAAGAATAAAAACCATCTAATTCATTATAAACAGAATGTAAATGGATAACTCTATATAACCTATAACCACAAACCATATTCAATATATCAATAATGCAATACTAAATTGTAAACCTCAAACACATTAAAGTAACATCACCATCATATACACAGATATAGTAATCTAATTCCTCACAATCAATGTTATACATAATTTTTTCATCTCTTTCATTGCCTAGTGTTAGCGACAGACAATATTCCATCATAAAATCTAATACGTTTCTTCTCATTTCTATTAACACAATTTGACGTGATCTCAATAATGGGTGGGGCATTCAATGTATTAATCTGAGTATGGCACGTTGTCTCAACCTGTACTGCATCATCTTGAAATCCAACCATATAGTAAATAAACCAACGTAGATGAATCTCTGAGTTAAACACATAATTAAATTAAATCATGCATTACATCTACTTGCCTCTTCATGAGTGTCAAGTCTGATATCGCTGAGATCCCAAATAAAAAACCCTTTGACATACTCTGCCAAAGTGTTTGCAAGTGTATTAAGGTATGGCAATGGAGCAGTAGGAACAATGGCCTCAGAAATAATCACTTTGTCAATAAATTTGGGGAGTGTGATGCCATACACTTTGTGTGTGGGCTATTATCACAAACCACTCCTCTCGTGACAAGCACATCATTTGACATTAACTTGACTTTGACCCCATTAGGAAAATCCTAGAATAACGACAACCTCAATTTCCTTAATAACTTTTTCTTAATTGTACAAAAAAAAGAATACAAAAAATCAAATGAGAACATTCAATAACTTATTAGTCCAGCTCCACCCTCTCTTATACTATCAACAAAGGTGTTTTTTCCCCTCTCCTCATGTCTCCCCTCATCACCCTCTCTCTCCTTGACTGGAAAAGAAGCTGCAACTCTAGTATTTTTCATCTCCACCTCTCTTACCTCACATGAAACTATATCTCTAATAAGATCGAGACCATAGACTGATTGAGAAGGGGGCGTGTTATCGCAAATGTCCACCTACAACAATTTTAGTCATCAAGATAATTTAAATATCAACAACACATAAGGCAACATACATTTTTCAAGTATGTGTTAAGTGGTTTTACCTTTCTATTTTCACACTACGAGTTGAGTTTCTCTGTCGATGTAGGATTTGACACAAGGGAATGTCATAATCCTAAGCACGCTTACAGTTAGTAAATACAAAAATAAACAAAAAGTACATTCTATCCTTACTTACGAAAGACCAATAATTACTTACGTTATCATTCGTTGGGGAGTTAACATTTTTGCTACTTGTTCCATCCTCTTCTCTAGCTTCCTGTTCATCTCAAAATATTAAGTTTTTGATTTCCAACCAAACATAATATATTAAATAGTATACTAATCTTAAATTTACCTTTGTTCTGATATTTGATTTTTTTTCCTTCTCGCTCTCAACCAATGTTCCTCTCTCACCTTTCACATCTCCATTGAATCATAGGCATGCTTTGCATCATCCACCTCCCTCTTTCCTTCCTGGCTTAACTCCTTGAATCGATATTTTCATTCTTTTTTGCAAACTTGATCGATAACCCTCCTCTGCTGCAAGTAGAATTGTTGCCTCGGGACAGTTCACATCTACCTCCCTCTGTTGCACATATGCCTTGCTTCTATCTTGAGGGATAGGTGGTTGTTTTCCCATATGCTTATGGCCATGCTTATGAGGTTCAATGGAGGGAAGATTGTGTTTTACTTGGCGATGTAAATTTAGTCTATGCAACTCAGAAAACCTAACATCCCCACTAACAACACATGATCCATGTTGGCAGACATAACGAAGACAACCATTAATATATTCAATTTTATTCTCTACGGGTGGCTCATGCATATCTGAGTGAATGGGGTTGGAAGGACCATATGATGTATCACCAAAAAATGTTAGAGGATCATCTCCCTTTGCTTCCTCTATGACGCTTGCAAAATGCGTACACGCCATGTGATGTGAAGGTGCTTGTATCTAGGGAGTCCAAGTGCATAATTATTAGTCCAACATAAAATTTTAAGTATATTGCAAAAGAAGTAATGTTCACATATTTGAATATTACCATCATGGAATGTGAAGAAACCTATGTGAAAAGACATACATTTCATAATTGTTATCCCAACAAATGACATTAGGTACTGTTGAAAATTTTTGCACTTATGCAAAAATGGGAAACTCGAAACTTCATTACGATGGATGGAATTGGTTAAGTGAACCTAAATAGGGGAATACATTACAATATTATTATGGTTTCAATTGCAATAATTGATGATTACATGTAATTTGCATCTATGTGTGTTGTTAAAAAATGTAGCAAATCACATAGTCTACAATTCTATGTTTATCTTCAACAAGAGAACACAAAATCCCTAAGGACAGATCTATTAGCTTGATGAAGACTAAAATCACAGAATAAGTGGAGTGTTAATTTTGGAACAACAGACAAAGTTGTAGATTACAGTAGTTGAGAGTTCATTACCAAGTTGCGGGTATTTTAAGGTTCTTTCCTTCATAATTAAATACATCCAATTATGTTACTGAGTTGTTTAGTTTGTTATATAATCCATACATAAAACTGAAATGCAGAAAGAAGTATACAACTCAGTTCCAAAATTTGATATTTTATTCATAAAGGATTTAAATTTTTCCCACACAAGCCGTGGGATGTAACTCAAAAGCAATTCATAACTACTGAACTAGAAGGTACATATGCATGAAAAGAAAAGTAAAGAAGTATGAAAAAACCCATCATTTCCTTTAGTTTCTTTTGTCTTCATTGCTCCATTGCCAGCTCCAGATTTACTTCATCTTCATCCTTGTTATCCAATAGTAGAATTGTATCTAAAAAACATAAAAGGATTGACTGTCAGTCACAAGCTCAAGGATTTGATCTATATTCATGTACTATCTATTTTTGTGCAAATGGATCTTTTGACAAAATGAGGTATGAGTTACATGCACAAGATACATCAAATACATATACAGAATTGACAAGAGTAGTATTCTACATCAGTGTATATGATTCCCAGAATCATTTCATAAAAGAAAAGATAAAGGAAGAAAACTATGGAACATAAGAGAGGCCAAAAAGCCTAATATTTTCTAACCAGTTTATCTAAATGTGCAGGTACATGTAAGAAGAAGGAAATAAACACTAACTATTGTGTTTGCATATCAGAAGTATTACATTATGTGATTTGAACCAGAAAAGTACATTTATTTTAGATTCAGACTAAAGGATGAATATACAAAGATGTACCTATACTAATCCATAAAAGAAATGCAAGTTAAGTGTTGCAGTTTCTAAACAATGGAATGCATATACAAAGTGCAGATTGAAGGATACATATCCAAGATATCATCAAGATATGATACAGAAAACAAAGTACAAAACCATTAATTGTACTTTTAGATGAAATAAAGTACACTTGTGTAGTATGGAAAATAAGATTGCAATCTCTATCCCCATAGTTATTGCCTACAAGAGAATATCATCATCATAGCTAAATTATTTACACATAATGAGTATTCTTTAGGGACATAGTAATGAGAATGTACTGAAACAATGCATAAGGGGTGAGTTCAGCTGATAGCAAAAGAAGAAGCCAAGAATTTCTAGATAGTTAAAACATCAAGGAATACATCTTGTGTTGATCAACTAAAATTATGTCATATTGATCAAGATACGGAAGGAAAAAGAGATCAGAGTTTGATCAAATTACAATCAAGTACAAACTATCTATCAAAGTACAATTTACAAGTTACAAGTGATAAAATTACATTTTGATTGATAAAGCTTGAAATGAATTATGCAATAAGCATTAATCCAATATTAGAGGAGTTGTGATTATAATGAGATCAAGATAAATTTTCAAGAAATAACAAGTTGAAGTAGAGCATGTAGTACAAGAACAAATTATTTCATATACCAGTTTGTAACAATATTAACTACATATTCACATTCAGAGATCATGAATTACCAGGCACTAATATCAAATATTATCATTCAGATTATCAATACAGATTTTAACTTATTTCCAAGAAGATATTTTGGTTCCTATGGACAAGAGGATGATCAATGAATGGGGAATAACTAGCATGACAGTAATCTTTTCAAAATAATTACAAATGCTTCAGATGAAGGTACAGGTTTTAGATCATTTACATGTACATCTTGAAGTGACATTTCCAGAAATTCTTGTCAATCACAAATATCTAGCACAAGTCAGGTACATACAAATAAAAACCACCACTTGTTCAGCTTATGGAGTTTCATCACAATGAATAAATTATACCTTTAAAGCTAATATCAAACAGTGCAAACTCATCAACAAAATCACAAATAACAACTGTAGAAAAGAATGATTAGTTCCATCTTCAACATCTAAGTGCAAAGGCATTAGAAGGAATGAAGATATCAAATTCACATGAAATTAAAGAAGATTATTATCAAGTACATATTAGGAGAGTTTTTAATCCCAATTCCATCACAACATTAGTTTATCAACTTGAGATAATGGAACAGATTATTTATCTTGCAAATAATGAATAACCATAGTAAAGAGATCAAACTCGTGTATCTTTGAAACATATTTATAGAGAATGAATCAAATAAATAGTTCTTTTCAAATGTTGGAATAACACAGAATAATATGCAGAAATCAAAGTGGTTCAATGGATGTTCTACAATGTTGACATACTCATCAAAAGAATGCAAATATTCATAAATGAATGGACATTAAAATAGGTCAATTTCAAGCCACCACTGAACTAAATCACTCAAGTTTCTTTACAAATGACTTAATGAAATGATGAGGCAAATCGTTGTCAGTAAGGTTGTTGCAAGTGTTCAGTCATGAGGCATAATACGGGTATGCTTTGTAAGGCTACAGGATTAAAATATGAAGTCACCATGCACAGAATATAAAGATAAAAGGATGGAATGGGCTACAGGGCTGCATTTTCAGAAGCAAAAGACTAGATCAGCAGTTTGGGCTCTAAATCATAAAATCTCAAGTTCATGGCCTATATGCACAAAGAATAAGAAATTGTGAACTCACATACATTCTCTCAGAACGTTTCCAGCAAGCTGAGATCAAGATAAGCCAAAATTTCAAATTGATGCATCGATATGAAGAAACCTAGTAGAGACGAAACATCAACAAGTTGAACAAACCAAGATCTCGTTTTCTTAAAGGTTCAACAAACACAACAAGTAATTAGATGCCATGGGTATTGCCAGGATGCCCAAAACCTTTATTTTCTTAATGTATGTTACATGTATATAAGGCTCGAGTAAGAAAAGGGAGTTTAGACAATTATGCATAACAAAGGATAATATCAGGTTACCAAAGCCAAGAAACAACAATACGTTTTTATGTGAAAAAAAGACTTAGGCATAAAGTTGAAAACATTCTCATCAATCTGCAGACATGGTGAATAATCATGAAATCAATGAAACTCAGTAAGGAACTCATTTTCAATAAATCCCATATCAGAAAGTGTACAGATATGAATAAATGATGACAAGATTACACATATTTAAGGAAATCAAAATATGATGCATGTAAATGAAAATAATGAATACCAAAAATGAGTTCAGGCTCGAAATTTCTTCAGGGATATCAAAATAACCAAGAACCAAGTCTATACGTATGCCATAAAGATGGGTTCATAGATTTTCAGAAAGAAAGTTCGAATCACTTACAACATTGTAAGATATGAATGAAATTAAACAAAGTTCAGAGACCGAGTATGTACAAAGGACTCGATAAACGAAGGAAAACTCACTAAAAATCAACAACGATGATCGACACCCCCGAAGGATCACAAATGCAGACCAAACTTCAAGTACCCAAATAAAAGTTCAAATATGAGGTTTCCAGAAGACATAGAAAAACAAAAAAAATCGAAGTTTCAGTACAGGAGGAGCAAAAACAACAAGTAAACATTATTACAGTGCTCAAAGACAACCGCGACCTTACCTCCTTCAATATCAGGTACCGTATCAAATAAAAATGAGCTCAAAGTTTCCTCATAATGGTGGCTGACACAAAACGATGTCAAAACCACAATGAGCTTCAAACAGACTCCCCAGACCCAACTCGAGCTCAGAATAAAGATTAATGACGACCAACACAACCAAATATCTCATAATATCATAAAGGCTCGTGATGATGAAGGAACCAAGCTCAAAAAAGAAACAAAACTAGCTTGAAGCAGAACTCAAAAATGGTAGACATCTCCCAAAGAATCTTACACAGAACTCAGAATTGGAAAAAGTATGTAAATACATGAAGTCACATAGCTTCATGGGTCTCAAAAGTGTGAGAAATCAAGCTTCAAAAGAACACATCAATGGCAATTTGGAATGAATTTGACAGGGATTCACCGCTCGGAGAGCAAATACAAATGAGAAAAAGATAGGGTTTGTGTTGTTTTAGCTCACCTAACTCAACCCCAGGATAACCATAGCTGCCAGAAGATCAACGACAAAGATCAAGATGTAAAACATCCAATGATGAGAAAAAAAAACCATCAACTTCACCATAGAGTTATTCATCCCTACTAAGGTTACCAGAAAATCAATAACCATGGATCAAAAGGTACACAAGATCAAATGATAAACATCAGATCGTCAACTCATCATAGGTTACCCAAACTAAACCATGGTTGGAAAGGGACATACATGGCGGTAAATGAAGTAACCCTGAGTTTAGTCCACCAACATAATAATTTAAAGGGTGGAGTCATCGTCATGAGGGGTTTGGCCCCATGTTGTATAAAATTATTCACATTGACTTATGAAAAGGGTCCCAAACTATAGTCCAACATCATGATGGAATGCCAACAACAATGATTACCGAAAAAGTAAGTTTTACTTTATAATCATCAAGTATTATTCAAAAAGCCAAAAGACATAAGTATATGCTTGTTAGCATTATTTCCATGTGGAGGAGTGAATGATATTCTAAAATCATTGTTTCACCTTAGCTAAGGCCTTATCCAAAGTATGCTATGAGGATCAAATGGGGAGCCAAGAATTTCGAATCAATCAAATATATGCCAAGTTCAATGGAGACCCCCATGAAATCAAGGTGTGCACACATCATAGGTGGTCCCCATAGTGGGATGGTTTGAAAATGATCAAATCATATTTTCTCAGATTGCAATTCTTCATTATGACTACAAGAAGACAAAACAAATGTCAACATCAGAACTTACAAGTGGACCTCATTAGGATGAATGCATGGGTGAATTATTTTTGCAAAGTATTGTCAACAAAGAAATTATTTTACTTAGACACAAAGATTTATTTCTTGCATGTGCATCCAAGGGGAAGGATTAAAGTTATAAATTTATCATAGCAAGTGGTTCAAGTTACAGTGTCACATCATCAGCTATAAGACAGAGATTGCATGCATTGGAGAAAACTTACTCATCAAGCAAGATGGGTATTAAGAAAATAGAGTTATGAAATCAATTGTGTGCACACATCATAGGTGGTCCCCATAGTGGGATGGTATGAAAATGATCAAATCATATTTTCTCAGAGTGTAATTCTTCATTGTGACTACAAGAAGACAAAACAGATGTCAACATCAGAACTTACAAGTGGACCTCATCAGGATGAATGCATGGGTGAATTATTTTTGTAAATTATTGCAAATAAAGAAATTATTTTACTCACACACAAATATTTATTTCTAACATGTGCATCCAAGGGGTAGGATTAATGCATGTGTTGATCAGAGAAAATATTTAGTAGAATTCACACAGAGAGTTCGCACGGAATGAGCAGGCCATATTCAAAAATTAGCGCAGATGAGGATAGGAACAACCGACGCGCGGAAGGGTGAGTTCAGTACTTAGCCATTTTTGGAGCATAAAGTCTATTTCAAGTAGCTAGCATGCAGAGCACACAATCAACACCAAGACTTGCACGCCACACATCATCTATCTTTAGAGGATGGAATCGAAGCGCTTTTGTATGAAGATGATCTAAGAATAGATTTAGCACTGTAGTTAACTATCAGGGATCTATATATTTATTTCAAATTCACCATAAGTTAACTGTGTGAAAACAAGGATTAGTTCCTAAGTGTATGTCTTTGTTACTTCATCATGCTAACATTCCTGCTACAATTTTTACCCTAAAGAGGGACCTAGTACCTTTGCATGCTTCAGGTGAGCACTCAGCCTATGCTGAGTGATATGCCAACGTGACTAGGTTTTATTTGTGAATTCTAGGTTGTATCATTAGTACTACAAGAAGACAAAACAGATGTCAACATCAGAACTTACAAGTGGACCTCATTAGGATGAATGCATGTGTTGATCAGAGAAAATACTTAGCATAATTCACACAAAGAGTTCACGCAGAAGAGCAAGACAGACTCAAAGGCACGGAAGGATAGGAACAACCGGTGCGTGGAAGGTGCAGAGTTTAGTATTTAGGACTTAGCCATTTTGGAGCATGAAAGTCTATTTTGAGAAGCTGGCATGTGGAGCACACAATCAACACCAAGACTTGTGCACCACACATCATCTATCTTTAAAGGATGGAATCAAAGTGATTTTGCATGAAGATGATCCAAGAATAAATTTAGCACTATAGTTAACTATCAGGGATCTATAGATAGCACACTTGCATGTGTGGCTATGATTGTAAAAGGCACGTGGCTATTATTAGCATGTGACCTATTTCTGGAATAGTTAAGCGGTGAAGGGCAAGTCCCCAGCCTATATATATGAGTTGAATCACTTAGTTAGTGTGTTGAGGAGAGAGAGATCTAGATGTGTATAGAGACACAGAACTAGAGTTAGAGATATATATGTGTGCATGTGACTGGATAATTGTAACATATCCATGCGCGCATGCCTATTATTATTGTATGAAGCTTCTGTATTGTTGTTATGATGAATATATAAAGAATATTGGCCAACCAAAGTGTTTAGTCTTGATATGTTTTATCATTGCATATTTATTGATTCATTTATGATTAATACTTAAGTATTCATTCATAGATCTGGTTCTGTTATAATGAGTGATGGATGGATTAGTTCTTAATTGTATGTCTTTGTTACTTCATCATGCTAACATCTCTGCTACTGCAACCCTAAAGAGGGACCTGGTACCTTTGCGCACTTCGGGTGAGCGCTCAGCCTATGCTGAGTGATGTGCCAATGTGACTAGGTGTTATTTGTGAATTCTAGGCTGCATCATTGGTTCCGTTGTCGGGACCTCTTTTTCAGTTGTTCCCAAGATGGTTCGTGATGAAGACATACCGGTTAACTTTGGAAAGTGTTGAAGAATGGATTCATGATCTGGAGGAAGAATACGCACGAAGGTTTAGCACTGGATCCGGATTTAGCACACGCACTTGGGTAGAGCAGAATTTGTATGACAGTTTGTACGAGAGCTTCTTTGCTATCTTTCCAGTAGATTTGTACGAGTGGTTGACTGCATATGCATCTAAGTGGAATTGGAGATATCGCACACTTGTTTGGACACAGGAGGAATTTCAAACACTATATGATGTTGATTTGATCTGGACTTGCGTGGTGGATACGTGATTTTGGGGCATTCTAAATAGTTATATTCTAGAGTATTCAATATCAACGTATTCATGCCTAGAGGTAGCTGAATTTTAGTTTTTGTGGTATCCCCGGAGGACATATTTGCAAGGTATTCTGTTGGAAATCAAGATATTGATGGTAACGTTGAACTTGGAAGATAAACCTATGGCTAGCTAAAAACCTCCACGCGCGGAGGTAGGAATAAGACTGGTGAAAGATGGCATACCTGGTGACAGCATGGCAGAGGAAGAGAGGTGGCTAAAGTATGATGAGCCACACAAGAGGGATTTATGGAAGCAGCAAGAGGTTGCGGAATGGATGGTGTTGTGGAGAGAGATGGCTCGTGAAGGATTTGAGGCTCATGAAGATGATGAAGAGCTAGAGCATCAGGAACTCCCCCATCTAGGAAAGCATGACATAGAACCCTTTTCAGCCTCACATGGAAGCACGCCAACAGATATGACCTGGGCCATGGGCGCGCATCTGAGCCAACCTGCTAACCTAGCCCTTGCACTTGGTTTTCCAGTATCTAGTACAATAGGAAGACAGAGTTTTCATTTGGGAAGTGAGAGAGCGGGAGCAAGTCAAAAAGCAAGTACATCGATGGCAGGACAAACAACTTTGTTATTCTTTGGGGGTACATTTTCAGGCTCATCATCTGCACAGAATATGAGCGCACCGAATGTCAGATTCACCTCTGGAACTGGAACTACTTCATAGACTATAGGGGTTTGGTATAGTACTACTGTCGGAGCACAGGGGAGTGCATCTACAGGCCCTATTCCAACTTCAGGTGGAGGATCGGGAGGTATAGGTAGTTCTAGTTCCGGTGGATCTGGTGGTTCTGGAGGTAGAGGAAACCCAAGAGGTTCTGGATCGGGTGGACAAGGCCCACAACAACCTCAAAACATTTATATGGAGATGTCCCTTCATCTCCCGGAGTATAGGGGTATCAAAGATGCTAATGGACATGTTCATGTGTGAAATATTGTGGCACGTGAAAGGTATCACGGCTTCTGAGTGCAAGGCAAGTCAATTTGCTACTACATTACAGGCACGCGTGCACAACTGGTATAGGAAGTTTGATCCCAATCAAACTTGTATTGATTATGTAGCATTAAAAGAGGCTTTTCTGAAAGAATTCCATATCCCAAAGTTTAAGTAGAAGAGTATAAGCGCACTTAAAGATATTAAGCAAGGCACTACTGAAAGTGTATGTGAGTATGATGCCCGTTTTAAGACATTTTTATCAAAGCTCTCTTATGATATACATGCAAGTCAACATGCACAATGGTTTTTTGGAGGATTAATTACTCCATTTCGAAGGGCACTATCGCATAAGACATATATTGATCCACACGAAGCATTGGAAGTAGCTTTACGTGCTGAGGCAATTGGGACTATTGACACTAGAGTTAGTATGTTCTTAGAGGCTCAGATAATAGCTATGGTGAAGTAGTTAGAAAAATTATCAGCAAACTCAGCAAATGAGATGTGCTGAAGAATCTGGTGTACAGATTGGGAAGTGGAAGGCCACACCAAGGATAGTTGTCCGCACAGATCTGTATAGTCATTGTTGTTGGACTATGAGATTTTCCATTTGAATCATGACGCTAGTCACTATCCTTTGTTGCAACATGTGACCAGGAAGAATGTATCTTCGTTTTGTAAGATTTATAGGTCCATGACCCATGATACTGAGGATTGTAGATTGATTGGCCAGATTCATGATGTCATTGATATTGGGGTTCGGTAGGAAAGTGTGGCTGATTATTCTAAAGAAAAGAATGAGCACCAGGATCGGGATTATAATCAAGCACGTTATGACAGGAATGATGGGTGATTTGAAGGAGGTCATGGAAGAGGACGAGGATATCGAGGCAGATATGGAGGACGAGGCTGAGGTGGAGGAAGAGGTGAGCTCCCTCGAGGAACATGTTATACATGCGGATCACTTCACCACTATAGGTGCAAATGTTTGTAGAATATCTTTTATTCATTTTACTGAAAGGGTCATAGTTATGAAGAGTGTCTGGACTTGTATGAGCATCTTAGTAATTAGCACAAGCAAGAGAACAAAGGTGTAGGGATGGTTAGGATCCAGCGCATGGTAGATAATCAATGATGCCAAAATTAACACCAGAACCTGAGGCAGTAACAGTGAAAATTACCACACAAGCTGAAGCAGCACGCACAAAAGAGGTATTACACTAGAAGCCGACAATCACTAGGGAGGAGGTTTTGCATGCTAGGTATCCAGGTCCAACTCATCAAAAGAAATTTTATCAAGTGACCATGGAGGTTCTCAGGAATCTTTAGGGTGAGATACAATCTTTAAAAGAGTAGTCTTGGAAAATGGAGCATAAGAAGGATATAGAAAAATCCCCTTCTGATATTGATGACATCAAAGAGGTATGTAGAATGTTGCGCCAGGAGAATATTATTCCTTTATTGGAAAATTGGTTGAAGGGAAATAGTCCACGCACGGGAACAGAGACTGGAAGACAAATACTCCATGCAAATATCCCTCTTGATAGTATTGACTGCAATAAGGAAATCACTTTGAATGTTGTTGTGGATGGTTGGTTATTGAGCAACATTTTGATTTATACATGTGTAGAAGTAAACGTATTTACATTAGATGCATGGGTACAAAAGGGGAGGCCCCCACTGTAGCCATCATCTAATGTATTATTCATGGCAAATAGGACTAAGGCTACTCATAGGAGTTCTAAAAGATGCATCTATAACTATACAAGGGGCCAAGTTCACAGGAGATTTCAAATTATTAGCACTCACGGAAGTAGACAGATTTCTAGCTTTGCTTGGGCGCCCTTGGTGTTATGCAAACAATGTTGATTTGATATTTAACAAGGGGTATATCAACTTTGAGAACAAGGAAGAAAGGGTTATAATACATTTGACAGATGGGAAGTCCATACCATATGTAGAACCTTTGAGTGAAGAGGACTTGAACATAATTTATATATGCGTTATTCATGACCTAGAGGTCAATGAGCCATCAAAGGAGGGAATCCTGCATTGGAAAGATTCTCAGTCTATTAGTGATACTACAAGTAGTGCTTGTGATAATTGGGCTCACGGTACTTACGAACTAGTGGGGCGTGAAGTGAAACGTGCGGTTACTTGTAAGAAGGGTTTTCGCTCTGTCAGATGTATAAGTCGCTCAGTACCCTGGCTAGAGCGGAAGATCTGACTGTATTTTTACAGCCATAGAGGTAAAATGGGCTGACCAGGTTAAAGGAAGAGATATGTTAGCATATACCTTGTGCAGGATGGCAATGCGCTGGTGGGTAGTTCACAAGGATAATCTTCTAGAATGGGAGGATATTGGGACCACCTTATCTATTAGGTTTTCAAGAAACAATGCACCTACAAAGATTTATCCTTATCATGGTGATCAACCTGTTCAGCATCACATTCAGCAGTGTGAGAGACTCTAGACAACAGGACATGAAGCATTACCACCTTCACTTTGGGTGCATGAGTTGTATTCCACTCTATAAGGTTACGCATGTGCTTGGTATGTATATGTTGAATTACATAGAGAAACTAGCAATTGGCAGAATTTGACTGCAGGAATGATCCAAACTTTTGACTTCTTCTCATCCAAACCACCAATGGACAAGGCATTGAGATTTATCAAGTGCTTAACCATGGGAGATTGTGGGAAATCAGAAGAGCTTATTCAACAATTATTTGGTGAGAGAGAGACAACGGTGCGTTTTGAAGAAGAAGTAGATGACTACATACTACTTGAATGTGCCTCCCTTGAGAAAGCAAAGGGGAAGATGGTTTACATAATTGATGATGAGAAAGTTGAGAACTTGGATGTTGATCATTCACATGGAGCACGCGAGGTATTAGACAGTGTGGATGTAGATACGCGCATATCATGAGCCCATGAAGACAACAAAGGTGAATATTGGAACAGAAGTTGAACCTAAGGAAACGATAATTCAGGATTACTGGTCAGAATTAGAAGTGGAAAAGATCATAGATTTACTTAGAGACTATGAGGACTTATTCCCTAGAGGATACCATGAACTTAAAGGTGTGCATAAATCACTTGGAGAAATGAAGATAAAGCTTAAGGAAGGTGTGCGCCCTGTTAGAAAGAGACCTTATTGAATGAATTCCAATTTGTGTGAGAAAGTAAAAGAGGAAATTGACAAGATGTTGAAATCTGGGATCATTCAACCCTTGGACGAGTTAGAATGGGTTAGTCCTATGGTGATAAGTATAAAAAAGGATGGTAGGATTTGCATTTGTGTTGATTATAGGGAGTTGAATTCAGCATGTGTTACAGATCATTTTCCTACGCCATTCACATAACAGATATTAGAAGGAGTGGTTGGGCGCAAGATATATTCATTTATAGATGGGTTCTCTGGGTATCATCTGGTTAGGATTGCTCCAGAAGATCAAGAAAAGACCACATTCACTACTGAATGGGGAAGTTTTCCTATAATGTGATGCCCTTTGGATTGAAAAATGCACCTGTTGTATTCTCACGGAGAGTTGTTCAAGCATTCAAGGATTTTATTCACAACTTTTTGCAAGTCTATCTAGATGATTGGACCGTATGTGGGCTTATTAAAGATCATTGTGACAATCTACACTTAATGTTTGAAAGATGTAGACATTTGAGTATCTTGTTGAATATCAAGAAGTGCATCTTTGCTACACCCTTTGGAATACTATTAGGGCACATAATCTACAAGGAAGGGTTGTTGGTTGATCCAGCTAAAGTTGCAGTCATTTTAGGCTTGAAAGTGCATGCCAGTAAAAGTTAGGTGCGCAGATTTTTGGGTCACACAAGGTATTATAGAAAGTTCATCAAAGGGTATGCAAAAGTTACTGCACCTTTGGAAAAGTTACTCAAGGGGAAAGGTACAATCTATTGGGGAGAATCGCAGTAGCGCACGTTTGAGATATTGAAAGAGAAACTTACTATTGCACCTATCTTGCATTTTCCTTCATGGGATAAACCTTTTCATGTACATGTGGATGCCTCTGGCACGGCCATTGGCATTGTCTTAGCTCAACCTAGAGAAGGTATAGTAGATCATCCCATTTGTTTTGGTAGTAGAAATTTGATCCCTGCTGAACAAAATTATACCACTACAGAACGCGAAGCTTTCTCCATGATATATGCCTTACAAAAATTTCAACAGTATCTGTTAGCCACACCATTTGTGTTTTATACAGATCACATGGCATTGAAGTATTTGGTGAACAAGCCCGTCTTACAGGGGCGCATATGTAGATGGATACTCTTATTCCAAGATTTTTACTTTACAGTTGTGGTGAAACCAGGGAAAAGTAATTCTGGATTAGATCACTTGTCTAGAATTCAATCAGGTGAAGAAGAACAAACAATAGAAGAGACCATGCTTGTTGCATAGTTGTATAGGTTACAACACACGCCATCAAAATTAGAGGACATTGTTATCTTTTTAAGGACTATTATAGCACCAAAAGGCATGAAGGATTTGGAGAAGAAGTAACTTGCTATACGCGCGGTGCCATTCATGTTAATCAGTGGTAATTTATACATGTTAGGCAAAGATGAAGTGTTGTGCCATTGTGTATTAAAGCATGAACATAAGGATATAATGGAGGAAGCACATGGTGGTATTGCAGGTGGCCACTATGCAGGTGATGCTACAGCGTGAAAGATCTTACTTGTTGGTTTATGGTGGGAAACATTGTATAAGGATTGTAAAGAGTATTACAAGGCATATGACCATTGTAAGCATCTAGGTCAACTACGATAGAGGGATGAGATGCCTTTACGACCAATTATAAGTGCATAAAATTTTGAGAAATGGGCTATTAACTTTGTAGGGCCTATTTCGCTAGCTGTGTGTAGGATTGGATCGTGTTATATCATTACTTGTATAGATTATCTTACAAGATGGGCAGAAGCAACACCTACAAAGGACTGCACAGTGGCTACAGTAGCTAGGTTTTTATGGGAGAATGTTCTTATAAGTTATAGATGTCATTTAAGTTTAAAAAGTGATAGGGGCACACATTTTTTGAATGAGACAATTCAGATTCTGCTAGAAGAGTTTATGGTTGCACACCGTAAGACTACACCCTATCACCCTTAGGCAAATGGAACTGCTTAGGCTTTCAATAAGATTCTGAGCCACACATTGACCAAGATTTGTGATGCTAGAAGAAAAGATTGGGATGCCAAAATATCTATTGTTCTTTGGGCTTCCAAAATGACATATAAGAGATTGAACAAAGCCACACCCTTTCAGTTGGTTTTTGGTGTGGAAGTTGTTCTTCCTATAGAATTCATGTTACCTTCTTTGCGCATTACACACGCTAGAGGTCTATCTAATGAGCAAGCTTTGGAAGAACTGATTAAGAAGATGGTTCAACTGGATGAGCGCCGAGCCATAGCATGGTGGAGTCAAAAGTAAGAAAAAGCATGACAGAAAGCATGGCATGATAGACATATCAAGGATAAAAAGCTTGAGGTTAGACACATGGTACTTGTGTATAACTCTAAGTTTTTGTGCCATCCAAGAAAGCTTAAGGGTGCGTTGGTTGGGGCCGTATGTTATTACTCACATACTTGAGTCAGGAACTTGCCAGTTAGAAGCACTTGATGGAACACGACTGCCTAGTTACTTTAACGGGAGTAGGTTGAAGCCCTAATATAAATAAGTCTTCTTGGTGTTTGTAATAAGGCAGTATTTCCAGATAGATTAGGTTTCCCTTTTTGTATTTCCTTAATGTATTTCTTTCATCATTGCTATGCTTTGTCAATTTAGTTCTTGTTTTTGCGTAATAAGCGCGCTTGCGCACATGAAGCTAACTACAATATGAAGCATGTTGATGCGTAGAGGACTGCACATACTTTTAGTGTGGGGTGGATTGTTGGTGACTCCCATGTATAATGTTGTGAAGAATGCAAGTTAGAATGTTGCGGATGTTGAGGAAGTAGACTGCTAAGGGTGATTCACAAAAGATTGCTTCTAAAAAATAACCAAGGATGGAGATGAATGAAAGAAAAGTATAACGTGAGGTAAGTGGTGTCCATGATAACTACCAAGAGAAGGTGCAGTGACGAGGTACTCAAGCGCTAGAGCATGCGTTGAAGAGAATTCTGTGACCAGAAGGTGGGAAGGTGCACTAGAAGGTTATAGCTATGGCGCGAAGATGTACCGCATAGAACTGACAAAATTGGGCAATAAATGAGGAAATATTTGGTAGGTGGAGGAGTAATTAATGCATCAAAATTTGAAAATCTATATAAGGACGGGATGCGAGTTCATTTTTACCTTTTGTAATTGTGTGTATTCAAGAAAGAGTCAAGTGCGAAGAGCCAAGCGATCGATTCAAGGTGTGAAGAACGTGAAACCAGATGTGAAAGGAAGCTTTGTGTGCTTAAGAGCTTGGATCCCTAGTTGAGGAAGGGTTTCAAGGAAGCAGAGAATACAGAGGCGAGCTAGGGCACGTGGATTTCATGATTTGAGTTAGGGCACGCTTGCATCGAGCTAGGGTTTGAATTATACCATTAACAAATACAGAGAAGGTATCAAACAAACAATTGCAAGGTCTAAAATGGATCCTAAGAAGGCAGTAGCAACAGCATCGAAAGGAAAGAAGAAAATAGTAGTTGAGGAAGAAGAAGAAATGGCTCCCGAGAGTAATTTTTCAGAAATGCAGTACCCAAAAGGGGTGATTATCGGGCAAGAGTGGGAGTCACATATTTGAAAAAGTAAAGTAAGTGAATACAATCATAGGGCTTCTGATAACAAAAAGGAACTGGATGCCCTGCTTACAAAAAGAACAAATAAGCGCACGACGGAGGATATGTCAGTTTATGATGATTCTGGGGAGAAATTGCTAAGGAGAACTGGAGTATACCAACTCTATGAGCTTCCATATTTTGGGAAGTACGAGCCATTATACAGATGGTTGATGAGCTGAATACATGAAGACTTCTTATATCTTACAGGAAGAAGGGTAAGAATTTATTTCACGCTTAATTCATCAGTGACAGGACTGAAGGCCTCAGGGGAGGATATAAAGAATGGATTAGCAGATAAAGTTGTTATCATGGAGACACATCACGCATTGGGGTACATGAAAGGTCTGTGTGGGATGGACATTGGAAAATTGAAGAACTACTCAGTAGTGAAAGCGACAGGACACTTGGTAACAAAGCTGAATGACCAAGATAGATGGTCATCGATAAACTCTTTATAGTTGCATGTAGTAAGGCGCATGGCAGATGGAGTTGTATACAACATTGTCAGCTACATTGCAGAGGAGATCGTAGAATAATCACGCACAGGAAAGAAGATAAGATTTGGCACTATCTTATTATCTTTAGTGTTCATGGAGATTGGGGTACCAGATGGACCCAAGGATAAAATATGGGAGTACCCCATGGAGAATAAGTCTCCAGCAGAAAGGTTTGAAAAACACTTATGTAAAGGATCAATGACGGACGATGTTAAACAGAGGGTAGAAAAGTGGTACGATAGGCTCCACGCGGCCTTCGAGGAAGAGTGGCGAATACCCAAGGAACTACCTTCAGTATTGGGGAAGCAGGTTCAATTTGTTGTTTATCAGCAGTTTTGCATCATGTGCTTCCCAATGACGAATGGCACATGGATCCCATGGTGTAAACTCCCTTACGCCTTCACATCCAAGTACTTTTAGGCATTCGTGTATAGGTTCAAGGATACAAAAATATTAATATTCAATGCAGACAAGGTAGACTGTGACTACCATACTTTGCGCAAAAAGTATGTATATCTAAGGTGTAGCACATATAACGAGACTATTATTTCTGAGGTATTAAGCATCAAACCAGTAAGTCTTGCAGATGGTGACATAGGGGCCACACTTGTATACATACAACTAAAGCCAAAGATGGAGAATAACAAGTATGTGGAGAATGAAGTTGCACTCCCAGGGTCGCTAAGGGGAAAGGACACATTGGAAAATATCTCGACACCTAAGCCATCAAAAACCATTCAGGTTGATGATGAAGAAGATGAAGATGAAGACAACGGGGGCCTAGTGTAGAGGAAAAGGTAGCTGACTGAGCAGAAGGAGGCTGAGCGCACATATACTCCACTGAGGAAGGAGGATGAGCAAGAAGGTGCTGAGGAGGGACAAGAGGATCAGAGATTTAAAAAGGTGTTTAAATGCACAAGGACACAAAATCCTCAGCTTGTGAGAAATTCACTGTGCCTCTCACCAATAAAGGATCCTACTGAGAAGAAAAGATGAAGGAAGCTGAAACTCAATGAGGAGGAAGAAAAGTCAGGAGAGAGCGTGCATGCATCTCTGATACAACATGAAGCAGAACAAGAGCCTTAGGATATGGGAGAAAAGCATCAAGAGAAGGCCAAGAATGAAGTGGTAAGGAATGAAGGAGACGAGAAGGAAAATTCTGAAACAAAATCTTGATACCACATAGGCTCCTAACCTTGAGGCCAGAGTACCAAAAGGGCCAAGGACAGGTAGGGCACATGAAGAAATAGTGTGCCATTGATGGGGTATGTTAAGTATAAAGATAAGATTATCTAAGCCCGTTTCTAGAGCATAGTCACGCAGAAAGATTTATATGGCTGGGAGCTCATGGACGAGGATATGGTGACAATGCACACAAGAAAACAACTATCCTAGTCGATGCACACACATATGGATGAGCCGGATTTTAATGTGTGTGAGGAGTCTTGCGTATCAAGGAAGTTGAGAAAAGTGCCACAAGCCAAACACATAATAGTCAAGCCAACTGTTATGTCAGATGAACAAGTGAGCAACGCACTTGTAAAAGTTTTAGCAGAGGTGGCAAGGTGAAATGTAGACAAGGCCACCACGATCAAAGTACTGCAAAAAGAGCTGGAGGCAAAGGATAAAGAAATAGCGCTCCTACGACAACATAAATACTTGACTCAAAAAAAGTATGATACTTTCGTAAGTATGGTGGAGGAAATTGGAGACTATGTGATGAAAGCATGCCCACATTTGGAGTTAAGGGTACCATAATATTTTCATTCAACAATGTACTATGTCAATACTTTGGTAAAAATGATATTAGAAGATGAAGCAGTTAGACTACCAAAACAAGTGAATGCTGAAGAGGACGCAGAAAGGGCTAAGGCAGCAGTAGCGCATAAAATTGTAGCATATGACGGCCTATTGCAAGCGCTCCAGGAATAATTGAAAAAGGTAGATCATGCCTTGAACATTTGCACAACCCTAAAAGTGCTAATTCAAATCAAGACAATGGATGAAGAAAACCAAGTGCACAAGGCAATGAAGGATGAGACCTTAGGCCATGCCGAAATATTAATAGTGCTGAAACAAAAGTGCGAGGCCTTAGCAGCAACACAACAACCGCACAAGGAGAGGTTGGATGAGTTGGGAAAACTCATTGCATGGAACATGGATGCATTACAAGAAGCGCATACTTCAATGACCACTGTTATGTTGGTATTAAAGAATGAGAAAGGTGATGTGACACAAGATGAACTGGAATCCATTGTTGTAAGTACAATAGAAAAAGTAGGTAATGCACTCACCAATTGCTAGACCTTAGAGACTGAGATAAGAGAAAAATATCCAGAGATGATACTTCATAATGAAATAGAAGATCCTGAAGCCTGAACAATTCTTTTATTCTTTTCAATTTTTTGTGTATGATTCATTCAACGTTATTTATTCAACAATTCTTTATTCAGTTTTGGACATAACTATTTTCAGGGTGACAATGAGATTAGTGTGGGGTAATGTTGATCAGAGAAAATACTTAGCAGAATTCACATAGAGATTTCATGTGGAAGAGTAGGCCAGATTCAAAGGCGCAGAAGGATAGGAAGAATCAACACGTGGAAGGGTGAGTTCAGTACTTATCCATTTTTGGAGCATAAAGTCTATTTCGAGAAGCTGGCGTGCGGAGCATACAATCAACACCAAGACTTGTGCACAATGCATCATCTATCTTTAGAGGATGGAATCAAAGCGCATTTGCATGAATATGATCCAAGAATATATTTAGCATTGTATTTAACTATCAGGGATCTATAGATAGCACACTTGCATGTGTGGCTATGATTGTAAATGGCATGTGGCTATTATTAGCATGAGACCTATTTCTGGAATAGTTAAGTGGTGAATGGCAAGTCCCCACCCTATATATATATATAAGTTGAATTACTTAGTTGAGATACATGTAGAGAGAGAGAGAACCAGAGTTAGAGATTCATGTGTGTATGGGACTGGATAATTATATCAGATCCATACGTGTAATGTTGCTATGGTTAATATATGAAGAATATTTTCCGAACCAAAGTGTCATTCTAAATGTTTTATCATTGCATCTTGTTGATTTATTTATGATTAATACTCAAGTGCATTCATTCATAGATCTGGTTCTATTATAATTGTGTGATGGTGGATTAGTTCCTAAGTGTATGTCTTTGTTACCTCATCATGCTAACATCCTGCTATAGTAACCCTAAAGAGGGACCTGGTACCTTTGCGTGTTTCAGGTGAGCGCTCAGCCTATGCTGAGTGATGTGCCAGTGCGACTAAGTTTTATCTATGAATTCTGTGCTACATCATTGTGACTACAAGAAGACAAAAAAAATGTCAACATCAGAAGTTACAAGTGGACCTCATCAGGATGAATACATGGGTGAATTAGAGAAAATACTAAGTGTATGTCTTTGTTACTTCATCATGCTAACATCTTACTATAGCAACCCTAAAGAGGAACCTGGTACCTTTGCATACTTTGGGTGAGCGCTCAGCCTATGCTGAGTGATGTGTCAGCACGACTAGGTTTTATCTATGAATTATAGATCCCTGATAGTTAACTACAGTGCTAAATCTATTCTTGGATCATCTTCATGAAAAAGTGTTTCGATTCCATCCTCTAAAGATAGATGATGCTTGGCATGCAAGTCTTGGTGCTGATTGTGTGCTCCGCATGCCAGCTTCTCGAAATAGACTTTATACTCCAAAAACAACTCAGTACTAAACTCACCCTTCCGCGTGCCAGTTGTTCCTATCCTTCCACACCTTTTAATCTAGACTACTCTTCCACGTGAACTCTCTGTGTGAATTCTTCTAAGTATTTTCTCTAATCAACACATGTATTCATCTTGATGAGGTCCACTTGTAAGTTCTGATGTTGACATCTGTTTTATCTTCTTGTAGTCACAATGATGCAGCCTAGAATTCACAGATAAAACCTAGTCACGCTGGCACATCACTCAACATAGGCTGAGCGCTCACCCGAAGCGTGCAAAGGTACCAGGTCCCTCTTTAGGGTTGTTGTAGCAGGATGTTAGCATGATGAAGTAACAAAGACATACACTTAGGAACTAATCCACCATCACACAGTTAACTTATGGTGAATTTGAAATAAATCTATAGATCCCTGATAGTTAACTATAGTGCTAAATCTATTCTTGGAACACCTTCATGCAAAATCGTTGAGATTCCATCCTCTAAAGATCGATGATGTGTGGCGCGTAAGCCTTGGTGTTGATTGTGTGCTCCACACGCTATCTTCTCAAAATAAACTTTATGCTCTAAAAATGGCTAAGTATTGAACTCGCCCTTCCGCGCACCGGTTGTTCCTAGCCTTCTGTGCCTTTGAATCTGGCCTACTCTTCCACACGAACTCTCTGTGTGAATTCTACTAAGTATTTTCTCTGATCAACACACGCATTAATCCTACCCCTTGGATGCACATGCAAGAAATAAATCTTTGCATGTGAGTAAAATAGTTTCTTTATTTGCAATACTTTGTAAAAATAATTCACCCATGCATTCATCCTGATGAGGTCCACTTGTAAGTTCTAATGTTGACATCTGTTTTGTCTTCTTGTAATCACAATGAAGAATTACACTCTGAGCAAATATGATTTGATCATTTTCAAACCATCCCAATATGGGGACCACCTATGATGTGCGCTCACCTTGATTGCATAACTTAGCTAATAATAAACTTTTCTTGATGAGTAAGTTTTCTCCAATGCATGCAATCTATGTCTTGTAGCTGATGATGTGACATTTGTAACTTGACCCACTTGCTATGATAAATTTAGCACTTTAATCCTACCCCTAGATGCACATACAAGAAATAAATATTTTTGTGTGAGTAAAATAATTTCTTTATTTGCAATACTTTGCAAAAATAATTCACCCATGCATTCATCCTAATGAGGTCCACTTGTAAGTTTTGATGTTGACATTTGTTTTGTCTTCTTGTTTTTTAGCACTTTGAAAAACATAATCCTGTTCTCCAAAAGGTGCAACCCATGGTGTTTTTTCTTCTTGTTGTAAATATTGAATCCACATAAACTAATTATCAAGTGGAGAAGGGTTGAATATTTTCAATGTGATGAAAAATAGAGTGTGTTTTTAGCCACATTGAAAAATGCACGGTGTTTTTCAGCACTTTGAAAAATGCAATCTCATTCTCTAAAAGGTGCAACCCATAGTGATTTTACTTCTTTTTGTAAACATTGAATCCACATCAACCACTTATCAAGTGGAGAAGGGTTGAATATTTCAAAAGTAATGAAAAATAGAGTGTGTTTTTCACCCTGTTGAAAAACGCACGGTGTTTTTCAGCACTTTGAAAAACGCAATCCTGTTCTCTGAAACGTGTAACTCACAGTGATTTTTTTTCTAGTTATAAAAATTTACTTCACATCAACTAGTTATCAAGTGGATAGGGGTTGAATATTTCCAAAGCGATGAAAAACAGAGTGTGTTTTCCCTCACGTTGAAAAATGCACGGTGTTTTTTTAACACTTTGAAAAACGTAATCTTGTTCTCCAAAAGGTGCAACCCATGGTGCTTATGATTCTTGTTGTAAACATTGACTCCAAATCAAATATTTATCAGGTGGAGAAGGGTTGCATATTTCCAATGAGATGAAAAACATAGTGTGTTTTTTGCTACGTTGAAAAACACATGGTGTTTTTCAGCACTTTGAAAAACGCAATCCCATTCTCTAAGAGGTGGAACTCGTGGTGTTTTCCCTTCTTGTTGTAAACATTGAATCCACATCAACTACTTATCAGGTGGAGAAGGGTTGAATATTTCCAATGTGATGAAAAATAGAGCGTGTTTTTCGCCAAGTTTAAAAACGCGCGGTGTTTTTCAGCACTTTGAATAACGCAATCTCGTTCTCCAAAAGGTGTAACCTACGGTGTTTTTCCTTCTTGTTGTAAAAATAGACTCCACATCAAGTACTTATCAGGTGGATAATGGTTGAATATTTCAAAAGTGATGAAAAACATAGTATATTTTTCACCACGTTGAAAAATGCACGGTGTTTTTCAACACTTTGAAAAACACAATCACATTCTCCAAAAGGTGTAACATGCGGTGCTTTACTTCTTGTTGTAAAAATTGACTCCAAATAAAATACTTATCATGTGGATAGGGGTTGAATATTTCCAAAGCGATGAAAAACAAAGTGTGTTTTCTATAATGTTGAAAAATACACGGTGTTTTTTAACACTTTGAAAAATGCAATCCCGTTCTCCAAAAGGTGCAACCCGTGGTGATTTTACTTCTTGTTGTAAACATTGACTCTAAATCAACTACTTATCAGGTAGATAAGGGTTGAATATTTCCAATGTGATGAAAAATAGAGTGTTTTTCACCGTGTTGAAAAACACGTGGTATTTTCCAGCACTTTGCAAAATGTAATCCTGTTCTCCAAAAGATGCGACCCGTGGTGATTTTCCTTCTTTTTGTAAACATTAAATCCACATTAAATACTTAGCAAGTGGGGAAGGGTTGAATATTTTCAATGTAATGAAAAAAAAAGTGTGTTTTTCGCCACGTTGAAAAATGCAAGGTGTTTTTTAGCACTTTGAAAAACACAATCATGTTCTCTAAAAGGTGCAACCTGTAGTGCTTTTCATTCTTATTGTAAACATTGACTCTACATAAAATACTTATCAGGTGGAGAAGGGTTGAATATTTCCAATGCGATGATAAACAAAGTGTGTTTTTCGCGACGTTGAAAAACGCATGGTGTTTTTTAGCACTTTGAAAAACGTAATCCCGTTCTCAAAAAGGTGCAACCCGCAGTGCTTTTCCTTCTAGTTGTAAACATTGAATGCACATAAAATAATTATTAGGTGGAGAAGGGTTAAATATTTCCAAAGCGATGAAAAATAGAGTGTTTTTCGCCACGTTGAAAAACGCATAGTATTTTTTAGCACTTTGAAAAATGCAATCCCATTCTCCAAAAGGTGCAACTTGCTGTGCTTTTGCTTCTTGTTGTAAAAATTGACTCCACATCAACTACTTATCAGGTGGATAGGGGTTAAATATTTCCAATGTGATAGAAAATAGAGTGTGTTTTCTGCCACATTGAAAAATGCACGGTATTTTTCAGCACTTTGAAAAACGCAATCTCGTTCTCCAAAAGGTACAACCCACAGTGCTTTTACTTATTGTTGTAAACATTAAATCCACATAAAATACTTATCACGTAGAGAGGAGTTGAATATTTCCAATGTGATGAAAAACAGAGTGTGTTTTCCGCCACGTTGAAAAATGCATGGTGTTTTTTAGCACTTTGAAAAACGTAATCTCGTTCTCCAAAAGGTGCAACCCATGGTTCTTTTCCTTCTTATTGTAAACATTGAATCCACATCAACTACTTATCAGGTGGAGAGGGGTAAAAATTTTCTAAAGTGATGAAAAATAGATTGTGTTTTTCGCCACATTGAAAAATGCACGGTATTTTTCAGCACTTTGAAAAATACAATCCCTTCTCCAAAAGGTGCAACTTGTGGTGCTTTTACTTCTTGTTGTAAACATTGAATCCACATTAACTACTTATCAGGTGGAGAGGGGTAAAATATTTTCAACGCGATGAAAATCAGAGTGTGTTTTTCACCATGTTGAAAAATGCATGGTGTTTTTTAGCACTTTGAAAAACACAATCTCGTTCTCTAAAAGGTACAACTTGCGGTGCTTTTGCTTCTTGTTGTAAACATTGACTCCAGATCAACTACTTATTAGGTGGATAAGGGTTGAATTATATATGTGGGCTATAATATAGACATTACATATGTGGTCTATCTAAATTTTGAACACAAATTAAATAATAATTTTTACCGAAATAAAATTAATATAAATAAATATATCTTCATTTTAGAGAATACTAAATTTAGTTTGACTTATATCCATTAAATAAAAACAAAATCTTGAAAACATATGTACATTCTATCTTTTATATAAGTCAAACTAAATTAACATTATGTTATTATATACTTCTTAAATAAATAACAAACGATTATAATTAATAAAAAAGGAGAAAAATAGAACTACAGTTAATGAATCAGAATAATAATATTCAATGATGATAAAAAAAACATAACAGAAATGAAAAGATGACATCATATTGTTTTTAAAAGGAAATAAATGTGAAGTTAAATTATATGAGGCATCTACCCTCATAAGAGATAACGTTTGTAGATTTAAAATGCATCATTATATTATAATCAATAGTTTTTATATCAATGTGAGCACTACCAAAATATCACAAGTTCCACTCCTTTTTATTTAAACCCATGTGTGGAGCCCATATTACAATGGATACAATGTGAGAAAATCATAATATTATATAAACCTTTTATACATTTACACCAAATTTATAGTAACTGTAGCAAATACTAATTATCTCTTATAAGACTAGAGTTTAATAATGAATTGCATTGAAAAAACCAATATTATTCTTGCAAACTTCTCCTTGAAAACCAAAACATATTTTTGAAATGGAAAATTCTTTGCAATGAAAAGATGAGAAGTTAGACTTGAAGCAATGAAAAGAAATTTGTAGCCTTAATGAATGGTAACACACATTTAAACTAAGATCAAACCATTCATCAATATATACACAAGTTGAAAGAAAATTACATGACGATTTCAAACTTGCAGAGATTTAACAAGTCCCTCAATAGTATTTATTATTATGAATGACACTCGAATAATTGTTATAGTTTACTTGCTAAATTACCATTGTAATGTATATGCAGCATGAAAATTACATGCTTCAATGAGTACTTGAATTTTGAATACTCTATAATCTATAGATTAACTAGAAGTAACATTCACAATACTGACACATTATAAATCTTATTCCAATTTAAATCTTGCTATTTGAATTTCACACCTTCTAATATTTTATTATGTTTTTATGGTTTAATTATTATTTACTATTATAAAAACTAAAATATACGTTTAAACAACATATATTGATGTCAAAGGTCACATTGATAGTGTCATTTTATTAAAAAGTCATATTTTATGTCAAAGGTCACATGGATAGTCTTAGGTGTGAGCGACTCATAATTTTTTCTCTGTTCACGCCTTAGCCTGGATGTACATCTTCTTCCATAATTCTTTGTGACCTTCGTGTATTTTAACAATGGTATTGAAGCTTGCTACTTGATTTTTGAACACTTTTTTGTTCAATTCACATCTCATCTCCCAATTCTTAATTTATAATTCCAACTCTTTAACCTCAAGCTCCAACTCCATCTTCCTCGAGGAAGCATCTAGTAACTGGTCCAATAATTCCTTTTTTTAAAGTTTTAAATATTGTTGTCGAAGTCTTTCACGCTCGGTTTTATAAAAATTTTCCTTATTCATTGCAAGTTTCATTTCTATTTCCATACGAAATGATATGGACAACTCATATTCTTGTTCAACTCCTACATCTTCATTTGCAGGGATCTCTACAATCTTTCCGAACACATAAGTACTTACACTATAAAATTTTCCATAATCTTTTGGTTCTAGTACTGGTGAGGCCTTGCGCTTTCCAACCTTCTTTTGTCTTACCACCTAATTAAACATGTATTTCAAAAATTGATTAATATTTGTCAACATTCAAACATAATTGTTAATATTTGTCACCATTCAAACATAATTATGAAATATGTACAAAATTTTAGTAAACACATAAAATCCAAGTAGGCATACATGGAAGAAGAATGCAAGTATGTAACCATAAACCGCAAACTGTAATCCATAATACACAAGTTTTGAAAGCCAATTTGTGATTTATCTACATTAAATTACTATACACGACAAATCCAAGTAGGCATACACAGAATAAGAACGCAACTAAGTAATCATATACCATATACAGTAATCCACAATCCATAGTCACATTAATACATTAACCATATACATAATGACAACATCATTATTTATATAATAAATGGAATGTGACATAACAAGAATAAAAACCATCTAATGCGCGATAAACAAAACTACAAACCATATTCAATTTATCAAGAATCTAATACTAAATCGTAAATGTCAAACACATTAAAGTAACAACCTCATCACACATATATACACTTGTCTTCTAATCACACTAGTATTACTCTTCCTTATTCATCACATCGCATACCAGATACAACAATTCATATACATGATCTAAATAAAAATTTATGTGCACATCATAACATCAGCCGAAAAACAACCATATTAGAGTAAAATCACATACATATAATAATTATAATATAACCACATATCTTTATCCATCTCATCTATTGCATTGCAAAGACAAAATTCATTAAATAAAACTAAATTTTTGTACCACATAATCAATATCTACACATATATGTTAAATATAGAAGTAAAATATGTCAAATATGTAAGTGAAATATAAAAGTACAATAACACACTGATGTCAACTATATAAGTTCAACATGTGTTTAACAAGCATATTTTCATCTCAAAGGTTGTATGACTAATATATTCATTTGTTATCATTGTCTTTAGTGGGAGTGCCTGCTCTTTTTTCATAAATTACCGCATTGGCCTACATGTACATCTTCTTCCATACTTCCTTCTGATCTTCGTGTATTTTAAGAACATTATTAAAGTTTGCTACTTGATTTGCGAACACTTTTTTGTCTACTTCACGCATTGTCTCCCAATTCTTAATTTCCAGTTTTAACTCTTGAACGTTGAGCTCCAACTCCATCTTCTTTGAAGAAATTTCTCCTATTTCATCCAATATTTCTTTTTTTCGTAAAATATAAATTTTCCACTTCAAAGCTTTCACACTCGTTTTGATTCATTTTTGTCTTCTTTGTTACAAGTTTCATTTCTAAGTCCATACGAAATGATGGGGAATACTCATCTTCTTGTGTAGCACAGACATCTTTGTTTGTAGATCTCTTTGCATTCTTTTTGAAATCATACATGTCACTATCAAATGTTTCATAATCCATCGGTTCTTGCACTAGTGATGCCTTGCACTTTCCAACATTATTTTTTCTTGCCATCTAAATAAATCTATATTTAAACAATTGATTATTATCTGTTACCATTCAAACATAATTAGAAAGGATATAATGCACTTAACTTATACTTAAAAAAATATTATCATGGATGAAATATATACAAAACTTTCGTAAGCAAATCAAACCCAAGTACGCATACATGGATGAAGAACGCAACTATGTAACTATAAACCACAAACCATAATCCATAATACACAAAATTTGAAAACAAAATTGTGAATTATCTGCAATAAATTACTGAACACGTCAAACCCAAGCAGGCATACAAGGAAGAAGAACTCAACTATGTAACCACATACCATAAACCATAAAACACAATCCATGGTCACATTAATACATTAACCAAATACATAGTGACAACATCATCATTTATACAGTAAATGGAATGTCACATAACAAGAATAAAAACCATCTAATTAATTATAAATAGAACATAAATGGATAACTCTATGTAACCCATAACTACAAACCATATTCAATATATCAATAATGCAATAATAAATCGTAAACCTCAAACACATTAAAGTAACATCACCATCATATACACATATATACTAATATGATTACTCACAATCAATGTTATACCTAAAAAATTACATCTCCTTCGTTGCCTAGTGTTAGCAACCGACAATACTCCATTATAAAATCTAATACATTTCTTGTCATTTCTATGAACACAATTTGGCGTGATGCCAAGAATGGGTGGGGCATCCAATGTCTTTATCCGAGTATGACGCATTGTCTCAACCTGTACCACATCATCTTGAAAATCAACCATATACTAAATAAGTCAATGTAGATGAATGTCTCAATTAAACACATAATTAAATTAAATCATCCATCATATATACTTGCCTCTTCACGAGTGTCAAGTCTGATATCGCTGAGATCCCAAATAGAAAACCCTTTGACACACTCTTTCAAAGTGTTTGCAAGTGTATTAAGGTATGGCAATGGATCAGTGGGAACAATGGCCTCAGAAATAATCACTTTGATAGTAAATTTGGGGAGTGTGATTCCATGACACTTTGCATGTGGGCTACTATCACAAACAACTCCTCTCAAGACAAGCACATCATTTGACATTAACCTGACTTCGACCCCATCAGGAAAATCCTAGAATAACGACAATCTCAATTGCCTTAATAATTTTTTCTTAATTTTACAAAAAAAGAATACAGAAAATCAATTGAGAACATTTAATAACTTATTAGTCCAACTCCACCCTCTCTCATACTATCAGCAACAGTGTTTGTGCCCCTCTCCTTGTGTCTCCCCTCATCACCCTCTCTCTCCTTGACTGGAGAAGAAGTTGTAACTCTAGGATTTTTCATCTCCACCTCTCTAACCTCACGTGAAACTATATCTCTAATAAGATCGAGACCACATACTGATTGAGAAGGGGGCGTGTTATCGCAAACGTCCACCTAAAACAATTGAGTCATCAAGACAATTTAAATATCAACAACATAAGGCAACATACATTTTTCAAGTGCGTGTTAAGTGGTTTTTACCTTTCTCTATTTCACACTATGAATTGAGTCTCTTTGTCAGCATAGGATTTGACACAAGGGAATATCATAATCCTACACACATCTACAGTTAGTATATACAAAACAAAACAAAAAGTACATTCTATCCTTACTTACGAAAGACCAATAATTACTTATGTTATCATTCGTTGGGGGGTTAACATTTCTACTACTTGTTTCATCCTCTTCTCTAGCTTCCTGTTCATGAAAAAATATTAATTTTTTGATTTCCAACCAAACATAATATATTAAATATTATAATAATCTTAAATTTACCTTTGTTCCGATATTTGATTTTTTTCCTTCGCACTCTCAACCAATGTTCCTCTCTCACATTTCGCATCTCCATTGAATCATAGGTATGCTTTGCATCATCCACCTCCCTCTTTCCTTCCTGGCTCAACTCCTCGAATCGATATTTGCATTCTTTTTTGCAAACTCCATCGATAACCCTCCTCTGCTGCAAGTAGAATCATTGCCTGGGGACATAGTTCACATCTGCCTCCCTCTTTTGCACGTATGCCTTACTCCTATCTTGAGGGATAGGTGGTTTTTTTCCCATATGCTTACGGGCATCCTTATGAGGTTCCATGGAGGGAAGATTATGTTTTACTTGGCGATGTCGATTTAGTCTATGCAACTCAGAAAACCTAACATCCCCACTAACAACACATGATCCATGTTGGCAGACATAACGAATATAACCATTAACATATTCAATTCTAAACTCTACGGGTGGCTCACAGATATCTGAGCGAATGGGCTTGGAAGGACCATCTGACATATCCCCAACAAATGTTAGAGGATCATCTCCCTTTTCTACCTCTATGACACTTGCAAAACGTGTATGTGCCATGTGATGTGAAGGTGCTTGTATCTAGGGAGTCCAAGTGCATAACTATTAGCCCAACATAAAATATTAAGTATTTTGCGAAAGAATTAATGTTCACATATTCGAATATTACCATCATGGAATGTGAAGAAACCTATGTGAAAAGACATACATTTCATAATTGTTATCCCAACAAACGACATTAGCTATTTTTGTCAATTTTTGCACTTATGCAAAAAATGGGCAACTCAAAACTTCATTACGATGGATGGCATTGGTTAAGTGAATGTAAATAGGGGAATACATTACAATATTATTATGTTTTCAGTTGCAACAATTGATGATTACATGTAATTTTCATTTATGTGTGTTGTTACAAAATGTAACAAATCACATAGTCTACAATTCTATGTTTATCTTTAGCAAGAGAACACAAAATTCCTAAGGACGGAATCTATTAGCTTGATGAAGACAAGAATTAAAAAATAGGTGGACTGTTAATTTTTGAATAGCAATAGAAAGAGTTACAGATCACAGTAATTGGGAGTTCATTATTAAAGTTGTAGAAATTTTGAAGTTCTCTCCTTCATAATTAAGTACATCAAATTATGTTATTGATTTTTTTAGTTCATTATACAATCCATACATAAAACTAAAATGCAGAAAGAAGTACACAACTCAGTTCAAAAAATTGATATTTTATTCATAAAGGATTTAAATGTTTCCCGCACAAGCTATGGGATGTAACTTAAAATCAATTCATAACTACTAAAGTGGAAGGTACATGTGCATGAAAAGATGATTAAATGAGTAGGAAAAAACCCATCATTGCCTTGAGTTTCTTTCATCTCCGTTTTTGCACTTGCTAGCTTCAGACTTTACTTCATCTTCATCCTTGTCTATCTGAGTAGTAGTTATTGTACCTGGTAAACGGAAAAGAATTGACTATCACTCATGAGCTCAAGGTTTTAATCCATATTCTTGTACTATCTAATTTCATGCAAATGGATATCCTAACATCAGAAGGTATGAGTTACAGGCATAATATACATCAGATACAAATACATAATTGAAAAGATTAGTGTTCTACATCAGCGTATATGACTCCCAAAATCATTTTAAAAGAAGAAAGAGATAAAGGAAGAAACCTATGGAACATGAGAGAGGCAAAAAAGCCTAATATTTTCTAAATAGTTTATCTAAATGTGCAGGTACATGTAAGAAGAAGGAAATAAACACTAACTATTGTGTTTGCATATCAGAAGTATTACATTCTGTGATTTGAACCAGAAAAGTACATTTATTTCAGATTCAGACTAAATGCTGAATATACAAAGATGTACCTATACTAATCCATAAAAGAAATGCAAGTTTAGTGCTGCAGTTTCTAACAAATGGAATGCATATACAAAGTGCAGAGTCAAGGATACATATCCAAGATATCATCAAGATATGATACAGAAAACAAAGTACAAAACCATTAAGTATAGTTTTAGATGAAATAAAGTACACTTGTGTAGTACGGAAAATAAGATTACAGTCACTATCCCCATAGCTACTACCTACAAGAGAATATCATCATCACAACTAAATGATTTACACATAATGAGTATTCTTTAGGGACATAGTAATGAGAATGTACTGAAAAAATGCATAAGGGGTGAGTTCAGCTGATAGCAAAAGAATAAGCCAAGAATTTCCAGATAGTTAAAACATCAAGGAATACATCTTGTGTTGATCAAATAAAATTATGTCATATTGATCAAGATACGGAAAATAATATCAGAGTTGATAAAATCATAATCAAGTACAAATTATCTATCAAAGTACATCATCAAATCTAAATGATTTACACAGAACGAGTATTCTTAAAGCTCGAAATGAATTATGCAATAAGCATTAATCCAATATTAATGGAGTTGTGATTATAATGAGATTAGGATAAATCTTCAAGAAATAACAAGTTGAAGAAGAGCATGTAGTACAAGAACAAATTACTTCAGATACTAGTTTGCAACAACATAAACTACATATTCACATTCATAGATCATGAATTACCATGCACTAATATCAAATATTATTGTTCAAATTATCAATATAGATTTTAAGAGATTGGATCAGATAAAGAGTTATTTTCAAGTTCCAATGAACAAGAGGATGATCAATAATGGGGAAATCAACTAGCGGTGAAGTAAGGATTTTCTACAATGCTTAAAATCATTCAGAAGAATGCACAAGATTCATGATCATTACATGTGACATTTGAAAATATCAATTTCCAGACCACCGATTCTTGTCAATCACTCAAGTTTCTTAGCAAAGTAATTAATACTTATGATGAAAGCAATCTTGTTCAAGGTTATGGCAAGGTTCATCAGGACACATGAATCAATTATACTTTAAAGGATAATCATTATAATATGCAAGTCACTCATCAACAAAATATCAAGATAACAAGGTATGGAATGAGCTGATCAGGGCTGCCTTTTTCAGACATCAAAGTAGCAACAGTTCCATAGAAGTCCATAAAGATATCAATATTCAAATGAAATGGAAAGGAATATAACTTACAATCGTAAGATTACGAGATTTCAGAATCAAAATAAAATCATGCAACAGTCAAGGGCTTAATCAACTTGAAATAATGGTACTTCAATTGATTTATGGTACAAATAATGATTACAACCATGAATACAAAGATCAAACACATGTATCTACTGAAACATGATTTCATTTTAAAGAACTGAATAAGAAGTAATTGAGTTCCAAATGTTGCCATCATCACAGAATAAATAATGCAGAAATCAAAGTAACAAAGGATGTTCAACAATATAGACATACTCATAAGGAAAAGTGTGAAAAGATCCATAAATCAATACATTAGAAAAGGTCAATCTAACCATTGTAGACTAAATCATCAAGTTTCCAATGTACAAATGATCTTCTGAAAAATGAGAAATCATTGTCAAGTGAACATCCCTTAAAATAGTTTCAGGAGGCATAAAATAATGGAGCATGCTTTTCAAGTCAATGATTAAAATATGAAGTCACCATGCACAGAATATCAAGATAAAAGGATGGAATGGGCTACAGGGCTGCACTTTTATAAGCAAAAGACTAGATCAACAGTTTGGGTTCTAAATCATACAATCTCAAGATCATGGCCTAAATGCACAAAGAATAAGGAATTGTGAACTCACATACTTTCTCTTAGAATTTTTCCAGCAAGCTGGGATCAAGGTAAGCTAAAAGGTCAAATTGATGCATGGATATGAAGAAACCCAGCAGAAACCAAATAGCAACAAGTTCAACAAACCCAGATCTCATTTTCTTAAAGGTTCAACAAACACAGCAAGTAATTAGATGTCATGGGTATTTCCAGGAATCCCAAAACCTTTCTTTTCCTAATGTGTGTTACATGTATATAAGGCTCGAGTAAGAACATGAAGTTCAGACAATTATGCACAGCAAAGGATAATATCAGGTTACCAAAGCCAAGAAACAACAATACAATTTTATGTGAAAACAAGACTCAGGTATAAAGTTGAAAAGATTCTCATCAATCTGTAGAAATGGTGAATAATCATAGAATCAATGAAACTCCGGAAGGAACTCATTTTCATAAAGCCCATATCAGAAAGTGTATAGATATGAAGAAATGACGACAAGACTACACATATTTAAGGAAATCAAAATACGATGCATGTAAATGGGAAAAACGAATACCAAAAATGAGTTCAAGCTTGAAATTTCTTCAGGGATATCAAAATAACCAAGAACCAAGTCTATATGTATGCCATAAAGATGGGTTCACAGATTTTTAGAAAGCAATTTTGATTCACTTACAACATTGCAAGATACGAATGAAATTAAACAAAGTTCAGAGACCGAGTATGTACAAAGGACTCGATAAATGAAGGAAAACTCACCAAAAATCAACAATGATGATTGAAACCTCCAAAGGATCACAAATGCAGACCAAACTTCAAGTACCCAAATCAAAGTTAAAATATGAGGTTTCCAGAAGACACAAAAAAACAAAATGTTTCAAAGTTTCAGTACAGGAGGAGCAAAAACGACAAGAAAGAATTATTACAGTGCTCAAAGACAACCACAACCTTACCTCCTTCAATATCAGGTACTGTATCAGAGAAGAATGAGCTCAAAGTTTCCTCATAATGGTGGCCAATAGAGAATGACATCATAACCACAGTGAGCTTCAAACGGACGCCACAGACCCAACTCGAGTTCAAAAAAAAGATTAATGATGACAAACACAACCAAATATCTCATAATATCACAGAGGCTCGTGATGATGAAGGAACCAAGCTAAAAAAGGAAACAAAACATGCTTGAAGTAGAGCTCGAAAATGGCAGAAAACTCCCAAAGAATCTTGCATAGAACTCAGAATTGGAAAAATTATGCAAATACATGAAGTCACAGAGCTTCATGGGTCTCTAAAGTATGATAAATCAAGCTTCGAAAGAACACATCAATGGTGGTCTGGAACAGATTTGAAAGGGCTTCACCACTCAAAGAGCAAATACGAATGAGCAAAAGATAGGGTTTGTGTTGTTTTAACTCACCCAACTCAACCCTAGGGTAACCATAGCTACCAAAAGATCAACGACAAAGATCAAGATGTACAAGATCCGATGACGAGCAACAAAAACAACCAACTTCACCGTAGAGTTATTTAACCCTACTAAGGTTGTTAGAAAATCAATAACCATGTATCAAAAGGTACACAAGATCAAACGGTAAACATCAGATTGCCAACTCATCACAGGTTACCAAAACTCAACCATGGTCGGAAAGGGACATACGTGGCGGTAAATGAAGTAACCCTAAGTTTAGTCCATTGACATAATAATTCAAAGGGTCGAGTCATCGTCACGAGGCGGTTGGCCCCATGTTGTATAAAATTATTCGCATTGACTTATGAAAAGGGTCCCAAACTATAGTCCAACATCATAATGGAATGCCAACAACAATGATTACCAAAAAAGTAAAGTTTACTTTATAATCATCAAGTATTATTCAAAAAGCCGAAAGACACAAGTATATGCTTGTTAGCATTAATTCCACGTGGAGGAGTGAATGATATTCTAAAATCATTGTTTGACCTTAGCTAAGGCCTTATCCAAAGTATGCTATGAGGATCAAATGGGGAGCCAAGAATTTCAAATCAATCAAATATATGTCAAGTTCAATGGAGATCCCCATGAAATCAAGGTATGCACACATAATAGGTGGTCCCCACAGTGGGATGGTTTGAAAATGATCAAATCATATTTTCTCAGAGTGTAATTCTTCATTGTGACTACAAGAAGACAAAATAGATGTCAAGATCAAAACTTACAAGTGGAACTCATCATGATGAATGCATGCGTGAATTATTTTTGCAAAGTATTGAAAATAAAGAAATTTTTTTACTCACAAACAAAGATTTATTTCTTGCATGTGCATCCAAGGGTCAGGATTAAAGTGCTAAATTTATCATAGCAAGTGGGTCAAGTTACAGATGTCACATCATCAGCTACAAGACATAGATTACATGCATTGGAGAAAACTTACTCATCAAGCAAAGCTTATTATTAGCTATGTTATGAAATCAAGGTGTGCACACATCATAGGTGGTCCCCACAGTGGGATGGTTTGAAAATGATCAAATCATATTTTCTCAGAGTGTAATTCTTCATTGTGATTACAAGAAGACAAAACAGATGTCAACATTAGAACTTACAAGTGGACCTCATCAGGATGAATGTATGGGTGAATTATTTTTGCTAAGTACTGCAAATAAAAAAATTATTTTACTCACACACAAAGATTTATTTCTTGCATGTGCATCCAAGGAGCAAGATTAATGCATGTGTTGATAAGAGAAAATACTTAGTAGAATTCACACAGAGATTTCTCGTGGAAGAGTAGGCCAGATTCAAAGGCGAGGAAGGATAGGAACAACCAACACGTGGAAGGGTGAGTTCAGTACTTAGCCATTTTTGGAGCATAAAGTCTATTTTGAGAATCTGGTGTGCGGAGCACACAATCAACACCAAGACTTGTGCTCCATCCATCATCTATCTTTAGAGGATGGAATTGAAGCACTTTTACATGAAGATGATCCAAGATTAGATTTAGCATTGTAGTTAACTATCAGGGATCTATAGATTTATTTCAAATTCCCCATAAGTTAACTGTGGGATGGTGGATTAGTTCCTAAGTATATGTCTTTGTTACTTCATCATGCTAACATCCTGCTACAACAACCCTAAAGAGGGACCTGGTACCTTTGCGCACTTCAGGTGAGCACTCAGCCTATGCTGAGTGATGTGCTAGTGCGACTAGGTTTTATCTGTGAATTCTAGGCTGCATCATTGTGACTACAAGAAGACAAAACAAATGTCAACATCATAACTTTCAAGTGGACCTCATCAGGATGAATGCATTTATTGATCAAAGAAAAAACATAGCAGAATTCACACAGAGAGTTTGCGTGGAAGAGCAGGTCAGATTCAAAGGCGTGGAAGGATAGGAACAACTGGTGCATGGAAGGGCGAGTTCAGTACTTAGCCATTTTTGGAGCATAAAGTCTATTTCGAGAAGCTGGCGTGCGGAGCACACAATCAACACCAAGACTTGCACTCCACGCATCATCTATCTTTAGAGGATGGAATCGAAGCACTTTTGCATGAAGATGATCCAAGAATAGATTTAGCATTGTAGTTAACTATCAGGGATCTATAATTCACAGATAAAACCTGGTCACGCTGGCACATAACTCAGCATATGCTGAGCGCGCAAAGGTACCAGGTCCCTCTTTAGGGTTGTTGTAGCAGGATGTTAGCATGATGAAGTAACAAAGACATACACTTAGTATTTTCTCTAATTCACTCATGCATTCATCCTGATGAGGTCCACATGTAATTTCTGATGTTGACATTTGCTTTGTCTTCTTGTAGTCACAATGATGCAGCCTAGAATTCACAGATAAAACCTAGTCGCGCTGGCACATCACTCAGCATAGGTTGAGCGCTCACCTGAAGCGCACAAAGGTACCATGTCCCTCTTTAGGGTTGCTGTAGTAGGATTTTAGTGTGATGAAGTAACAAATACATACTGTTAGCCAAAATAAGCCTTTTTCTTATTTTTTGCTAACTCCTTTCATTCCTTCCCCCCTTGTGCCTTAGTCAGAATTTTCATTTTTTAGGCACTCAAAACCTTCTGGAAATGGCACCATTGGATAGAGCTCCTTCTCAGCTTTCCAGAAAGGTAAATTTTTCCTCCTAACTCCATGTATTTTTGAAGTTATGGCTTGGCAGAGATTTAATGGGAAATTTCCCTAGAAAGGCCCACCGACCAATCAGAAGCTACCACGTCGGCATCGGAGCATTGGGGGCGGGAGAATTTTTGGATTTTTACCAAGTATTGGCGCAATGGGAAATTTTCCCATGGGAGTCCCACCGGCCAATCAGGAAGTGCCACATCAGCAAAGGGATGGCGAGAAGCAGAGGAAACATGGAGAATTTTCTGAAGTGTTTGGCGAGGGTGCAAAGGGGAAATTTTGGCCCGTGGACCCGCCAACCAGTAAGATCGTGCCACGTGTCCTTGGACCAGCGGGGGTCAGAGGTGTGAAAGGATTTTTTGCCCTTTTCACCCAAGTTTGGAAAATTTCAAAAGGAAAGTCTACCCCCCAAAACCTGAGCCAATAGGATCATGCCACGTGTCCACATGGCGACCAAAATAGCAAGAAAGGCCTGCGATGAATCACATCATGCCACGTGGCCTCGGAGCTTCGGCCGGCAAAGAATTTTTAGAAAATTTTCCAAAGGCCGAAATGATGGAAAAGGAAGCAAGAAAGATTTCGTAACCAATCAAATCATGCCATGTGGCATCAGAGTGGTGAGGTGCAGGGTTTTTTGAGGAAATTTTCCAAAACAAAAAAAGGGGGAAAATTTTGAGTTTTCGGCCTGCCAACCCATTTTTGGCCCTGTTTTTCCCTAAATGTTCAGAGGGGCATAAATTTTGATCCAAAGCTCATTTTTTCACGTTATTTATATCATTGGAAAGCTTGTGAAATTATCTACATGATTCTAGGATCAATTTTGTTTTTTGGTGGGGTTTGGAGAGAGAAAATTGGAAAACGCCTTTGGCATATGGAAACTGACAGAAATGACATTTCAACCACCAATTTTAATGAGAAATGGCTCGCATTCTCTCCCAGCATGGTCTAAAACATTGGGAAGTGGATTTATAAGGGAACCCATGTTGTCTTCATGAATTTAGTTGGTGGTTGAAAGCTTTTTTCATGTTTTCCCACGTTTCTCTCTCTAGAGCTCATTTTTTGCATTGTAAAAGCCAGAATGGGCTCATTTTTTGAAGAAGCTAGACATTTTTCTTGCTCTACAACTCCTCTTTTCTTCCTCATCAGGTAGATGTGTGGATTTTTACCTTTTCATGTGACTACAACACCCCCTTTTTCCTCCTGGCCATTGTAATGTGTTGTATTAGACCTGGAATGATAATGTATGCTCTGTGATTGAATTTTCTCAATCCTTTCAGGTGTTTATCATTATCTCCTGATCCCTCGTTATATTTTGGCAATTTTTGCATGTTTTGTGTTGTATTTTCTTGTGGACTATGTATATTTTGTAGTAGCAGGTGTCTACTACTCCTTTGGTGCATCATCTTAATTAGACTAGGTTTATATTTTACATTTTCTCAACCCTGTCTCCTTGGAAAAGTTTGATTAAGTTATAGGTAAACCCTGTGTAGAATGTTATGCACACTTGAACAGAGGAGTTGAGGAACCATCCTCTAATCTGAAGGATATTTTCCAGTCCTTGCAATTCCCACACTTGTGTTAAAAGATCTAATGTTGTGCAATTACACTGGATGCTATATGTCAACTAGAAATATGATAGAACATCCAGAGGGTGCTGTTGATTTGCACTAACAGTTTTGACATGCCCGGTGGGACCTTAGAGGTCTTCATCTTCATTGCAACAAAATTGATGTGCCTTTGTTGCAAGTTTCTTGCTTAAAAGAGCCCTGAATTACACATCTGGCGAATCCAAAGAAGAAGAATCAACTAGTTTTAGCAGTCTAGACCTGAAAAACTCATGAGAAGAATCACCACAAGGTCAAGATTTGGAGAAGAAGAAGTGTTGTTTGAGTATCTGTAATTATCTCTAAGGAGAAGAGAAAGAGGGAGGAGAATTCAAAGGTCTCCATCTCCAGCAAATAGAACTCTATCAACTCCTCCACCTAGTAGACCTTTCATCCAATCAACAAGGGTTCTAAGGCCAGTTAGAATGGCACAACAAAACCCCTTATGTCAATTTCACTGGAAGCAGCCCACTTGCTTTCAATGCACAAAATCCAATCCTAGTTGCAACATTGAAGAACATTCCATACTTTACTAGGGAGAATCAGACCACTCCTGGTGATCATGTCAAAGATATTGCTAATATATGTGCAATCCATGAGATTAATGAGATGCAAATTGCTATCAAACTGCTAGCATCTTCATTCAAAGAGAAATCTCTGCAATGGTTCATAAGCCTTGTTCCAGGCTCTATCCAAAATTGGAACCAGTTATGTATAGCCCTCCATGAGCAGTTTGGAGAAAAGGGAGATAACTTGTCCCTTTTGGAACAATTGACAACTATCAAGAGAGCTCCCAATGAGCAGCTGACTAACTTCAACTTTAGATTTCAAAGGACTTGGGAGAGAATTCCAATGGCAGTAAGGCCAACAACAGAAAGTGCTTTTTTATATTACCTTAAAGCTTCAAATTCTAATAATTCTATGTTAATTCAATCCATGAAAGGCACAACTATCCCTGTTGCTTATGGTATTGTCATTAGGGCTGAAAATTGTTTGATTCAAGCTGGTAAGCTATCTCCTTGGCCTCCAATGCCATTGTATCCAAATTTAGAAAGTCCAAGCACTAGTCAAGCACCTAATTTAGCTCTTGTTCCCACTCCTAGAAATTAGAATTCAAATGAAGCTTCTACTTCATCTTCTAGTGCCTCAAATGAATTTCAAGAAGTCATGAAGCAATTGTAAAATTTAGGTAATGAGTTGGTTACACTCAAGAGGAAGCAAGCCCAAATTTTTAGACCTTCTTATTAGCCTCAAGGTCAGCGTAACAGGTAGCCATACTAGCCTCAAAGACCACCCAATCCAGTTGCAAATCAAAATCAAGCAAGGCCTCCTGCCAACAGACCATTTCAGCCCTATAATCCCAATGTTGCATCTACCTCTAAAGCACTAGTGCCAGTACAAAACAACATAGCTCACGAGTATGACTGGTGTTTCCCATGCAATGAACCTCACAACCAATCTATGTGCTTCAATGGTGCTCTAAATCAAGCCTTAATGGTAACAACAACTAGTGTAGAAGGTGAAGGGACTCAAGGAAATAACCAACAACATGAAACATCCAAGAAACAATCAGCTCCAAATGATACCACACTTGTAAATTGGTAGGCAGAAGATTTTGTGGCATGAATCAAATAATCTCTCAAAGTGTTGCAGTCAACACAAGGTCAAAAAGGATAAATTTGGGTGAAGGGCAGCCAGTGGCTCTAAGTGAGTCACAACCTTCTACCACTCCACAAACTGTTGGCAAACAAAATGTAGTTCCAAACATGCAAGGACAGCCCAAGCCAGCTACTAGACCAACTTAGATGCTAGTTATTTTTTCCCATGTGTAAGGGATGAATGTGCAAGCTAGAGGGTAGCAGAGAGATGCTTCATCTCCATTCAACATCATTGATTAGATGAAGAAGACAAATTTAAACATATGAATGTGGGAATCACTATCCATCCCAAGCCAAAGAGATTTGCTACAAGCCACCATGAAGGACTGGTCAACTTCAAATCAACAAGTGCAGATGCAAGAGAAGGTACTCACAAATGATGCCCAACCTAAAGAGAATCATGGAGAAAAACAAGGTAAAACGTTGAAGCCCCCTCCATTCTATGTTTCATTGATCATTGGGGACAAATTAGTACACAATTGCATGATTGATTCCGGGGCAAGTAGTTCAGTAATGCCCAAGCAAATAGTTGATCAGTTAGGACTCCAATATGGAGTCATTTCCAAAGGGGTAGTGCAATTGGATGGGACAGTAGTGACAACAGTAGGAGTGATTAAAAACTTGAGTCTTATTTTGCATGCATGCCCCAATATTGTTGTTCTGTAAGATTTCTCAGTGATAGATCTTCCACCACTCTTTGCCCTATGTTTGTCAAGGGATTTCACAGCTAAGATTGGAGGTTACTTATCTGCTAATTGGTCACACATGTTGTTCATAACAAGATATGGAACTAAAGCCACAATCAGATCTGAGCCTGTTGTAAATTTCCACATTGAGCCTCATGCTCGAAACCAAATCAATACTAACTGTTCAACATTTGATCAAGAGGATTATCCAAGCACTGATGAAGCTGACACCAAATTTGGAAGCATCCTAGATTTGACTCTTGATGAATGGGCAAGCAAGGTGCATGCTTTTGACCCTTATCAAGAAATAGAAGAATCTGAGCTAGGAGTCCTATTGCATACATGAAGAAAATCAGCCTATTCATAGCATCACTAAGCCAGACCACAAGGATGACAATGAGGTATGGCAGTTGTTTCTTTGATGGATCAAGGAGTAGACAAGGTGGTAAGAGGGGGAGCTATGCTTGTTTCACCTTAAGGAGTTAATTATTATTCAACTTTTAGATTTCAAATTTGCATGTTCTAATAACACTGCTGAATATGAAGCTTTGATACAAGGATTGCATTGGTCAATCAAGAGAGGAATAAAGAACTTGCAAGTCTTTGGTGATAATGAGAACTAATTGTCAACCAAGTTAAGGGGCAACATGCTACCAAGAATGATATACTCAAGTGCTACAAAAACTAAGGTGTGGGACCTCATTGAAGATTTTGAGGGCTTTAGTATCAAATCCATCCCTAGAAAAGAAAACCAAGCTGCTGACAGACTTGTAGCAGTTGGAGCAAGCCTTTGATGTTGTTGAAAGCATCAAGAAAGACAAAGTACAGCCAAGCATTCATGTGATTGTAAGGCCTTCGGTGCCAGACAATAATGTAAGTTGGCAAGTGTTTGAAAATGATCAACAAAATCATCCATTTCTTGCAAGAAGAGGCTGAGTTCTCAACTAAAAATCAGGAAAATTTAGAACAACAGTATGGTGATCATAGTGGTACAACTGAGAACCAACAAAACTACCAAAGGTACTTGTCACTTTGGAGTCCATTTTCAATCCTAATGACCAGTTTAGGAAGGAGAAAGCAAACATCCAAGTCAAGGGAGAAGATTTAGTGCCCATCTTGGTGGGAGAAGGAAAGTAACTCCAAATTGGTAAAGTGACAACTGAGCAAGAAATGTATGAGTTCATACAGCTTTTTCAAGAATTCCCTGATGTGTTTGCTTGGAGCTATGAAGATTTGAAAGGCTTCAATCCCAAGTTAGCTCAACACACTATTGAATTGGACCCCAAGTGCTAAACCCATTAGGCAAAAACAAAGGCTAGTCAATCCACACCATGGAGCCTCTCATGAGGAAAGAATTGAATAAGTTGATAGAGGCAAGTATCATATTTCCTATTAAGAATTCTAGTTGGGTAGCCAACTTGGTTCCGGTTAGAAAGAAGAGTGGAGAAATCAGATTGTGTGTTGACTTCAAAGATTTGAATATAACATATCTCAAGGATCATTACCCACTTCCTTCTATGGAGCATATTTTACAAGTTGTTGCTAAGCTCTGAAAGGTTTTCATTGCTTGATGGCTATTCAGGGTACAATAAGATCATGGTCAAGGAAGAGGATCAGTTCAAGACAACCTTCACAACCAAATGGGGGACTTATGCATATAGAAAAATTCCATTTGGGCTATCCAACGCTGGAGCTACATTCCAAAGGGCAATGGACATGGCATTCAAGGATTTGATTAACAAAATGGTGTTGATATATCTAGATGATATCACTTTTTTTCAAAAAATGCAGCAGACCATCTCTTTCATTTGAGACAAGTGTTCCAAAGGTGTGGAAAATTTGGGGTATCTTTGAATCCCAAAAAGTGTGTTTTTTTAGCTCATGAAGGAAAGCTCCTTGGCCACATTGTCTCCAAAGAAGGATTAGCAATTGATCTAGAAAGAGTTGAAGCCATAAGAGCACTGCCATTACCCCCCCCCCCCCCCCCCCCCCCCCAAGCCATAAGAAATCCCTTCAAAATTTTCTTGGGAAGGATAAATTTTGTTTGGCAGGTTTGTCTCAAATTTTGTAGCCCTAGTCAAGCCTATCACCAAGATGTTAAAGAAAAGCATCGGATTTCAAAAGGAAAGCAAAGGGAAAGGCAAGTTTTGAAGCAATCAAAGAAGCTATCTCACAAGCTCCAACCCTCATTAACCCAGATTTCTCCAAGGATTTCATCCTCTATGCATTTGGAGGTGATGATACTATTTCTGCAATTTTAGTACAGCACAACAAAGACAATGATGAGCAGCCAATTGCTTTCTTCAGCCAAATCCTGGAGGATTATGAGGTGATATATTCCTTCATTTAGAAGCATGTTCTTGTAGTGATTAGGAGCTTGAAGAAATTTAAGCGTCTAGTTTCAAACAACAAGGTTCAACTGTTGGTGTCTCAGGTGGGAGTTAAAGACTTCCTCCTCAATAAAGACCTAAATGAAAAGAGAGCACAGTGGATTACTTGTGTCATGGAATATTACATTGAGATCAAAGTCACCAAGTTGGTTAGAGAAAAAGGGTTGTGTGAGTAGCTGGTCTTGAAAAAACAAATGAAATCATACAATGAGAAAGAGGTTGTTTTGGCGTTGCAATACAACCATAAACAAGGGAACACTCAAGAAGAAAATGATGGTGTCCTCACTCCTTGCTGGACCCAAGACATAATGCACTTCCTACACACAGGCCTGTGCCCTCTAGAGATGAACAAAACCAAAAGGAGACAATTTAGATTGCAGGTTGTCCCATATGCCCTTGTTGATGGTGTTTTGTTCAAAAATGATGTGAATGGAGTACTGTTGAGATGCATTGGTACAAATCAAATTCATAGAGTGTTAGAAGAGTTCCATGGTGGATCAGTTGGGGGTCATTTTGCACCAAGAGTGACATCTCTCAAGATCATGAGGGTTGGATATTATTGGCCCAATATTTTCAGTGACTGTCATGCATGGATCAAGAGATGCAAGAATTGTGCATTCTTCACAGGTAAGGAGAGACTAGCCGCCCTTCCATTGCATCCAATTTCAGTTGACCAGCCATTCATGCAATGGGATTTGGACTTCATTGGAGTCATTAACCCAAATTCAAGCCAAGGGCATAAGTGGATTCTAACAGCAACAGATTACTTCACCAAGTGGACTGAGGCAGTGGCACTCAAGGACGCAAATGAATCTAGCATCCTAGACTTCTATGAAGGGATAGCAATCAGATTTGGTGTACCTGCTATAATAATATCAGATAATGCATTGGAATTCATTGGATCCAAGGTAGCTGAATGGACTGTCAAGAATGGGATCTACCTAAGCACTTCATCAAATTATTATCCTCAGGGTAATGGCCAAGCTGAATCTACAAACAAGAACTTGTTAAGGATCATCAAGAGGAATCTTGATGAAAATAAGAGGTCTTGGCATACTAAATTGAAATCAGCCTTGTGGGTTGATAGGATAACTCCCAAGAGATCTACAGGTAATTCTCCATTCAAGCTTATTTATGGAAGAGAGAAAATTTTTCCCATGTCACTTGAGTTGCCAACATTGAAACTCATGAAGCAGTTGGAGTTGTTGGAGTTCGGGCCCATGGAGGTTAGGTATGCAGAATTGATGGAGCTCCAAGAAATCAGAAATCATGCATCCCAAGCAATGGAGAAGGATCAAGCTTTGATCAAGAAGACTTTTGATAGAAAGGCCAAGGATAGATCTTTCCAAGTTGGGGATCTAGTGTTAAAATGGGATGCAGATAGAGAAAAGCCAAGGAGGCATTCAAAATTTGATGCCATTTGGAGTGGCCCCTACATGGTCACAAAGTGTAAGGACAACAATGCCTTCCAATTGTCTACATTGGATGGTGAAAAATTACAGATTCCAGTCAATGGAATTCATCTGAAGCATTGCTACTGAAGGAAATTCTCCACCTTGTACATATTAGCTTAGGTTTTCATTCCTCCAAGTGCTTATGCACGTTGTTTTGTTGTAGTTTATCTTTACTTTCCCTAAGTGCTTTGGCACAAGCTTGTTGTTCTAGGAAATGTATTTTGTAGGCCTTGCTCCAAATCAGATGGTGTTCTACCCTCCATCTTCCTCCTTGCATTGTTATAATCAATTGGGGTACCAAGCAGAGAATTTGATGACTCCATGTCCAATGGATTGATTCAGGAAATTGGTAACTTCATCCAGCAGGCAAATGACCCCTCTGAGTCACCAAAATTGTTATCCAAAATAAGCCCCTTGCTTGTTTTTTGGCTAACTCCCTTCATTCCTTCCTCCCTTGTGCCTCAGTTAGAATTTTTTATTTTTCAGGCACTCAAAACCTTCTGGAAATGGTACCATTGGATAGGGCTCCTTCTCAATTTTCTAGAAAGGTAATTTTTTCCTCCTAACTCAATGTATTTTTGAATTTATAGCTCGATAGAGTTTTTGTGGGAAATTTTCCCTAGAAAGGCCCGCCAGCCAATCAGAAGCTACCACGTTGGCATTGGAGTGGTGGGGGGGGGGCAGAGGCAACTTTTGAAAATTTTACTGAAGTGTTTGACGCAATGGGCACAAATGTGTGCCATGGGAGTCCCGCCAGCCAATCAAGAAGCGCCACATCAGCAAAGGGATGGCTGGAGGTAGAGGAAACATGGAGAATTTTCCAAAGTGTTTCGCGGGGGCGCAAAGTTCGTAAAATTTCGAAAATGAAATCCTGCCCCCCAGTAAGATCGCAGCCACGTAAGATCATTGGACCAGCGGGATGTCCACAGGTGCGACAAAAAATAGAAGGCTTTTTCGCCCACAGTTTGGAAGAATTTCAAGGAGCAGGAAAGGCCTGCATCCAGATAGGACCTGCGCCACGTAGTCCATTTCAGGGAAGATGGTCAAAATGACGACGGAAAATTTGAGAGAAAAGGCTCGCGACGAATCACATCACACCACGTGTCCTTGGAGTTTCGGGCCAAAGGAGAATTTTTGGAAAATTTTCCAAAGGTCGAAAAGATGGAAGATGAGGCGGGGAAGATTCCGTAACCGATCAAAATCATGCCACGTGGCATCAGAGTGGGGGGGCGTAGGAGATTTTTGGGGAAATTTTCCCAAATGCAAAAAGTGGGAAAATTTCGAGTTTTCGGCCCGCCAACCCATTTTTGGCCCTGTTTTGCACCGTAAATGTTCAGAGGGGTATAACTTTCGATCAAGAAGCTCAATTTTTCATGTTCTTTATATCGTTGGAAAGATGATGAAATTCTCTACACAATTCTAGGGCTCAATTTTGTGTTTTGGTGGGATTTGGAGAGATAAATGTTGAAAACACCACTGGCATGTGGAAATCGATAGAAATGACTTTTCAACCACCATTTTTAATGAGGAATGGCTCGCATTCTCTCTCAGCATGTTCTAAAACATTGGGAAGTGGATTTGTAAGGGAACCCATGCTTATGAATTTTTTGGGTGGTTGAAAGCTCCTCTCATGTTTTCCCGCATTTCTCTCTCCTAAGCTTGAATTTGCATTGTAAAAGCTAGAATGGGCTCATTTTTGAAGAAGTTAGACATTTTTCTTTCTTTGTAACTCCTCTTTTCTTCCTCATCAGGTAGATTTGTGGAGTTTTTACCTTTTTCATACAACTACAACACCCCCTTTTGCCTCCTGGCCATTGTAATGCACTGTATGAGACCTGGAATGATAATGTATGCTCTGTGATTGAATTTTCTCAATCCTTTCATGTGTTTATCATTGTCTCTTAATCCCTCATTACATTTTGGCAATCTTTGCATGTTTTGTGTTGTATTTTCCTATGTGAATTGTGTATATCTTGCAGTAGCAAGTGTCTACTACTCCTTTGGTGCATCACCTTAATTAGACTAGGTTTATATTTTGCATTTTCTCAACCCTGTCTCCTTGGCAAAGTCTAATTAAGTTATAGGTAAACCCTTTACAAAATGTTGTGCACACTTGAACAGAGGAGTTGAAGAACTAGCCTTTAATATAGAGGATCTTTTCCAATCCCTGCAATTCCCACACTTGTGTGAAAAGATCCAATGTTGTGCAATCACACTGGATGCTAAAATGTCAACTAGAAATCTAATAGAACATCTAGAGGGTGTTGCTGATTTGCACTAACACATACACTTAGGAACTAATCCACCATCACACAGTTATAACAGAACCAGATCTATGAATGAATGTGCTTAAGTATTAATCATAAATGAATCAACAGTATGCAATGATAAAACATTTAGAATGGCACTTTGGTTTGGCCAATATTCTTCATATGTTAACCATAGCAACAGTACATAAGCTTCATACAATAATAATAGTCATGCGTGCATGGATCTGATACAATTATCTAGTCCCATACATACATGAATCTCTAAGTCTGGTTCTCTCTCTCTCTCTCTCTACATGTATCCCAAGATGTTAGATGAAAACTCAAATATTCTATTTGCTGATGATTTCCACAAACAAATTCAAGAATCAATCCAACACAAACCAACTTCCGTCTTCAATCTGGAAATCATTGATAAGTTCGTAAAGATTGAGCATGTTTTGTAATCATTAAGGAAACTCAGTAAGAGGTTGAAGAAACTCCCTGGTAATGCAAATGATACTCAAGAAACTTGTGAAGTCCTGAGTGACAATTCTAATATGCCAGAAGAAGCTGAGATGCAGGTTATAATCCAAAAATTCTAGGAATTTCAGGACATGCAGGCTTCATTGGAGGAAGATAAAGATGTTGAAACGGAACAAGCAAAATATTACATGTCATTTTCATTTTTGTTTCGTCATGTAGGAAGCAAATTTTGACTTGGTCTTCTATGTGAGAGTCAAGTAAAATAAGATTATGGTTAAATAACTATTTTCTAGGATATATCCTATTTTATCTCTGCTCTTTCTATTATAAATATGGAATGTTTATGTATTCGAAAGGGAGAGATTTTTGATCGAGAAAATTATTGTGAAGAAGAAGAAAAACTTGTATTTTCTTTTTAATCATTGAAGAATAGAAACATGTGTTATTTTGCAAACTTTGTATTGTGGGATTCATCTATCTTGAGAGATTGTTCTTATGTCCAAGATCTTAAGTTATTCTTTGCTTAGTTTTCTTGATTATTTTAATCATTTCCAACATTACACCCATTATCCAAAACTTGTATAAGTATTTCTTGATATGTGTTTTCTTGAAATAAAATACGTTCCTCTCATTTTCTTCCCGCTTTGTTTCTTCTATAAATAATTTTCATTTCTAATCCATTTTGTTTCCACAACAGTAATATCTCCATCTCATGTTGATACAAATTTTGGGATTGTATCCCAACCCCAATGGTTAGAATAGTGCGAATATTGTATATATTATTTCTATTGTGTTTTAGATTAGTAATAAACATGCAGCCTCACCTGTCTTTGAGGAGGGATTTAATCCCATGTGCTATGGTTGAACCTCATATTTTGGCCTGAAAAAATATCCAACCAACAGTTTTTGGCAATGAATGCATGTATTGATCAACATTAGAACTTACAAGTGGACCTCATCAGGATGAATGCATGTGTTGATCAGAGAAAATACTTAGCAGAATTCACACAGAGAGTTCACATGGAAGAGCAGGCCAGATTCAAAGGCGCAGAAGGATAGGACCTGGTACCTTTGTGCACTTCGGGTGAGTGCTCAGCCTATGCTGAGTGATGTGCTAGTGCGACTAGGTTTTATCTGTGAATTCTAGGCTACATCATTGTGACTACAAGAAGACAAAATATATGTCAACATTATAACTTACAAGTGGACCTCATCATGATGAATGCATTGGTGAATTAGAGAAAATACTAAGTGTGTCTTTGTTACTTCATCATGCTAAAATCCTGCTATAGCAACCCTAAAGAGGGACCTGGTACCTTTGCGCGCTTCGGGTGAGCGCTCAGCCTATGATGAGTGATGTGCCAGCGTGACTAGGTTTTATCCGTGAATTTTCGGCTACATCATTGTGACTACAAGAAGATAAAATAGATGTCAACATCAGAACTTACAAGTGGACCTCATCGGGATGAATGCATGGGTGAATTATTTTTGCAAAGTATTGCAAATAAAGAAAGTATTTTACTCACACACAAAGATTTATTTCTTGCATGTGCATCCAAGGGGCGGGATTAAAGTGCTAAATTTATCATAGCAAGTGGGTCAAGCTGTAGATGTCACATCATCAGCTATAATACAGAGATTGCATGCATTGGAGAAAACTTACTCATCAAACAAAGCTTATTATTAGCTAAGTTATTCATCCAACCTTGTTAAAAATAGAACAGTCAACTACAGTTTGACTGAGTTGTAATTTTGTAACCAAGGCTATTAATGCCTCATTGTATTAGCATGCTTATTTGTATTCTTTTATTTATTCATGATAAAGGATAAAAATAGGATGCATGGGCGAGTACAAATTTTAGTCTATTTTTAGGAAGGGTGGGATGAATAAACTTGCTATATATTGTGTGCAATTGCAAAGCAGGAAGAGGGACTTTTTGGGCACAAGAGTGCTGAAGCAGATTTTGCCAGTTTTTCCCCTTTCAAGGAGAATTGATTCTTACCTTTCCAATTATCTGTAGTGGTGTGTATATCTTATTAATCCTTTTGAATGTCAAATTCCCTGGTTAATCATCTTACCTTGTTGCAAATTTAGTAATTTTTGCATAATATTAGTGTGCATGTTTTTCTTGTTGTATCGTTGTGAGCCTTTCCCTCAACACACCAAGTGTTTTGCCTTGATATTCTACTGAAAACTATTAGTTTGTGCATCCAAAATCCATTCTTAAATTAATTGTGCATGTACTAAGTCAAAGCCCTCAACAAGTTTGGTGTATCACCCTAGTTTTTCAATTCATTTACAGTCATCTTTTACCCTTAAACCCCCTGAAAATTAGTTTAGGATACATCAAAAAGGAACCGGCATTGATACTAGAGACTTGCCTCAAAATAGATATACCCATAGACTTGAGGTGTTTCCATTATATCTACGAAAGAGAGAGATCCATAGCAAGCTTAGAACACCTACGGTCATCTCTCTATAGGGTGCACTTTCGAGAGATAATAGGTACATTGCTACAACAAATAATTAATGTTCACAAAGTTATATATTACCTTCTCATTATTTGTCTTCCCTAAAAACATAAGAACTGATTGTGAACATGGATCGACCCATGTCATCGAGCTTCCGCATGTTTCGTTCATGTGTGTTGTCATAACCATCATTGAAGTGACACATTGTAAAACAAGTTAAACTGAAACAAATGGTGCATGAACTTATTTATTCGTATTTTGAATTCATATTGAGAAAATAGTGCATAGTAAATGATTTGTGATGAAATTAGCAACACACATTATTTTTCTAAATTGGATACTCGACTCTAGATGTTTCCGAAGTAAACATGAAATGTGAATTGCAAGTGTGTTAACATACAAGATATGATAAAGCATGATGTATCCAAAATGCCTGGTTCATCAACCAACACTATATGATGTATCATCATATTATCCACAAAATATATAATATATACGCTGGAGAAAAATGACATAATATTAGTTATTCACAATCTAATAAATAATGTATGTCTACCATTACGCAAAAAGGAAATATAGTGTGTACATATATCATATTGAAATTTCTTCCATGGTAAGTGCTAGCAAAGCTACCACTTCTTGGTTTATAGTGTCCCTAGACACTTGACATGCATCTAACCTACCTCTGTTAACTTTCACATGCACGTATGAACATTTCACAAAGTAAGATACACTCTCTAGTGCTTAAACTCGAAGAATTGAAAGATTTACATTGTTACATTGGTATACACAAGTCATTTGTTTCATAACAAGCATATCATGAGAAAACACACAAATGTTCCGAACATCGTGGTGTATTGCTTCCTCAAGACCCAATATCAAGGCCCTATACTCAGCCTTGTGGAAGGTCATAGTGGCATTTCTGACAATTGTAGCTCTTTCTACTATCTTGCTTCTATCATGGTCGTGTAATATGAACGATAAACATGTAAGATTTTTGGAGGTATTCGACACTCCATGAATTTCCAATCTCCAAATGGCAACCATGTTTACCTTTACAATGTACAAAAATATATCGTAAGCAAACAATAAAAAAAATAGAATGAACACTTCAAATTTGACTTTTTCAATACAAACATCTGCAATTTAACATATGACAAGGCCCTACAACATTTGATGCTAAGTTCGTTCATTAATAATGATTTCTTATTGGAAAGTCAATGTAATTAGTACTTTGTCTAGGGACATACACTCTAAATGAGGTAACGTCATGTGTTCGTGAACGACTTCTTTTAGGGAAATAATTTAAAATATTTTTAAAAAAATATGTTTTCCTATAATTATGAGTCTATAAATGCAATGGGTAAATATTAAATTAGAATAAATCACTTAATAAATTGATTAGTCTATTATGAATAGATATATTTATATCTATTTGCAATATCAATATCTATAAACATTTTATTAGGGTTAAAATGGGTGTAGAACAGTAAATAACATTTGATTAGTTTTCCAAACCAAATAAATAAATAAATATCTAGTGCATAGGGTTTAGATTTATCATGTTCTTGGGAAGTGACAAGAAGATGATCATCCAAATCTTGTAGTACAATTGATTTTTATGAGACACAGGAAAACTAGAAAACTTACATTTATCAGAACCAATAAGTGTATACTGTACACTTGAAATTTCAAGCATACCTAAACCATACACTTAACATTCCAAGTAATATTGTGCACTTTAATTCAAAATATGTTATTATGATTAGATTTTCCAAAGACTCTCTCAAGTTTGTAAAACTTCATTACAATCTATGGTAACATGTACTTCTATAGCTTTCTCTAAATGGGATGTTGAAGTTTAAACCATAAGGAAATAATAATATGGTTTGGGGTTTTCATTTTATCAAATATACTAATCTTTCTTGATATTTAACAAGTACATCAATAGCATATAGTAATGCGAACGACATTCCAATAATTGTTATAGTTTATTCACTACAAAACCATTGTAATGTATATCTAGTATTAAAATTACATGCTTCAATGAGTACCTGAATTCTCTAGAATTAACTCATTTTCAAACAATATTGATTTTATATATTATGTAGATTAAGTAGGGTACATGTGCATTTCTAGATGATTTGAACTCATATTAGAACACTATTGACACACAAATAAACAAACTGATATATGACTATCAAAAAATGTGAATAAGGTAGACCAAGGGTCACATGGATAAATTTAGAAGAGAACGGGGAATCTATTCTCATAAACATGTAGTTTACCAAAACCTTTTGGACTTAAATTCCTTGTCAAGTGCATTGACCTAGCAAAAGACTTAAAACTACACAAGATAATTAATAAATAAATAAATAATCAAGGGGGGGCCTTATGAATACCATAAACGATTGGAAATGATATTTACACCAATATAATCTTAAATAGGACAAATGATCATAATCCATACTTAGTGAATTTGACATGAATATTTAAATATTTTTAGACCTTGTTAATTTTTCTTTTTTTAACTAGACTTCACTGATTGGTTTCAAATCGTTAATATGCATTTGGTACCTAAATACAATTATAACATAAATGAATTTTAATAATCTAAACTTGCTATAAAATATATAAACATTAGTAATTTTACAAATATAATCTGTAGAAACACATTTTAATACTACGGAAAACATATTTAATCCAATGCAAAACATATTTAATATTTAAGCTTGTGTGAATCAAGAATATATTTGAACAACAAAATGAAATATATTTAAGCTCGTGTGAATAAACATTTGAAAAAAATTAAATATTTATATAGGTATTTTTCAAACATGTCATAAGTTTTTTAGTACAAAACTTATAAAAGAAGTAACTATTTTTTTTGTTTTTAGCAACAAACTTGGAGTTGCTTCCATGTGCAATCTTTTTTGCACATTTTTTTGGATCTATCACCGGTAATATGACCGGAACTCCCATCTTCCTCAGATTATGGGGAGGCTCGTACTTTTGGGCTTCCTCCATCATGCCATTTAAGCTACACTGTATCTGCGTGAATGAGAATCTATAGTGCATAACTTAGACAAATAAATCACTGAAGTTTCCGGCAAATTGAGTCGGGATTTAACCATGTTTGTAATTTATGGGTTTGATGGTTTATTTTGGTGATGGTGATCTATGTAGACCACAAATGTGGACCTCTTGAAAGTTTCCTCTCTCTAAAATTTGGGAGTATTCAATGTTATTCCGATGGGATTCAGATGAATACAACTGTGTGTATTCAATTTCTCCAGAGAAAAGAGAAACTAAATACAACACCACCCATGCATACAAAAATATACAATTAACGTTAGTACGATAAATGAAAAATCTAATATGCGTCATCCAATATGATAAAATAACCACAACATCAGAAAGCTAATATCCATGAAAAATTAAAGTATCAATAAATGCCAACAGCTATCCTTCACTCAAGATGCACCCTCCCATAATATTACAACCATCCATTGCAAAAGGGACAGTTGCGATATTATGGGAGGGTGCATTTCTGAGTGAAGGGTCGACATGTGACTTTAAAAACCTCTGCTTAACATAGTATACCACTCAACTATCGATGTAGAATCACAAGGGGCAAGCCCCTTCATCACACAACGATAGTTGGGCGTATTGATGTGGCATCCTAAGGGCAAAGCCCCTTCAACACACACCGATTCCTATCTTTGCAGGGGCACTTGCCCCCATATGCCAAATTGAGATTCAGAGTATGATATCACATAATTTTTATAGCTTCAACTTACATCATAAAAAATATAACTAATAAACAATTTTCTATATACAAATTATATATGCACGTTACCATTATCTACAAATATAATTAATACAGAAAAATCAAACTTACTCTAATGTTATTCCATTTAACACAACTAAGTTCTCTCATTCATATTAAGAAATTACTAAACGTTTACAATTAATTATACTACGGAAAAAATTGAAACTATGTCTATTCAAAGATAAATTACCAAATCAAAACCAAAATAGTACACGAATAATAAAATTGGAATAATCACAATAAATAGATAACATCAAAAAATAAATAGCAATGCATTTACTCTCATATGTAATTTTTGAAGAATAAATACCAATGCATTTAGATAACATCAAAAAAAGAATATTTACATTTCAAAGCCATTTATTATGCCATCATACAAATAATAATGAAGCAACTTACAATTTTTTTTTAAAAAATTTAGGAATAACTTCAACTATAAAAACAACACAATCATCCATAATGTATGAGTTGAAATTTATATTCAAAATTAATTGAACGAACACGTAATAGTATCATAAAACATAAAACTTTGGGGGACCCTTGAAAAATTGTATCAATACTCAGTATATTTCCATGTGTACTCCCACGTATGTCATACACTTGATTCACAACCCTGATATCTTTTACAACCTCTTACAATGTTTTGTAGAACCTCATAGTGTTGTGTCATGTTATAACACTCGTGCCTTGTTTTTACATATGACAATAGTTGCCACTTAAATTCATAATAATTCTACACTTTTCATTTTCTTAATAGTATTTTCTTGTAATAAAATATGCAATTAGAGCACTCCGTGATACTCCCTTTTCAAAGCATATTCTTAGCATAACACATGTCAAAAGTAATTGTTACCTGGCTAGGAAGGTGAATATTCTTGTAGTCGATATCAATCATAATTGTTAGCTTATAATATATGTATGTATGTATGGACATATATATGTATTTATATGTATGTATTGTTACCACACTCTAGGGACCATCTATCAATCTTGATCAATAAGGCACTTATGTATACCAGAAAGGGAATGGTTACTATTCCTTAAGTATTAAACATTATATACTTTGTAGTTCTAGATACTTTCAGGGTAGCCACCCTTATGTATACCGGAAAGGAAATGGTTACCATTCCTTAAGTATTAAATGGCAAATACTTTGTAGTTCTATATACTTTCAAAGTAGCCTAGATAAATCAACAAGAACACAATCCTTAACCTTATCATTATCCTTATCCTTATCCAACAAGAAGATATTGTACTCTTAGCCTTATCCTTCCATTATCCACATGTGTAATTAATTTATTTATCATATTGAATAGAAGATTCATTCAAGCGCATATAAGTATTCCACATTTAAACGTGCTTGGTTAGCTAAATGATTTCATCTTTAGTACACATTCTACAATATATTACTCCTCTCTCAGCGTGGCATTGTCCATAATAGAATCGATTATGGGCACCATTATATAGTTAAAAAGGTGCAAAAGTGTGAGTGTGGAAACACCCAACCTTATTTTATTATATAGATTGAATGTGTTGAAAACTTGAAATCTCAAAATGGGATCAAAGTAGACTCACTTGAACATCGAGAAAGTGTAACGACCCGCAAATCACACACACGAACAACACGGTGAAATACAGGATAAATTTTCTTTTTTTGACTTTCTTTGACACAACATGTCGTCACAAGGTTACAACCAACACTAGGAACCACTTGTTACGGGGGAGACCACAAGGTCATCATGGAAATGTTCACACCTATCAAGGACAATGTACTCTTCTTTTGACAAGACAACATGGAAGTCCAATCCACATGACACACTCACAGCTGGGGCATCCCATGAGGAATTTTTGTTAAATTTTCTTGTTTACTAAAGTGTCTCTTAATTCTTAACTTACATTCTTATAAAATTTCATGTAATGATTCACACCATTCTTTTCACAAGGGAGAACTTCTTTATTTTCAATGGTTGACTAAATAGCTTAAGGCCAAGCTTTCTAAATTGGGATCATCAATTTGATGTCCAAATCTTTCTTATTCATTTGAATTTAGAACATTTTCCATTTCTTACAAGGATAATTAATCTTACTCAAGCCACTAACACATGCTCCACACCTCTGTTTCATAGGTGAAGGCATAAGTTCCGATTGAGTGGAAAGTACCGCTTAGGGTTCATAACAATAACCTTCTTGTCTAAGGATCAAATTTTGACCTTGCTTAAGAAATATCACCATGAATTAAGGCATGGGTTAACAGAACAGGACAACAAAATTTAGCTTCAGGGTCACATTGTTTACTATCAGTCTTTTATTGAGGTTAAGGGTTTATCTAGATTGGTTAAATGTTCCATCTAGACTTTACTTCATTAAGTTTGACAAAGGAGAACATTTCAAACGATAGAGAGAGATTTAAGGTTTAAATAATCAATTTCCCTCCTACTTATTAAATCCTATCATCTTCTAAAATCTAACCATTGCTTTCACCATGAGGTCATTTAAGATTTCACCATAAAAGGATAATGTTTATTAGCTTGGCTCGAATAAAAAATAATAATAATAAGTTACCATATTTCGTTACAGAAGATAGTTTCCTCTTGATTGTTCCAGGTCTCAAAGGTTATCAAGTAGATCACATCTACATACATATTCCTATATATAAATTTTTAGTTTAACTTTTATCAGGATTATCCAACTCACTTTATAGCGCTTACAAAATCATTGCTAATAAGCCTTAGGAGGATTTACAACTCAACATTTTAACTCAAGAGAAAATTTTAACAGTACTCGTTTGCGGAACCAAAACAAGGTTATATTAATTCATTCCAACATGATGCACAAATCAAAGGAACATACCACCTCTATGGAACCATGACTAGGGAGCAAGAGAGTAACAACATGGGACACGCCCCGCTACTATACTAAGGGTTAAAGTTCACTAGAATATCCCATAACCAAGTGGTAATCAAATTTCATCTTTCACATGATAACCAAACAAGCCAAAGTTTCAACAGTACAACAACAATACTCTACAATACATTTACTAGGCACTGACCCTTCTTCAAAAATGTCCAAAGGCCCTTTCCAAATTTTATAACATAATACACATTCGTATAAAGGAACATCATAACCAAGATTTATGCAATAATCTACAAGTCTTTCCATCATCTAACCACATAAGCCATCTGCAACAATTAATAACCTGAGTCAGTTTGCGAGAACTGAGAAAGATAAGACTATACATAGCAACAATAAGCTACTAGCTAACAATACCATGAAAGGAAACATTCTATTTCAGGAAATGGATCAAAGTTTTAACCACTAACAACCTTTTGAAACAAGATATAATTTTCAACATATCAACTAAGAAGAAAACCATAAGTTTTTAGTTATGATAATACCTCTAAAACTACAAAGTTTGACAACCAGATACGCAAGACTATGAAATTTAAATGATTAGACACAAGAGTTAAGAGTATTAGGATTTCAATTATGTGATCCCGTAGATTACGTGATTGAAATATAAGGTGTAACCCATCAATCCACATTCTCAAGGAGAAGTCAAAAGATTAAAACCAGACCCGATCTTAGCTGCCAAAAAGAATATAGTTTTGGAATCGTTCCGTAGGGCCATAGGCCTAATAGGCTATAAACGAACAAAGAGGGTAAAAACAAAGTTCCATCATGTAATCAAAAAGGTTTAAAGGATGAAAAAATTATATTCAAACCCACAACCATTATATCCTAGGTAATAAGTGACTTCATAGCTAAGAAGGATGAGTGGAAAGGACGGTAAGAATGTCCGGAATAGGTATTGCCTAACAGCTTATCTACTAAACATAACCAGGGCCGGAATAGCAACAAGCCTCATTAATACCCAAGTTGAGTAGGCAATCTAGCATTCTAAACACAACCTTGCAATTTTCGTAATACCTTAGATTTATAATCCTCCCGTTTTAGAGGAACATAGCCAAGAATCTAGACTTGGTTGAAATTTTCCGACATCAACTCACTTCCTAATATCATAACCGATGTATAAAAAGGAAAAGGTCTCTCAAATCTCCTTAATTTACATCACATCACTAAGTTTATGGTAACCTATGCAGTGATTAAACACATAATATACCATTGAAGATAGATATCCTCCAATAACGAACTTCTATAACGATGTAATTACAATTATTACATTCGACACATAAACAAACTATTCCATAGCTTCTTTTCCCTTTTTGGCAACAAAATGTATTCACGATCTTCCATCACAATCATTCTAAATTTTCAATGAAAGGTCACTCATCAAGAAGGAAGTACAAAACAAGTTTGAATAAATTAAGGAACTTCATGTTACCTTAAGCAGTTGATGAAAACCTTAACTTTCACGAACCGTGAAAGATATTACCTTAATCCATCAAGGCATTATGTCTATACGTGATTAAATCGATCACACAAGGAATCATCAACATACCATATCTTAACACCATAAAGGTCATTAATTTTATCAAATTTTACTCATAGAAAGAGTAGAATCAAAATGGGGTTCTATCAATAATTTATGCCCTTCTATCAACCCAGGACATATTTTCGGCCCAAAACTTCCTTCTTAACAAGTATATATATTGAACTTCTAATTTTCAAAAGCCCTAATAATTTTTACAATACACAAGGTGCATAATCACGCTTATCATAAAAATAGTAATAATAATTTAACTGTATGTTTTCCTCTAGGGAAACAACATAACAAGAAACCAATACTAGTCAATGCTGCAATGTTCTAGGGGCGATTACATACCCAGGTTCACAAAAGAAATAGCGACATTTTTGCAGAAGGAAGTAACTTTAAAATTATATATATTATATATATATATATATATATATATATATATTTCATATGATCAATCAAAGCATACACTGAGAACCTTTGTTTGTTTTATATATATAGATGGGTTGATCACGTCAACAAGAACAACCAACAGAGGCAAATCCAGAAGTAACTAACTGTTAACCATGTACTGAACGTAAATCCACAAAATCACAGATTTAAACCAATTTCTAGAAAGAAAAAAAGTTTCATTTCAAGAGGTTATTAGATACTAGCATATTATGTATATGGTTAGTCTATCTTGCCTGTTTTAATGCATCCACCAGTCGTGAACATCCATCAGGGACTGCTACACCCACACGCCTTCTGCTTTATCCTCTTCTTCACTGGTCTTTTCTTGCAATATACCACACCAGGATTCCCTTTTGAAGGCATGACTAGAAGAATGCAATAGGTGGCTGTCCAAACACTAGATTGCTTCAATGCAGCTGCTTTGGGGGTGAGAGTCGAACTACTTACCACTCAGCCCGAGAGCACTTGCGCTAGAAAGCTAAACACCGACCATGGTTTGAAGCTCGGAAAAAATACATAATGATTACATCACTCCTGGATCTGAAAGGCATCTACCGCATTGATACACAATCCTTTTCCTTCATCAGATTTGGGGACAACATCAAACTCTCGGTGCAAACATTGCAGCTGAAGCTTGTAAGGTGATGATAATTTCAACAGAGACCCTTATGCCTGCTAACTTAGTGACTTGTTGAAGGAGCTCATATAATAGCAGAGCAACTTGTGTTTCATGAATATTCTGATATGAAACAGACCGGCCTCTATGAGGTTCTCTTCCATAAGTTACATCGAACAACAAGTAAGATGTCAATAGAGAATATTTGTAAATAAATTTCATCAGGTCTGCTGGTAACACCCTCACTGTCACATAGTTGATTATGAAGATATAACTTAGTGCATGCTCTGGATCTAAAAAATATCCTGCTACCTTCATCTCCCAAGAAGTTTTCTTCAACATTGCATAGATCTTCTGTGCCTGTGGGTGTGATCTGTCACCAACACAAAAAGCATGCGCCATTTTATTGGCTTTAATCTAACTACACCAAGTTTCTTTTTAATTCCTCTATCCTTCATCGATCTCCTAAAAGCTCTTGCAAATAAAATTGTGCTTCATGAATATTCTAACATGATACAGATCCACGCCTAAGAGATTCTCTTCCATGCGTTATAGTGTAAAACAAGTAAAGTCTCAACAGAGAATCTCTGTAATAAATTTCATCGGGTCTCCTGGTAACACTCTCACTGTCACTTAATCGATTTTGATGAAAATATCTTAAAGAAGAGTCCCGAATTTGAGGATGCATTGATACTGAACAGATAACAGTGCAGTTGGACAGCCTGCTCATTGGAAGCACTTAAAACAGCTTTTGCCCCACTGAAATGCTCCTGTCGCCTGGCAATTTACTGTTACATGTTGTATGCTGTGGAGATCTGGCAGAACACACCTTTCAGCACCCACGAAAATGGAGGAAATGCGCCTTCCTCACTCGCTGAATCTCCACGCCCCTCCTCCATAAGGAACCAGACTCCAGAGGAGCTCATGCGGCCAGGAAGAAAGCTCGAACAAAAAAAAACAGACTAAAACCAAGCAACAGGGTCCCCAAAACAGGGGTTTCCTTCCCCCAAGACGCAGCAGACAAGGGCACCAGGAAGTCAAGGAAGGTGGAGCAGTCATAAAGGATACAGGTCAGAAGTAGTTGAAGGGTCGCTGGAAAAGACTGGTGGCCAACTGCCCCCCCCCCCCACTTGGCATTACATTGAGTACCTCCTAGGCTTATCCACTGTTTCAAATACAGCATGCGTATCATCGCTTGTACTGAAAATGAGTTGGACGAAACTCATGGACTACCCTAACCAAATAAAAAGGAAAATAATAAACTACATTATTACACCTTCAAAGGCAACAATATACAACTGGTATGTTGTTACCCTTACAAGGTTAAACTAATAAAAATATAGAGTCAACAGTCTCCCCTAGAACGCAAACACCCGTGATTGAAGAGCTTATCCCTAGAAATATGATTCAAAATGTGATTCAACAAAACATTTGAATAATAGCAAGCTGTGATAGTGAACCTGAAATTTTGAGCTTAGCTGCAGCATCAAATGATATCTGCAGTTCATCTTTGCCTTGATCATACTCAACATTTCCTTCAACTTCGACCTTGCAATTTCCAAATGTGAAGAATGATTTAGAGACGCTTTTTCCCATGACTCATGTAGATAACGTAGAGATGACATTACAGAAAGCTTGGTCACTTGATATGTTATCTAGAATAGGCTCAAACGTGAACCTATCCCGTGACATTGATAATAATCCTCAATGATTGCTAAAACTCCAAATATAACATGAAAATTCTCTTGTTTATCCTCCTTGGGAATATTGCTAAGGATATATATAATATTATGCGGTATTTCTATATTTGTTTTTCTTGGTTCAAGCCCTACAAACAACTCAAACACTTAGATATAATTTTACAATAAAGTACAAATTGATCTCCCACTCTCCGTTGAGTGATATCACCACACTACATATCAGAAATTTAATAATGGCTTATGTACTTGTCCCCTTATGAGTGAAGTGTGTTTACTACACTCTTGATATTATATGCTCAATCAATGCAACTATGAGTAATCAAATGTAACTAGGATAATCCTTCTCTTGGCACAAAATACTTTGCAACATGTAAATTTAGACTTTTATGTATTGCATATTAGATTTTAACTCATGGAATACTCTTAGAAGATTTAAGACGTGTATAGTCTTTGTGAGTAGTTATCTCTAAGGTGTGCCTTATATATAGTGTACGAAAATAAACTTTAAGGTTATTATTTATATATGAGACTCTTCATTGAAATTCCTACACAAGCCAAACCAAAAGTCACATCTAAGGTGACCTAATAAAAGTGACCAAATAGAGAAAAAGACCCTTTTTTCCCAAGAAGGATAGGTTTAAGCAAGGAGGAAGGTTTGCCTTTAAATCTAACATATATCACTAAACTTTTCCATATCTCAAACTAACCAATCATGAGCAAAGGGGAAGGATGTCTATAGAGGTAGACTAGGAATATTAAACAATTTGGAAGTGGTATTTAGAGTTTTAACATGACAAATAAAAGTGTCTATAGTGGTATAATGGAAATCGAAAGGGGAAATGTGTATCACAAAAGTTAAATATGTGCTTCTACTCCAAATTTTCTAAAAGGTGCAAAAAATGTTGTTTCTAATTGTCTCATACGAAAATAAGGTTATTAAACTCCTTACTTTAGATTTATCTCATGACATAATGGTAATACAAAGGGGAAATGTGTATCACAAGAGTCAAATGTTTTATTTAAAATAATAATTTTTAAAAAAGTAAATGAAGTAGACCTACAAAGCGAAGGGAGACTCCTTAAAAATCCTTAGTCTATAATAGTATCACCCAACCTATACCAAGAGGGGATTTCTAGAAAGGAAAGACAAATAAGTGGAGATTTATTACACATATGTATTTTTAAGTATACATGAATGTAGAACATACCCAGTATTCATGCTTTGCACCTTCAGATCTCATATGAATCCTGCTCCATCGTCCTCGTCCACGTCACACCCCATCCTCTACATCCATGTAAAGAATGGTATATATTTTACAAACCATTACATATATATATATATAAAATCTTTGTGCACTTCCATAACATCTAGATTTAATTATGTTGTAAACAATTAGTGAACTCAAATCATGATGGAATCTTGTAACTTATCCCAAACCCTAGTTTTAACTAGAAGGTTTTATGTTGATGTTTCTAATTCAAATTTAAAGATGATTTTTAACTACCACATACCCTCAATATTATTTTGACACTTTTATCCAATGTCTCATGATAGGTCATATCCTTTGGGTCTCTTTATATGGATTCCTAATTATCAAATCCACTTTTGCACATATATCAAGCATAATGTCTACTTTTTAAAATTCCTCTAGATTTTAATTACTTTTTATATGTTAAACAAAATCCCTTTTTGTTTGGCATATTTATTATCAGAATTATTTAAAAAAATAAATCATTTTTAGTGATTAGAGAATAATTAGAAACATATAAACATTTAAATAAACTCTTGGAGGTTTTTATTATAATACTTAGATTGTAAAATACCTGACATTATTATTTTTTAATTCACAGGTTGTTTTTATCAATAGTCATTTTACTAATTTTATAATGGGTTCTTTTTACTAAACATCACTCTTGGTCATATCTACTATAATATTATAACTATCAACATCTTATTTCTCATCAAAAGTATACTATTGATTGCAGGATAAATTATCCTTTGCGTACTCAAGGCTTGTTTGGAGCTTGAGTTCATTCAACTCCATCTGGAATGTAATGAAACTATCAATAAAGAATTTCTAAGAGAAAAAATCCTTCTTATTATAACGCGTAATAACATAGATTCAATTCTGAATGATTTAAATTTCTTTGGTGAAACTATAAACTTATCTTTCATTGTTGTAGGCCTTCCTCCAAGATGTGTAGTATGTTTTTCCTTGAGTATGTTCTACTAAATCCAACATCTAAGGATATCATTAATGAAGTCTTTCAAAATATATAGATCAATCCTAACACTCACCTTCCATATGGATCATATTGAGCTGCATTAATTTTTTTGCTGAAATTGCGATGATCCTTCTAAAAGTAATTCTAATGATGTTGCACCCGATGTTACTTATTTTTATTCTATCCAAACATATATAGAGAATGGTACTCATGAAAATATTGTTTCTATAGATAATGTTACAATGTAATATAAAATTAGTTGTGATATTCCTATTTGTGATACTTATACTCTATGTAGTAAAGAGGACATTACTTACACTCAACATATTTATCCTCTTATTATAACACACATTATAAGTGGTTCTCATAAACATAAAAGTGTTTTTCCATCCTCTGACTGCATTAAGCCTCTTTACGATTCCCGTATTGGGTAGCTCATCTTCTAACCCCTCTATTGAACACAAATATTTTCAAATAACTTCAAAAACATTCAACTAATCAAAGTTGGGTCTGTGCTAAGAGTTTCTGATAAATTGCTTCTATTTTTCAATACATGAGATAGACTCTGCATTGATGCTTTAGTTGTTCAAATAATGTGTAAAATGAGATACAAGGTTTTAAATCAATTTGGGGAAAATTGACTTATTTCTCATGTTTGTAGTGTGCCATTTTAGGAAACTATACATAACATGCTAGGAGGCAGTGAGGTGGTGTAAATAGAGCTCCAATTGAACGACAAGTTAGGGATGGCGAGTTAGGGGTTTCCACATACACGGTTCGCTAGAGATGGAGCCTACTAATAATGACACGACCATGTATGTAAGGGCAACACACAAAACATTTTAACATGCAGGGAGAAATAATTTTGTCAAACATTTTGCAGAGGAAGGTCACTCAACACATTTTGTCAAACAAATGCACGATATATAAATAACCCAAATAATATCAAAGTCTGTTATTAATGGATGGTGGGAGCAAACAAGGGTATGAACACTGGTAGAGGGGATGGGGGATTTGAAACTTACGGTGGCAAAACGGAGAGAAACGTGCTCTCTTATGCAACAGACTCCTCTGGCCCGTAAACAATATAATGATGGCTCCCTTTAGTGACGTACTCCTTCCTCCCTTCGGCTTCTTCCTCAAAAAAAAAAACACAAGGTTTCCACTGTGGTCTTGTTCTTTCCCTGGCCTTGTTATCTGCTTTCGTTTTGGGCTTCCCTCTCCTCGTTTCTTGATGCAAGATTGGTAATGATTCAAAGGAGGGGGTAAGATTCATTGGTGTGGAGAGAGTGGTGGCATAAACATTAATAATTCAAAATCAAACAGCTGACGTCCAGGTCACTTCCTCCACATCAATCTTCCTCCCCATCCACGTCAATGAAGCATCGGTTGTGTGGTCCCCACCACAGTTTCCAATGTGAAGGCAGGATTCCGGGTTGAGCATGTGGAATGGTCCATAAGAACCATAGCGGAAGGGGGCACCATACATAGGTGTGAATTGAATGGAGGGTAGGCAATAGCCACATCATAATGCATCTTCTGCTACGGACTTTTTGCAGTTAAACCTGGTGATGTGTCGTTCGCGTGGAGTGCAAGGAAACTCCGTAATGTGTTGTCTGTGTTGTTTTTTATGTTATTATGGTTAAACCACGAGTCATCTCTTCTCCTCCCTTCTCGGGTTTGAACCCGGATCCGCCATTGTTGCTCTCATAGCTGCTACCAAGAAAACTTAAAAGAATCTGAATAGAGATATACATATTCATCATCTGTATCGCTTGAATCTGAACTATTGCTGCCATTGCTGGAGAAAGACAAGATAATACAGAAAATAGAAATTCAGAAATTACTTTTACTCTTACATAACAGAGGTGTCCATAAGAGGAAGAAAAACAAAATACAAAGCATGAGAAACAGATTTGTATTATATTTCACAAATCTGATACAGTGAGACAAGAAATGATTGTATTTGCCAAAGAACAGAGCTGCCTGTGCTCTCTGTTTACACGCCTTCCTTCTTTCTTTGAAAAAACAGAGTATTCCTTCTTGTACAATGCAAAAATAAACAGAGTTTTTCTTATTTACAACACAGAAGCTTCCGGAATAAAAAAGAAGTGTTTAGATACATACGAAGGAAGTTAGGTGAAGGAATTTAAATGCGGTGGGTGGAGTGTTTTGACAGCAAAGGGCAGGGGAGATTAGGTAAGCCTACGTGGATGTCCACGTCTACCAACACTCCCCTTTAATCTTCACTGCCATATATGTCTGCTATTCCAATTCCTTCCCGGAGATGCTCAAAAACATGCTTTGCAAGTGGTTTTGTGAAGATGTCTGCTAATTGCTCTTTGGACTTGCAAAACTCAAGATGAATGTCACCATTGTTCACCAATTCACAAATAAAATGATATCTTGTGTCAATATGCTTGTTGCGTTTATGGAAGACATGTTTTTTAGATAAAGCAATTGCAGAATTATTATCACAATAAATTTCTGTAGGTTCTTCTTGTGGATGCTTCAAATCTGAAAGTACTCTTCTCATCCATATTGCTTGGCAAGCTGCTGATGTGGCTGCAACATATTCCGCTTCAGCTGATGAGAGTGTCACAATTGGTTGTTTTTTTGATGCCCAAGAGATAGCACCTGATCCAAGATGGAAAATGTTACCGGAAGTACTCTTCCTATCATCCAAGCTACCTCCCCAATCACTATCCGTATATCCAATCAGCTTGTAGTCATATGAAGCTGTATACAAAATCCCAAAGTTCTTTGTTCCAGCTATATACCTTAAAATTCTTTTTCCAGCCTTCCAATGTGATTCCTTAGGTTTGTCCATGAATCTAGAAATAAGACTAACCCCATGCATGATAACCGGTCTTGTGGCGGTTAGATATATAAGGCTGCCAACTAATCTTTTAAATAAAGTTGCATCAACACTAGGACTTTTGTCGTCCTTACTAAGTTTTAAACCCAGTGCAACTGGTGTAGGGGCTGCATTGACATTTGTCATCCTGAATCTTTTCAACAAGTCACTAGCATATTTTCTTTGACATATAAAAATTCCTTGATCACTTTGACTTACCTCTATTCCAAGAAAGTATCTCATGATCCCCAAATCAGTCATATCAAATTCACTTTCCATGGCTGCCTTGAATGATTTAATTGACATGTTACCTGTGAATATCAAATCATCTACATACAAGCAAACTATCAAGATTTCTCCTTCATCATTCACTTTGACATATAAAGTTGGTTCATTGCAACTCTTGCTGAACCCATTGTTTACAAAGTAAGAGTCTATCCTACATTACCAAGCTCTAGGAGCTTGCTTCAAACCACATAGTGCCTTTTTCAGTTTGTATACCTTATGTTCTTCTCCCAAAATTTGATAACCAGGTGGCTGTTTTATAGACACTTCTTCTTCTAAAATGCCATTCAAGAATGCTGATTTAACGTCCAATTGGTAAACCTTCCAATTATTTTGAGCTGCTATGGATAAAACCATCCTAATGGTATCCAATCTTGCCACTGGTGCAAATGTTTCATTGTAGTCTATGCCAGGTAGTTGTGTGAAGCCTTTAGCTGCTAGTCTTGCCTTGTGTTTCTCTACTTTTCCATCAGCATTATACTTTGTCTTGTAAACCCACTTAACTCCAATCACATCCTTGCCTTTAGGAAGCTCTACTAGCTCCCAAGTTTGTTTTTTCTCAATTGATTGAATTTCTTCATTCATGGCTGCAGTCCAATTGTCATCTTTAATGGCATCCTCAAAATAAATTGGATCAGCTTGTGTTAAGAATGCAAAATTAGAGCATAAATCATCATTTTCAGCCTCTTGTAATTCATCATAAATCTCTCTTATACTGCGTGACTTCTTTGAAGTGTTTATAGACCTTGATCTTAGTGATGCAAGTGTTGGATTAGAAGATTCGCTGCTGTTATTACTTGCTGGAGTAGTTGGATTTGGAGTGGTGGGTACCTTAGAAGGTGTTGAAGGAACATTTGCTTGAGTAGTAGAAGTCACAACTTGAGTTTCATTCTCCTCATTCTCTTGTGGAACACTAGCTGCAATTGTAGTTGTTTTGTCTATACTGCCATCCCACGCTTCTTCTTCAACAAAATTAACATCACGGCTTATTATGACCTTCTTTGTGATAGGATTATATAACTTATATGCCTTCGATTTTTCACTATATCCTACAAATATGCACTTCTCTCCTCTATCATCTAGTTTCTTTCTCAACTCTTGAGGTATCAAGGAGTATGCCACACATCCAAAGACCCTCAAATGTGCTATATTATGCTTCCTTTTGCTCCAAGCTTCTTCTGGTGTTTTATTTATCACTACTTTTGTTGGACATCTATTTAATATGTATACTGAACATGCAATAGCTTCAGCCCAATACTCATTTGGTAGGTGTTTTTCTTTTATCATACTTCATGCCATTTCCATAATTGTTCTATTTTTTCTCTCAGCTACTCCATTTTGTTGAGGAGTATATCTTGTTGTAAGTTGTTTCTTTATGCCATTTTCTTTACAAAAATTCTGAAAATCATTTGATATATATTCACCACCTCTATCGGTTCTCAATACTTTGATATAATGTCCACTTTCCTTTTCAACTTTTGCCTTGAACTCTTTAAAAACAAAAAATGCATCTGATTTGTGTTTTAAGAAATAAACCCAAAATTTCCTACTGAAGTCATCAATAAATGTCAAGAAATAAAGACTTCCACTTATGGATGGTGTTTGCATCGCTCCACAAAGATTTGAATGCACTATCTCAAGTGGATGTTTTGCCCTATAAGATTCCCCAACTGGAAATTTATGTCTATGTTGCTTTGCCAATATGCAACTCTCACACGTTGTTTTAAGTGGTTCTATTGGTGGCAACCCATAAACCATTCTTTTCTTATATAATAGTTGTAATCCTTTGAAATTTAAATGGCCAAATCTTAAATTCCATAGCCAAGGTTCATTTTTGTAAGAAGCTTTGAAGGCTAATTCAGCAACCTTTTGCAACTTGTGTGGCTCTAGGAATAGTTCACTTTGGATTCTAAGTGGAAACATCCTATTTTTTGTCATTTCAACTTTTGCAATCAGCCTATTGCTTGGTTTCTTGTCTAGAATCACACATTCACCATTTTCAAAGTATATTCTATATCCTTTTTGCACTATTTTCCCAATGCTTATGAGATTGTGTTGCAATCCAGGAACATAGTATACATCAGGGATATGCTTCTTCTCACCTTGTTTGGTTCTTATATTAATTGATCCTTTTCCCATGACTGATACTTGGTGATCATTACCCAATTTTACCTCTGATTTTACTGATTCATCAATTGTTGCAAACATCTCCTTACTCCCACTCATGTGATTGCTACAACCGCTATCTAGGAACCATACCTCTTTGGAACTCTCTTGTGCTAAATTGCATGTTATAAACATGGTGTTTTGCTCACTAGTGTTGGGCTGGTCCTCATTTGTGAAATGTGCCTTTTGCTTATTCATGTCATATTGTCTTTTTCTACATTCAGATGCAAAGTGCCCAAATCTATTACAATAATGACATTGAATATTGGACTTATCATACCTTTCTCCTTGATGATGGCTATGAGAGTGGCTGTTGCCTCTTCCTCTTGTTGATGTAGAATGGGTATGTTGGGCTTGATAGAAGTCTTTTGCTTTCAAGTTGTGTATTTTCTCTTCCTCCTCTTGGTGTAAAATGTCCTCTGCCTCTGCTGTAATTTGATCTCCCTCTTGTTCTGCCAAATAAAAGCTGAGCTTTGAATGCATTCTCCAATGATGATGCCCCTGACCGATTTAATCTTTGTTCATGTGCTAAGAGTGATCCCATTAATTCATCTACTGATAGTTGTGTAAGATCCTTGGATTCCTCAATGGCTACTACAACTGAATCAAATTTTATAGGCAAGCTTCTAAGTATTTTCTCTACACTTTTTTGATCTTCAAGAGTTTCTCCATAAGATCTAATTTGATTAACTATTGTCATTGCATGAGTGAAGAATGAATCTATTGAATCTGAATCCTTCATTTGTAGATTTTCAAAATCCCTTCTAAGCATTTGTAATTTCGCTGTTTTTACCTTGCTTTTTCCTTGGTATGCTGTTTGTGGACTATCCCATGCTTGTTTTGATCTTGTGGCAGCTGCTACTCTTGGAAAGATTGATTCCTCCATTGCTTGTTGAATGAAGAATAATGCCTTTGCATCTTTCTTTTTGTTTTCCTTCAATAAGTCCTTCTCTAATTGTGAAAGAGCTTGAAATTCTTACTGGTCAGTTGGTTCATTAAATCCATTCTCAACCAAGTCCCAAACATCCTAGGAGCAAAACAGAGTTTTCATTTTTATGCTCCAAAAATCATAATTTTTTCCATTGAATGTTGGTATTTGAGGTTGAGCAATATTTCCACTTGTGCTTCCCATTCCTCTAAAGCTTTGTCTCTGCTAACTGCTGTTCCAGTACTTCAAATTGCTCTGATACCAATTTGCTGGAGAAAGAAAAGATAATACAGAAAATAGAAATTCAGAAATTACTTTTACTCTTACATAACAGAGGTGTCTTACTTTTACTCTTAGAGGATAGAGGTGTCCAACAAAATACAAAGCATGAGAAATAGATTTGTATTATATTTCACAAATCTGATATAGTGAGACAAGAAATGATTGTATTTGCCAAAGAACAGAGCTGCTTGTGCTCCCTGTTTACATGCCTTCCTTCTTTCTTTGAAAAAACAGAGTATTCCTTCTTGTACAATGCAAAAATAAATAGAGTTTTTATTATTTACAACACAGAAGCTTCCGGATTAAAAAAGAAGTGTCTAGATGCATATGAAGGAAGTTAGGTGAAGGAATTTAAATGCGGTGGGTGGAGTGTTTTGACAGCAAAGGGCAAGGGGAGATTAGGTAAGCCTATGTGGATGTCCACGTCTACCAACAGCCATGGCGAAGCCGTTTTTTTCTCGGAATCATTTGAACACTCTGAGTCACAATTAGTGGAAACCCTAGCATCCGACCGGAGATGAAACAACCATTTTTATGCATATTCGAGCTCCACTCCAGAAACATTTTCAGGCTCTAAAGCTTTGGTGAGTTTCGAACTCGCGACCTCTAGAAGCCAATATTACAAGTATGCCTTTCTCTACATTTCTCTGTATGCCGTAATCACACCGTGAAAACTCTGCACATACACACACATGAATCTTTGGAAGAGTCTTTTAAGCCCAAAATACTTCACACGGAAAGGCTTTAAACCCGAAAGCTTTTAAACATAAAGCCTCTAAACCTAAAATCCTTTATATAGATAATAAACAAGTTTGCTTCACTAATAACGATTCCAGGCCTCTTAAGCTTTAATATTGTGTTGTCATTTGTCCAAAATGAGGCGGACCTGTAATGATACTTTAGCCAAAAACCGGACACAATCCACTGTTTTTTTTTCCCTTGCTGGAAGATCAATGTTACAGCTAGAGAAAAAACAAATCGAATAGGACAGATGAAACAAAGTGCCAGCTATCAGCAGTCAACGACAATAATGAATCTTGTTTAACATAAATTCAAATCCCTCACAATTTACACACCTAAAAAAGCTTCAACGCTTGCAACGTAATTTTATTTTTTTTTGGAAAATAACGAATCAAAAGCGTTGAATTTGTTAATCTAGCTTAAAAAAATCGCCCAAAACCTCTAAATATCCCAGTCTTCCACTGCAAAAATAATGCGATTTTTTTGTTACCCGCGTTGAATTTGGCTTTACCATAAAGCGAGAAAAATCTTCAAAAATCTTTTTTTTAACAACTTTTGATGTTCGCTGGCAAATACTTTTTTGGGTGCAAAGAACCCGCCCACGGATTGCTGTCAAATAACCAGCTGCTTGTTTTCTTCGCTTGCAAATTCGTTATCCTCTTCTCCTTAATTTGGTACGGTTTTTTATTTTTTATTGATCTGCGTTGGGTTAATATTTTGCATTCTAGGGTTTACTTGTATTTTCCTATATTTATTTAGGGCTGACATTTACTTATACTTGCCAGGCTTTAGTTTTTTTTTATTGATCTGCCTTAGGTTAATATTTTGCAGTGTAGGGTTTAGATGTATTTTCGTATATTTATTTAGGAACTGCATTTTCCTGCACTTGTTAAGTTTTAGTTTTTCTTGATCCGTGCTGGGTTGATATTTTACAGTCTAGGGTTTAGATGTGTTTTCTTATATTTGTTTAGGGCTTACATTTTACTGTACTCACTAACAGTTAATTTAATTGAGGAGATCTGTGAGGGCGAGTCCTTCCACATTCGTGTGTTTTGAGTATGCTTTAATTTTAGAAGCTTAAAATTTGAGGCTATTACCTCCATTGTCTTTTAATTCGCAAGTAAATTTCTTTTCAAAAGAGTACATTTCCACTGCAGATAATTTTGCTTATCTGGTATCTACAGACTGCTGTTTAAATTATTAAGTCTAATGGGTCGATGTTTGATGGTTTCTCTTTATTTTAGATTCTTTACTGAGTAGGATTCAAATATTGTTGTGTTCTATCTTATGGTCAATTTGTATAGCAGTTCGATTCAATTTTTTTCAAGTGGAATTGCTGGAATTGGTTGCAGATGATTGAGGTGTTTCTTAACGTTATTTTATAATTCCTTTTCTGTTGCTCTATGCGTTACAACGATAATTAAGCTGGGGACCTCTTTTGGAATAATAGACAATCCTTAATTATCTATTTGTCATCCATGTTTGTTGCTTGCTGATCCTTGCATTTGATGAACAGTTAAAATGGGCTATTGAAACCCTGAATCGACTTATTATTTTATTTTGAGGAATAATGTCGATATCTGAAAACTCTTTGTTTATGATAATATTGTTTATAATGGTTAGGATGGAATAATATCACGGATCTTACTCAACAGGTTTCAACTTTCAAGTTATTGTAGAGTTTAAGCCCCATATATGCCAAAGGATTTCGTTGTTTTTGATCAGGGTTCAAATTTTACTTGTTTGTCATCTTGTTCATCCTTGGGTAAGAGATCCTAATTTTAATTCCATAATTTCCATGAGTTTAATGAGAACTAGGGTTTGGCGAGATTTCTATTTAAATATCATGTATGGCTTTTCTGGTTGGTTTGGGATTTATATTCTGACACGGTCAATTTGCTTTTCTAGCGGTACCAGGTGGTGTAGGAAGTTATTAACTGATATTATTTAGCATATCATATAGACCATGTTTAATACTGTATTGAATAATTAACATGGCTATAAAAATTTCTATCATGGTTCGATTTCTACACTAACTATTATTTTATTTTAAGGGACATTGTATTAATAATTTGTTATTGTCTTCCCTTCCTTTACTTCGGGAAACTATCTCTTTAGCAGACATTTTGGAGGATTGACGAATTGTAGCCTGAAATTGACATGCATATGAAGGTTTTTCTGTGATGTATGTAAAATAAATATGTGTTATATTTTGTTATTATTATTCTTATAGTGAGAAACAATTTATAGTTAACATCTTGGGTATAATATATATTTAACAATATAAATGGATGTAGTGCTTCCAACTTAATGCATTTCTAGGCATCAATCTGAAAAATGTAAAGATTAATCAATATTTTAAGTGTGGCAAGAAAATTTCAGTGAGCATATTTTATCTCAGTTAGACTAATTTGTCAATTTAAATCCTCACCAAATAATTTAGTTCCTTTGATCGTTAATAAGTTAAATTGAATAGGCTAGAATTGACTTTTGCAAGGCTAACTAGATTAACACCATCTCTTTGATTTTGCAGAGTATGATCTATTTTGCAGGACAGGATTGCAGAATATGATCTATTTTGTAGGACAGGATTGCAAAGAATAGATTATTGAGTCATTTAAGGTTAAGTTTAGATGTTTGTAATTAGCCTTTAATTATTCTTCAATGACTTGAGCATGACTAATGGCATGCATAAGTTCTAATTTTGTAGGTCTTCTAAGGCTTAGATGCATTTTCCAATATTTGTTTAGCACTTTAGATTATTTGTGTTTTATTTTCATATATTTTCTTAAATTTTTTAATGATTGTCATAGTAATTGGTTCTATTCTAGGATTCTGTGATATTTGATGGCTGACCAATCCTTGGATGTGCGGGCATTTTGTGGAGTGTAAGGTTTAATTTTTGGAATTCTTTTGTCTACTCTGTTTTTTATATTTTGTTAAATGAGATTATGGGCTCTATCTTCCGACTGCGAAGCATTTTTATTAACTGATATGAGCATTTTGATTAATTGATATGCAAATTATTGTTTAGGAGGTTGTTTAGTCTGTTCATTATATTTTGAAGTTTAAAACTAAGTAATGCCAAGGGTTTTAGTTTTTATTGAGGGTGCTTAAAATATTGTTAAAATAATCTTGGTATACCTTACAGCTATCTTTATCAATTTGAGATTCCGGTTTTTAAATTTTTCTCCAAAATTTCTTCCATGTGTGTCTAGTATTTACAAGAAAACTATATGTTGGTCCCTGCATTCATCTACTAGTCATCGGGAAGGTGTGGTCAACGAGGTAGCATTTGCATTTCTGCCATGCCAGAAATTGTTCACAGAAGCCAAGAAATCATAGCTTTCCATATATGACCAGTTGCTAGAAGGTTTCAATTATCAAAACACGGCCGTCCATCTAGTCCCTCCAACTACTTGAATTTGCAACTGGATACATATCCTACAAAATTATGCAGCAAATAGTCATTGAGGTCAAGTTCCAAAGTTGGGACATGTTGGGTTTTCCCTTTTTTATTTTCCCTGTAGATGCAGATCACACTCATGTAATTATTGCACTACTCTGATCGTTAACCCGATAGTTGGACAAAAACACAAATCTCAATTTTGTATGGCATCGATCCTTAAACATTCTAAGTGCACTCCGTGTCTTTCTGTCCCCGACTTGTCCCGTGAAACATGCATTCAACTTCCCCTAACATTTACATTTCTTCTAGCAACCTCATAAAGTCAATTCCAAAACACAGGTTTTCTCCTCCTTGACATTTATAAACATGTTGTACTCTTTGTGGAGGGTATTTTTCGCATTAGCTCCTCGATTCCTCTTTCCTTCCACATGCGTCGTTCCACCTTCAAATTCCATTTTCTACACCCCTTTTCCTTTCTCATTTCTCCTCTTCATCCAATTTCACTTCCTCATTATATCTCTTTCGGCATTCGCATCGTACATTTCACGTACGATTGCTAGTTTATTTCCTTTCATGTATGTGCCTGTTGTAATAGAATGCTTAAAAATCATTTCTCAGCCCAAATATTAAGTAAGGGAACAACATTCAATATCAAGCAAGCCCTAACATTAGGGTAAAGAGGAGGCGTGTCAAATGGAGCTCGCGATTGCCATTTTCACTACAGTGCTGCGAAAATTATATCCTCCGCAACCCTTCTATGATGATGATCTACATCTTCCACACAATGATAACCAGGTATGAATTATATCTCAATCCATACTTCTCTTCAAAAAATTAAAAAACTGGAATAGAAACAATTGCCTTTTTTCCCTCACTCAATTAGGAAATTAAATAGCTCACTCAATATTTGTAATCAAAGCAGCGGAAGCATCTTCTTTTACACTTCCTTGTTATTACAAATGGTTTTACCTTGCATTTACATTTCTGTGCAATTTATGGTTTGGAATAATTTGAAGGGCAAAAGTGTGAATTCAATTTGTAATTTAAAAATCAAAGGGTTACGGATTAGAGTCCATGGGGGCGAAGTCAGAGTGGTGGTAAATGTTTGGCCCATGGAGAGTTCCGAAGGTTCGATTTGCCAGAGACACTGAAATAAAGGATAAGGTCTGGTGCAAGCCTCCAGCAATTTTGGTAGAACATATATCGACGTTAAACAGAACACATGCAAAACAGTCTACATATGTGACCAATACCTTAAAATCAAATTCTTCGCAAAACAAAAATACCAAAGAGATGGAACTGTTTAGAACTAAAAAGACAAGCAGGCGAAGGTGGTCATCTAAAGCAAAGAACTTTGACCACACTTTTCCTCGAAACGAAGTACATTGCCGTTTTTGGTTGTAACTTGAAGCCCCAATCTGCTTTAGCTTCTTGGCTCTAAAAATATATGCCCTCAACCAAGTAGAAAGAATATGCCTTCCAGCTGGAGTGAGTTAAAGTTTAAATTGTAAACCCTTGACCAAGTAGGGAGGAATACGGCCTCTTGCTGGGGTAGTTTATCCATGCACTCAGATTAAGTGTAATTTGAGTCCTGGATCTCTTGATGATCATAAATTTCTATGCATTTTAAAGGCTGAGTCTTGTTCTCCATGCCCGGAGTGAATTTTAGAAGCCGATATTTGAGATGGTCTCCTATGATGCCAAAAGGGGGGATTATGATAGCAACAATTTTGAGTCTCAGACTCAGTAAAAACACTTAACGGTTTATGACAACAACAATTGACAAAAAGGCTTTAGAAAACTCGACAAACTGAAAGTTGTCCATTATAGGACATTTTCAAAAACAAAGGTCGTGTTTTCATACGTTCACAAACAAAATAACATCATTGAGATACAAAACAAAACAAGGCCATGAAATGGCAAATCTTTCCGCAGTAAATGCATCTGAGTTGGAATGGAGATCTGTAGTGACGCATGACCTAAGATACATAATTTCATATAGAAATAGGATGAAAAACTTAAGTTTTTGACATTCACATTAATGCAATAGAACAAAGTTTTTGATAGGATGTTTTACTTCTTGTAATTGTAATGCCCACTTCCCTTCGATACTAAATGAACCATGAGCATCTTTTCTAAATCGTTCATTATCGTAAACATGACTGCTGTGTTCTAGTTAGCATGAAAATTAAAAGGTGTGGACACCAAGAATTATATGGTGTTTTGATTATTATTATTACCTTGACTCTATGTCGTATCGTGGACCTTGATGTTAATTTAAGGATATGATGATGATGATCTAAAATGGTTATCTTGTTAAAGACTTATCGTTATGTCATTACTATTGTTGTATTGTTTAGGCTATGGTCACTCTTTATTAGATCTCTAGACCTTGAATATCGTAATAAAAGAAAACATTTCTAGATGGAAATTGATACACTCATTTTACTTATTGGATAGACAGTACATACATGTTATACTTGCGACACGTTGTGACTATTGCAGTAAATTTATATGCTTGATTCCTAAATCAGTATTCGATGTTCTAACTGTTACTACTGTACGGATGTATTAGACATAAATTATGGGTATTTCTAGATGATTTTTGATGTTGTGATTTAGACCTAGAAATAATGATAGATTGAATTACGTATAGATGTTGATAAATTTCATGCTTATGATTATTTCGGATATTTTGACATGGCCGCAAGGCCGAAGAGGGTATTTTGCATTTTTGCAGGAAACACAGCATTATCACAACCATGAGGGGGATTGGGGACCAAACACAATAGGATGCCGGGTGGTTACAACATTGGTCGTCAAGGCAACTTGTAAACTGTATTGTGTTAGCTTGTTCTTGTATGTGTTGGGAAAATATTCTTGAGGGGGTAATGTTCTAATGTGACCATGGGGTTGAGAATTTTATTTATTTGTTTTTATTTACTTTAGTAGATGATTTCATTGGTGATGCCCTTCTTTTATTACTTTTGCTAAGTAAGTTTAGATTAATTTAATATCTTGTTTTAGTCATGTGGGTGTAATAAATTTTGTTGGTTGGCTCCTTGAGCCATGTGTTGTCTCTTGTATTGAATGCTTATCTTGAGTGTTGACCACTCCAAATCTCTTGAAAACTCGAATTTGAGTTTGAGGGCAATTTTGGGGGACTTGTGGGACAAGTTAAACTTGTCCCACACTTCCCAAAACCCCTTACCAACCATATCTATGGGTTGGGAAGCCCAAAAAGGGATTAGTTATTGTTTTGGGAGGTGATATTGACTTGGAGTGCACTTTTTCTTCATTTTGCATTTATTTGTGCCTTATGGCACATGGGAAAGGGATGGTTGTGGAAGAGAGTTGTCATTCAACCCAACCACCCATTTATGGTGTTTTGGGATTTGAGTTGACCTTGGGAGATGGTTTGAGGAAGTGTGATGTGGCATCCTACATGGAGCCACATCACCCTCACCCTTACCTTTGATCTATTTATTGAAACTTCCTCTCTTGTTGAGGGGGTTAGAGAGCTTTGTTTTTGGGTGTTGTTGAAGAGTTCTTTGTTATTTGGAGAGAGAGGAATTGGGAGAAGGAGATAGAGAGAGTTTTTGGACTTGCATGCTTGGATTGATTTGGGAAGGAGCTTGGACAAGTTTTCTTGGTATAGGCTTCTCCAATGGAGAGGTAGGGAACCCTCTCCTTTGTTTTTTTGCTTTTATATTATTATTGCTTCTATGCTAAAAATTGTGGAAAAGAAATGCATGTCTACTTTGGTGTATTGTGAAAGATGGATTGAATGCTTTTTGTGTAGTATAGGAGAGGTCTATGGGAATACACATGAGGGAGGCAAAAGAGTAGATTAGGATATTGTGGAGGGAGTTTGAGAGGGATGCCCATCTTGGGTAGGAATGTTTGCATTCTACCTTGTCTTTGAGGGAGCCATAAGAGGAGGGAGGCATAAGAGTATAGGAGGAAAAAGGGGTACTTGAGGGAGGCATAAGAGTTATAGGGGCTTGTGTTATTTTGTGGAGGGTTTTGGATGGGCATCTCATCTCATTTGGGAGGCATAAGGAAAACATTCCCATAGTTCCTTCTCTTGTTGGCTTGGATGCAAGCCTTGTTGTATAATGTTTGATGTTATTGTGTGTCTCCTTGTTTTTCTATTTTAGCTTAAATGTTGTGAAGTACTTGTAGTGTGGAAGCATGTATTGTTGCCTTGAGTTGGAGACCACCCCTTCATCGTGTTGTGTTTGGGGCTCGGGGGTCAATGAAGGAGATTGCTTCTCTTCTCCATTGAGATTTGGTTGGGAGGAGAGCGTTGCCTCTCCCCCTATCTTGGTTGTGATTGGAAATGCTTGGAATTTGAAGCATGAGTGAAGAACACTTTGAAGCACTTGAATCTTGTTGTTGACAATGCTAAAGCATCATGTATTTAACCACCTTGAGTGGAGAAAGAAATGTAATATTGTTTTTCTTTCCTTAGCTTCTATCATTGTAAATCGGTTTCCACATGAAGTAGAATATGTTGTAATAAGATTTGAAGGAAATGTTGCATTGGTATGATAGTATTTCTTGCTCTAAAGCTTATTGAGAATATTGTTAAATTATGTTGTGGGAGGATGGAAAGAAAATTACAAAGACTATACATGTTAGATCTCATTTCGTTGCCCACAAGGATATGCATTAATAGTGAAATGATAATGTAGAAGGAAATATTTTATAAACAATTTTATCAATGGGCTCAAAATAGAGAGGAGTTTGATCCATTTTATACTTTATAACAATAAGACACAATTATGTATCTTTTCAAAAGGAAGGAAGCACCACCAAAAGTCGAAATATGGTTTTAATGTATTCCAAATGTTTTCCCTTAGATTATCTTTAATATTCGATTTGCAACAAGCATTTCAAGCTCTAGTTCCCTTTAAGTTTTATTCATCCATGAATTTATTGTTAAATCCATTGCAAATAAATAAGAAAATGAAATTGAATCTCTTAGAATACCTCTGCTATATTTATTGATTTGTGTGGAAGGAGATTTTAATTCAAAATTATAAACTTAATAAGTTCGTTACCACTCTTCATTTGAAAGGGAACTAGTATTTTAATTATTACCCATGTTTAATTAATATGATAAAAAAAAAAACAGCGGATTTACTATTATAGGATTTCTCTAAAAACAACACACCATTCAACTACTTACATCTTTATTCACTTTCGAATTATTTTTAACTAATCATTCTGATTGTTTTTTTTTAATATGTAGTTGTACATTATAGTAGTCTTTACTCGCAATTGGGTATTTGTAGAACATCTATCCCTATGATTATTCAAGGCAGCATGACGCTTACAAAGAGTTTTCTTCGAAATATACAACTATATTATGAATTTAACTCATTATCTGTTTATCTCGAACATCTTGCAACGTGTATTTTTCAAAACCAGGAGAGTTCATTTTGGGAAGTCCAAGAGATGTCGAACTTTTATCAAAGGCCTGCTCCGTTGCTATCAGTAGTGTTGCTTGTTCACAAAGGAGAAACCTCTTGAATCCGGCTATGCACAGCTCTTTTCATTACTGCCACAAAGTAATATTAAGTGCAAGGCAACCATTTCTGATCAACTATCTGAAGCCACGGAGTATATCCGCCATCTACAAGAGGAGGTGGACGCACTTGCCAAGAAAAGAGAAGACATGAAGACGAATTTAAGAATACATTCAATACTGAACAAATAACAACATAACCCGACGGCCTGCCATACACCATGCAGCACCCAATAACAGCAGAGGTAACGCATCCCTTACCGGTTACAGTCTTCTCTTTTGCCGTCCATGCGGCCAGGCTGTGGTTCTTGTACAGGTCGCCATTTGATAATTATCCTGCCCCAATCGAATCCTTTGTGACGTCTTCACTGTCCCTTAAGCAAGTTTGTTTTAATCCTTCGAAGGCGGACTCCATTTTCGTTTGAGCTTGCATCCGATACTGAACAGACAGCAACATAGTCGAACAGCATTTTCCTTAGCCGACCTGCTCACTGGTTCGCCTCTCTTCTTATCTGTACACGCGCCCAGGACCTTTGTTCTCCCCCTCCTCACGCGGACAGGGCCGAGTCAGAGACTATACACGCATGAAGCTTGCTTGTAGCACGTTTTCTTTAGTCGCCCATCCCTGTCAAGCGGCCTGGGGCGGATCTGCAGGAAGATCGGACCAAGAGGAGGTTGGGATTTACCAAATCTTGGCGAATGGATGTTGTGCGGCCTGTTGGAGAGACCTACACGCCAGACAGGAGCCTTTATGGGGACAGTTGGTGGTTGGATACTCGCCGTCCCATCTAAAAACGTGAGACCAGTTTAAACGCCCATTGTATTGGGTCACTTAATGTTTTTACCCAAAGATGTGGGTCGACCTGTGATAGTCAGGGTGGCGTTGGATGTTGAAGCCCAATTCATTGGACTAGTGAAGTTTTCTTAGCATAACTTCTTTCCCAACGAAATAAAAAAAAAAGAAGGGAGGATCATCTATTATTCTCCTAACGTTTGATCACCAACTTTTTTGAAAGGGCTCTTTTGAAAGAATTACGTATTGTTAAAAAAAAAAATTATAATAAAATCATATTACTCTCAACTTCTGTTGTTTAATTATATGTAGTTTTTTAATTCATTATACCTATTGTTCACCTTGCAAGGCAATGAAGAGTCAGTTAACTGTAAATTCTGACTTTATGCATATTTAAGATGCCGGTCGAATGGACTCCTATCCCTTTAACTTCAAATTCAATGTACGTATAAGAATATAGGTTTATGTGAGCATAAACTTGATAATATACCTAATATACACCACTTAATTAAAAGTAACTAACCCCTTGTCAGGGATATCTAACAACTTGCATAGAAAGATTTCTAAAACGATTCGCTTCAGCTTTGACCTTAACACGTTTCTCTTTGGCGTAGAGTTTGCAAGAAACGATGAGTGTATATACATGTATAATAGCATATAATCATTATGTAACCCAATTATGAATTAGCATTTTAGCAGTACAAATAATTGAAACCGCACCTGGATAAACCAATAGTGGAGGTAAGAACTCTCCCAGCATATTGCCCGTTTCTTTCAGCCGACAATTTAAGACATCAGATAAGAATACAGAACAATTGTAATTTGATAGATCATATGGTATGGCACCAAAAAAAAAAGAAAAAAAGAAAAAAAGGTGTTTAGCAAACTTTGCTCAAATGAATGCTTGTCTCGCTTCATGGAAAATGAAGGTAATTTATTAGTAAAACAAAAAAAAAAATAGTTGTAATTTTCGGGTTGCGCGCATTGGATGCATCGTTGTTGTGAGTGTGGCGTTGGCTATTTTAGCGGCGTTACAGTAATCAATTTCTCCGTGTTAATATGTGTGAGTATGATAGATAAGTATAGATTTTCAAATTATTTTGAGTTTTAACCTATAGATTTAGGTGCTCCTTGAATAGAGTTTGAACTTGTTGGGTAACATTGATTATGTGAAGCAGAGAGCTATTCTTGAACAAAGTTTAATGTTTTTTGAAAATACTGATTATGGTAGAAGAAAAGGTATGAATTGGTAAGTAGAATGCTCCTTTGAAGGTAAGCATTAAGAGTTGTGTAGAGGGTCGTGGGAAAGTCATAAATAGGGAGAAAATGCAATTATGATGACCTAGTTCAACACAATGTTTTAAAAATCGGAACCAGACTCGGAACCGGTCGAGGGTTGGACCGGACCGGAACCGGAACCGGACCGGAACCGGACCGGTTCAAACTCTATGAACCGGTTTACTAAAAAACACATAAAAATTACATTTTTAAAGAAAGAAATATATTTGAAAAATTAGAAACCATGATGCCAACAATTACACACAAAATACGCAAAGTTTGCTCATGTATATAGTGATAGCTGGAATACTCGCACTCGGCAAATACTCGGCAGACCCCAAAAAAACAAAACTCGGCAATATTCGGCCAATACTCGGGAATACTCAGCAACTTAAAAAATACTCAAATTTCTTTAAAAAAACATAAATTTGCAGCCAAAACCATGTATTTGCAGCATTTTCTTTCATTGCTATTAATGCTTTCTTTTTGTTGGGACCTTTACGATAGTCTTCAGTCTTGTGTCTGAGGATGCGCAAATTGGAGTTTAAACACAAAAAAGACTCTTAAAATAGCAAAAAAAAAACCTATGCATCTGTTGATAACTTGATATGTGAAGTCAACATTTGAATAAGCAGGTCGCGACCAAGTTGGTAGGTGGGACGATTAGTCCGAGCACAGGAGAATACTCGCCGAGTTTTGGAAAGCTATCCAGTAATTTTAATTACTAATCTATCTACAGTACAAGCAATCAAAGCTCATGATTCTTTCAGAAGATTGCAAGAAGTTGCTTGGTCCAAAAAGGTGCAAAAATGGATTTTATGAAAATAAGAAAAATATTGCCATCAATGCGTAGAGCTCGAGAAAATATGCACTTTTAGAGAAAACGACACCTGAAACAGAGCCACAAAATGAAAGTTATGGCACATGCAAGTTTTTGTTGCTACATCTTCCTGGACCCTTTCAAAAAATGGCAAATTTTATTCCGTACGGAACCGGCCGGTTTGGGCTAAAACCGGTCAGCCGATCCGAGTTGCAGGCCGGTTCGTGATTTCAAATGTCAAACCGGTCAAACTGGCCGGTTCCGGTTCCGGTTTGACCGGTTTTTAAAACACTGGTTCAACATAGGATGACGTCGAGTGCAAGTCCAGAGTGAGTTCATCGTGAAAAGGTTTCTTATATTTGGCAATGTACTACTAGTCTAATGTTTCCTTGTTGTTGTGTGTGTGTAAGGTTTCTTGTATTTGACAATGTACTACTAGTGTAATGTTTCCTTATTGTGTGTGTGTGTGTGTGTGTGTGTGTGAATTTTCTTGAATGTTAATTTTTTTGTCCCGTTTGCCACCATTAGCATGGATGGAACTCTGTGATTTGGTATCTTTAGTATTGAATCAACCATGGCAGATTTGGAGGAGCATCTTATGTCTCAGGTAAAAAATAACGTGGAATAAGATGAAATTGTTGGGGATACAAGTACAAATTCACATGAAAAACAATCATGCAGTTTAGATTGTGATGTGGAGTCACAGAATGCCAATGAATTCCAAGTGCCTGCTCATATCTTGAGATATCTTTATGTGGGTCATTTTTCAGTCAGATGGGGAACTAAGTGTTTCTGAATCTCATGATATAATCTCTGCCTAAATGTGGTTTAATTTTCTTTAATATAATAATTCTTTGCATTGATGCAATTGATCAAGTTTTTGGTAGGATGTTCGATGTTTTGTAATCAGTTTCTGTGATAAGATTTTTGTCTTCTTGTAATCAGTTTCTCCTTGTTGAAAGGTATGACTGTTTAAACAATTTCTCCCGAGAGAATTAAGTGATTTCCTTGAAAAGAAGTTGGGTAACATTGACTGTGCAAGGTGGAAAGTTATTTCTAACTCTGAATCTTGCAGCCCATTGGTATACAATGCAAAAATAATAGATCATATTGAGCTTGGCACGTTAAACAGTGGGGAGTATCCATTCAACCAAATTCATAGTGGCCAATTGGTGCAGATGATACTCTGTCATAGTTGTTGCAATGCCATCCAACAATTTTAATTCCAGGAGATATGGAGGATAAGTCAAGGATAAACATACTTTTAACTTGTTTGAAACCATTGATCATGCTAAGAGAAAAGCTATGAATGGCTAAGTAGAATGTTTCTCTAAAGGTATGCATTAGGAGTTGTCTAAAGGGGCGCAATTGAGTAGTGAAGGACCAATTACCATGATGACGATCCGGTGTACTAGTGTAGTGTTCTCCTATTTTCCTTAAAAATGCTATCATGAAGAAAATTTTAAGGCTAGTTTGCCTGTCCCATTGCTCACCATTAACGAGGATGGAACTCTGCCCCATGTGGCTAGTGGTAGTGATTGACGCTCCTTTTCCATGACACAATGGTATCTAAATTTCTAAGTAGAATGTTTATTTTAAATGTGTCCACAGAGTTGTACAGGCTTGTTTAGGATTGAGAAAAAAATAAATTATCTCATCTTTCAACACTGAGTAGTACAATGTAACAATGTTTTAATTTGAGCACTGAACCCTCAACTTCAAGTATACAAAGAAGGGCATAATCTACACCTTGTACATTGTGACGTAGAATATTATAGTGCTCCGTAGTGAGGTATCATAATAGTCATCTAATAGTCATCTAGTTGAGGATCTACTGCCCATACCCCGCCTTTGTTTTGCTTTACTTATGAAATGGGTCAAATTCTGCCACAAGAAGTTGAAAACTGGTTAAATGTCAAGCAAGTAGGGTTCACTAATATGATTTCTGATGAAGCCATTCTATCAATCACACCATGTAGACAGTGTTATGTCCTAACAACCTTGACATTTTTGTGGTGGTAAAACATGAAGGGGAAGAGTGGTGCATATGCAAAAAATGATATATATAGTGAAGGGATGAGACAATGCAATGGAAGATGCAAAGACAGATGGAGAATCTATGTGGAAAAAACATTTTTCCATTTCAATTTGAAGTTATATATGCATGTTGAAGTAGGAGGGAATACTATTGCTTTATTGAAGAAAAATAAACTGATAAACTTATGCAAGAGAAGCGAAGCCACCAGAATCTTTAAGCTAGAGCAGAAGAGAAAAATAGTGTACGCACAATACATAATTTTTTTACGTGGGAAAACAGTGTTTATCTTTCATTATAAATGCAGGGAATTTAGTTTTTGATAAATATAATCAGACTGGAGGCTGAGAGATAGATGTTGGTCAGGCAAAACTCAATGGGAGTTGGCCCTAATCTAGGGTTTAAATCCCCACAATCTTGGAATGGTTGATATCACTTCCACACCAAAGGAAATAATTAGGGACAATAGGAAGAAAAATAGGGCTCAAATCAGGTTGGACAAGATGTAGATCCATATCAATCCAAAGATTGTCAATGAGAAAACCCTACTGTATTCAGAGGCTGCCATGATAGTAATATTACAGGTTAGGAAATCATTAATTAGGGGAGAAAATGCTGAAACCGTGGATTGAGAAGGTTTGAAAGAAGAAACCTGGGCATAACCCATCTGTTTATCTGGGAGCAAGAGGATATATCACTTTCATATTCATTAATAGTACAGACAGAGACATGATTGGAGTGGGGCTCTGGTTTGGGGATAGTTATGCCCAAGATAGAGATGCAAAAGACTAGTGAATGCCACATATTTTAATATAGAGAAGAGTCTTCAAATTGCCTGCATGAGCTAACAACGGGCTGGTGGAAGATAAATGATGCCAATAAAATAAGAATTAACTTTTAAAAAATTAGAATTTAAAGCCAGTAGAAAAATCTAAACCTTTAACCAATTTTGTTTTGACACACGTACATAATTTTCAAAGTGCGTCTTATCCTTTTTCCGTGTTGCAGAACTGAAATGGTAGTAGAGAAATTAAATTGAAGAGTGTAATCAATTTAGAGCTAGCATGTGGGTAAATCCCGAGGAGGAGGCAGGAGCTGTGAATTTAGAGGACTATTCTCCACTAGAATCGCCATTGCCAGAAAATGGAAAATGAATGTCTAACTGGCAATGCACCAGCCAGATTCCTATGCACGTACCAACTTGTTAAGTCAGGATAATTATTTTGGGCTGAAACAAATGTTAATAATGCATGAGAAAAGCTAAAATAAAATCAGCAACCTGGATTGTCAAGTGTGAAAATGACGGCTGCCCACCCTCCTGTGGTGTTTCGCATCTGAGGATTTATGAGGTTGAAGTTAGCAGGGTGTGTGTGGGGATTGTAGTTGCCAAACCATTCACCCACAACGTAAAAATCATAGCCGTGAATGTGAATTGGATGGCTCTCATTGGTCACAAGGTTGGTGCCCTAAAACACTATTTGCATAGTGTTGTTGAATTTAACAACTTTTAATTTCACCCCCACCTCCGGCTACAACAGATTTTGCCTCACAGTTTGACCTGTGTAATCGAATATGAAAGGGGGACTGTTCGGGTAATCTCTGCTAAAAACTTGGCTTGCCAAGAGCGATTGTTGGCAGGACAAATGAAATGTTATTCATGCTCCCAACGACTTTTCCACACATGAATATACTACATCAAAAACACAAGGGCAACAAATTATGTTTTATTTTTATAGCAAAGATACAATAAATGTCATAACTATGATAGTTATGATATCTGTCAGAGCTCTAGGATAATAATTATGATATTTATTGTATAGTATAATATTGTTCAATGTTTAAACTATAGGAAAGTAATAAATTTGAAAAACTTGATTTTTTAAGTGAAAAATCTGAAATGCTTATAAAAAAATTTCAACCAATGAGATAATTAACTTAAATGTTTTAAACAAATAAATAAACATATTTATGTCAAACTATATAACAAACATATAAAATGCCACATGAAATTTTGTGATTGCCTTCACAAAACAAAGAAATTGATTTTTTGAATCCTATATAATCTGCGTAGAGCAGGATAATAACGTCATTGAGATACAAAATTAACCATATACATGATAGTGTGAACATACATTTTATATAGCATTTATCAAATGTAACTAGATGGTACGGTTGGTCTTTGACGTAAAGAAGTTTCTGTTGGAAATATATAGATTCCAACACAACTTATACGGTATATGATTAACATGATACAAACTACAAATATTTTCAATCACCTTTTACTATCTGGTTAAGTGGTCCGAGGTTCATATAAAATATTTTAAGAACATCGAAAACTATTGCAAAAGTTTTACTGAACAATATTGTAGTTAACCTTGTAATTTTCAATAACCTAAACACACACACACATAGTCCTTATAAGTTAAAAGTATAACAGAGCTCAATAAGATTTGAGATGTTGATCGTTACTCAAGTATTCCAGATATGAGAAATAGAAGCTAGCAAAATTAACCTTGGAGCTGCTACGATAACCAATATTATTACCCACCTTTCAGGCCATGTACACCAACTAGTAGTAGGATTAAACATAATAATTTATGCAGAACAAGGTTCTTAACTTATTTCTTAATTCAGCATATATATCAGATTCAAGGTACATGATACATATTTATAAATTCAGTCCTTTAAGGATTTCATGGTCTGCAAAAAAGATTAGATCATTAGGCCTCACAATTACTGAAAAGAATGATGATATATAATCAATATACTGATTTCTATGGCAAACTACCTCATAGATTGACATCTAGACAAAGCAATGACTTAATTCTTCAAGCAGAGATTGAATGTACGACTTGAGAGCTTGCAAACGTGACTCCTGATTCCTGTAAAACTCACAAAACCTGCGTGTCTCTGCAAGTCTTTGTCATACTTTATAATTTAACCAAGTCAAGACAAAAGAACTCGATTTCTCTGGCTTGGCCGTGGACTCATAATTTATGGCAGAGACTTACAGTCACTCGACCATGATGATGACAATGACGAGACAACAAGAAATGGGGGTGGTGAGGTTTTGGCACATGGAACACATTCACTTATAAATAACTTATATGAAATGTGCAAATCTTCTAGAGATTCATTATTTATAAACATTGCTAATGGTTCATGAGTTGGATGTGGCGATGTCTTAGCAAAGCCAAATGTTGAGTTGAATTGAAAAATTAGGAAATACTTAAGGAAGCTTGGTAAACCGAAAAACATGTAAACATTAAAAATTCACTGACAATAAGGTATAGCCCATTTGCGAGGCCCAAACCCCTTTCATAATAAAAGCAATGGAAACACGAGCATGAGATCACATTTCTTGCAAGTAGGGTCTCAAAATTTGGTTGAGAAGATGCCCATCCTCCAAAAATCAGCAGTATGTCATTTTGGTCAGGGTTGCCAATGAACTAGGATCTTCATTTGGATCTAATTTGCACCGAGCGGTATCTGTTGAAAATAGCAGCAAGAAACTCAATTTAATTTTCTGTCTAGATTAAATTGAGGAGGAAATTCGAAATTCCACAGCAATAGGACACTTGGATGTGTTAGCTGAGTCATTAGCAATCAGTTAACTCAGTAAATTCGAGTTGAGACAATGAGATCAGTTAGTTACAGAGATTCCTATATTTTAGGAACCCAGGTTGAGTTTATTTGAGTTGTAAACAGTTAAAACTAGTTTCAAGTGAAACTGAACTAGTTAATGATTAGTTAGGTGGTTGGACTTCAGTCTAACCCAATGATCATTCAGTTAACTGATAAATTAACCCATTTCTTGCTCATGCATGTGAATAATTTGAATTTTGAAGTTGTGGTGGAATTTCCAAGGCAGAGGACAGCAAGTGCACAGGAGTTTTGTTTTAGTGATCTGACTGAGATAGACCTTATATAGGTAGGCTGTGTTCAGTTGATACGATGGGGAAATTGTAATTGATCTTTTCCATTTTGATTAATGCAAAACAGAGCTTGTGGGGTTTTGGGCAGTAAGCTTTCCCCAATTGTTGATATATCTTGTCTCTGTATTTATGTAATTTCTGTGTGTGACGTTTTTTATTTATGCAGTAGATTAGATTTGTGTCTCATGATTTAGATAAATTTCATGAGCAGTTATGAATCTATTGAAATTTCTACATGGTATCAGAGCTTTAATCACAGAAGAACAGGGAATTCGAAGTTTCTCCTCAGGTCTACAGGTCAGTGCAGCAGCATCTCTACAGAGCTTGGAAGATGGCTTTCAACGGGTTGAGGCTAGAATTTTCCTTGGATGGCAGCTCCAACTTCGTAGCTTGGAAGGATCGCATGGAGGCAACATTTGTAGATAATGGGTTGTTGGAATATATCGAGTCTGATATTCCACAGCTAGCTGCAACAGATGTCCATCTTGCTCAGTGGAAGAAGGATGTGGCGAAAGGAAGAAGAATTATCCTTGAAGGGGTTCGAGATCATATTGTCTCAAACCTCCATGGGAAGACTTCTCCATTCGCAATGTGGAAAACATTGACAGAGTTATCCCAGAATCAGAGTGATCAGAGAAAGCTGGCACTCAAGGATAAACTTCGAAAGATCAAGATGGAGAAACATGATACTATTTCGTAGTATCTGAGAAAGCTCACACAATGCCGTGATGAGCTTGGTGGTGTTGGAGTTACTACTCCAGAAGATGATTTGGTGAGTCTAGCATTGCTAGGTCTTCCCAAGAGCTGGCATAGTTACCAAGATTCTGTAAATGGTCGAGGAAAGCTACCTGATTGGTCACGCTTGTGGTCTGATCTTCAGCAGGAAGAATTTAGGCGAAGCACGAGAGATGGATCCTCATCCAAAGCTGATGAAGAGGAAAACTTCGCATTGATGGGAAAATGGAAGAAAGGGAAAGGGAAGAAATTCCAACCCAAGCCCGATTCTAATCATGGTGGCAAAAAAGGAGATTTGTCGAAGGTGAAGTGCTTCCACTGTCACGAGTTTGGGTACTACGCAACCAGATGTTCGCAGAAGAAATCCAGCAAGAAAACTGCAGCTGTAGGTGAAGCTTTAGCTTCACAGTTCGAGCTTTATTTCACACTCGTTGCATGCATGGCCAGCACAGTAATGAGTACCGCGTGGTATTTGGATTCGGGTGCATCTTTTCACATGACTGGATGCAAATATTTCTTCAGTGAAATGGAGGAGAAGGATCTGCAGATAAATATCGAGCTAGGTGATGACGGCGGTATAGTGCAACCGGTATAAGCACTGTAACGTTCCAGAGAGAGTTAGGATCAGATGTTCAACTCAAAGATGTCATGTATGTGTCAGGCTTGAAGAAGAACCTGATCTCGGTAGCAGTCCTCGAAGATCATGGTTATGATGTGGTATTCAGCCAGGGAAAAGCATTCCTGAGACACATAACCACTGGGCAAGTAAAGCAGATCGGGGTTCGTGTGAAGAACCTCTACAAACTTGATATAGATGGTAGCGCAACATTGATGGGTAAAGCAGACAGTGTGGTGAGCCAGGATGAAGGTGAGTTATGGCATAGGAGATTGGGCCATCTACACCACGGTGCTTTGAAGATCATGCAGCAGATTTCTATAGGTCTTCCAAAGGGTACTTTTCCACAGATAAACACATGCAAGGGATGTACCATGGGGAAGTATACAAAAGCCACTTTTCATGAGGAGGAGAACCGAGCAACAGAAATCCTTGAGAGAGTCCACTCAGATGTGTGTGGACCATTCTCAACAGCTTCCACAGCAAAACACAGGTATTATGTGATTTTTGTTGATGATTTTTCTAGAAAGTGTTGGATCTACTTCATGTAGAAGAAAGATCAGATGTTCTCCAAGTTTTGTGAGTTCAAAGCACTGGTAGAGAAAGATACAGGGAATAAGGTGAAGGCTCTAAGGAGTGACAATGGTGGTGAGTACATCTCTAATGAATTCAAGAACTTCTGTGCTAAAGAAGGAATTCGGAGAGAGTTAATTGCACCTCATAACCCACAACAGAATGGGGTTGTAGAAAGAAAGAACAGAACAATTGTGGGAGCAGCACGAGCTATGTTACATGATCAAGGCCTACCATTGCATTTGTGGGCAGAGGCATGCAACACAGCCGTATTTGTGCAAAACTGTAGTCCTCATCAGATACTTGGCATGAGTACACCAGAGGAGGCTTTTATTGGTAAGAAACTTGATGTTTCATAGTTTAAAATTTTTGGCTCATCTGTCTATTGCCTTGTGACCAAAGATGCCAGGAAGAAGCTAGAACCAACTGCAGAGATTGGGATATTTGTGGGGTATACTGATACTCCCCACAACTATCGGGTGTATTTCCCAACTAACAGGATGACAGTTATCAGAAGGGATCTTAAATTTGATGAGGAGAAAGCCGTGCGATTGTCCCTTAAGAGGGATCTTGATTTGCATGCAGATGAGGAACTCTTAGTTCCCAAGGATGAACCTCAAGATGTGGAGCAGTCACATGCAGAGGATCATGGAGTGGCAGAAACCACTCATGCTGAGTCATCCACTAGAGATGGCAGCAAGCGAACCAGGGAAGTTGATAGATTGTTGCATGATGCTAGAGAGAGTGTGGGACAACCCACATCGCACCGTAGGCAGACGAGGTTACCAAGTCGGTACACTAACTACATGGCTCTGATGAGCGTGAGTGTAGAGACTGAGCCATCCTCATTCGAGGAAACTGTAGAGCAACCAGTATGGGTTGATGCTATGGTAGAGGAATTTGATTCCATTGTTAGAAATAGTGTTTGGGAGGTGGTCCCAAGACCAGCAGACAAATCAGTTGTAGGTTTACTTATGTATTTGGTGAACACACGACTAGACATGTGTTATGCCGTTAACCAGCTTAGTCAAGCCATGGTTAAGCCAACCAAACTGTATTGGAAGGCAGTAAAGCATGTGTTACGATACCTTAGAGGCACTACTCAGTTTGGTCTTTGGTATAGATGGACAGAGGGAGTGAAGCTGCAAGGCTTCACAGATGTAGATTGGGCGGGGAGTCCATCAGACAGAAAGAGCACATCAGGAGGAATTTTCAATGTTGGGTCAGCAGCAATTTCTTGGTACAGCAGGAAGCAGAGATCTGTGGCGCTCAGCTCAGCAGAAGCAGAATACATGGCTGCAAGTCAAGCAGCATGTGAGGCTATCTGGATGAGAAAAATTCTTGTTGGTTTATTTGGTCAGTTAATGGATCCTACAGTGATTCAGTGTGACAATCTAAGTTTTATCAAACTCTCTGAGAATCTAATTTTTCATGATCGTTCGAAGCATATTGATATCCGGTATCACCATCTTCGAGATTGTGTGCAGAGGCGGATTATGTTGCTACAGTACATCCCGACGGAGGAACAAGATGCAGATATTTTGACGAAGGCTTTGTCAAGAGGAAAATTTGAATTCCATAGGGACAAGATTGGGGTCCATGATAATCCCTTTTTTGTTGAGAGGGAGTGTTGAAAATAGCAGCAAGAAACTCAATTTAATTTTCTGTCTAGATTAAATTGAGGAGGAAATTTGAAATTCCACAGCAACAGGACACTTGGATGTGTTAGCTGAGTCATTAGCAATCAGTTAACTCAGTAAATTCAAGTTGAGACAATGAGATCAGTTAGTTACAGAGATTCCTATATTTTAGGAACCCAGGTTGAGTTTATTTGAGTTGTAAACAGTTAAAACTAGTTTCAAGTGAAATTGAACTAGTTAATGATTAGTTAGGTGGTTGGACTTCAGTCTAACCCAAAGATCATTCAGTTAACTGATAAATTAACCCATTTCTTGCTCATGCATGTGAATAATTTGAATTTTGAAGTTGTGGTGGAATTTCCAAGGCAGAGGACGGCAAGTGCACAGGAGTTTTGTTTTAGTGATCTGATTGAGATAGACCTTATATAGGTAGGCTGTGTTCAGTTGATACGATGGGGAAATTGTAATTGATCTCTTCCATTTTGATTAATGCAAAACAGAGCTTGTGGGGTTTTGGGCAGTAAGCTTTCCCCAATTTTTGATATATCTTGTCTCTGTATTTATGCAATTTCTGTGTGTGATGTTTTTTATTTATGCAGTAGATTAGATTTGTGTCTCATGATTTAGATAAATTTCATGAGCAGTTGCGAATCTATTGAAATTTCTACAGTATCTAAAGGATAAAAGGCACCAATCCTTACATTTTGGAATCATTTGTTGTGGTTGCTTCCGGTTTTGTGCTATGTCAATTGCACGTACAAAATTAGTGTATCATTAGTGTTGGCCAAGCAAGCATCACTCAACATCATGTTGTAGGGATTTTGGCCCATCTAGGCTGTAGGATGTGGCTTCAAAGCAAAATATAGTGAAATCAATTGTTTGCTTGAAGCTATGCTCTCCTCTTACTTCTTGCAAGGGGTTTAAAGTCCTATTTTGTTTTATGGAAACCAATTGGCTTTCTGTTGGGTACGTGCACACCTCTTAGTTATTGTCTGTATCTATTTGCTTTTCTTTGTTAAAGAGATGTGATTTTGCACACTCCTGAGTGGCCTAGTACTTGCTGGCCCATCCACATTTCAGCCAGTATTTTACTTGGAGTTCACTTGCAGATTTTAATCAAGTAAAAAGGATTAACCATCTCTCCCCTAGATAGAGAGAGGGGAGGGCCATCTCTCGGTTGGGCCCTATCTATCCATTCTCTTCTATTTGTGATACAACCATTCATCGGCCTCACTCTCCGATATGACTGGCTGACATGACTGGAGAACCGACGCAATCAGACATATAGAGGGGCCCACCCTCAATTCATTTCTTTTTCTTTCTGGTTTATATATCAGGGGGTGAGGGAATCAATCTATTGAGTGGAGGATGGAAGATAAGATAGTTCAGGATGGGGATGGATATCTAGGGGTCCTTGCCCCAGATAGATAAGATATAGAGGGAGGGGGCCCGCCCCGGATAGATATACTTCATGGAGGGACCATAGATTAGAGGTAAAGATTTATCCTATATCTCTTATTAGCCGACTATCTCCCCCCATATCTATATAAAGGGGTTAGGCCCCCAACTCCCCTCTCTCTATATCTTATATGGGGCCCTACACTCGAGGTAGATAGCCTACGCTCTAGTCTCACCTTTTATATATATATATATCAAGCTCAAATCCTGTGGAGAAATTTGTGTAGGTATGTGTTAGTGTCCATGCTCCCGAGGATGCATTTCCTGTGGGCAACCACCTTACGATAGGTGCTGTGGCATTAATTCTTTGTGTGTGTGTGCAAGTGTTTCTTTGTGGTTGTGTGCATGTCTTTGTATCTGTGTCTATCTTGTCAATAAAAGTCATCTGCCATGTGATACTGACCATGCAAATCTTAATTTATAGGAGGCGTTCTCTATTGAGGGATTCATTTATGTTTGTAGTGTGCCAGTATTTATGTTGGAGGCGTTCTCTATTGAGGGATTCATTTCCGGAAAGAGTTGAGCCTTTCTGGAAAGATTTTTTCCAATCAGTTTTACCAACAACATTTATTATTGTTGTTCAACTGTTTCACTGAATGCACCCAACGGGCATCCAATCTGATCCATTTGCCTTCGCTAGCATACTGCCAGTTTGCCAAAATAGGAGTTCTGAAATAGGTTGTGGAGATCCGCCAAAGCAGAAGGGAATTTTGTGAGATGGTTTAGTTGCATGTGCCTTAGCAGATATCAAATCTACCATATCAGATCTGCGGCCCCTGTTGGAAGTGGTAGCTTTACGTTTCTAACTTTTTCCTTTTGTTTTTGGCATGCACAAATTTGTATTTGCATGTGGGTATGCATTCAAGACTGGTGTTGATTTAAATCGGTTTGGGAAGGTTGTGAAATTGGTAAGTGAAGGTTATTTTATTTTATTCCACGTTTCACAATTGAAAATCCTAAAGTTATTGACAACTTTCAGATTTTGGAGATGTTGAGCTGTATATATGATTCAATCCATAGGCAGTGAGCTATAAAATGTCCATAACAAAATCTGCAAACGGGACCACTTGTATGATCACCATATGCCCTACAGCAGGGACTTCTGTCCTTCATTCAGGGTTTTATCTTCTTTCCTTGAAGCTATTGTTAATGTAGCTAGAGTATTGGAAAATGCAGTTTGTCCCACTGCCTTGCAATTGAGAATATTCATGTTTGTTTTAGCACGAGTTATCATGATGAGGGATAACAGAAGATATGGGCATCCTTGTGAAGCTTTGACACTGTTTAAAACCAATTGCAATCAGCAAGTGTCCTTGATAAGTTCTTGTTTGCTAGTATGCTCTCAACCTCTGCCAACCTTGGAGCTTTGAAACAGTGTATGGACATTTACAAAGCACTATGGAGAAGGGTCTTTTGTTTTATGTATTACTTGCAAATGTTGTGATATATGTGCATGCAAAATGTGGAGGCATGCACAAGGCATATGAACTGTTTGACAAGATCCTTGAATATTCTTGCAATACAACCATTTGAATATTCTTTTTGGTACAAGCATCTGAGTACTGTTTCCAGCAAGTGTATAAGAGTCTTTCCTGGAAAGTGTCAAGCCTTTCTGGCAAGAATCCTTCCAGCACATAAACAAAATACTTGAATACTCTTTCGGGCACAAACAAAATATATAATCCTACTTATTAAATGTGTTATGTTGTCACTTCTATAACACAACATCTTTCATATTTGTTTTATGCGCACTATCATATGCATCTGTCATTTGAAGAGAACTCCCATGGTGGATGTTTTATGGTTGTAGAGGTTCCTGAGAAGGGATTATGTTCAATTCTACTATGGCTGGAGTCAATCTGTTAACTTTGTTTACGAGATGTTCATTCATGATAATTTGGTATGGATTTGATCTCTGCAATATTGTGACTCATCATTTTGCACTCAACATGTAAAATTGAGGGCTTTTTTTGTACCGGATTTTCAAGATTTTGTATAGTTCTTGGAAAATTGTAGGTCTAAAAACAAATAAATCTAAAATCATGTACTTTTTTATTTTTTAATGATGATTTAGACTTAGGATCTTTTGATTTTTCTTTTATTTAGTGGTGATGCACGAATAATCATACGGGATGAATTTTTGTTTATTTAAATTTGATCTAAAATGGGGATAGTGGTGGTGGGATTCCCTTTTGTCTTTTCCGGGTTTGGAGATTTTGTAGTTAAACCTTCCATTCTCAAATATTTTGGTTGTTTCTTTTAAAATGTAGTATGCGAAGTTTTTACCTTTGTTCCACTATCTTGATATTTTAGATATTGTTATGTTCTAGAGTCAATTGAAGTAATTTCCTGTCAAATTACATAACTACAAACTAGGGCAATTGCAACATCATCTGACAAATTTTTTTTTTCGATTTTGATATGTTGATGTTTATGCTTCGCTTTAAAGCTGCCCTTTTTACATAGGCCGAGAGGACCTTGGTAAAGACTTTGGTATTTGGATGTACACCTGCCAATTGCGTTTGTGTGAAATCTTATTGTGTGTTTTCAATAAATTCATTTTGAACATATCTTGCAATCATTGAAGTGCATGAGAACGAGGGAATTGGAAAGTGGTTCATCATTATCCATTTCCATTGCACTATTAACAACACACACTTGTGTCAAATTGTCATGGATTGAGATATTCATGTGGAAGAGACGAAACATCAACATAAGAGTCAAGATTATTACTATGACGATAATGAAGGAAAGGGGTATCAAATTCTAGGTGTAACGATGAGGACCACAAGGAGGTGGAAAACATGAGCATCACCATCACCATCACCATCACCATTTGCAATTTTTTTGTTAGCTGCTTCACTTGAGGTGTTGGTATTTTGTACCATGTTGCTCAAGGCGTCTTGCTTCTTACAACATAACAAATACAACAATTCTCTTGAGAGGATTTCGCTGATATAACCATGTGCATATAAATAATATATTAGACTCTTTATGGCATGGGTTTTTCCCACTTCTTGTATGTCAATCATTGCATATGTTAGTAATTTCATTGTCCAACTATCTTTCTGTTAGGTTAGGCATGTTTAATTATTTTTGTCTGCAGATATTTTACAGTTCACAAAAGCAGATTTTTTACAAACCATTGTTTTTCTATATTTATTTTATCGTTTTTAAAACTTATTGTTTGGATTTGAGTGTGTGAACTTTGTGCTGTTTTGAGCGCAGCTGGAGCATTTAAGATTTTTAAATATTCAATTTTGCAGCTGGCTGGAAAGTATCATTATTGGTTTTGTTTGTTTGAGAATCGTACTAGGGGGCACAGACACTATACATGGTAAATTAAAAATAAGCTTTGATACTCATAGATGCAATTGTAAACCTATTTATTAATTGAAATATTTTAGCAAGGGGACATCTGCCAAAGCATTATGGAGGAGACTTTTATTAGATGTTTTAGTTGCAAGAGCCCTCACAAATCTCCTACATTCACCTTATAAATTAGTCTATAATATATAGATCATGTATTTTCAAGATGAAAAGACTAGCCTACTATTCCATGCTTCTTAAAACAAAAATTTCTTTCAAACTTAGCGAGATTTCTTAAAAACTAAAATAATATTTAGCTTTTTTCGGTTCAAAATAACTCCTACAAACTTGTTGGCTTTGATGTCTCTAAACTAATTACTCCACAATTTCCTTTTCTTTGTGGACATATTAAGTAATCCTCTTACACCATATTTATCACATAAATTGTCATATCCATAATAAATTATGTTCTCTCATATATTTTTTGGTTTTTTTAGTATTATTTAAAGAAATCATTACATGTTAGTGAAGATAATAATCATCATCGAAAAATTTGGAATGATTGTCATACAATTTCCTAGGTCTCCTTTGAGGGATTTGAAGCTAATATTGATTCATTCGAGAACTTCCGTTCGTTGTTAATTCAAATATATTTGAAGTAATCATAGCCACTTGGGGAGGGTAGGGGAGCGAGAAGGGATTAGTGATGGGGACGAGAATGGGGGACGGGGATTGGGATACATATAAAGATGGGGAGGATGAGAATGGGGTATGGGGATTGGGATACATATAAAGATGGGGATGGGACGAGAATGGAGTATGGGGATTGGGAGACATAGAGATGGGATGAGGATCTCATTGCAAATTACGGCAAAAAAACAAATGAGTAAGTGTACATCGAAGTTGAAACATTGTAACTAGGATATTTTCTAGATCCAAAACATGTATCAAATGATGTGGATGAGGAGAAAAAAATTATTCCTTTGCCACCATAACGAGAAGTTGGTTATTTCGTTTTGAGCATTATCTATAATTTAGTTTTCTACGTGGATGTCCTATGTCACATAAGATAGTTGAGTCCTATGTGCCACCAAAATATGGTGTATTGGTTGGGGTTAAAACCTTCCATTCTAGGTTATGAAGGTGAATGGAAATCACAACAAAATGGAGAGAACCCAAATTAGACAAGTGTTAAACTTGTGATGGGTGTGGTTGATTATAATTTATAGATGTATGAAATGAATAGAGAATTTATATAGGGGTGGTAAGGGTGAAACAAGTGGATTCAAATATGAGGTATTGGGTGTAGGTGGAAACATTTTAGTCTTCTACATTCTTCCTAATTCATTAATCTTCAACGATCTCCATTGCAATGTACAATGGCTGAAGTGCCTAGAAGGACAAGCATTAACAATTTATCAGAAAAAATGCAACACATTGAATACATTCTCATAGATGACATGAACTCCCTAAGCCCAAATATAGTTGAATGTTTAGATTTTGACTTTTTGTTGTAGCTATATCTTTGATCAATTGAAAATAGTTAAAAACTTGTGGATGAGCATGACTTGATTTATTTTGTACTACACAACTTGCTACCATCTTTTAACTCACTTGTTGACATTGCACATGATCGCGGAGACACAATAAATCAATTATGAGAAGTTTTCAACACTTGTGCGAAAGAGAAAGGTGGCTAGATTAGTCGGTTTCCTCTAAATTAGTTGTTATTGAAAATGCTTTCTTCACAAAGTCACAAGGAAAGGGAAAATAGTGGAATGCAAACATGGACACCTCCAAAACAGATAAAGGAAACATAATTCTTTCTAATAAGTCCAAAAGGAAGTGCTTTTATTGTAAATAACCTTGCCATTTTAAGAAATATTGTCATAAGTGACAACAAGATATGGATAATGAAAACATGAAATCTGAATATGCTCATATTGAAAAGGAAGATGAAAAGGACACATTTAATGACTTTTCCTTTGTAGCATTACATAACCACTTTGAAGAGTCACAAATTTGGTTCTTTGATTCCTGACTCATTGGGATACTATAAGTGTCACAAAGATTGGTGTGTAAATCTCATTGAGGATGATAGTAGTAAATACATTGTTTCCTTAGGTGATGAATGGACACATTATGTTATGGGATGTGGTGATGATCAAATCACACTAAACAATGATTATAGATAAACATTTTGAAATGTTATATATGTACTAGATATGAACAAGAGTCTTCGTTCCATAAGTGAAACCACCAAAAATAAAAGTATGGTAGTGAAATTTGAAGGAAACAAATGTAAAGTAACTACTCTTAATGATAATATAATTGCTATTAGTATCAGAGTGATTTAATAATAATTGAATTACATCGAATTTCAGTGTAATTAATATGATTAAATATAGTAAAATACATATGTTAAGCAGCCAAGTAATGCAAGATTATAAGCAAATGGAAGAGATAAGTGAGTTAGCTGATTCTTGTGCAACCTGTAGGTAGTTGGAACTATGTAAATACTAGATCTGACATGAAATGATGTGACAAGAGCTTGATAAAATATCTAGAACTCAACACTGAGGCTGGACAGGGGTGCGTGTAGTAGGGAAATGGTGCTTGGGTGTTGGAGATTGCTTCTGGGAACTGTTGATTATGCAAATGCTCAGAATTTGGTTTCTTATGTGTCATTAGGGTTTCATAGTTGATTTCTGTTGGTCACCTGATATTCACTTTTTAATCACTGAAGGTACTTGTAACCTACAAAACAAACCCTAGCTACATGTACAAGCTCACAAACACTTCAAATCTAAAGAAAATATGCAATATGTGAAGTTAGAGTGACCCCGACGGTTAGTTGAAGACTAAAATTATGACCGAGCGTTGCACTACATTGCAGACTCCGTGTAGTTTATTGTGCTTGTCTGTGAAATAGTGTCCTTAGGTTTCCCTCGTGCCAATGGCGCTAAAATAATAGACTATAGCTAGCTTTGATGCAGCCGTGTGTTATGAAATTCAACACTTCCCCTTCCTATGCAGTGTATGAAGCCCAAAAATGTAGTTCTTTTGATAGTAGTGATAGTTTATAGATGAGATTTCCCCTTACAATTTTCAGCCAAAATAATAGTGTGTATGTTGTGTATATATATGAACCTCTTGTTTGAATTTCGACACTAGTGAAACAAAATACAATGCCCACATTTTAAACACACGAATACAACAATAAAAATATCGGAATACATTTTTTTTTGACTTTCTTGAAGTGTATATGACACCACAGGGGATCTCAAAGGACTACACACAACTCACGATATGTTTTGCACAATATTGACCCACATAGGCAACAAGAAAATAAGGTAACACACATCAAGACCAGTTATTTTTTTTTACTAGGCACAACATAACGGTTCAACTACAATGCACACTTACAGGTAGGGTCTTCCCACATTATGATCTGTTAGGATTACGTATTTGTTATAATCATACTCCAATTCTTAACTTAAGTTCTAGAAAACTCATGTTATGAGAATCAAACATTCTTGTTTCCTCTTACTAGGTTTCCTCTTATCAGTTAACGTTAACTTACAATATAACCCATTTAATAGATTCACCGAAGTTACTTTACTTGTTTAATTTGTTCATTTGTAAAATGACATTTATTACACACAAGGCTGTTTACCTATACACACAAGCTACATGATCTTGTTTCATACCTCCGTTGCATAAGGAGGCGAGCACAAACTCCAATTGAGGTGAAGTAACTTTTAGTTTCAGAACTAAAAATTCCTTTCTGCAGGGATCATAATGGTTAAATTACTTAAGAAAGGATTACAATGTACCTTCACAAGAGTTGGTGGCATGAAGGACAATTTTGCATTGATCTTCATGATCTAATTAGTCATTAACCCTTAGTTCATTGAGACTTAAAAATCAATCAGAATTAAGTAAGTGCATCATCTAGTCTTCTCTTGATTAAGTTCGTCAAATGAGAACAAATCAGGTTTTATAGCAGATAAGTTAGATTTAATGATTTATTGATCATTTATCCCCACTTAACATAACCTTGTTATCCTCTCAAATTACTAAACATTGGTTTACATTTTAATATCATTTTACATACCATCAACACTAAGAATAAATTTACCAGTATAGCTTAAGAGTAATATGGTATATCCTTTTTAACACAGGAAGATAGTTTCCTTTTCTTCGACTTAAGGACTTTTTACTTCATCTATATGTTTATAACATCATATTTTTTTTAGTATAACCTTTGTATGGATTACAAAACCACTCGGTGATACCTAATATTACGTTATTGATGTAATCTAGAAGGGTTTACTAATTCAAGGTTATAACTCAAATTTGTTTATCAGTATCCTTTTTTATAACTAGTCATAAATACTTAGTTCCATATCCAAAACAACACACAATAGAAAGGTAGCTAAAAAGTTTTATGTACTTTGAATAGGTAAAATAATATTGGTCAAATCAAAGATAACTATTTTTAAAATTGCAATCATACAATAAGATAATCATAATAATGCAGTGCTCATTTTATTTCGTTCACAATAATATTTCACAAGTTTTAGTTTCAATCCATAACGACAACACTACTCCACAATTACATAAATGCTAAGGCATTACGTCCTTCTAACTTTTCCAGAAAATTCTATTTCCGAGCCTTTCAACATATTAGGAATTAGAGTAAAAAGAACTTCATTAGCAAACTGATGCAACTTTCTACTAGTATTTCCTTTTTTTTCCTACTCACAAAAGCCATCTGCACATTTATTAGCCTGAGTCAGGTCATGAGAACTGAGCATGATAAGAACTACACATTGAAACAATATGGTACTATTTAACAAAATCATGAAAGGAAACCTTCTATTTAAAGAAATGGTTCTAAGCTCTAAACACTAACAACGTCTTTAATCATGCTAAAATTTTCAAAATGTCAAACTAAGGAAGAAGTCATATGTACCAGTTATGAACACTGTCTCTAAAACAAAAAAAGTTTTAACAATCAACCAGGTAAGGGCCATTGGCCATATAAGTTGAACCCGGGGTGTTGAGTGCATTAGTATTTAAATCATTTAATCATATAGATTATATGATTGAAATCTAATACTCTAACCATCAATCAATAATTCCTTATCTAACAAATTACTTCACAATTAATAATGATAATAATGAAGGCTAACAAAATGTCAAAATGGATAATACCGAAGAGAGTTATTTTTAAAACTCTCAAAAGAAGTACAATGGAGGGTGCAATGAGGAAGTAGAAGAAGACCGGAAAAAGACTGGGGTCAGTTTCAGAATGGTCATCTTTTTCAAATTTCAAAGGTTGCAATTGATCCAATCCAGCCTGTGACTCGGTTGGGGAGAAAGAATGCTCTATGGGCCCTGGCTTGTCCCCTGCTCTCCTTAATCGGTTGGGACCCATATTAGCTACCTCAGATCGGCTTGTCACTGACCACCTGGGGAGCACTTTACCCCATGAACATTCTTTACCAGCGGATTTTGTGTTTGTTTCTTTGGAGTGCTTTGCAGACCTCGATTCTCAGCTTATCCTCCTTGGATAGAGAGCAATGATCGCTAACTTTGTGGGTCATCCCCTGTCGGTTGATGGGATCCATTGTTGGTGTGATACCCAATGGGGGAGTGGCCTCCGCGTCTGTTTCTTGGATCTCAATGGATATATTAGATAAGGTTCTCGCTTAGGAACCCTTAGCCCTTGATCCCTATACCATTTCCCTGGTAAAAGAGACTGCGTTTGTGGTGCAAGATTCCACTTGCATCCTTTCTCTATTTTTAAGAGGACATGGCCTTGGGTTTTGGTGTGGATGTCACCTCCTTCAAAAAATGGGTTGGTGATAAAGAAGTTCTAATTAGCTCCAAAGAGGTGAGCGCAACGGAGGAATTTATTGACCCTGAGGTTGATAGCGAGATTCATTGTTCAGGCCGCGGAATCCTTCTGACTCCATCTATTCTTCACATGAATATTGGTACGAAAAATCCTCCAGGTCGCCCTTCCAGAGATAGCCTTTCCATCAAGGAGGTTGCCTCTCGCAAACAACTGCAACTTGGTTCCTTTTTACCATCTTCAAGTAGGAGAGGCGAGTCCTCTCTGAAGAATAGATGAACCTTCTATCCTGGAATGTTAGGGGTTTCAACGCCCCTAAAAAAAAGTGTCTACTTAGACGGTATGTTTATAAGATGGATATCTCTATTTGTTTAATTCAAGAGTCCAACATGTCTTGTATTGCTTGCCTCAATGGCTAGGAGGGTCTTTTCGTCAATTCAGATGGTGCTTTTGGTGGGTTGGGAATTCTCTAGAAATCTTGCTCCTGCAGTATTGATTTGCTTCTGGATGATCCTAATTTCCAATGGTGCAAGGTTAGTTTGAAACATTCGGATGAGTTCTTCATTCTTTGTAATGTTTATGGTCCAAATAACCCTAGAAAAAAAATAGATATGTGGTACAAAGTTCAGGACTTCCTTGGTTCATTTAAGGATTCTAAATCAATCATTGTCTAGGACTTCAATGCAACACTTTCAGATCATGATAAGTGAGGAGGTATCCGTTGGCAGCCACGATCCCAAACCGATTTCATTTCCTTTGTTAACTCCTCCAACTTAGTGGATGTTGAACCATCCTTTGGCTAGTTTACCTGGAATAATTGGCATCTCGGGTTCGGTCATTTGGTGGTAAGACTCGACAAATTCTTGATCTCTGAAGCTTGGCTTCAACAGAAGTTCCTTCTCAAGTCCTCCATCAATCCTTTGTCTGGCTCAGATCATTTCTCAGTTTCCCTCAACATCAACTTTGATTTCCCTCGGCGCCGCTCTCCTTTCAAGTTCGAATCCATGTGGATGCAAGATCCCTCTCTTAGGATCCTCGTCAAATCCTGGTGGAACTCTTTTGCAATGGCTGGTATCAAGATGTTCATCCTCTCTAAAAAGTTTTCTTTACTCAAAGTTCAGTTACTTGCCTGGCATGCTTCCTCTTTTAAAAATATTTTTCAAGAAAAGCTTCGGGTTGAGAAGGATCTTCACTCTTTTAATGATCTCGTTCTTAGAAATGGTATGCGTCAGGAGGACCACCTTAAAGAAAAATCCCTTCTTTGCAAGCTTGGTGTTATCCTCCTGAAAGAAGAATCTTTTTGGAGGCAGAAATTGAGGGAATTCTAGTTGAAAGACGGGGACAAGAATACTAAAATCTTCCATGCTTTGGTCAAAGCTAGAAGAATTTCCAATTATATCTCCTCTCTGAAGCTGCATGATGGCTCACAAATTTCTTCACAACCCTTATTAAAACCAAGGTAGTGTTCAATTTCCAAAATCTACTGAATTAGGAATCTCATTCCTCCCTGGATTCGCAGCTTCCTCTCTTGGCTCAAACTCAAAAGCTGATCAATGATGCTGATAATGCAAGACTCATCTCCCCTTTTTCCAAAGAGGAAGTTCACAAAATTGTTTTTCTATGGAAAGAGATAAAGCTCCTGGTCCGAATGGTTTTCTAGCAGATTTCTTCCAGGATTTCTAACATGTCATAGGAAATAATGTCTGGTAGGCCGTGGAAGAATCAAGAAGCTCTGGTAAAATCCTTGGTGCTTTGAATCATACTTTTATTTACATGTTCCCTAAAAAATCCCCTGTAGATAAGCTTGATGACTACTATCCCATCTCCCTTTGTAACACCTCGTACAAAATAATATACAAATCCATCACCTCCCGCATCAATCCTCTTCTTTGTAAGATTGTGGCATAAGATCAAAATGGCTTTATCCCTGACAGATCCATTGTTGACGACATCATCATCTCCCATGAGATTATTCACACCCTTCATCTTTCCTCTTGTCCTGGTATGATGATTAAACTCAATTTTAGCAAATCCTATGATTGTATCAATTGGAGGTTTCACCTCAAATCCATATAGGCTTTAGGCTTTTGCAAACACTTTTGTGATTGGGTGTTCAACCGTATTTCTTCCCCATGCTTCTCCATTTTGGTTAATGGCTTCGCTGAAGGTTTCTTTAGTAGCAGTAGGGGTCTAAGGCAAGGGGATCCTCTTTCCTCTTTTCTCTTTATTATGGTCACGGAAGCTTTGATTCGTAGTATCAAATTTGAAATCAACAATGGTTCTCTTTCGGGCCTCTCCCTCTCCTCCAGCTTGCCTCCCATTTCGCATCAACAGTTTGCAAATGACACCTTCCTTTTCGGCTCAGCCACTATTCCAGAAACTCGCACCTTGTCTTTCATCCTACATTCCTATTCGCTTGTTGTAGGCTAGGTTATCAATTATTACGTTGAAGGAGTTCCCCCTATGGTAGAGGTCCTCTGGACGTTTCTGCGATTGTCTTAAGTTTGACGACCGTTTGGACGTTTTTCCCACGTGATTAATTTTGACAGTCGTTTTGAAAGAGAGCATGCCGAATTGGGCCTCCTTAACCTGGCTGTTGGAGTTGCAGTTCTACACCCTGTAAGTCTTCAGCCTTGCAACTCTATTTTTACAGTGATATCTTCAATCTTCTTCCAAATATGATGAAGTATATCCATGATATTAAACCAGGGATCCATGATGGTTCCAAATTACAATACAAGAGAAATCAAAATCGCCATTGTTTTGAGTGGCGAAGGAACGATGGAAATGGCATGCCCACACCTTGCGAGCTGAGGTGGCCACAGAGGCGAATCTAAAGAGAGAGAGAGCAACATCAGGACATGTCTTACTAGAAAGTGAGGGCAAGATAGACAGTAGACACAGGTTTTGTGGTTCTGATTGCCCATCCCAACAATCAAAGCCAAACTGTATGATGCCGTCGTTGCTAACATTAGCGTGCCTTGCTTTGTTCAAATTATGTTATAATATATATTGTTTAATTTATCTTTTTGTACTGACATCTTAAATCATCTATTTACATGCTTATTTTTATACACAGGTCTGCAGATGAGAACATGAGATTCTGCGAGATGTTTCATGCAGATGAAGATGGTTGGAAGAACTGCAACACATGTAAAAAGGCCAGGAGTTCTTCATCTGTAGCATGTTAGTGTAAAGAATTGCATATTTTAGCTTTCTATTTTTAAAATCCTATTGTTAACTACTGTTTTGTAAGTATATTACTTGTCTTCCTCTTAATATCCCTCACTAATTCATTAAGAGCATTATGTTTCTTTTCTCCTCTCTTTTCGTGAAGCTTCCTTAAGAGGTATGTTATGCTTTTCAAGTTTGTATTTGGTGTATTTTTTGTATTTCATCCCACCATGCCTGCAATTCCTTGTCTGTTTTCACAGAGGTGTCTTCCTCTTAAATTCTTCAAACATTGTAATGAGCAGAGCTTAAGGAGAATAGAGTAAGCATTGTTGACATCTTGAAACATTTCAAGGGCTGAATACGGGATTTCCACGAGTCCATGAAACACTTGGCAAAGATTTGAAAAACGAATTAAGTGTTACATCTCTGCTACTTCGATTCATTTATCTACCATAAAAAATAATCAACAACCCAGGCTCCTGCAAACGTCCTCTTGGATTGAAAACGCAGACGCAGATCATCAACCCAGGCTCCTGCAAGTACCATATTAGTAAGTTATGCGCAACTTCCTTAAGAGGCATGTTATGCTTTTCAAGTCTGTATTTGGTGTTTTTTTTGTATTTCATCCCACCATGCCTACAATTCCTTGTCTGTTTTAACAGAGGTGTCTTCCTTGTAAAAACATTCCATATATGGCTCCAGGGTTAATTTAGGCTTTACCCACTTTGCTAGAACGCTATCTTCCTCTGAAATTCTTCAAATTCAGGTCATAGAACGTAAATTTAGGTCTGCAAGGAGATCAAATTAAAGATTAAGATTGGATAAATACTTCATGTGTAGAATTCAATCATCTCAGGTTCATAGAAACAGGAACATCACTTTATCCATTCATTCATTAAATATCCTTTATTTTGTGGAAGTGTGCGGGTTAGATTTGGGTTACGGGCTTATATATGCAATAGGAGAATGAATAGCATAACAACAACAACTCTAGAGGGCATCAAGAGCTTTGCACGTAGAGATCAACTATTGAAAATTTAGAGGGATGTGCATCAGGTTGCTATGGATACACACATGTACAATAATTTTCCTATTATTGCTTTGCCATGAATGTCGTCATCGTGGTGATATCTGGAAGAGGGATTTTTAAAAACATTCATGAACAGGAGGCCTTTAGGACTGAATATATTTACCTTACACAAGGTGGATTACAATTCTAAGGTAGACAACCATATGCAAAATAGTTAAAGCTATAAGAGATTATAATACAACTCCATCTTGCAGATTGTTATGAGGGTTTCCAAAGCTATAAATCAGTTCTCATCATAAGATGGCATGAAGAAGAAACTAATTCACAGTAAGGAGGTTAAACAGTTACCTGTACCGTTACACGAGCTTCAAAATTATCACCCAGAAAAATGCTTATGGGCTTCAAATGACAATGGATGATGGGAGTCTTAGAGTTGTTATTTGTTATTTGTGATTGAGGGATAGTTATTACTTTTGTGGTTGATGTTTTAATAAGGGTTGGGAATGGTTTTATAAGTGTAGAAATATAGATGAACCACTTCATTTAAATGTTCTCTCTACATTTCTAACTTGTTACAAATTCGTACATATACATTTACCAATTTTATATCATGAGTGGTAGCATTTTGCATATTTGTTTATTTGAACTAAACATGAATACATGAAGATTTCTGTACATGTGCAGATTTAACATCATGAGTGGTAGCCTTATGTAGTGAATATGACATTGGCAGTGTAGATATATTTAGTTTTATTAACTTCTTTTTCACTTTTTTGTAGGTTATTTTTGATTCTCATTCTCTCGCGGTAAAGAAGAGAGCGTCATCTCTAAAAAAACTTGAGGAGGTGGGTTTCAATATTGATTCAAGTATTTATTCATTTGTTTTGTTTATTACATGCTATGGTTTAAAAAAATATTATAGAGAGCTTTCATGTTATATTCTTTTGATTGTTACATTTATATTTAGACTCCAATCCTTTTTCCGAAGTGACATGTGGGGGCACGTGCCTTCGTCAATGACAGGATTCGTTATGTGCGGAGGGGCTCATTCCCTAATGAGGACATTTCGAAGCGTCCCAAGTTGGACATTAGACTGATCAGCGACAAGGCTTTTAAAGCTGTTTGTCATACCTAAGAACATCTTGGTGGACTAACATACGTATTGTCTCTCTCCAGTTTAATATGATGCAGACTAGAAACACAATTCCCCTCCCCACAATGGGATTGACATTAACTACGCCTCACTTGTAGAGGGAGGAAAATTTTAAGCGTATTCAATGTGTTGTTAATGTTTTGCATTGTAGGCAACTGAAACCACCTAAAACAGTGATAGCTGAAATGATCAGAGATCGCCTCCACCTGATGCCAACATCCCCAATTTTTCTCTCCAAAATTCAAACAATTGCAGATCATTCACGAGGCTTCTGCTTGATTTATGATTCGAATGAAGATGCACTGAAATATGAACCACCCAACAAATTGAGGAGAATGGGAATTCTAATAGATTCATCTGCACCTGGACAAAACTACAAGAAACGTGCAAAGAAAATTGCACAAGCAAAAAACAAGAAATTTGATTTTAAAAAATAGCTTGTAGTGGTTAGTTTATAAGTGTTTGTTTATAAGTATTTTTGAAATAAACTGTAACTCGTTCCAAATATTCCATGTATGTATTGTGGCAGTATATATTCGATAGAGAATCAAACTTATCAAACACATGTTCATTTTTTGTTATCCAACAACTATGCTTTCCTAATTTCTTTATCATTGTGTTTCCATACAAATACCTATAGTCTTCTCACTTCAAGTGTACATATTGTTCTTATTGTATTCCATTTTGTTTGCTTAACATAATAATCTATAATTCATTTCAAATAAATGCATGTATATATTGCGGCGGAACATATGGGGCACAAAATCTAACTTTTCAACAAACAACAACAACAACAACAACACATTTTTAATGTGTTATTCATTATATCTTTCCTTTACACAATTGCTCGCTTCTTTATGTAAACCAATGACGCATTTTTAATGTGTACTTCATAATATTTGCACACAAATACATATATTTTTAAAATGCCGAAAAGCAACCATACAACTTTTAGTTGTTTTCAACCAAAGCTTTGTACATTATATCACTTTTTTGCAAATTGAATTGTTAAAGGGTTAGACTTCATGTTTGAACTTTTTAGAAAATATGAAATAATAAGGAAGCCAACTTTAAAGGTTCTCATTCTTTACAAATGCATGATTTCCTGAACAAATCCTTCATTTCATGATCGACTGCCCTATAAGTTTACATTTTCCACCATATATTTGAAGAATTCTCACAATCTTGAGCATCTTTTAGTTGCCATGGAAATAACTTTGACACACGAAGGCATTTCTCAATTGATTGAGGGTGGTTCCAATGTTGACCCCACATTTCAGATATTGCACTTGAGCTCTCTAAGGTCCATTCTCAACATGGGAGCCCAACGTCGTGTTGACCTTTTAGATGGGATACATTTTCAGACAACACTTCTACCCTCCAAATTTGCAAGCCATGTAACTGACAATTCAATACAAGAAGGCTCCATCGTGTGCTTACAAAAATCCCTCGTTAGAATGATCAAAAGTGAACTATAAGCTTCATCTCTTGCTCAATTACCAATGTACATAAACTCGCTATATCAATTAAAATTTATTTCTGTTTATTTTTTCCATCCGTTGCTCAGTTCTAATTCTATCCTGTTTTCCTTTTCCATTACAGCACCGTTCTTATCATTGAAATGGATGTTGTTGTTGAAACACATTTGGTAATCGGTGCTCCAATCCGACTACCAACAAATTCTCTCAAACATAGTCAGTTGCCGTAAACAGATGCAAGTGCAAACCAGATTAACAAATATTTTATGAGAACACCAACTAAAATAAATGCTTTGAATACATCTATGCACATGTGGTCTGGAGAGGGCCGTGCCCTAACAAAAACAACCCTTCGCCAATATCACAATGCAAGGGGAAATGGATCCGTGTTTGGGTTTGATTTTTTTGATCTAGAAGGAGGGGAAATCCACGTCACTTGTTTGAACAAGGCCGCGGAAGCATTCTATGAGCATATTGAGAATGGGAAGCTATATACAATTTCCAATGGGAGGATTACGAGGATTGTTGATGCAAAGATATGTTATAACCATTTGAACAATGCTTTGGAGATTTTCCTACAACCTTCCTCAACCATATCTCCACTCATAGAAAATGAAGATACAATACCTTCCCATAACTTTCACTTCACCAAAATCAAGGAATTACTTACAAGCATTGAAGGTTCTACAGTTGATTTGATTGGCATTTTTCTTACGATGTCACCATCCTCAAAAATTCATCGGTATGACAAGTCTGAAACAAAGAGAAGAACACTGAAATTAAAGGACATGTCGGGTTTCCGTGTAAGTTTCACATTGTGGGGACAACACTTAGATGATATAAGCAACGAACTTGAAGACATGCTTTCTATACCGCCTCTTCCGGTCCTCGCCTTGAAAGCTGCCCGCGTCTCCAGTTTCAATGGAAGCTTAGTGAACACTGTTTCAAGAACCAAATGTTACGTCAACCCTAAAATTTCATAAACAAATACACTTCATGGCTAGGTTGATTCCGATGACTACTTCCTTCCGGTGCCCTCTATCACAACCCAATTTCTAGGCCCTCCAAAAATCCTGACCTCTGTAATGATGATTTCGGAGGTACTAAATATGGGGAACACTGAGAAAAATGAATGGGCCATGGTTACTGCAGAAATCATGAATATTAGCATGGAATTTTTTTTTACAAGGCATGTCCTCTTCAAAAAGGTGACAAACAATGCAGGAAAAAGGTGAAAGAGAATGGTAATGATTCATGGTTATGTTTGAGTTGCAACAAACAGGTGTAAAACTATGATTATAGATATGCACTCAGAATTGATCTAAAGGACCCAATAGGAGAACTTCAATCAGTTACAACTTTTGATGAGATAGTTGAGTTAATCATGGGTGTTGCAGCTAGTGACCTCCATATATTGACTATAGACGAAGATGCAACTACTGAAATCATAAGTAATGTCATCGGAAACGAATACTACTTCACACTTTCACTGAAAAAAGAGACATATCGCGGAAACAACATATTGCAATGTGTCATCCTCAGTTCAAAGAAAGTAGAAAATAGTGCAACTCCTCCATAACCTTTACGCAAGTATTTCCACCCACCAATCCCTTCAAACATTACACCATCACTCATCCCATTCTATACTATGAACTATCACTACTATGTTTCTTATTTCATATCTATGTTTCACTTTTTTTCCTGCTTCAAAAGAAAACTGTTGAATTCCCTTATACATTGACATACTATTGTCTCCTTCTATTATGCGGATTGTTAGTAGTTTTAAGAAAATAAATATTAAAAAATGCAATTTTGTTATGTACGTATTTACATCCTTATGTAGTATGTGAACACATTGTATGTTTCTATATATCTAATACTCTTTTCCTTAATAAAAAAAGTAGTTTCTCAAAACTCAAATTGTTACCTCTTATGCGTATTTCCCATTGGAACTCCACATGCATTACAATTGAATTTAGTTTTACATTTTCACTTATTTCTACATTTTTTTGTCATCAAACTATGTATCGTTCCTTGCTAACCCAAAATGATCTTTATCCAACAGGTGGTACTCCATAATAATGTGACTTCGCAATCATGTCGACTCCTGGAAAATGAGCCCAACGAAGAGAGAACTATGCAAAAAATAAAGTACACATAACTGCTGAGCAATGACGTCATAAATTAGAGCATAGAACAACAAAAATGTCTAATATCTTTCAACTTACAACTACCAACAACCTACGATCCCCCGACATTCTAATCTTGCCATCAAATACAACTACTGAAGAATTGCCAACGAACATTTCGCATGTAACTTCCATGGAAAAAACCTTTCAAGAGCATACCACTTCCTTCCGTACGAACCCATCTTTGCTAGCAACTATCACTTTTCCCCAAATGTCTGGGATGCCACATGAAACTGTCTCAAGTACTAACCTCTCTTCAGTTCATCCCACATATACAACCAGTTTCTCCTCTCCTTCAAACTGCTTTCCACCTTACAATCCACAAACGATTGAAACATAATACCCCACCCCTTCTAATACATAGATATTTCCCATATCCCCGCTCTCTTCGCTGAATTTAGAAGCCCAACGTCTGTTTCGCAAAAGAATAGATTTTTTGGTGAACTTCCAAACTTGCTCAATCTGTTTGGAAAATTACCTTGGAATTAAAACAATTTTTTTCGAAGGCTTTCCCTCCTGTAACAGATGCAAAAGTGAAAAACAAGGCCACCGCTTCTCTTCATGGAACAACATGGACCCTAAAAAACAACCTATCGTTCTTGCGTCTTTAACCCAAATCGAGGAGATGCTTATCACACGAGTTAATCCATTCATGCAAGTCACCCAAGTACGTGGCGGGAAATACAAATACTCAGGACACCCAATAAGCTTCCCGCAAAAAAATAGTTCAATAGAAAAGACCCTACCCCCCGCCGCCTTGGAGATTTGAACATAGTTCTCATATAAAGGGAAGGATCTAATTTAAAAAATTATGATTTCTACGTCAGTAGATCTCGTGTTTGTGCAACCTTGCAATATAAAATCCAACATGACCCCTATTACAAAGATGTCTTAATCGACGATGACGCCCTTTCCTCACTACCATCTGAATCATCAAATTTTTCCTCCTCTCTCCACATAGCCACAATGGAACTGCCCCAAATGCAAACTTGCTCTACAACTCATGGTAGTGGTGTTCCCACCCACTATAATGAAACATATGAACACTCATCATCTTTCGTGCCAACACCTCACAATACAGGAACAAAAGAAGAGGAAATCGAACATTTCTTGCTCAACCACGATGGTAACACTCCATTCACCATGCCATGGCTAGAGCTTGGGCTTTCACCAATAAATGAATATAATACGAAAGGCCTGTTCTCAATGGCTTTCCCAGCTTTATTTCTGACAGGAAAAGAAATGTGGCAACAACCCCGCATTAAAGAAGTTCTAATGCATGAATACGCAATTCATTTGATGCGTTACCATGATGGGCACTTCGGTTCCCACCAAATATTTCGTTACTTCCTTCTAAACCTCATAATGTGATACAGAAGCCAGTCCACGGCATCAGTTTTTATGAAACAGAACACCGAATCTGGAATCCCTCCAACAATTAGAGAGCTCCGAAGACAACTGCTGGAATGCCCCAAAGACAACCTCCCAGATAGCTTAATGCACTTTGGATCGAGCCTTCGAGGGACACGTTCATTCTGGGAAAAAAGTAGAAGCGAGCTTTCAGATATGGTGGAACAATTAGGGACACCAACCTTATTCTTCACTCTAAGTGCTGCAGACACTAAATGGCCAGATCTCCACAATATTATGTTTGGTGAATGCCCAACAAATCATCGAGCCGCACAACGTTGGAGAACACTTAACATTGTCTCTAACCCTCATTGAGTATCATCATACCTGCATCATAGATTCACAATATTTCGGGAAGAAATATTACAGAAGGAACTTGGAGCAGTAGACTTTTGGTACAAGTAATCAAATCTACTTATTTCAAAGTTTTTCCCAAACTACATATCTAAAATTAATGTTCCTTCATCTCGCAGGTATGAATGGCAACATAGAGGCTCTGCACATGTCCACCGTTTATTATGGCTCGAGAATGCACCAAAAGTATACGAACTGGACTGGGAGGACACAACAGTTATTGAGGCAACAAAACAATACTTTGATAAGTTCGTGTCTGCCTGGAACCCCCGCCCGACTTGCAACTGCTTGGATTTTGTTCGCAGGTCACTCCTAGATGACCCTTGCTTGCTAGATACAACAAAAATTCTATCCACCTCCCCACATGCGGACCTTGAAGAACTGCTTAATCGAGTTCAGGGCCACACTAAATGTTCAGAGCAGACATGCCTGCGTAGAAAACAATCACAGCTGCAGTGCAGGTACAACACTCCTTGGGCCATGTAACCTACTTCTTCTTTACACATTGAAGGTGATGGGAAAATAAAGTACCTCCCTTCCAGAAACGATGACATATTGAACATCCACAATTGAACAATGATATACATATGGAGAGCAAATGTTGATTGCCAACCGATACTTTCCCGCCATGCCGTTCTTAAGTATATTGCAAAATATGCTTCAAAAGCCAAGCAACGTTCATAAACATATCACCAAATGCTATCCATATTTTCAAGAGATGCAGACGTAGATTCTCCAGCACATATCGTGATTTGTAAAATGCTCACAGAAAGTGTTGTTGAACATGACATAAGTGCACAAGAAACATGCCACATGCTGCAAAAAATGCCACTTGTTATGTGCAGCTGTCCATTCGTATCATTAAACGTTGGAAAAAAGATTCTGAGACGTGTCGTTGAAAGTGACGCCGATGTACAACAAACAACCGCTTTCTTGGATGCATATAAAGTTCGTCCAAAAACCATGGAACGCCTACCACTTATTCATGTTGCTCGAGATTGGAGCTACAACAAGCACCGTAAAGGTGATAAATGGAAAAAGTGACCGATACTGTAACGACTCAAAAATCACAACACGATCAATACAGTAAAAGACAGGATATATATTTTTTTGACTTGCTTGACTCATAACATGGCGCAACATGTCGTCACCAAGGTTACAACTAACTCTGTGAACAACTCGATACAAGGATGGCCATAATAGCAGGACGAAAATGACCACACCTGTCAAGGACAATATTTTTTTTGACAGAACAACATAGAAGCCCAACCACATGACACTCTCACAGCTAGGGCAAGCCACAGTAAGAAATGCTTGGAGGTTATTTATTTTGATAAGACACCCTGGATAAATTTAAAGGAAGAAGGTCAAATGAATTCACCCTTAAGCCGTCATTAGTTCTTACTGAGGTTTAATTGAAGCTTGAGGTTTTATATGTAGTTAAATAGTGCTCTTAACTAGGCTTCACCGAAAGAGCTTATCAAGAGGAAGCTACTTACTTTTAAATAGGCTGAGAGATAAATTTAGTGGTTTCAAAACTTTCTTCTCTTACTTGTTAAATTTATTAGAATCTAACATTGTTTTCCATTAAAATTGTCTTTAGCGTTCACCAAAAGAGTAGTGTTTACTAGTTCAGTTAGGGATAACACGCTATGTAAAATCACTTTGCAAGGATGGTCTCACTCTTGATTACATAAGATATTGTTTGTTTACAAGGGGATCTAAACGACAACATATTTCTTTGAATAAAACTTTTAGGTAACCTCTATAAGGAAAACCACCCCATTACAACTTACATATAACACATCAATACAGAGTCTCAGAAAGATTTAAATTAACACTTAATTCTCAAGATCCAAGTTTTACAATGCTTATGCCAGTGAAAGTTTGAATAACATTTCCCACAAAGATAAGTTACCAGTTTACCTATAAAAGGACAACATAACATCTTCACGCAAATGCTGAACAACCCAAGGCAAGAGGTCTTCTAAATTCCTTTGCAATCACTATTACAAAATTTACCTCACATTGGACATTTTTACAAGGAATTTCATAAATAGCACTGATGAAACCTTTACAATTCTTTCCTTTAATCTACTCGCATAATCCATCTGCACAAATACTAGCTAGAATCAGTTCGCAAGAATTGAGCATGTTAAGACTACACATTGCAACAGTAAGCTAACATTTAACAATATCAAGAAAGGAATGTTTTAAATTCAGAAATGGATTAAAACACAACTCAAAACTCCAAGATTAATCACATGAGAGAGAAATCTAAACCATCCAACAAGGAGAAATTCAAAATACCAGTAAGAACAAAATTATATAAATTAAGGCAAGACCTTATGGGTTAGGAACAAGAAGGTCAAGAGGGTTGATATTTCCTTCATGTGATCCTATGGTTTACGTGATTGGAATCCAATACTCAATCCATCCATCTAAAGGGGTCCAAGAGAAGACAAAACATACTAATTATGATCATAGGCACGAAACTGCATGACGTTATCCAATTCTCCCAGGGAGAGGCTTCATAGTAATATGGGTTCGACGCCCTAAAAGGAAACAACTATAGTTTCAGTTTTAACCAAGAAGTTTACCACTACTTCCTTATAGAATTTCTTAAACGTAGTACTAGTTAACAAAACAAATCCACCCTTCCAAAAGCATACAAATGAGACACAAAAGGGGCCATTATTCTACCAATAAATCTTATCCTAATTGTCAGCTTCTCTTCATAATGTAAGGGAAGGCTAAACCCAAAAGTCGTTAATAATTTTTATATATTTCCGACAATGCCAAAAAGTATAAAAAAAAAAAAATGATTTCCTTAACAAGGCCACAAAATGGGACCTTTTAGTAACCAAGTTTGAAGAATAAGATATTCGAGTTCGAAAACAAAGGGATTCGATACATGGTGGGTAATACACCAACGATGCCCCAGACTCAAAAGACCTTACCACGAGTACAAGCACAAAATAAGAACCTACGCACTTATCCATCAGGGAGGTTATGCAGTGCAGTCAGGCCTAGAAGTTCTATGAACTCCTTGCCAAAGGTATAGAAGATGGAAATTTTACCCGATCCATGTGGGCTTATCGAGGAAAAGTCTAGCAAATATCAAACAGGTAAATATAACAGCCACCTATGACATTATCACTGTAATCAGCTGTCATCTAACAGGAAACGAGTTCACGAATCCAATACCATGGATTCACCTACAACTTTTGTTTCAGTCCAGCTATTAATAGCTTGCTTGTGACCCTTAATAAAATTGAAGAGATTTCATTCAATAAAACTTACAATGTTTCCCCCTTACTTTAATCAAACAAGATTTTGAACCAGGTAGAAGGTAAAGTAATTCTCTCAACATGTCGAGGCCAAAATTAGAAGTCAGGTTATTCATCCTCTAGAACGAGGTACAAAATTCAACGATGTATAGTTCTAAAACAAAACCCTAATGACATTTTCTAATTAAACAAAAGTAAGGAATGCCCATGGGCTTAAACAAGTTTCAGAGCACAATGTCACTATTAATGTACCTTTAGCAAAACAGGAGAGCCCTAAACAGAAAAAACGTATTTATTCAAGCAAGAAGAGATATGAAGGCTTAACCTTCCATATAGTAAGCCTTCTACTATAAATACCATCACAAATTTCTTTTAAAAGAGGGTCATATAAGCAAACAAAACTCAATAATGTTTCCTTCCCTATGAACTAGACTGCATCATTTAATATTGTAGTAGCCCATTAGACAAGTATGAAATAGAGTAAGCTATAAGAGAGGAAAGAACATTCCAAGCAAAATCAGCGAAATTGGAATGAGATTTAAAGGAACAACCACACAATCAGGCAGCGATACAAACAACCACGAAACCATTTGTTTAGGTGCCATTCAAGAGGAAATATTATTCATTTCAAGATACTGAAAGAAAGTAGAAAACTATTACAAGGAGTAGAGTTAACATGCCTGATTATAATTCTTCTAACCAACAACCACGTCGACCAGGGCTAAGGCAACAACAACACAACTTGCGCAACTTCTCTTCCTCCACCAGCTGAAGATCCATATCCTGTTAACGGCCATGCTTGGCATAGGAAAGGGGGTGATTGAAACATGCCTTCTTGGAATCCTTAGGAGCAACTCCGGGAAGATAGAAGCACTCTGTTCTGAAGAGCATCATAACCACCATAGAAAACCTACACAACCAATGCACTAAAATTAATACAAATAAACACAAGCAACATATAATCAAGGACCACATTTAATCTACCAGTAGCTTGCAACTATCCATTACTCGGTATTGGATTATTTCTCTAAATCCTACATGTTAACTACATTGGTACATAGATATTAGCAACCGAGGAATTTCACTAACCCCTAAATATAATTTCTGAGACTCTGAAGAAAATGGAGAAACAAACATCAGTGTGAATATCAAATAAGGTGGCCCTCATATCCAAAATAATAAATAAATCCAACATATACATTACTTACTAAAACTAAGGAAAAACAAGGTGCTGAAGCCTCAATAACCAGGACAATAAACATATCTAACACATAAATTAGTTACTCGAATTACAAGAATGTGTAAAAATTGTAAACGCTAGAAAGATCAAAGAGTCAAAACTACAAATAAGGTGAAGTTGGATGATGAAGATTTTCTAGAGTAAAGAAAACCCTAACTTATTAGTCCTTTCAGTACATTGTAATTTACAAAAGCAATAAGAGTTGGCTTATCTATCTTATAATACACGTAGAGAATTTATTAACACTGAATTTTAAAATCTACCACCCAAAGGTATGTACTGCACTAGCAAAATACTAAACTGCCACAATATCATAGAGTACTAAACCACCACCAGACACAACTGTAATAAAATACATAACATAAATCCATATCAAACATAGTAATGTAGCGGAAATGCTACGACAGAAAAAAAATATTAAAAACCCTAAACAATCCTTGAAAAAACAAGTAAAAGCTTAGAAACCTTAAATGTTTTTACTGAACTCTTGATGTTAAAACCACCTAAAAGCATAAATAATGGAAGAGACATCGACTGACCTTGGCCTTGGTTTCTCTGTTTGCCCTCATGATATGATGCCACCTCCATTTTTTTTTTCTGTTTTCTAATCTTGGCCACTATTTCTCTGTCTCCCCTGCGCAAGTTATGGCCGCTTGTAATAAGATGCCGCCTCCATTTTTATTTTCTTGTTTTTAATCTGAAATAATGTTCATGGTAGTAACAAACAAATATACAAATACAAGCACATAAATCAAGTACAATATACATGAGACAGAACACGCACATTCACACTACACAGATGCACATGACCCATCAATCAGCTCCCTCGGCACTATAATTAAATTCCTCTCCTCAGTACAGACAATGCGGATACATGGGAAGCATCTGCATCCGGATTCAACCATATGAACAATGCAACTGAAAATGATATATAATGAGTATACTGCAATCGACAAGGGTATCCACGCTGAGTATCCGCTATCAGATATCAAATGCTCCAAATAAAATACGTAGGAAACATCCACATCGGGTATACACACTGAGAATCCTGAATTTGAGGATGCATTCGATACAGAACAGATAACAATGTAGCTGGACATCCTGCTTGTTGGAAGCACTCAACAGGCTTCTACCACAGCTGCAAGATTTTACAACAACTGATCACGACTGGTCGCGTGTAAACAGAACACCAGGATCAACATCAACGGTTCCTTGGGCTCGCCCTGCAGCAGCTGTCACACTTAGCTCTCTCTGGGCCACTGATTTTCTAAGATAAGTTTACTTCTCTACCCTGTAGCTGCTGCATAACGCCGAACACCTCATCACGGCACTTTCCTAGGAGAATTTCAGTTCTACGCTCCACGTTTGGTAGGCACAGGCTAGGAGTGTACTGGTCCTTGTTTATTGCATTTGGTGAGACTGTGACAGCTACTGAGGGCGCCCCCTGCCAATCTGACCCTACTCTCACCCACCTACCTTCAATTCTCTTAGAAAAACCGTCCCATTCTTTCATTTGGTCAAGCAATTAGATACATTCACCAAACTACTGCGCCTTGTCAAGAAAACATGCGCCTTCCCACGCCCTCCACTCCGTTTCCATTTTTTTTAAATTTATTTGTTTCAAAATTTTTACTTTCATTATTATTGTTATTTATTTCAAAGGGGTTCAAACCACAGATTGTCTATCCAAAATCCCAATCAATGCCATCTACCCTTCCTTAAGCAAGCAGAACATGGTCGACAATATTAGAAATATGGATTGATATTAATTTCTTTGTCGGTTGATAACTCACTACTAGCTTGGATGTCATGTAACTATTCTTATCTCCTATAATATCAGACATTATAGAAAATGTAACAACGAATTCCGCCAAAAGGGCAAGTATAATTTGAGTCATGTCTAATGGAACCCTACCCATCACACGAAAAATGTGATTAATAGATTTTTAATTAAGAAAAGGGTCGTAAAGCACTCAGGAATTCATATCCACAAAGAATAAGGAAAACAATTTATATCCTAAGCTTATAAAGATTATTCAGGAAAGAGTAGAGATATTCCATGCTTAGCACTCGATCGCCACAGGATGAATAGGTGTAATGTAGAATAGGGCATTACAGATACAAGCAATTGTTTAGGTCCACCCCAGATTTGTGGATGTCCCTGCTCAAGAATCAATGTCATATGACCTTTTCTGTTGGTCAGAACTCCTATTATACAAGCCTTTCAGAAATATCGCATTTGAATTTGGCTCAACCCCACATGACATCAATGTCACTTGGGACATGTACAAGCACAACTACAGACCGTGGCATGTTCTACGCACTACCGCAGACACAGGACTTGCAACATATGTTAGTTTTGACTCAGAGCCTGAATGAAGTATTCAACAAGTACCATTGCAAGAATGGCAGGTCTTCGCACAACTTCACCCCGGAAACAACACGGGTCTAGACAGTCTTGAAATGTTGGGGAAATGATATTTTAACATACACAATAATTAGACCATACACGACGTTCCCCATGATTTGCAGATAACTGGTTTATCATTCATCGAGAGAGAGAAGGTAGACATAATTAACAATAACACACATGCCACACCACTGTCTTCCACACTTCCTTTGCCTCCAGAACAACAAATAGCTCTTGATACCATACTACACCATTCAACAAACAAATCCCTTCTACCTCCACTAAGATTGATAATTCAAGGAACGACTGGCACAGGAAAATCATTTTTGATAAATAAAATCCAGAATTCATTCACAACATCAACCATATATCCCTCTCCTCTACTTGTGCTTGCCCCTACCAGTGTTTCAACATTCAACATCTCTGCATGCACAATCCACGTAGCCATGCGTATTCCAATCAAAGAATTGAAACCCCTTGAAGGTAGTGCATTATCGTCTTTTCAAGAATTGCTGAAACATATAGAATATGTTCTTATTGATGAAATGAGTTTCATCAGGCAAAATTTGCTAAGCAAAATTGACAGTAGGCTCCGCGAAGCTTTCCCACACTCAAGAACATCTGAATTTGGGAACAGATTAGTCATCCTCGTTGGTGACCTCAGGAAATTACCACCGGTTTTGGACAGTCCTCTTTACGCAAGTAATTTCTAGGGAGCAACCCTTTGGAAGGGATTTCAATCTTCCATTACATTGCGAACAATATTTCGGCAACAAGGAACAACCAATGCACAGGTTTCATTCCAGAATTTACTGCTCCACATACGAGATTCAACCCCTCTAATTGAGGATTGGGAATTCTTGATGTCTCACACAGACACACACCTAACTTAGCAGGAGCTCAACATTTTTAAGGATGCACCACATTTGTTTGTAAAAAATGATCAAGTGGCATGCCACAACCTATAGATGTTGAAGGCATTGGACGTTCCGATCGCCCAATCAATTGCTGAAAGTAACAGGTGGACTGGAACAGGAAATCCTGATGATGATCAGTTGGAACACAACGTTCTGTTATGCAAACAAAAAAAAATCATGCTTATTGCAAATCTATGGGTTGATGTAGGCCTTGTGAATGGTGCCACAGGAACAATCACAGACATTGTCTACGACGCATCAATGCAACCACCAACATTACCTTTATTTGTTGTTGTAAAATTTGATAGATACAACGGCCCATGTTGGGATCCCTCCAACCCCTTACATATTCCCATACCCCCTATTTCTAGAGGGAATCGAAGACAATTTCTGATTAAAATGGCCTGGGGATTAACTATCCACAAGTCGTAGGGACTTACTTTGCACAGAGCAACCGTTGAAATTGGAACCACTGAAAGGAAAGGTTTGACATTCACAGCTTTCTCTAGAGTACCCTTGCTTGCAAATCTATGAATTTCACCCACTTTTTCATTCGAGAGATACTCAAATATGACGCACGTACCACCTCCCACAACAAGAAGAAAGGAGGAAGCAAGACTACTATCACTCAACCCATCGTAAATACTAGCTTCTGCTTTCATATCACCTCAAATACTACTATACTCAACATTTCTTCTATCGAAAGTAGAAAGGTTGTTCAAGGGATATCAAATGTAATCAAGTTTATTAAAACTAAAATTTCCCACTAAAGGCTACCACTCATGATATAAATACTGCAAACGTATACATGTGTCATTACATGTACATAGACCTACATTTATTTTATGTTTCCAAATATGGTATGCAACTTTAAAAGTACAAACCTGTAACATAATTAAATGTACACATACAACATTACAATTTAATGTTTCAACTAAAGTCCTACACTACAACTATTAATCACACACATTATCAATTGTATAATAAATGTTTCTCCAAGAAAACACCAACTGAACAACCGATGCACAACTAACAACATCAACTATAAAATTGATTAACTATCGAAAACGATATCACAAGTAATCATGTATGAATTAATAACAAGTTTGAAATGTAGAAACAACCTTCAGATTAAGTAGATCAATAATAACTGTACCTCTAAATCAAATAACATATACCATTTGGCGTTCACATTTCATGAAACACATGCAATTGCTAGTCTTAAATCTACTATCTTTTTCTTTAACATTTCTCCCCATTTACAACGTCAGATCCAAGTAGTCCTGGGTTTCATAGTGGGTTACCTCCCTCATAAATATTTGGGTATCCCTCTGTTCTGTGGAAAAGGAAAAGCTAGCCTCTGGAATGATCTTCTTAATTCTCTTTCGTACTGGTTACAATCCTGGAAAGGGAAGTGGATTTTTCTGGCAGGTAGAGTTCTTCTTATCAAATCTGTCCTTTGTGCCCTGCCAATCTATATGTTGTTGGTTATGAAAATCCCAAAATCGGTCCTACATAGTTTCGAGAAGGTCATCAGATCCTTTCTTTGGCAAGGGAACATCGAGGAGAGAAAATTCCATTTGGTCAAATGGGATATTGTTAAATTGCCCAAATCATTAAGTGGCATGGGTATTGTGGAATTGACACTTCAGAATGTTGCCCTTGGCACAAAATTAATCTGGAGCTTCATTTCTAACCCCCAGAGGTTGGTCCATTAGGTCCTCTCTCATAAATACTTGGAGGCAGGTCATCCCGAGCTTTTCCTCTCCAGCGAAGATCTTCCTAAGGGCTCTCACATTTAGAACTTCATGTGCAATAGTAGATATCTTATAGCAGATTCAGTTTCATGGCTTGTCAACAATGGTTCTTTCACCAACTTCTGGGAGGATAGTTGGAATGGTCACTTACCTCTTAATCTTGATCCCTCCCTCAATTGAGTAATAAATATTTCTAAAGTCATTTGGGGCAGTAATATTGCTAACTATGGTCACCGTCATCCAGACGGTTCTTCTGCCCGGTGGTGGAAGGATATCACCACTCTTGGCGCCTCCTCTGCAGAATTTTCTTATTTTATGGAGGCTCTATCTTTTAGAAATGCTAACTTCAAAGACTGTGCAGATCAATTGATTTGGTTCGGTTCTTCCTCTGATGTTTACTCAGTTAAAGAAGGCTATTCTAAACTCCTTTCTTAGTTTGGTAGAGGGGTTCATAACAACTTCAGATGCTGGACTCCTACAATCCTTCCCAAAGTGGCAATGTTCGGTTGGTTGGTTCTCAAAAACAAAATTCTTACCCAGCTGCGCAGAATATCCTGGGGTTTTGTTTGGCCTTCCAAATGTGTCCTCTGTGGCATGGCAGAAGAAGATGTCGATCACCTCTTTCTATTCTGTTCCTTCACCTCTAATTGTTGTCAATGGCTTCTTGGTAAATTTAACCTCACTTGGGCTCACTGTAATAACATCAAAGATACTCTTACTACTTGGCCAACAAAGGTGTCCAAAATTTCCCTGTGCTCTATTTGGAATGTGGCCCCTTTTTTGAATAAACTGGAAGTGGCTATTTCAGAAAATACGAGTAAAAATAGTCTAAATAATCCTTCATTCACCTTGAAGGATGCTCTCATTAAAAAATCTTGGTTGCTAATCAAAATTCCTAATCCCGTATCCATTGTCAGGCATGGTTTATCCCAAGTGGAAAAATTTGTTCGAAGAAAGCAAGATAGATGGAGGCCTCCCCCTTTAGGATCCTGGAAATTAAACTTCGACGGTGCTTCTAGAGGAAATATCGGGAATACAGGAACTGGGTGTATTCCCTGTACTGACAAAGGGCTCCTTATCACGGAAGGCTCTTTTTTGTTTCGCGATTGTTTGTGTAACATGACAGAAGCTCAAGCTCTTCTGGAAGGTGTTAAACTGGCTCTCTTGTATAGTTGCAACTCTCTTTTCATAGAAGGGGATTCAAAAATTATCACCCACGCTATTTCCAAAGGTTTCATACCTTCTTGGAAAATCAATTCTTTCATTCTCATCACTCTTCACTGGCTCAGTAAACTAAAAGATTAGAGCATTTGTGATACTTTTCGAGAATCCAACTCTGTAACGGATCTCCTAGCCAATCATGCGATTGATTTACCTTATGCTGTCAAAGTTTCAAGTGATGTGAAGGTCTGGGATGGGCTCTTGTCCATCATTTCTTCTGAAAGGAAGGACACTTAATCTCTGTGCCATGCCACCTCTTCGTTCCTCTCCTTAGTTTTTAGTCACTCGGTCTAACTTCGGTCATCATTTACTTTCTTAGATTCTCTCACAATGGCCTTTGTGGGCTTCCCCTTTGTTATTATTTGTAGCGAGAATCTAGATTTGGCTTGTTCTGATGCAATCGATCGCAACAGGTAGTTTGAAATTTTTCGTTAGTTGTCACAGGAGGAAACGGTGGCTATTAAAACCTTTCTTGGTGACTCTTATTGGCATGGCTCTCGTCGGGCCAGAACATATTCTGAAATTTCCACCGCCTTCATCTCCTTCTTCCTTCTACTTCACTCAAATTCCTCAGTTGTTGATTTTATGGCCGTTGATGAGATTTACCATGTTCATCGAGTGGGATTATATGAACAACTGTTAGATTTCTCCCTCCCTGACCCTCTGCTATGGGTGAAGGATGTTGACAAGCTCACTTTGGGTTCGGGCCAGGATATTCGATGGCTTTGTGGTCAATACCAGGATTTGTTGCATTATGTGCAGAATGTGAACTCTCTTTTAGTTTATGGGAGGCTAGATCATTTGCTTCTTCCCTCTGTTGACATCGACACAACTCTCTTCCCGCTTCAATCTGCTATTGACAACCTCAATGCTCTTAAAGATCATGTAGGCACAACCTTCAGGATCCTTCTTAGGGAGGATAATTCCCATGTGGGTACTTAGTTTGGTTGATCTCTTGGTTCTGCGATGGTTTGGTTCAGGTGTTTTGGTGTTTCTATCACCCATTCTCACATAGTTCGGCTCTCGATTTTTCTTCTTTTCATCCTTCTTCCCTCCTCTTCTTTTCTTTTTCTTCTTCCCTCGCACAATTTGGTTCTTCTATCCTCTTATTTTCCTTCTTGCATCTTCATTGATCTTCCCTTCTGTAGGGTTGGGGCCCTTTCCCCACTGGTTCATAGCTCCGGTCAAAAGCGTTTAACCATAAAAAATGTCAAAATGAGTCATTGCCTAATAGCCAAGTTATTTGATATATCCAAAAAGATTTTCTAACAAATACGTAAAAAACAACAAGTCTCAAAACTACCCAAGTATCGAAACAACAATCAACGATATCTTGACACAACAGTCAAAGTATTTTTCATTTCTTATCTAGCAATTAAGTTCTCATCTCATAGGGTAATTGATAGCCCTTTAACAAAACAAGGAGGGTCAATATGATCCGAATACCATGTAGTAGTAATCAAGTGAAAGAGATTAAGAGCACACCACAAGATGACAACTAAATGAAATTATCCAAGGCCAAAAGGGAAAACATTGAAACCCAATAAAATAGTAGGGAACATGACCTGAGATAAACACTATTAAAATAATGATCAAGTCAACCATCATATCCCATTTAGGCCGGCACTAAGAAAGTAATGCAACGAAGGAAACGATGTCCCAACTGAAACAAAAAACTATTACCGAAGAAGAACAAATATTCGTCATTCCATTAGATTGGGGCACAACTTCAACTCTACAAAATCAAGTGTTTGACTCAAGGTGGTTAGGAAACCACTTAACACAAATCACTTCCACAAGGTGGGATGAACAAGAATATAAAATAACACATATATGTGTCTAGAAGGTCAAAACCTCTACGGGGTCCAAAATGCCAATATCTTGTGAGGTCCGAAAGATGGAAGGTTGGTTAAGTAAAAATTTCTATTGTAGAAGCTTGGCTTTCTATACTAATATTCACTTCAATTTAATATTTTATTATCTAGTCCCCTTACTATCTGCTAAGCTAAGCAATAGGTTACACTTGCTCAAAAATCACATCAAGCGCAAAAGATTCTAATTAAATTTATTAGGCAAAGTATATCAAACATTTATGAGATAAAAGCTAAGGATTACAAAGGTCCTATAAGGCCATTGACCATCAATCCACCAAATGGTCAGGGAAATATAGAATTAAGGCACCTTGTTTTGACTACAAGATTATATGAAGGTAAATCATTAAACCCTATTTACTTGAATCAACTACTTCCAAATCCGCTCAGCGATTAATAGAAAGGAAGGTTCAAGGACACCAAACATTGTCAGTCCCAAAACTCATATTATCCTACAATAAGATGTTATACATATATGTATATATGTATCTCTCATAAGCACAAGAAATCCAAATTCTAAAACACACAGTCAACAACCACAATAAAGGAAAACTTAATATTATATATATGTATCCCTCACAAGCACATGGAATCCAAAATTTGAACACACTATTAACAACCACGATGAAGGAAGGTTTCTTATATATTTTATTATAATTTTCATATAACCAAACAATCTGAGAGTCTAATAACACCCCCCCCCCTTTTTTTGCTAATCTATATCCTTCCATATCAAATCGATTTATAAGGGTTCATGACAAGTTGAACATATTTTCACGTAGCCAGTCAAAAAAGAAGGGATAAACAACCCAAAACAAGGTCAACATGGATATATCCATAACCGTTATATTTGATTTCATTAATCATAAGTGCTTTAGAAAAATATATTGTCAGGTAATAACCTTAGAATGAATCCCACCATTATTAAAAATATGCAAAAGTCTGGAAAACAAGAACTTTCACACCACGCATATTTACAAGCAGTTTTTCATTATAAAAGAAAATTACTCAACCCAGAATCACATAATTAGAGATTAATAGAGAAATATCCAACAAGGTAAAAAAAATCACTATACAACAACCAAAAAATCCAACTTGAAATGCCATTTCAGGAAAAGATAACGATTCATTTCATGAGATTATTAAAGCTAACAAAATATTAAAATGGGTGGTGCTTATCATGTTTGATTTAAGCTTCTGAACTTGGATACACATCTATTAGGCCCTTGCTACAACAACATCTGGCACATTCCTCTAATTTTTTCTTGTTGGACATCCAAGATTGCTCCAGGTTTTCGATTTGATATAGGTTGGGTCTATGTGGCTACAACTGGATGGAGATCTACCTAGGACTGACATTTGTTAGAAATTTTCAAAGCCTTTTAACAGAGCCCCAGTTTGCAAAATCCTTGAACCAAAATAGTCCACGTGACCAACATGTTTTGGGTGTTTCATTCAACAAAACATATGCCAAGCGTATGCCTTCTTTAATGCATTAAAGGGAAAAGGTAGGCGGCCAACAACCCCCATCCACTTGCCAGCTAGCAAACAACATTTAGCATGAGATCTACTGTTAGAAAAATAAATCAATGCCCAACATTAAATTTATTGGTTAAAAAGCATGCACGGAGGGCCATGTCGCTGTCAAGGGTGGGTGAATAATTTAAATCCAAGAATAAATTTTACAGACCCCTCAAGGATTCGCGCCACCAAAAGACCAATCCACTTGTCCACAATCTCTATTTATCTAATTATTTTATTTTATAATTCACTTCGGGGATTACAAAAAAGGCCGATAATGAGCTTGGAATAAGGATAAGAAAACTAAAAAGGCCAACCACAAATGTCAAAATAAGTAAAAATAATAAAGAAGACAAAAGCACCCAGGATGCACAAAGGTACTTGGGTGCTAGTGTCCAAAGATAAATGACAACAAATGTGAAAAGATAGATAGACAAGGATCTCTGTGACCTGACCAAAAGTGGATACAAAAATGACACATGTAAGAGAATTACAATAGAAATAAATCAAAGAACATAGATGGACAAATGATTGTGTCACTAATGAATACTTTTCTTGCTTAAGATCAGTGCGTATAACAACCTACTGATGACATAGTGAATTAGTAATATGTGCATGATTTTGAGATAAATTTTCCCCCCTTTATGCTATTTAAATGAAATTCAAATAGTGTAAAGGAAGTAAGGAATATACTTATAAAGAGTTCGAAGAATCCATAGTGTGAAGTGTGCGCAGAATGTAGGAATTTTTAGTGTGGAGAACCATGGATCGACATTTTGGCCCATGTGGGGTAATCGGAGATAAAAAACCGTTGTAAGGAGCACTTGGAGAAATATTTGAAAAGAATTTGGAGAATTTGGAGACTTTGAATTGTTGCCAAAGGAGATAGAAGATGTAGGGAGTGATCAATTCGAAACTTGATTTGCGTGAAAATGGGAATATTTGGGCATCCTGCCGCCAGAGGAAGTGTTTTTAGGAGAGAGGTCTAGTTTTTCTCTCCATCCACAATGCTTCCCCAAAAGGTCCAACCGCTGCAGGTGGATAGAGACCAAATTTGGTTTTGATTAGTCTCGATTGAATTTTTTTTGTTACGATTGAAGAACCCATATAGGAGCGGTATTGGAAAGGCAATGACGTCTCATTACTCCCATTCCTACAGTAGTGTGTGTTCTGATTTGAATAGTGTTGGATGGCTTCCAAGTTAGGTCATCCATAAGCGATAGTGATGTAATGCATCTCCCAAGTTACATCATTTGGGAGAGATAGTAAATGTGCTTGTTGTACTGATTGATTGATTTAATTTGAGTGATAGAAGATTGCTTGAAATAATATGTACTAATGAGATTGATCATGGAGAGGTTTTTATTTTCCCCAAATTAGGTGATCTGGAGGTGATAAATTTGAAATAATAGAAAAAGTGAATAGTAATTTCATTTGCATCTAGAGTATTTGAGATTTGAGATTTGAGCTACAAGAATGCCACACATTAGAGAAGTGAGTTTGACGAGATTTGAGAGAGTGGCGGCAGCCGTGGCTTCGCAGATGACCGATGAGATGTGTGATTATTTTTTGAAAATAACCTTAAATATGCCTATTTTTATTAGTTTTAGAAAAAATTGAACTTTTGTAATTTTCGGTGTTTCTGACTAGGATAAAAATGACCATGGTGTTTTTCTTCAACGAGACATAGTGCCCAGTTCTAGGTGTTAGTGTCCTATTTTTGGACGTTATTGACATGTTCTTAGGTGTTAGAGTCCAAGGGCATGGTTTTAGAACTATTGTATGAAATTGTGAATTATGAGTAATTTTATGTTGTTATGAATGAGTTTGCAGTATATATATTGTGATAATAAAGGATTTATTTTGTTTTTTTGTGTTGTGTAAAGGGATATAAACTTCAAGGAGTTTCACGCGGGTCCTCCCTTGAGTACGTTACTACATATGAGGATTGGAATAAATTGGACCGTGCTGGCCTGCAACACATTGCTAGATTGGGGGAGATACCTCATAATATGCCTATGTTGAGCGCTTTGCATGATATATTGTGTGCAGATACGTGTACATTTTGGTTGCCAACGTACGAGATGACAGTGAAACTAGAGAATGTTTACAAGATATTACATTACCTATTATAGGTGATAGTACATGTCATGATTGTATCGGATTCCCATAGTCACATGAGGGCATCACATCAACATTTTAGAAGGACATGAGTATAGGCTGAGATTCATATTAGCTTATATGTGATTGTGAGATCCAGTGCTCCACAATTTCAGAAGTTTATTGCAGTGATTATAGATTCTTTGGTAGCACTAAAGGGTGGCAGAGTTGGCATTTTGTATAGGATGTATGAGATATGTCACATCATAGAGGACCATTATACTAGGTATGTGTGGGCATGGTGTGTATTGGCCAATTTTTATGGGGATTTGTATAGATTTATGTAGGAGGAGAATGGAGGTGGATTAGGAGCCACCACTTTATTGCATGTATGGACATATGAGTATATAATGATATTGAGGTCACTTAGTGGGCCACGAGCCAATTGGGCTCGACCCGAGATCTTTACGACGAGGTGGTTGGGCACCCATAGTAGGACGATTTATACAACCACCTATAGGTCAATGATAGATCAAATGGGTCATAGGGCCATCATATGGAATCCATATAAAGACTATGGAGGTTGGTTGGAGGATGGTGTGGAGTTGTAGTGCATTCAGCTCATCATGTTGTTAGAGGATCTCTTCGTAGGGATAGCAGACTTTTTATAGGGTGAGGAAATTTATAGACAGTTTGGCATGGCCTAGGATGTGCCCCTGAAGCCATATATACGGTGTAAATCTACTAGGGAACATGTAGAGGACTCATTCAACTTTCCATAAAGGTATGGTATAGGGCTTGGTGATGAGTGGACCCCACTCAAATAGGCCAGTTTCTGAAGAAGAGTGTTTTGGGACAAGGTTGTCTAAAGGAGTTGCATGCTAAAGGTTTTGAAATTTCCATCAAGTTGTTACATGGAATGGTTTAGTTGATTTGAAGTGATTTTGCGGCATAATGAAGTTTCCAGGGTCCTAAAGGGTGTAGAAAACAACAATTTTGAGATGAACAAAGAGTATTGGGACCATTAAATGAAATAATTTCACTGGTGGAGCTAAATTACGACCATGTATGAATGTTAAATGTTATTTTAATCATGTGTAATGATTTTTGGGTCGTGAATAAGTATTGTTTTGATGTTATAGAATTTTTTTTTATCTTTGTGCCCATGGGGATTTGAGTCATTTTTAGAGTATGTAATGAGGTTTTTAGCTAGGCTGAACTACTTGGGTCACTTATAACTATTACAATTTCAATTTTGGGTGTTTTCATGATGCATGGGTCGAGCCAAAGGAGGGAAATATTTTTTAGTTTGAATTTAAAATGAAGAGGACCTTATAAAAGCATTGTTTTGGGTACTTTTGCAAGCTAGTTGTGTGTGTGCAAGAACTATGACCTAGGTGAGAGAAATTTATAGGTGTTGCAGTATGAATTAAGGTCAGATCAAGTGTGTTACAAGTTTAAGAAGATCAAAAAAATGTGTGCAAGTGTTTGAGGGTTTGAGAATTGAAGGAAGATCTTTTTGTGGAGGATTGGTCACCTAGGGTTTATATAAGGGTTTGAAGAGCTGCAAGCTAGACCAAGTGGTCTCCATTAGTTGTGACAACAAAAAATCATATATCAGGTCATCATAAGGTGGTTGAGTGGGTTCTTGATTAGCTTGTGGGCTTGTAGCCTCCTTCTGGAGTTGGTGCTTCAAAAAATTAGGGTTCGGTTCTCCTTGTAGGGTTTTAGCTCTACTAAACAAGGGGTTGATGCTCCTTGGGTTGGTGCCTCACTAAATTTTGAACCATATCAATATAAGATTTTGTTTAAGTGGGTTTTCTTCCCCTTGAGGGTTTCCCACTTATATATTGTGTCTGGTGTTGATTATATTATTTATGGTTCTTGCACATGTGATTATTTATTATATGCACACGTTAATGGATGGTTGAATGCTTGTGAGTTTTGAATAAGTAAATTTGAAATATGAATAGAAGTTTTGTCAGGACTAATTCACCCCCCCACTTAGTCCATTGTGCTTGTAACACATAATTCATGTGTTGGGTTGGTAAACCTAATGCATCGACCTCTCCTTGGAATAATCGAGGAATGATCACCCCCAATAATCCATCAAAATTTAGCAAATGCATATTCTCCAAGGCAAAAGAATGAGAACACATTACCTCCATAAAAAATACATGTGTTCCTTCCATGTTTTGTATCTCTTTTGAAATTTCTTGTTGCACATTTCTTTACATTACTTTCATTATATTTGAGTTATGTTCAATCTCTTTTCTTAGGCACTGACTACAATTTGTGTTGCAAGTTTTATTTTGGAGCATGCCATCACCAACACAATGGGATACTACAAAATAAAGTTATTGCAAGAAAAGACAAAGTGTATCAACACACTCAGGTGTATTTTCCTTTTAAGTATGTAATTTTAAATTTCATACTTAAAGTGGGGGGAAATGTAGACACTCAAATTTAAAAATCTATCATTTGATGTTATTGATCTTGACATTACACACTTGTATCCAAATAAATGCACTCTCTTCACTCATAATTAACACACCCTGATAAAAAATTATGCACTTTATTATATTTGCACACCTCTTTGTCATTAGTATATAATATTTAATTTCATAAAATGCATCTAAAAAAATCCATGCTTAGGACCATGAAGTTAAATTATACTTTTCTAACTGATGTCCAAAAATTCCAATTTTGGTGGGGATGTAGAATTACATACTAACCCTATTGTATAATTTTGGACTAGCATGTTATGAACCAACTATTTCAATTTAATCACATTATTATGAAAAAATATACCCCCTTGGTCGACCTTTCATGTCACAACAACCTTCAGAAGCATATATAAGCAAGTAAATCATACCTAATTTAGGAACCTGACACTTTATGAACTCATGCAAAAGCAACAATAAAGGCACTCGAGTCTCCCTAAACCATGAAATAACTCACACACATCTATTAGGATAGCACCCTCTGCTGGTCTGAAGTATCCTTCGAGATTTAAGAGTCTCCATATTCATTCTATAAGCAAGCAAAGTGACCCTTCCCAAGCATTTGAGCAAGTTTGAAACTCAAGCGAAGCATTGTCAAAGCATGGTTGTCAAGTTATAATTGCACTATGGTAGATATCACATTCTAGGAGAAAAATTTGAGATTTGATCCCTCTTCAGTGTAGTGATGATGTCAGCAGTACATAGGGGTACCCAAAACCACATAAATTTATTTCACAGTAATTCCTTTTTACGCTACAAGGGTTTTGAAGGTTTGAGAAGAGTTTCAAAGCCATTTTGAAGGTGAGAGAAGAAGAATGAAACATAATAAAATACATTTCTAGGCAAGTGAAACAATCAAGAAGTTTTAGAAACAAATTCTAACCAAGTCCAACACTATACGAAACATGTGTTATAGATAAAAGTATACGGTTTTGACCAGGACCAATTTCAAGCTATTTTGAAGAGTTAGATTAATAATCACTTTAAAAAATGTCATTCTGATTTGTGAAATTAACGTTGGAAGTTAAATTAAATCAGAATATCCACCTGAAACATTATTCATCCTTTTTTATGTATGTTAATTAAAACATTCTTAAATTTAAAAAGGTGAGATTGTCATTAAAAAGTGAACTCAATATGTATTTGAAATGACTAATCTAGGACTGCTTCAAAATTTACTAGGTGCAAAATTTTAGTAGTGTTACAATTTTTACTATACTTTATATCTCAAACAAAATATGCCAAATCCTTGCTAGAAATATTTAGAATGTATTATTGCAATCCAAAAAAACACATATGGATCTTGGGACAAAACACTTAACTAACACTAATTGACCATTGGTCAATGATATAATTTATAAAAAAATGGGAGGTAGTTTGATTTATCTTACAACTACTCAATTAGATCTTTTGTTTTGCAGTAAGTTATAATTCTCTCTTCATGTCCTAATTGTATAAACAACATTGGTAAGTTGTAAAACAAGTTCTTAGATATGACAAAATAACTCAATTTTCCATTCTATATAAGAAAGTTTTTGATTTTAAGCTCACATGGTATATTGATTCAAATTAGGAAGGATCAATTAATTCTAAAAGGTCTGTAACAGGTTATGTTTTAACTCTTGGTTCAAGAGTATTTTCGTGGTAGAGTATGATTCAAAGTACATTTTCCTTATCCTTTACTGAAGCTGAGTACATAGAAGTTGTGAGTACAACTAGTGAGTTGACATGAATTCAAACATTAATTAGGGATATTAAACTTGACTCATCTACACCCACACCTATCTTTTGTGATAACCAGAGTGTTCTAAAGTTGGTGAAGAATCATGTTTTTCATGATAGAACAAATATACTATGAATTTCACAACTACTATATATATGAAAATTGGTCATGAATGAAGACATATGTATCGATTATTGTGTTACCTCTTAACAACCAACTAATATGATGAAAAACCCGTAGAGTAAAGCTAAATTTGTAATTTTTAGAGATAAGCTTGAATTTGTTTCTGATTTAGTCATATGGGAGCATATATTAGAATAAATAACTAATACGTGTTTGTAATAATGCTATGTTACATGTTAATGAGCTTGTAAATATTGTTACACTATTTACTTTCCTATTGTTGGGATTGTTTTTCATAGAGTTTTCTTTAGCCTTGAATAAGCTTAGTGGTTGTAGAAATTCCTACTACACAACTAAGCTTTGCCCATTTAATAAGATCCATATTTGTGATGAATTACTGATTAAACTAAAATGTAATATCCTAGCCTAATCTAAATGTTATAGGAGCAACAAATAAATAAATAAATACATTATTGAAAGTAACCCAAGTAACCAAACAATGAAATAATGAAACCCTAAGTGTAAGAGAGGGTTATAAGAGCCTTAGCTGATTCATCGAGGTCGCGTGATTGTGTCATAGTGGAGACCAACTGAACAGGAGGAAGAACCTTCGTACAAGAGACTGAGAAAATGCTGATCTAGACTATTTGGCTTGAATGGGGTGTTTGGAAAAGAGATTGGGGCACCTAGGGTGCCATGGTCTGCAATCTGGGTGCCCTAGTTTGTGTGGGAGGTCTCCATGTAAGCAACATTAGCAATAGAGTGGTTGTGTTTAAAATTCCCACAAACCCAGTTTTTTGCTCGTTGTGTACATGCATATGTTTCTTAGACTCTAAATCCACAACCTTCAAGAAATCTAAATTAAAATATTTCCTTTCAGTGAACCTCCAAAAAATCAAAATCCTTTCAAGAAATCCCTTATGTTTGTTTATTCTACATACAACTTGGCCACCGCCTAAATTTGAGCTTATGTTTCATCTTGCTTTGTATACTTGTTTATTTTTGAAGGCTTATTAATGTTCATTGCTATAATCTATTCTTGTCCATCACTATAGTGAGAATATATTGACTTACCACAGTATATTTAAATCATACACATACCTGAAGTAGACTGAGGCCAAATTCACACTAACTCCTTGCAATTAAGCTTATGGATCTTGATTAGCTACAATTACATACGTTATTGAAATAATCCGTTGATTGATCTATTGATGCGAGTAATTGGGGATAATTATAACCTAATTCATATTGATAATTGCAATTAGCTTCATGGGGCTTCATTATTCCCAATTGTATAGAAAATCGAACCAATTATCATATTGGTTAAATCATGATGTAATTGAGGTTGATTGAACACCAACCTCCACTACTTGGTTTTAATTAAATTTGTAGCGATCAAATAGACACAATTACATGTTTGGCTGATAAACTTATAAAATCGCATCTACAAATGGAGCTAATTGATACCCACTATCCCAATTACAACCCTATCAAACAATTAAGCTTAACATTAAGTTAATTGGTAATAGGTCTTAAATGGCTTCAAACTCTCTTTATAGAGAAAATGTATATTAAGAAAATAATAATTGAGTAGGAAACATGATATAATTTTACTTTGATATATTAGGGTATAAATAAAAAGGGGTAAATAAAATTATAATAGAAAAATGGGTAAGTAAGGTACAAGGAAAAAATAGGGGTATTTTCATTCTAATAATATAATGGGAGGGAGTGTTAATGGTGTTTTGGTGGATCAGTTAAGACGAACGGTTATGTTTGGATCCACCCAGGTTCTAATCTTGCTAGGCACGATCCCCTTTAGGGTGGTTTACCGGTGGTGGCGGGTGTTACATCACCGAAGGATGTGGCTTGTGGTTTTGGTTCGTGGTTCTTGACAGTGGCGGAATTTGCATCATTGGCATTGATGTTGGCGACAGTAGGAGGCTCTAAAAATGATGGTGGCAGAAAAATTTGCATTGCTGATTCGGGCTTAGTGGTTGCGGTTTGTGTTGGTATTAATTGTAATATCTTATCTGAGGGCATTTTTGTAGGGTGTTGGTCCAAATTCATATTCCATCCAATTGTATCCCCAATTTTATGATCTTTATACTAGAAATGCTTTAGTAACTACGCCGATAGGTGTGCTTTAAGTGAAACGAACCCACCGAACCCTGACACACGTAACATATTTGAATGGGTATGGTTTACGTTTGGTACAGAGAAGTTGATCAAATAGATCTAAGTTGTTTGTTTGTCTGACATGCCCTGACGTGTTCTCCATCTTTGAAATCAACTACACTAAATGAACCAGTGAACAGAACAGTCAAGGAAATATATTAGAGAACTCCATTCCTCCCTGGTAATAACACATTGGGATTAATATTGGCTCATGTGGATCTGGCTGTGGGAGCAGTACTTTCTTTGCATACCCACCTTAGAGCCTCTAAAATAATTTTCGTCTAGCAAGGGAGTCAACGTTGGCTTCGCAGACACCATCAACAAGATTTTCTCCACGGAGATCAAAACAGGGGATGCCTTCGTGTTTGCCAGGGGTATCATTCACTTTGTTCACAACATGGGAAACACAGATGCTTCTGTGATAGTCTCTCTTAACAGTCAAGCTCCGGGTCTCTCTTAAAGTGTCGGCAATAAAATTGTCCTTGTTATTTATGATGGAAGGAGTTTGCGTCTCTCACAACAAGTTGTCTTGTAACACTTTTGGAGATGAAATTTTTTGCAGTGTGGCAGGCAACACATACTCAAAGGTACTTGACGGATGTAATAGTTGTCCAAAGGGCGTGTTTAATCCAAACATAATTTCCAACTTTTCACTATGGATGCAGAGGAATAATTCTTTTTCCTCCACCAAATCACTCAATACATGTTTAAATTTGTGAAGTACCTGTATTTGGCACTTGAATATTTTATCTAATCCATGGTTTTATTAATTAAATGAATTCCTTGTATGATATTTGAATTCCCCTGATTGCTTCATACGGACTTAGGAATAAGCTCAAGAAAAAACCTGGATGTGAACATATCAGGCTTAGGACAATGATTGATTCTGCCACTTAACATTGGTTAATTCTACCACTTTAAAAAACTATTCGTTCCTGAAAATTTGAAAGAATGTGGTTTCAAAGGGACCCAACCTTATAGAGCTGATCATGCGGTGTGTGTATAGTTTGAGTTTATTGCTATTAATGATTTTTTGGTGTTTATGAATGAAATATCTGGGTTCTATTACTGGTTAATGTGTTGCTTAAGATATTAATTTTATACTTTTCTGTATGTTCCCCTGAATCAATCCTTTTTTTTGGTATTTCTCTTGATCATATTTTTCATATGAAGTTCTATTATGTTTAACCTTGGTGTTGCTTTGTTTTAGTTATATGAACTTTGCATTGTGTTGAACGTTTGTGCTTCATTTGTAATGTAATCAAGAATCTTTTAAACACTCGCCCTTCACTATTCTATTTTGAACATTTTTCAATATGATGTTTTAGTTGGTGTAACCTTTTTAATGACTCTGTCTTTGTCTTAGTTCAGGAATTAAGCTCCTTATACTATCTTTCAGAGGTAGATGAAAATATCATTTTTAATTCCTTTCGTTATTGTTTATTGCATATTTCCACAACAAATTTTATTTCAACTAACTTTTGTAATACTCCATTTTAGTTCCTTAGGGAAAAATGCTTCTCATATTAGACGCCAAGTTCATCTAACATTGAATTAAACGAAATTTTTTCCCTTGGTTACTCCTCGTTAAATATTTTTGTATCAAAATTTATTTGATCTAACCTTTACACTACTTTGTCCCAGTTTGTTATAGTCAAATTATAATCGGTGTTAGACTCCTTTTTCGTGACCAAGGACTAAGAAGAGCAATAATATTCAATGAGGACAAAGGACATGTACAAAGAACGGAATGGGATGAACGATGCATGCGACCTTGGTTCAAAAGGGAAGTGTGCGCGCACGCACACACACACACAAGAAGCATTTTAGTTAGTCTGTTTCCTTTTCCTGTAACAAAATTGCGTGGTCATTTTCTTTTCCTTCAACAGAGTGCCATGTTCTGCTACCTATTAGTTTGCCTTCTATTTGAATATGTGTTTGGCTCTTGCATTCTGTCTACAATTTTAGGACATTTTAATCAACAAAGCATATAAAAACACATCATTGAATTGTAAGGTATAGATTGCCCCACTACACAATGTGTTACTCGTTTTCCTGAAATTGTGTGTTTTTTAGGTTTTTGAAATTAAAATGTGGGTTTTTAGGATTTAGGATTTGGGGGATATTGTGAGTTTTTATATCCCCAAATTTCTTTATGTTGGAGTAGATATTAAACTTACTCTTATGTCGTAACAGTTGACTGATGCGACAAGGCTGATGAATGTTAGTTGCACATTTTCATCAATGTTGTGAGTTAAGGAGAATTCTTGGGAACCCGTCTATTGGGCAAGGATTTGTATCATTTCTACGAGAATATGATTGTGTAAAGTTTTGATCATGTTGTTAAAATTTCAAATACATGTGTAATTTTTTATAAAAAAAAGCATTTCAATTTTATTGTGTTTAAAATTTCAAATATGTGTGATTTCTCATAAGAAAGCATTTTAGGTTCATCAAGTTAACTACAAGTTTATGTTAGTTGTGCCAGCAAATGCCTTAAAGCTGTTTTTGGGAATGTATATTTGTTTTTCTACGATATTGTGATAAATATCTAGACAATCGTAACTTGATAAACAAATTTTGTAGCTAATACTAAAATTCTACATGGTAGCCTTAGTATAATATTATTCCTTATCAGATATATTGATTCTTTGAGGTTTATTACTAACCTAAATAATATATAGATGTGATTACTAACCTGAATGGGGAAAACAAAAAAAAAATTCAAACCATGTTCATATTTGAAATTTTTTTATAAAAGATTTTTTTTCTTCTGTTTTTAATGTATTGGCGGGGTTGTGCAAACCCCGATATTCTATTATTCACTCTAATTGTGCTTACCATGCAAGTGTTGGAAATATTTTATGTTGCTTTATACCCAATAGTGAATATGAGCTGATTTATCATTTGTTAGTGAGTATGATTAAATTTGCTTTTCATTATTGTACCATAGTGCAATTCATTTTCCTAAGTAAAGATCCTCCTTAATAGGTGTTTTCGAAGAAAAAGTGTCTGAAATATGTAGTTGGGCTTTATGTTAAATGGACTTGTCAATATTTTGGTCCTATATTTTTTCTTTCCTTTATCTGCATTTGATATGTTGTCAAATTTATTTAACAAAAAAAAGTGTATGTCTTCACTAATTTTGCACATGTTAGGCACCTATATTGTCACAACCAATTGTGCCTTGATTTCTATTTGCATCCCTGTGTCATCCTAAAAATCATGTTGAATTGCAAGTTTGCACCCCTGCATTCTTTGAAAGAAAATATTGACATTGGAAGGATTGAATGACAGTGGTCTAACTTTTACAATTGTCTCTAGAGTGAGGTGCCTCCACCCACCATTGTTTCGCTCCACCACTCTCATTGTAGCGATTCATAAAGAAGTCTCTTAATCCTTTTGTTTATTTACAAATAAAGGAAGAAGCCTAGTTATAGTGCCTTCACTATTCATCCACCCAATAAGTTGCACTTATATCTCCCCCAATTATTTTCTCCTCGTCATCATCTACTTCTTCTTCTCCTTCCACTTCTTTTTTGGCTTCATTGCCTCCATTGTCGATGTATCTATTGCACTATTTTTGTGTGATTGTTAGTTTATGTATAAGTGTAACTCTAGGTAATAAAAGAGTGGGATGTGAATGTATGGAAGGAGTGTGGGTTTTTTTAAGGGGATGTGATTACCTTAAAAAATGAGACGTCGCAAGGGGAATTAAGTGTCTTAAGGAGACATGATGATTTAATATCTAGATTATATCGCAAATCACCTCCAAAAAAAAATCAATAAAGTAATAGGTTTAATGATTAAAAAATAAATAATCTAACCAATAAAAATATATAAATACTGCATGTAAACCCCTTAATAAATGTGCATAACATAATGGACAATGGATTAGAATTCTAACCAATGCATTGAACAAATATTATATTCAATTACGAATTATTTTTTACATAAAATTCAAAGGTGTTACCGTGTGGAGATGGATCATTTTCCAAGTGTAGAAATAGGGTTTAATCACGTTCAAGTTTTTGCTTGTGTAAATTCTACTCTTTACTTCCTGTCATTAAAATACATGAAAGTGTCGAATACAGGTGGTCTCTTTGCTATGTCAGTTTAATGAATACATAGGACGATCGGAAATTTTTAATATCATCTTTCAGATTTGCTTATGTGAAACAAAGAAGTAAAAGATAAAATTAAAAGGAGCACACCATTGAACATATTCAAATTTTATTGTTGATACGTTTGAAAAAAACACACTTAAATTATAGCGAACAATTTGGTGGTTGTTGAAGGACATTGAGATCAAAAGATGAGGCTAATACAGTGTCTGCCTAAAATTTTGAAACAAAGAATTAAAAGATTAATTTTTAAGATTAAATTTAAAAGATAAAAAAAAAAACAAGATCATGTGCAAGCGGAAAAAAGCACATTATAAGAAGATGGTGAGACAATCATGGAGGATTTTGAAACACCTACCAAGGGGTGTTTTTAGTTTGCCAACAACAAAAATGTTTTTTTCAAGGATTTCTTCTTCTTTATGGTATTACTCCTTGATGATGATCTTCAAATTGCCATAATGGGTTTCGGCACCAGAGAAGATTGTAAACTGGAGATTCTATGCCCATTTCTTCCTTCGGCAGTCACTGCTAAGCCAGAGAATTGCAGGATTCTTTCATGGAGATAGTCATTTTTACTTGTAACAGAAGATGGCGAGACGATGGTTGTGTGGGAGTGGGAATGGGATTTTGAGAAGAATCCCAAGTTGAAGCCCATGCTGGAATTGAGATTAAGAGAATGGGTCCAGGGATGTTTCAGGATTTAAACCGGATACCAGGTATGCTATTATGTGTGGTTGCAGGAGATTATATTTGCTTCAAAAAAAAGAAGGATTAACTCTTGGTGGTGGAAATATATTTGTGTATAATTTAGAGCATAGCCGCTGGACTCGCCTTCCTCCTCAGGGAGGATATGATAACCAATCCCTCAATTCCCCATGTGACATGGCTATGGTGGCATTCCAACCAAAATTATTTATGTAGGACAGATTTCAGTTTAACTATGTAAGAGGATATAATTGTAATTTTTTTTGAAGAAAGAGTAAACTGTAAAATTAAAAGGAGCACACCATTGAACATATTTGAATTTTATTGCTGATACATTTGAAAAAAACACACTTGAATTACAGTGAACAACCTGGTGTTTGTTGAAGGACATTGAGATCAAAAGACGAGGCTAATACAACGCCTGCTTAAAATTTCGACATGACCTAGGACCACTGTTTTCTGCAGAGAAGGAAATAGAAGAGATGGTTGATCATAGTGGAAATGAATTAGAATCACCACGTGCAGAATTTGATTTTGACCCTACTCTACTAGACGAGTTTCTTCTTAGGAACAAAGATAGAGTGTTGGCTCGAGTCGTCGAATTAGGGGCCAAATTACCCATCAAGAATGAACCAATACTACCTACAAATGACACTACTGAGGAAGAACACCCCCTTATCAATATGGAAGATATTTTAATAGGCATGAATGCTTCCACTTCTTATGCAGAAAATGATAAAGTGGTAGGGCCATATAATACCCCTCAACAAAGTGCCATGAAGAAACAAGATAAAACATGAGACAGGGGAAGAACCTCCACAGTACGAAGAGGAGGAACCTTTAGAAGAAGAGGCTATAAACCAAGCCACAATCCAACAACAAATTAGTAACCTAAGCCGGCAACTACCTTTTCTTTCTTCCCATGTACAGAAAGATGCATACAAGAACATTCAAAAGTTGAAGCCTAAGGTTAAGATCAATGAACTCCATTGGGAAAAACAAGGAGAAGAAGACATAGAGTATCATCCCATTTACATCCCCACTTCTCCCACTAAAGAACAGTTGCTCGCACAGGAAGTGCAATCTATGAAAGTGACGCTTGTGAGCTTGCAAAAGAGCAATATAGGGAGCATCAGGAAATATCCAATACGAAGAATTATGCCCCTATCCTTTTGACAAGAAAATGACCCCTTCAACCCTTTCCAAAGAAATTTGATATGCCAAAATTCGACAAATACAAAGGAAAGGGAAACCCAAGGGATCATATTAAAGATTTCTACATGGCATGTCAAGAGGTGTCTTATAGTAATAATTACCTCATCAGAATTTTTCCCAGGAGTCTCAGAGGTCAAGCATTGAAGCGGTTTATGCACTTACCATGAGGATCAATTCTCACATGGCCGGAATTGGCAGAAAGATTCGTGCGTCACTTCTCGTACAACATAGAGAGTGATGTCACCATGGCAGACTTGTGTGGCACCAAACAATGCCCAAATGAGACCTTCGTCAGCTTCCTCCAACGATGGAGAGGGATAGCTAGTCACTTCCCTTGTGCTTTCCCCGAAAAACAACTGGTTAGTATTTTCGTTCCCAATCTCAACCCGGATATAGCCTTCCACCTCCAAATGCATTATGTTCATACTTTTGAGGAGGTTATCGAGAAAGGGATTCAGATAGAAAAGGCTCTCATTGCCAAAGGCACCCTCAAAAAATAATCTAAAGACAACCAAAGTGTCAAACCCGCTGAAAAGCTGAAGATCTTTAACAAAAACAAAATTGTGGTGGGAGACAGAATCACCGATTCCAAACATGTTCAAACGGTTCAAACTGGTCAACCTTTTAAACTAACCAAAGGCCCAATTCAATGACCACCAAAGCAAAGAACATTCACCTCTCTCAATGAACCATTGTCAGTCATACTGAAATAGTTGGATGTGACCCACATGATGACCTATCCTACTACGCAACCGTTTGATGACAATGCTCCTAAACCTTCATGGTATAAGGAGCATGAATATTGTGAAATGCATCGTGTTAAAGGACATAAGACAGACAAATGTCTGCGGCTTCGCCATTATATTCAAGACCTCATTGACAACGGGGAGATAGAGGTGGATAACCCTGGAAAAGAAAAAACACCTAATGAGAACATTGGGATTTATAAGGAACCCTTCCCCAAGAATGATAAGTCAGAAAAGACAAAGCCATATCGGGGAGAGTCATCCCAAACCTATAAAGCTACGAATTACTTGTATACCAAAAGAGATAACAATCATTACGATTTTCTTATCGGATGTTTTCGCTCTCCTGCTAACCGTGTCTAACACCATCCGGATCAAGGGAAAGGACTGCACTGCGGTAACAAGGTGTGCCCACCTCGTGATTCCAGAACCCTCTCCGTTAACCTTGCAAGCCGGTAAATATAACCTTTTAGAACAAACTGAGAAGACGTTTGCTAAGATTTGAATCTTAGATCTTCTCAAGATATCCAATGTGCATAAGGACATCCTGTATCAAACTCTTTAGTGGTCAGGGGTGCCTTTAGAAGTCGATCCTACACACCTTCAAGCCATGGTGGCAAATATTACACCAAGTGAGCATCTCACTTTCAACCATAGGGAGATCCCTACCGAGAATCAGGCACATAACCTTCCCTTATACATTGAGGTAGTTGTCACCCGCAGGAAAATAAAATAGGTGCTTGTGGATAACGGATTGGGATTGAACATCTGCATGCTTAAATTGGTCAAACAATTACGACATACGGTGGAAGATCTTGAGTCCCATGTTATCACTATCACCGCATACGACAACGCGGAAAGAGAGTCAACAGGCACCATTACACTACCCATGGAGGTGGGCCCCACTTGTCATTAGACAAAGTTTCACGTCCTAGACTTGGAACTTCCATATAATATTGCTTCTAGGCCGACCATGGATTCATGCCATGCAGGCCGTGCCATCAACGTTTCATCAATGCATCAAGTTGAAGCATGAGGGACATAAGATTACAATACCAGGAGATTCAGAGCCCTTTGCTCATTGTAGAGCTCTCAATAGCTTTGCATGAGAGGGTACATATGCATGTCCCTCCACAGATATTGCTGTTCCTCTTTAGTCTGAGGGCATGGAATTGCGGGTGGATTTAGATTCTCTTAGTTCTTACACTCATGGGGCGTCTACTTCAACATCTCCATTTGATTCATGGGAGATGAAAATCCTGGAATATGGCTATGGGGAGTATAATGTACAACAAGTGCTCTTGATTTTTGACCTCTCATTGTTGCCCAAGACTAGAGGTCGACCCAACTACCGCTTCAGGAGACCTAGAGGGGAACACACTATTGGGAAGTTCCTACCTGGAGGCTTGTTAGCTGAGGAGAAATTACTTGATCCACCTACTACTTGGGTCCCTGAGGACACTCAGCCATCCTGTTATCAAACCCTGAAATATGAAAAGTCTAGTAAAATGATGTACTCCATGGGCTACAAAGGCCTAGGATGTGGGAGGAATGAACAAGGACAAAGAGAACCAGTCCCTCTTCCACATTTCAAAATAGAAAGATACGGCATTGGGATTCGCCCTTATGGGGCACACCCCAATGATCAAGATGCAACTTGTTCTGAATGTGAGGATAGTTCTGACTATTTAGACAGTGATATAGATTCCCATTGTAGCCAATATGAGGATCTGGCCTCCACGAACCTTTTCATGAACAACAATGTCCTAACCTAACCCCCACAGAACCAACCCTTGACCTTGTGCATCCTTCCCTTGTTGAATGGGACCAACAATGTCACGTGCCACTAGATTTATTCGAGAACGATGAGGCTAGTGCATAATTCATGGGCATAACGGATACAATCCCCATTGGCGATCACAAGAAAGGTTTCTTTATCGACTTAGACACCTCTGCGTACTTCGGCGAGGAGGCTAAACTTCGTGGTCAGAAAAATCTAAAGAAAAGCGAGGGAAAAAGTTCTAAAGAAAAGCCTCAGTAAAAATCGAATTCCAAGTCGCACAGTGAAAACCTCTTTGAGGCACTGGTTAACAAACAAATAAGAAAATCAAAGGACAAACAAAGTGACCACACCAAGGATGAAAATCTCGTGGAGACATCCTTGGATGAAGATCTCAACCTACCTCATGATCCTATGTGTATGGAGGATTTATCAAAATTGTTAGTCGAAGAAACCATTGATGTCAATATTGGTATTGAAGAAGATCCCAAGATGGTAAAATTGGGAGCATCACTCTTGGCTAGAGAACAAAAGATGTTCACTATGTTGCTGTGAGAGTTTATTGATGTGTTTGAATGGTCTTACAAGGGCATGCCTAGCTTGGATCCAACTTTGGTCATGCACAACCTAGTTGTGCACGCAAACGCCAATCCTATCAAGCAGAATCTCTGAAAGATGCACCCAAAAGTGGCCCTATTGGTTAAAGAAGAGTTGGAAAGATTGCTTGTAGCAGGATTCATCAGACCAATTGATTATTCTGAATGGGTATCGAACATTGTTCCTTTCCAGAAGAAACCTATCGGTATCTGAATCTGCACGGATTTTAGGGACATCAATAAAGCTTGCCCTAAAGATGATTTTCCCCTACCCAACATTGACATGATTATGGACTCAACAGTATGGTACAAGATGCTATCACTCATGGATGGCTTTTCAGGTTATAATCAAATCAAGATCGCTGAGGAGGACCAACACAAAACAACTTTTACAACTCCTTGGGGCACCTTCTACTATCAGGTGATGTCATTTGGCCTTAAGAATGGAGGAGCAACCTATCAACGGGCCATGATAGTGATTTTTCATGACATGATTCATAACATCATGGAAGACTGTGTAGATGACATCCTGGGAAAGTCCAAAACAAGAGAGGATCATCCTATCATTTTGTGGCGTATCTTTGAACGCCTACGTGAATACAAAGTCAGGCTGAATCCAAAGAAGTGTTTCTTTGGTGTGATATCCGGGAAACTATTGGGCTTCATCATGTCAAGACGAGGTATTGAGGTAGACCCTGCTAAAGTGTCCGCTATCACTGAAATGCCTCCACCTGTGAATATCAAGCAACTGCGTAGCTTGCAGGGTAAAATTCAAGCCATTCACTGCTTTATCTCCCATCTTGCAGATAAATGTCACTCATTCACCCATTTTCTTAAAAAGGATGTTGCTTTCATCTGGGGACCTAAGCAACAATAAGCCTTTGCTTTGCTAAAACAGTACCTGGCTAATCCACCTGTCTTTATGCCTCCCACCCCAGGAAAATCACTTTTGCTCTATATTTCCTCTACACAATATGTTATTGGTGCGCTACTCGCCCAATACAACCTTAGCCATAAAGAGAAAGTGGTGTACTATCTGAGTCGCACCCTCATTGCCTATGAACTCAATTATCCTTAGATTGAAAATGCTTACTTGGCCGTTGTTTTTACCTTTTAGAAATTTCGTCATTACTTGCTGAATACTAAGACCAAGCTCATATCCAAGGTCGACCCACTCAAGTATTTGTTCTCCAAACCCGCCCTCACAGGTAGAATGGCTAATTGGATCATTCTACTCAGTGAGTTTGATATAGAATTTGTACATCAAAAATCAGTTAAAGGACAAGTGCTTGCCAACCAGCTAGCATAAGCACCCTTGCAAAACATGGAACCTTTGAGTCTAGATCTGCTAGACACCTCCTTGCTCTACATTGAATAATCTACTATTTGGCAGACACATTTTGATGGATCATTTATGTTTCATGGTTCCGGTGCAGGAGTGGTCCTTATTACTCCTTTGGGTGATCCTATACAGTAGGCTTTCTGCCTGACCTTCCCTTACACGAACAACATTGTGGAATATGAAGCACTTATTGTAGGGATGAAGCTAGCCATCAAGTGGAATATTCATCATGTTAAGGTTGTAGGTGATTCACAGTTAATCGTTAAACAGGTAAATGATGAATAAAAGGTTAAGGATGACAAGCTCATACCTTACAAAAAGTTAGTGGAAACTCTAAAGGAGTATTTTGTGCACATCACCTTTGAGCAAATCCCAAGAACGCAGAACAGATCAGTGGATGCCATGACAATGGTGGGATCTATGCTTCATATTCTGCCAGAGAACAATGATATGCTGTTCTTCATAGAATATCTACGCTAGCTTGTGTATCACATGCCAGAATTTTTCTTGGCTTGTGAGGTTGTTGGTCCCCATTCCCCATGGTACGAACCCATCTTCATCTATCTTAAGGAAAACACATTCCCTCATGATATCCCCCGTTTTGAAAAGTAAATCCTGATTCACCAGATAGCCTACTACACCCTTTTAAGAGGTACACTTTATCGTCGTGGCTACAATGGGAATCTATTATGTTGTCTAGATGTGATGGAGTCAATCCAGAAAATTAAGAAAGTGCACAAAGGGGTATGTGGAGCACATAGAAACAAAATGGTCGTGGCTAAGAAACTTTTAAGAGTAGGTTACTATTGGCCTACCATGGAAACTGATTGTTGCAATTATGTTAGAAAATGTGTGCTTTGCCAAAAGTATGGAAATTTCATCCATGCTCCGTCGCAACTGTTGCAACCAATCACTACCCCATGGCCATTCTCCAAGTGGGGACTCGATTTAATAGGGAAAATTACTCCTACCTCATCTGATGGTCATACACATATCATCACAACCACAAATATTTTACAAAATGGGTGGAGGCCGTCCCTTTAACCTATGTCACAGGAGCACAGATTTCTAAATTCATCATGAATCACATTATTTGCCGATATGGTATTCTGGCAGCCATTGTTATAGATAATGGGAAGTCATTTAAGAAAAAAATTGTGAAAGGTCTTTGCCAACAGTTCCAAATCAGATTGAAATGGTCCATGCCATATTACCCTCAGGGTAATGGACAAGCTGAGGCAACAAACAAGATTTTGGTTAGGATAATGGAGAAAATGGTCAGCCAAACAGGTTGAAACTGACACCTACAAATCTATCTAGCCCTTTGGGCTTACCAAACATCCATTCATACCCCTACGGGTGCAACACCACATTTCTTAGTGTTTAGGAAAAAATCTATCATCCCCTTAGAGATTGAACTTCCGTCCCTGAGGATCTCTCTTCAAGACTATCTAGATAAGGATGAATATTATCGAGTGGCAAGACTGGATGAGTTGGAGCTACTGGATGAGAGGCGCATTCGTGCCCTTAATCACCTGAAGGTGTATTAACATAGAGTCTCTAGAAATTACAACAAGAGAATCAGCTCTCATCAGTTTGAGGTAGGTGATTTTGTTATGAAGGAGAACTAGTTCAACACCAGAGCGGAGTGGGAAAAGAAAGGGAAGTTCAAACCACATTGGTTAGGACCCTATGTCATAGTTGCCAAGTACGACACCAGGGCATACAAATTGGCTCACCCCAATGGTGATGAGCTCCTGGAGCCCATGAATGCCATGCATCTTAAATATTTCTGTGCTTGAACATGGCACAAAACTCAAAAAAGACAAAAACATAAACAAGAATCAGAAAAACAAAAAGAGAAAATGGGTCATCCATTAGTGAAAACCACGCAATTGTGGCACTTTGGACGAGTCCTTGGGTGAAAACTAGTTTCCGGCGCCTCGGGAGGATTTTTTGTTCACAAGCATTATGTATTAGAAGGGTAGTTGTCTTTGGCATAGACCTGGTTCTACTTTCAAGATTCTTTGTACACACCATCCTGTCCAGCCTTGATCTGGCTTTGCCTTCTTCTATTCGTATGTAAGGGGCGTGGTCTTTCGTTATTTCCCATCTTACGCTGGGGGTAACTCAATGACTTCACCTTCTTTTTCATAAGCACGTGGCTTCTGCCCTTGTATATTCCCCACCTAACGTTGGGGGCATCCATGCTTTCTTGGTTACCTGCACATAGCTTTGGAAAACCGTTAAAAAAACAACACAAAAACAATAGAACATTGTTTCACAAAAACCTAAATAATAGAAAATTGTTTCACAAAACCCTAAACAATAGAAATTTTATGCATAAAAAAATATCTTACAAAAACATTTACTTGCATTGTATTGTTTCCTTGCTTTGCTTGTTGCTTGTATAGTGTTTTGCATGCTTGCTTTTGAGTCATTTGTTGCTTGTGCGCACTTTGTTAGGATTTATCTTTTCTTGCTTAGATTAGATTTATTCTTGCTTATGCATATTGTGGTGTATTTTTGCATGCTAGTTAATTTTGGGAGATCATAATGTAAAGTGTTAATTCATTATGTTCTTTCTTAAGCATTTGGTTGTGTTTGTTACTTGTTAATAAAGCATGGTGAATCATGGTATATTGCATTAATTCCTGGTGTTCTTTGTTAGCATTTGATTGTGTTTATTGCATGTGCTCTATTTTGTTATCATTCACATCACATTACCATCAGTATCATCACATCTAACATCATCTATACATCATATATATACAAAAAATGCTAAGTTTTACATCATGCATGTATGCTAAGCTAATCACCACATATCGTATCATCAATGGGGGCAAAAGGGGTTGCACATGATCAAAAATATATCTCCCCCCACACCAATATCATCATATCATCCTGTCCATATACATCTGTAACGCCGCAAAATGACGACGCCACACTCACGTCAATGATGACGACGATGACGCCGACGACGACGACGCCACAACCAAGCGACCCGAAAATGCGACAAATTTTTTTTTTTGTTTTTGCATTAAGAACGTAACATGGCTATAATATAGTATTTAATCTAGGTCACATTTCATAAAATTAAGAACGTAGGTTAGTTGTATTTATTTATTTATTTATTTATTTATTTTGTGAAAGGAGAACAAAGGAATTGAATACTTTTAATTTAAGTGGTATATAAAGATATATTAACAAAATTTACACAAATCCATCTATACGCTTATACACATATTTGAAATTTGAAATTAAATGTATAAGAGTCAAATCAGGGAAAGTAACCCACATACGACATAAAATTCTTAACCTGAGTTAGCACTTGGATCGGACGCGAAGTTTCAACCAATATACGTAGATGGAAGAGTCGGCGGAAACCGGGCTGAATACAGGTCGACTAACAATAAGTTGTTTGTCTTAGTTGGTGTATTCAGTTCAATACCATGAATACCGTTAGTATTCTTGAATGCCGTTTAATGTAACTTGATCGATGGAAACTGAAAATACCTAGGTCAGCCTAGTCTTAGAGTACTTAGAAAAAAAAAAACCTCCTCTAAATTAATCTTTGACTAACATTAACCATGCATCGAATTTACACATCCCGTGATTCCCGCGCCATCCTGTCCTCTCATGAACTGGGAGCGGGTACATACAAGAAGCCCAAATATATTACAACAATAAAACGGTATACTTGTACTTCTCACAAATAACGTTTATTACTTAACAAGAGCATGTGTTCAACAGCTGACTATGATGGCCGTGATCACAATGACATTATTCTTGCGGACAAAAGAGCACCATAATACACCAGAAGTCGACGATGGGTATTCAACCAACCACCTATCCACCATTTTGTCTCCTCTCCTTGCGTGTGAACAGCCCAACCAGTCGCCCCCATCCTTTAATTACATAGGTCCTACTGCACCCATCGGTCAAAGACAGCCCGCAGTTTATGCACTGTCCTGGCCGCGCGGACAGCAAGGAGGGAGATTTTGTATAAGAAAAAATTTAAGGTCAAGTTATTTTGAAAGATTTAAAGTCGCCCTGTCATAACTCCACTGCCCCGGCCGCGAGCATTCAAAAGAAATGTTAATGTGGTGGTTGGAGAGGAAAACACGGATCAGAGGGGGTGGCGAGTCAGTGAGCAGGTCGTTTTTGCAAGCACCGCGACAATCTAAACATTCGCTGTGAGAATCAGCAGAGGCCGCGGCATGGAGGCCCCTTGGGCGTTACCAACAGGCAGGTTGTCTAACTATGTTGTTATTTGTACAACATCGAATGCATCCTCAAAATGGAGTCCTCCTTCAAGCTATTTTTATCAAACTTCGGTGGGAGATAGTGGGAGGCGCACAGAAAAGAACAGTCGGCTATGCAGCAGGTCGGGATTCGATCCGTGATCTGCTTGGCTGTGAGAGGAGTGGACTCTGTGACAGTCGGTGCTTTGTTATCAAGTTGTCTGTCAGGCATATTTACTGAAACGTATCATCTTTTTTTTATATATAACAGTTATTCTCTTAGACACGATAAAAGGGTGATGGACTGGTCTTGATTTTCAGACTAACTTCACATTTGTTTGGGCAGTTGCGAGGTCTGCCATGCAGCTTGATATTTGTGAAGCTAAGACCACTCGCAGTGTCCTAATCTGTAAAAAAAAACATTTTAACAAGATTTTTAAGCATTGCAACATTTTAAATATTCGCTGTGACAATTAGCACTTTGTGTATCAAGTTGTCTATCAGGCGTATCTACTGGAACGTATCATCATCTTTTTATTTTTATATTTAGCAGTTACTCTCTTAGGCACGATTTAAGGGTGTTTGACTGGTCTGATTTTGAGACTAACTTTACATTTGTTTGGGCAGTGGCGAGGCCTGCTATGTAGCTTGATATTTGTGAAGCTAATACCACTCACAGTCTACTAATCTGTAAAAAAAAATGTTTAAACCATATTTGTAGGCATTGCAACAATTTAATTATTCATTGTGGCAGTCAGTGCTTTGCGCATCAAGTTGTCTATCAGGCATATCTACTGAAACGTATCATCAAGTTTTTTTTTTGTTTTTTTTTTATATATATTAGTAGTTATTCTCTTAGACACGATTTGTTCGTGGAGGATTTACAACATATAGAGGTGGGTCTGTTAACATATCAGAATATTAATGAAGCATAACTGTTTCTGCAAATTTTAATAAGGGTAGTTTATGCGTAGGTCTGTTTAGAGATTTCATTTTCCTTGTTATAATTTGCAAATGGATTTTACAAAAAATTCACGGATGAATAAAACATAAAGGGAACTAGAACCTTGAAATGCTTCTTGGCATCTTAAAAGCCATTTGAAACTTAAGGCCTTCCATCAACTACACAAGAGGAGATGATGCATTATTTTATTTTATTTATCTTTCCAACACATTACTTTCAAGTCTCCAACAAAAATTTTAATATATTTCCTTTTGTAAGAAGGAGAATTTCTTTCCAACATTCCACAAGAATTCAACAACATTTCCAATAAATTTATAGAGTAAGAAATACTATCATTTCAATTCAACTTTTCCTTCAAATCTTTTACAACATGTCCTACTTCATGTGGAAAACAAATTTGCAATAATGGAAGCTAAAGAAAGCAAACAATATTACATTTTTCCTCCACTCAAGGTGGGTAAATACATGATATTTTTACATTGTCAACAACAAGGTTCTTGTGCTCCAAGGTGTTCTCCATCCATGCTCCAAGTTCCAAGCATTTTCAATCACAACCAAGATAGGGGGAGAGGCAAGACTCTCCTCCCAACCAAAACTCAATGGAGAAGAGAAGCAATCTCCTCCATTGACCCCCGAGCCCCAAACACAACACAATGAAGGGTGGTCTCCAACTCAAGGCAACAATACTTGCTTCCACAATACAATTTTCTCCACAACATTCAAGGTAAAAAGAGGAAACAACAAAGAAACACAAATAACACAATACTTTGCACAACAAGGCTTTCATCCAAGCCAACAAGAGAAGGAACTATGGGAATGTTTTCCTTATGCCTCCCAATTGAGATGAGATGCCCATCCAAAACCCTCCACAATAAAACACAAGCCCCTATGACTCTTATGCCTCCCTCAAGTACCCCTTTTTCCTCCCATACTCTTATGCCTCCCTCCTCTTATGGCTCCCTCAAAGACAAGGTAGAATGTAAACATTCTTACCCAAGATGGGCATCCCTCTCAAACTCCCTCCACAATATCCTAATCTACTCTTTTGCCTCCCTCATGAGTATTCCCATAGACCTCTCCTATACTACACAATAAGCATTCTATCCATTTTTCACAATACACCAAAGTAAACATGCATTTTTCACAATTTTAGCATAGAAGTAACAATAACATGAAAGCAAAACAAAGGAGAGGGTTTCCTACCTCTCCATTGGAGAATCCTAAACCAAGAAACTTGTCCAAGCTCCTTCCCAAATCAATCCAAGCATGCAAGTCCAAGCACTCTCTTTTTCTCTTTCTCCCAATTCTTTTCTCTCCCAAAAATAACAAAAGAGAACTCTTCAACAAAACAAAAACAAAACTCCAACCCCCTCAACAAGAGAGGAAGTTTCAATAAATAGACCAAAGGAAAGGGTGAGGGTGATGTGGCTCCATGTAAGATGCCACATCACACATCCTCAAGACCACCTCCCTTTAGTCAGCTTAAATCCCAAAACACCATAAATGGGTGGTTGGTTTGAATGACATCTCTCTTCCACATCCAACCCTTTCCCATGTGCCTTAAGGCACAATTAAATGCAAAAAGAAGGAAAGTGCACTCCAAAGTCATATTTCCCTTTCCAAAACAATAACTAATCCTCTTTTTGGATTCCCAACCCATAGATATGGTTGGTAAGGGGTTTTGGGAAGTGTGGGACAAGTTTAACTTGTCCCACAAGTCCCCTAAAATTGCCCTCAATCTCAAATTCGAGATTCAAAGAGTTTGGAGTGGTCAACACTCAAAACCAAGCATTCAATACATGAGGAAACACAAGGCTCAAGGAGCCAACCATCAAAATTTATTACACCCACTTGACTTCCCTCCAAAACTTAAAAATTAAAACAAGATATTACATTAATCTAACCACACTTAGCAAAGTGCTTTTAAAAAAGAAACATCAGAAATAAAATCAACTACTAAAGTAAGTTAAAACAAGTAATTAAAATTCTTAACCCCTTGATCACATTAGAAAATTTCCCCCTCATGGAAATTTTCTTAACACATAAAAGAATAAAGGTAAAACAATACAATTTACTAGTTGCCTTGACGACCAATGTTGTAACCACCCGACATTCTGTTGTGTTTGGTTCCCAATCCCCCTCTTGGTTGTGATCATGTTGTGTTTCCTGCAAAATGCAAAATACCTCCTTCAGCCTTGCGGCCATGTAAAAATATCCAAAATAACCATATGCAGGAAATTTATCAACATCTATACGTAATTCAATCGATCATTATTTCTAGGTCTAAATCACAACTTAACTATGCATTTCATCATTATCCAAAATTATAGTAATGTAAATTCAACAACTACATTCTACTCATCATGGCGAAGAAATCCAATGTTAGAACACATGCAATATATCCATATAAAAATAATATCGGTATCCAATAGTCTGTCCATGAGTCAGTGTAGATCATACTGAAAACAAAATCCAATCCATAATCCAAATGCATCTAGTCACAAAACATCATGCTAATCAACATAAGTATAAGTCATGTCCATATCCAAAGTCTGCATAACTCAAAATGATAATCAACTAAGTGTCGTAGGGAAGTGGGCATTACATCCCCCTCCCCTTAGACTAGACTTCCTCCTGGAAGTCACTGAAATAAGTGTGGAAACTGAGCTCGCAATGATGTAGCATCCTCCCAAGTAGCAGCAGTCTCATCATACCTGTCCCATTGGACCCGAACCTGATCAATCTCTCTGCCGCGAAGGCCCAAGGTCCTACGATCTAAAATGCGCACGGGCTCCACCATCACCTGCCCCTGATCCTGCACCTGCAATGCAGTCCAATCTAGCACATGAGAAGGATCAGAAACATATTTCCTAAGCACAGAAACGTGAAATACATCATGGACGCGCGATAAGCTAGGTGGCAGTGCTAGACGATAGGCTAAGGGGCCGAGGCGCTCCAAGATCTCAAAGGGACCCACAAATCTAGGAGCAAGCTTAGAACCTTTTCCATAACGGATAGGGCTCTTATGCGGTCTGACACGAAGAAACACCTTCGTGCCTACCTCAAAACTGCGATCTATCCTATGCTGGTCTGCATACTTCTTCTGTCTATCCTGTGCCTCCTGCAATCTCTGCCTGATCAGGGTAACCTGCTGCTCCATATCCTGTAATAATGCTGGCCCAAGGGAAACCCTGTCCTCAATCCTGTCCCAACTAAGAGGTGTCCTACACTCTCTACCATATAATGCCTGAAAAGGAGCCATGCCTATAGAACTCTGGAAGCTATTATTGTAGGCAAACTCCACCAAATACAGATACTCCTCCCATCTCGACTGATGATCCATCACGTACATCCTGAGCATGTCCTCCAGAATCTGATTCACCCTCTCTGTCTGTCCATCTGTCTCAGGGTGATAAGTTGTGCTGAAATTAATCCTCGTCTCGAGGGCATACTGCATGGTGGTCCAGAAATGGGAGGTGTATAAAGGGTCGCGGTCGCAAATGATCTTCCGCGGAATCCCATGTAATCTGACAATCTCATCAAGATATACTCGTGCTACTGCACTAGCTGTGTAGGTAGTCTTCACTGGAGAAAAATGAGCTACCTTCGTCAATTTATCCACTGTGACCATGATGGCGTCGTGGTGGTATCTCGACGTCGGCAACCCAACAATGAAATCCATAGAAATGGTGTCCCACTTCCACTCCGGTATGGCGTGAGGATAGAGGAGGCCAGCTGGATGCTGATGCTCGGCCTTCACCCTCTGGCACTCTAAACAGCGAGATACAAATGAAGCTATGTCTCTCCGAAGTCCTCTCCAAAAGTACAACTGTCTCAAGGTGGCGTGCATCTTCTTCACCCCGGGATGGGCTGAATACGGTGCACGATGAGCCTCTGTCAAAATGTCATGTCTCAAGCCTCCATCTCTGGGAACATATATCCGCCCTCTGTGTCTGAGAAGGCCATCTGCCTCTAGTGAAAATCCATCAAACCTCCCCTCAAGAGGTCTCTGAGACTCAATCTCTGCTCTGGCTGCAAGGTAGAAACTATCCTGAGGAAGCTGCTGCAAGATCCTACTCCGCAAATCTGTGCCCACTGAGGTGGCCATAGCCACATGTCTCCGTCTACTCAAGGCATCTGCAACCACATTCTCCTTCCCTTTCACATGCTCTATCTCCATGTCATACTCATAGAGTAACTCCATCCAACGCCGCTGACGAGCATTGAGATTGGGCTGCGTGAAGAGGTGGCGAAGACTCAAGTGATCTGTCCTGAGTGTAAATCTCCGGCCAAGAAGAAAATGTCTCCACCGCACTAAGGCATGTACTACTGCTGCAAGCTCAAGGTCATGGGTCAGATAATTGAGCTCATAATCTTTGAGTTTGCGAGACTCAAAGGCAACTACTCTACCCTCCTGCATTAGCACTCCTCCAATTCCTGCCAAGGAAGCATCTGTGCATACGAAAAACTCTCCATGAGGATCTGGCACTGCAAGGATAGGTGCTCTCGTAAGGCATTCCTTCAGTGTACTGAAGGCCTGCTCACATCTATCTGACCATAAAAACTTCTTCCCTTTCCGCTGAAGAGAAGTGATAGGGTGCGCAATCCGAGAAAAGTCCTGAACAAACCTCCTGTAGTACCCTGCTAGACCCATGAAACTACGCACCTCGGTCACACTAGTGGGTGCTGGCCAATCCATGATGGCTCGAATCTTGGAAGGATTGACTGCGATACCTTCCCCAGAAATAATGTGGCCCAAATACTGCACCTCAGTCTGAAAGAACGCACACTTCTCCAAGTTCCCGTAAAGGCGCTGCTCGCGAAGACACTGAAGAACCTGGCGAAGGTGCTCCTCGTGCTCCTCACGTGTGCGTGAGTAAATCAGAATGTCATCAAGGAAGATGAGCACGAAGCGATCAAGGAAGGTCCTGAATACCCCATTCATCAAACTCATAAACACTGCAGGGGCATTCGTCAAACCGAAGGGTACCACTGTGAACTCGTAGTGGCCATATCTCGTGCGGAAAGCTATCTTGTGAATATTTGTCTCCACAATCCTGAGCTGATGGTACCCTGACTTAAGATCTATCTTGGAGAAAATGGTAGCCCCCTTCATCTGATCAAATAAATCATCAATGCGTGGAAGGGGGTAACGATTCTTGATCGTTACTTTATTCAGCTGACGGTAATCAATGCACAACCGAAGAGATCCATCTTTCTTCTTTACAAAGATAACTGGTGCACCCCAAGGGGATACGCTAGGACGGATTAGGCCTTTCTCCAGAAGGCCCTCAAGCTGCAACTTGAGCTCACATAACTCAGGAGTAGTCATCCGATAGGGTGCTCGTGAGATAGGCTCTGCGCCCGGAACTAGATCTATATGGAAGTCGATCTCACGTGGGGGAGGTAATCCTGGTATCACCCCTGGAAACACATCGGAACTCTGATAAGATGGGATGATCATCGAGGGAAGGTCCCCCTCGACTCATCCTCTGATCTGTCACTAACTGTAACAGCATACAACTGGCAACCCCATCGCACACACCGCTTAAGCTGCATAGCGGAGATGGTGCGAATAGAAACGGGTCTCTTAACCCCTGATATCACTGACTCTACTCCAAGATCATCTATGCAAGCAATAGTCTTATGGTAACAATCCACTCTAGCTCTATGAGCGGACAACCAATCCATGCCTAAAATGATGCCATAAGATCCTAATGGAAGGATCCTAAGATCAGAAGTAGTGGTGAAGGGTCCCAAATCCACTACACACTCCTTGACTAAGGAGTCTACAGAAATCTTGGCTCCAGAAGCCATCTCAACGTCCCAACTACGGCCCTGCCTAACTGCCACCAGCCTACAACGCTCTACTAAGGATGGTGCAATGAAAGAATCAGAAGAACCAGAATCAAATAATATAGAGGTGGAAATACCACCAATACTACCTGTCGTCTCAATCACAGTACTCTGATGCTCAGCCTGGCGGTTCTCGACCGCTGCGTAGATCCGATGACTCCGTGCCATATCTCCAACGGTAGGCTCTGAGCTCTGTGTCTTACCCTTGGTAGGGTTATGCAGGCAATCTCTCCAAATATGTCCAACAACTCCGCAACCATAACAGCTGCCTGGTCCTCTCCAGTGGGAAGCAGCTCCAGCTGGTACTCTAGATGACTGAGATACAGATCCTAATGATCCGGCTATGGACTACTGAGGTATCTGCTGACGAGCTCCTACTGACTGAGCTCTCGGTGCACCCTGTGTCCTGATGGGACCCCTAGGAGGAGGCCCCATACTACGTCCTCTCTGTGCATCGAATCTCTGAGGAGGTCGGTAAGGTGGGCGGGTCTGCTGCTGCTGCTGCTGCTGTGGTGGCCTAAATGAAGCTTGCCCTGAACTCTGTCCACCCCGTGGAGGAGGAACTGACCCCTTCGACCTACTATCCTGCATCTGCTGGATACGGCTCCGAACTCTATCTCTAGCCTGTTGTGTCTTCCCCCGTGTCTCCTCTGCAATATAGGCCTTTTCCACGGCCTCTGCTAACGTCTGTGGGCAGTGAATGCACACTGCGCCGGCTAAATCCAAGTTCAGGCCCCGGATGAACCTGTGAATCCGTACCTGCTCATCCTGCATATAGTCGACGTACTGAAGTAGGTCCAGAAATTGACTCTCGTACTCAGCTACTGTCATCGATCCCTGACAGAGGTCATGAAACTCATCTATCCGCTGCTGAATAAATCTCCTGGGTAAATACCTGCTCCTGAAATGCTCCTCAAACAGCTCCCAGGTAATCGTCTCTGAGTCGACATGGAGCTTCTACTCCTCGGTCCTCCACCAGACTCCTGCTCCATCCTTCAGAAGATGGATCGCAACACGAGCTTTCGTGTTGCTACTACAAGGACAGAGCTTGAAGCATCCGCTCAAGCTCACCAACCAGGCCTCTGCCTGAAAACCACCTGTATCACCTGAATAGTGAGATGGTCGCAGCTTCAGGATCTCCCTGATATGGTCTGCAGCTGATGTATGACGAATCCTAGATCTCTCTGTATGCTCCTCCCTCTGTCTAGGGCTCCGAGACCTGTCCCTATGTCCTGAGATCCTGTCCCCATGTCCTCTCTGTGGTGACTCTGCCCTAGCTGACTCTGCACGGAAATTCTCTGCTCTGTGCTCCTCGCTGTGTCGAGGGGATGCCTGGGCATCTACTGATGGCTCCAAACTATGTCTAGCAAGTCGTCCTCCCAAGGGCTCTCCGCGTATAGCGGCATTGACATCCTGGAGTGTCTGCAAAATCTGAGGCAGAAGGGCTGCTACGGCCTGCTCTGGTGGTGGTATGTCTAGGTCTATGTGAAGAGACCCCTCGCCCAATCCGCGCCTCCTGCACAGATCAAGGCGAGAGTTAGTTCATCGTACTAGGTCTTGTGTTAGTTTTCAAAATTTGCTGTTTACTATAATTATCAACATTATGGTTTTATATTTTAAAAGAATAATGTTCTGCACTAAGTTAAGTGTTCCTGTTTCACGTTTTCTGCGTGTGCCCAAGGGTCCCAGCTTCGAACCCCTGGCTCTGATACCAAAATGTAACGCCGCGAAAACGACGCCACACTCACGTCAACGACGACGACGACGACACCACAACCAAGCGACCCGAAAATGCGACAATTTTTTTTTTTGTATGATTAGAACTCACTCCTCTTATACAAGCTAAGTGTACTAAGCGTTAGAAAAGAGGAATAAAATAATCTTAATTTATACTTAATCATATTGGTGTGAGAAGTTTAGCCAAGATGCCTAATTCGTTGCCAGCTATGAAGTTCCAAATTTTTACTTATTTTTTTTGTTTTTGAATTAAGAACGTAACATGGCTATAATATAGTATTTAATCTAGGTCACATTTCATAAAGTAGGTTAGTCGTATTTATTTATTTATTTATTTTGTGAAAAGAGAACAAAGGAATTGAATACTTTTAATTTAAGTGGTATATAAAGATATATTAACAAAATTTACACAAATCCATCTATACGCTTATACACATATTTGAAATTTGAAATTAAATGTACAAGAGTCAAATCAGGGAAAGTAACCCGCATACGACATAAAATTCTTAACCCGAGTTAGCACTTGGATCGGACGCGAAGTTTCAACCAATATATGTAGATGGAAGAGTCGGCGGAAACCGGGCTGAATACAGGTCGACTAACAATAAGTTGTTTGTCTTAGTTGGTGTATTCAGTTCAATACCATGAATACCATTAGTATTCTTGAATGCCGTTAAATGTAACTTGATCGATGGAAAGTGAAAATATAGGTACCCAGGTCAGCCTAGTCTTAGAGTACTTAGAAAAAAAAAACCTCCAAATTTATCTTTGACTAACATTAACCATGCATCAAATTTACACATCCCGTGATTCCCGCGCCATCCTGTCCTCTCATGAACTGGGAGTGGGGTACATACAGGAAGCCCAAATATATTACAACAATAATACGGTATACTTATACTTCTCACAAATAATGTTTATTACTTAACAAGAGCATGTGATCAACAGCTGACTATGATGGCCGTGATCACAATGACATTATTCTTGCGGACAAAAATGCACCATAATACACCAGAAGTCGACGATGGGTATTCAACCAACCACCTGTCCACCATTTTGTCTCCTCTCCTTGCGTGTGAACAGCCCGACCAGTCGCCCCCATCCTTTAATTACATAGGTCCTGCTACACCCATCGGTCAAGGACAGCCCGCCGTTTATGCACTGTCCTGGCCGCGCGGACAGCAAGGAGGGAGATTTTGTATAAGAAAAAATTTAAGGTCAAGTTATTTTGAAAGATTTAAAGTCGCCCTGTCATAACTCCACTGCCCCGGCCGCGAGCATTCAAAAGAAAAGTTAATGTGGTGGTTGGAAAGGTAAACACGGATCAGAGGGGGGGCGAGTCAGTGAGCAGGTTTCATTTTTGCAAGCGCTTGCAACAATCTAACATTGGCTGTGACAGTCAGCAGAGGCCGCAAACGCATGGAGGCCCCTTGGGCGTTACCAAGAGCAGGTTGTCCAACTATGTTGTTATCTGTACAGTATCGATGTCCCTTCAAATTTTGGGATCCTCCTCTGCAATATTTTATCCAAAAATGAATTTAGAAACGGTGTTATTTATATTTCATGAATAGTCAGTTTCGGACTACTTTTTTTTTGTTATAGCGTATGCAAGACAGGGTCAGGTTTATATCAAAGGTCGATTAAGGGACAGAGAAGGCATTGGGGCCAGCAGCCTGTCCATCCATATTGTTATTTGTTCAATGTTGAGTGTATCCTCAAAATCGGGTTTCACCTTCAAGATATTTGTATTTGTTGCACTCTGCACTAACGTGGAGGAAGATCTGCGCATGAAAAGAACTGTTGCGTGGAGGAGGAATAACCTGAGTGGTAAAAGTGGGGTGAGACCCAAGGACCTACATGGAAAATGAAGCATGTTATGTGCTCTTACGCGGAGGAAGAAAGGAGAGTGACCCGTATGAATACTTCAAGAAGAAATTAAGAAAAAGAAGAAGTATCTCTCTTGGATGCGTGAAGATGTCTCTGGTGCATACGTTTACAATTTACAAGAGGTGGGTCTGTTTCGTAACAGAATAGACAAGAGGCGCCATTTGCTTGTGATTATAAACACGGAGACTACGTAGGTTTAGGTATATATATTTTGTTGACATTATTGCTTGAATGTAGTTTATCTGCATACATGTTAGTGGTAGTATGCTGAGATGTATTTAGATAACAAAATAATAATTAATGGTACATTAATATCATTATAATTTATTATTACTAAATTTATTAGTTTTAGTATTACTTAAATATCAATTATATTGAAGGTATTAGTTTCCTAATAGGTGAGAGATGGGTAAGAACTAACTGAGCTTAGAATTTTGTGTTAAAACCTCTTTCTTCATATTGCAATAGGGATATTTGTATGAAATATCAAGCGGGTTCGATCTCCTTTTATAATTTGCAAATATATTGACAATGATTTCATAAATGAGAAACATAATGGAGCTAGAGCCTTGATGATTTCATGGTTATATTGGAGGCAATTTAAAACTTAAGTCCTTTCTTCAATAGTACAAGAAGGGGAAATATACTAACATTCCACCTTTCAATACATCTCCTTTTAAACAACAAAATGAGATCTAACATGCATATTCTTTTGTAATTTCTTTCCAACATTCCACAAAAGGATTTAACAACATTTCCAATAAATTTTAAAGTAAGGAAATTAACATCTCAATACAACTTTCCTTCAAATCTTATTACAACATACCCTACTTCATGTGGAACAAATTTACAATAATGGAAACTAGAGAAAACAAGGCAATATTACATTTCTTTCTCCACTCAAGGTGGGTAATTACATGATATTTTAACATTGTCAACAACAAGGTTCTTGTGCTCCAAAGTGTTCTTCATCCATGCTCCATGTTCCAAGTATTCAAATCACAACCAAGATAGGGGGAGAGGCAACACTCTCCTCCCAACCAAAACTCAATGGAGAAGAGAAGCAATCTCCTCCATTGACCCCCGAGCCCCAAACACAACACAATGAAGAGTGGTCTCCAACTCAAGGCAACAATACTTGCTTCCACAATACAATTTTCTTCACAACATTCAAGGTAAAAAGAGGAAACAACAAGGAAACACAAATAACACAATACTTTGCACAACAAGGCTTTCATCCAAGCCAACAAGAGAAGGAACTATGGGAATGTTTTCCTTATGCCTCCCAATTGAGATGAGATGCCCATCCAAAACCCTCCACAATAAAACACAAGCCCCTATGACTCTTATGCCTCCCTCAAGTACCCCTTTTTCCTCCCATACTCTTATGCCTCCCTCCTCTTATGGCTCCCTCAAAGACAAGGTAGAATGTAAACATTCTTACCCAAGATGGGCATCCCTCTCAAACTCCCTCCACAAAATCCTAATCTACTCTTATGCCTCCCTCATGAGTATTCCCATAGACCTCTCCTATACTACACAATAAGCATTCTATCCATTTTCACAATACACCAAAGTAAACATGCATTTTTCACAATTTTAGCATAGAAGCAACAATAATATGAAAGCAAAACAAAGGAGAGGGTCTCCTACCTCTCCATTGGAGAAGCCTAAACCAAGAAATTTGTCCAAGCTCCTTCCCAAATCAATCCAAGCATGCAAGTCCAAGCACTCTCTTTTTCTCTTTCTCCCAATTCTTTTCTCTCCCAAAATAACAAAAGAGAACTCTTCAACAAAACAAAAACAAAACTCCAACCCCCTCAACAAGAGAGGAAATTTCCATAAATAGACAAGAGGAAGAGTGAGGGTGATGTGGCTCCTTGTAGGATGCCACATCACACATCCTCAAGACCACCTCCCTTTAGTCAACTCAAATCCCAAAACACCATAAATGGGTGGTTGGGTTGAATGACATCTCCAATCCACATCCATCCCTTCCCCATGTGTCTTAAGGCACAAATAAATGCAAAATGAAGAAAAGAGCACTCCAAAGTCATAATTCCCTTCCCAAAACAATAAATAATCCCCTTTTTGGATTCCCAACCCATAGATATGGTTGGTAAGGGGTTTTGGGAAGTGTGGGACAAGTTTAACTTGTCCCAGAAGTCCCTTAAAATTGCCCTCAATCTCAAATTCGAGATTCAAAGGATTTTGGAGTGGTCAACACTCAAAACCAAGCATTCAATACATGAGGAAACACAAGGCTCAAGGAGCCAACCATCAAAATTAATAACACCCACTTGACTTCCCTCCAAAACTTAAAAATTAAAACAAGATATTACATTAATCTAAACACACTTAGCAAAGTAATTTTAAAAAAGAAACATCACAAATAAAATCACCTACTAAAGTAAATAAAAACAATTAAATAAAATTCTTAACCCCATGGTCACATTAGAACATTTCCCCCCCATGGAAATTTTTTCTTAACACATAGAAGAACAAAGGTAACACAATACAATTCACTAGTTGCCTTGACGACCAATTGTTGTAACCACCTGACATCCTGTTGTGTTTGGTTCCCAATCCCCCTCATGGTTGTGATCATGCTGTGTTTCCTGCAAAAATGCAAAATACCTCCTTCGGCCTTGCGGCCATGTCAAAATATCCAAAATAACCATATGCATGAAATTTACTAACATCTATACGTAATTCAATCAATCATTATTTCTAGGTCTAAATCACAACTTAATTATGCATTTCATCATTATCCAAAATTATAGTAATGTAAATTCAACAACTACATTCTACTCATCATGGCGAAGAAATCCAATGTTAGAACACATGCAATATATCCATATAAAAATAATATCGGTATCCAATAGTCTGTCCATGAGTCAGTGTAGATCATACTGAAAACAAAATCCAATCATAATCCAAATGCATCTAGTCACAAAACATCATGCTAATCAACATAAGTATAAGTCATGTCCATATCCAAAGTCTGCATAACTCAAAATGATAATCAACTAAATATATATATATATATATATATATATATATATATATATATATATACACACACACACGTGTGTCAAATATACGTCTATATCAAAAATGGATGCATAAAAATCTGTGCTCTATATCAAAAATGCCTTCAGCTGAGGCGTACAACAAGGATACATAAAAAATGTCTGTATACATAAATACAATGTCCTGATCGGTACTCAATACAAATACATCATCGATACACAATGCCATCAAAAAGGGGGCATGTATCTGAAATAATCAAGCCTTCATCATGAGGCATCATAAAAAATACATGTCTACAATCACTGTACATCAAAATCAGCCTTCATAAGAGGCATACATACAAAAGAATCTGTACAATACAAATGTGGCTATTAACCACAGCTCTCGCCCTTGCCGGGGCTCCCAGATCTATCCTCTGGATGCCGGAACTCTGGAGGCTGGGATGGCGTTGGTCTCACCGGCTACTCTAGAAGATGCTGTCTAACGGATCTGGTAGAATGGCCAGATCTTCGTGATCGAGAGCCTGATGCACTCGACCCTGATAGCTATGGTAGTGCCACTCGCTGCTCTAGCGGCACCACTCTGTAATATGTTGTCCTATAAAATAGGGCCTCACCACCAAGCCTGGTGGCATCACGAATCAGATCTGCATCATCGGAGGTGAGCGCTGCCTAAAGGGCAGTATCTCTTTCACTTGTATCTCGGCCAAAATCTGCCTCAGCTTGTCTAGCAGTAGAGGCCTCTCGATCCCTCTCTGTGGTCATTGCCTACAACTCGTCGTGGGCTTGGTCCCTCTTTGCTAATAATGCCTGTGAACGGGCATACACGTGATCTCTCTGTGACACGACCATGCGCACCAGTGACTGGGACTGATGTAGGAGGCTCAATATCTGAGGCCCCTGTGCTGCTGTCGCTTGGATCTAGCTCCGCCATGCAACTCTATCATCTCTTGGGCTAGCCTGGGCCTGAGCCTGATCCTGCCCTGATTATAAAGTCACAATATGGGCTCGGGCCTCAACACGCTCTGCTACAACTATCACACACCAGCCTTGGGCCCCATCTCTCTCCGCTCTGGCCGCATCTCTCTCGGCTATGAGCTGTTTTACTTGTACCTGTGTTGTGGCTATCTGCACCACTGGTTGTGAGGCTATGTGTGCCTTAGGGACTGGTCCCTAAGGCACTCTGGAAGACTACCCTTGCTCAAAAATCCTACCTCTGGGTGGCTGCATAGCTGCTTGTGCTGGACTCTGTGGCCTTGGTCCCTATGCCTGTGGGGCACCCTGTCCATCATGAGGGATGCCATCAAACGAATCCTCTGGGTATGGCCACAGTGACACTGCTCTAGCCCGGTGCTTTGCCCCATGCCATACCTCTACGGACGGGCGAATACCTGCTACCCAAGCTGCCTATGGAATAGTAAGATGTTGGGGTAACATTGTCGCGTATTATGCTGCATAATTGGCTGTAGTCCCCGGGTCTCTCCCCTGCCGTAATAAGTCCCATACCTGGGGGACCACCTATAAGAAACTAGTCCTGGCTTGGGTTATTAGTATACGAGGCCCCATAGTCTACCTCTCAGAATCCCTGCGAGCATGCCAGATATCTGACTGAGGGACACCATGTACTCGGCCAAGCTGCCGCTAGCACCTGTCAACACGATAGAACTCCATGATGTAGCTGTGGCTGCCAATAAGAAAGTGCTCCACCAAGCACATGCTGAGCTTTGTGGCATCCTTTGGCCACTGGAAGTGCCCGTATGGACGCCAAATGACGTCTATCGCTGCTATCTCATCAAACTCTCGCCTATATCTGAATAGGCTGCTAAGGTGACCACAGACATCTCCGCCAGCTGCTATCCAAGCCGTGTATGATGGCTCCTCGGGATCTCGGACTCGGAATGGGCCCATAGGGCATCCAATAGCTATATGATCCCACGACCATATCTGTAGTAATGATGCAGGCCCCACAGTCTTCCAACCATGGTATGTAATAAGATGCAAGTCATAGTATAAATGAGCTAGTATACACTACCCCCAACAATATCTCTCCCCACTGTAAATGCCATAAACCAATCACTGCAACCCTCTTGGGAATGAAGTCCCTGTCTTATCAGCGAGTAGGAGCCCACTGATAAGTGCCATGATATAGAGAGGTCCTCGATGCAATGTCGGGTCATAGATGCACTCATGTAAAGCTATGGTCATCCCGTCATGCGGGATGTCATCAACCCCAAATAAAGCACTGCACACTGCTCTGATCAGACCTGCATCCAAACTATACTCGATCAGTGTGCCCATCATGGGCATGCATAGAATCCACCAAACATCCTCTATGGTCATTGTCATCTCCCCTATGGGCAGTCTGAAACACTGACTCTCGCTATGCCATCACTCGGCTAGCGTAGTCAGGAGGTCGTGATCTAGTACAATAGAAGGCATCTGAGCCATGGGGCCCAACCCCACTGCCTCTAGTAATATCACCATCGCTCGGTTGTTGCGCCAGCATATGCTGCCCTCTAACTCGGCAATCCAGGAGCGACGCTCCCGCGTTTGTAATACTGGTAGTCGTCTCTGCAAAATAACACGCCACTCATTAGTTTCTAACATTTCCTCTAAAAATCTCTCTTTTTTTAGAGTTAACTCAAAAATCCTAAAAATTCTTCTAAGTGTCACGTTTTTGGACACTTTCTTGTCTTTTTCTACCTGTCTAGGGCCCTTGTGCTTGCGCGCATGTGTTTTCTGGCATGTGCGCCCTCTTTCGGGCGCCTGCGTGCCCTTTTTGGCATGTGCGCCACCAATTTAGTGCCTGCGCTTAAGCATGTGCGCTCCCCAGTATGTGCGCTTGCCTCTCTAGGCTTGCCGGGAAAGGTGCGCGTGGGCGCCTTTCCCGGCATGTGCGCATGCGCGCACATGTACTCGTGTGTGCGTATGCGTATGTGTGTATGTGCGATTTGTGGCGGCGCGTGTGCACGCATCGACATGGCGCCTGCGCCCTCAAACGGACGCATGCCCCTCCACATTGAAAACAGCCACTGTGTTTTCAATGTGGACGGGCATGCGTTTTTGAGTAGAATCAGTCTGCATCTGCATCACCGTGAATGTCAGCTGACAAGGTGACTAACTCGCGTTATATGCAACGAAGCGGCCATTGACAGATAGAAGCTGAACCATCTCCGCAGGGACTGCTGGGTCGAGATCTAATGGAAGCCAAATAATTCGTCCTGGATGAAATGCTCGGAGGCTCGCAATACCAATTATTTCTTGGCAGTATGTAACAAACGTTCCAGAAACCTCAACTGCCGAACTCCTCTTGAACCAGTAATTTGCAATTACGGCTGGAAGTGTTTCCCACTTGGAAGATATCACATTAAATGCAATTCCCCTGAAATCATTTCTTAAGAAAATTCGATCCCTGAATGCAACAGCCTGTAATGAGTGTCGGGAAAGACAGGAAGAAAAAGGTTGAGGCGGATTTCGAATTGCAGTCCATTGCCGTCTGGAAGTGGAAAGATCGTATACATCCCCCCAAGGCACATTTACCTGGTGGCGATGGCGGCACCCTCCAAACACATATATCTTTCCGTTCGCTGCAACCGCCACAGCATTCTGCCTGGGTGTCTGTGTTGAGGGTAATTGAGACCATGTGAAGGCGGCCATGGGATCACACATGTATACATTCTTGGAAGCCATTCCATCAAAATCAGTGGGGCCAATGACATACAGGTTTCCGTTCAGAAGCGCCGTAGCCGAGTTCAGAAGCCCTTCTGAAAAATCAGGAAATCGCAGGGACTTTTGGGCGTGCAGATTGTAAGCACAGAAGATCTGATTTGCATTGTGCTCGATAATCCTGAAAAATGCCCAAGATCGGGAAATGTCGGGATCTGAGCTGAAAGTTGCTGGTGTCTCGATCGGATCTGGTGCAGGGCGAGAGTTGAAGCAGCCCATGATAAATGCAATTGCAAGATAATTTTCTTCTCTTTTCCTTCTTTCGCTACTTCCTAAATTCTCAAACAATAATTAAACCGATAGGGGGAAAACAGAAGGGAGAAAAAGGTCAATAGATCTTTCTGGACATTTTCGGGTCTGACATGTCCGTTGCTTGTTCTTGAGATTCTGTTACACGCATAACCATAATATGTCAGTATTTGAATATTATAACATCTTTTAAGATTTTGCGGCCATGCGCAACAATTCTAATTTCCAAGGTGGGGTGCGCACATGGAAAATTCAAAACTGGAGTCCACCACATGGGCTCCAATAATTGGAGGGAAATACATTGTAAAAAATATTAATTAAAAACTTTATAAGTGCATTTAACAGAACAGTCTGTAGTCTTTATCTCCCAGCAATGAAATTCTGTATAACTGTCCATTCTGTACATATGGTGTTTGTGGCTGCACATTCCAAGTTGGATGGATAAGAATGCAGAGTTGTACATAATCAATTTCCAGAATCTTTAATTCACAGATATGGATTTAGCTCAAAAATTGTTGTTTGTGTCCATTGTTTTTTTTGGATTTAGCTCAGTAAATGCGGAAAAAAATAATTTTGGAATGTCTGTGTCAATGCTTTCGGGGTGCTCATGATGCTGATCAATGAAATTGTTCTGTAATAAAAAACAACATGCAATAAAAAGAGGTATTAGCGTCTCTTAACAATTCAGATTGAAGGAAACATTTTCTATTGACAAATAATTGGAGATTCTGCCAAACAAATATCTCCATAAATGTTGAAGCCATATGAAAGTAGTATCTCTCCATTGCATATTTTGTTTGATAAATATTTGCCTAGAAGGCCTGTAAAAATTGAGAATGTATTTGGCTTACTCAGCTCAATGTACAAACCATTAATATGTGTAATTTGAAGTCTTTTTTCCTTTACTTTCTATCTACTTTTGTTACAATAATTAAAATTTGTATAGTAATGTGAAGGGTCTTATGTAGCTGCATTTTTGTGTTAAATTTATAAATCTTCATGACATACATTATCCTTTTAAATTGAATTGAAATAAACAAAACATATACTTTAGAAATGATATTGTAAACATGTCCCACCTATTGAGCGTTATATAGTGGTATTATTCTTGAAATCATGAATTCAGGGATTTTTCATACGCCCCACTCCTCCTTCCTCCCTAAACTGCTCCACATACCCTACACCCAATATATATTTAACAAACTTTATATTTTAACCTCTTATCCTCCTTATTATTGGGCAATATATTTGATTCATTTTGAATAACATTTAAAACTCATATATGAACTCCCGTGATAGGTAACGCTTTAGATTGTGAATCTTGTATGTTACTACAACCTCTACCCAAACTATTTTGATAAATGCTTGGCCTTTAACATTCTCATGGCCATGTCCATGATAGTCATATTCCTCATTGCTGTCATTCTATTGAGGTGTGTACCTAGAAATGAACTTCTTATGAATTCCCCGTCTCTTCAAAAAATTTAGGAATGTATTAGAAATGCAATCACTACCTTTGTCAATTCTTAAAACTTTGATATAATGCGCATTTTTCTTCTAACTAAAGCTTTGAACTGGTGAAAATAGTTGAAATATTATTTTGTTTGTGCTTTACGAAGTATGCCCATGTCTTCCTGTGATAGTCATCAATGAAGATTAGAATATATGTTTTCTCAAAAATTGAGGGTTTTTATGCTTGTTCACACAAATAAGAGCGAACAATTTCTAGCAATTCATTTTCCCTAATAAATTGTCTAGTCGGTAATGATTCTTTTTGTTATTTTCCCATAATGCACCCTTCATATTTTTTTTTTTGGAATTTTCTATCAATGTTAGGCCTTTGACCTTTTTTTTTTCTTTCTTAACAAATTCAACCCTACAAAATTAAAGTTTTCAAAATGGAGATGCAAAAACCAATTTCAATCTTTTACGTTTGACTAGAATCCTACCAGAATACTCATTGTGATGGAATCTTGAAAACTTAAATTGTGATGGAAAGAGATATCACTAGATCAATTCCTTTTATTTTAGAATTTCGGTAAGGAGATGTCTCTGCAATGATATCTTTAAAATCTCCATTTTTTGTAAAAGAATTATGGCTTTTAAAGATGTTGTTGGGGTGAATGATTACTTGACAATTTTTGAAACAATGTTCGAAAAAAATTCCTTGTGTGAACTTTAGGACCAAAATTATTTTTTAGCAAAGATGTCATGTGAGTAACTGTTGACTAGGAGTCTCGTCCAACACTACGTGGTGAGCTACATGCTAGAGTTTATAACATTAGTGCCAACTAGATAATGTTGTTTACCATACTCCCTACCTTATGAAATTGGCATTTCAAAGTGATTGGAAAATGAGGATTCAACATAATTTCACCCTTTTTTCCCTCTAAAATGTCTCACTTCATCAAGAGTTGGGCATGGATAATCATTGAAATTTCGGACATTGTTTGTGCCATTAGAATATCTCACTCTGGAAATATTTTGGGGAGAATTTCGACCATGGGTTGAAATAGAATTTTGGTCAACATAAGATCTCGTTAGGGTGGGATCTAGGGGGAATGGAACGATATTTTGGCATGGTTTAGACGGTGAGAAATTTGACTGAAGTGAGTTCTTGTAGCTCGACCGTGATGAATTTTTAGGGATTTAGAGTACTGTATGCAAAACATTCTTGAGTTGAATTCTCTTGTAATGTTGGCTTAATTCTAAGTGCAAAAAATGTGGAAACATACAATTATTTATCATTTAAAACTAGGCAATAAGGCAATTTTTTGGAGCATGATCAAGAATAATACACTCATTATTTTTAAAAGAAAATTTGTACCTCTTTTAAACTAACTTTTGAAACTTTTTAGATTGTGCTGCATACATGTCAGATAATATACATTAGACATCGTTTTCTTCCATACTTATTTCATTAGAATACTAACACTCACATTTCCCATTATAGATGTATTATTATCATTTCCTCGATTTACATAAGACTTAACACTTTTTTAATCTACAAAATATTTCAATGTTGTTACAATTGGAGTCTAGAAACTAGGCATCTTTTTGAATCTCTTGTGCAATGTTACATGCTATTAAAATTGATCCTTGAACTTGGTTCTAACTAGTGAAATTTGCATTTTATCTAGGATTCAAATCATATTGCTTTTTACAACATTCATTAGCATAATGGACATATTCCTTATACTAATGAAATTGGAGATGGGATTCGTCATACCTTTAGCCATGGGTGTTATTTTGGTCAGTGTTCTAGTGGTTATCACTAGGATTTGAATTAAAAAAATTGGTGCTTTTTCCTTTTAGGCTTCTTCCTCTACCTCTTACACAAATTACTGAAGCTTGATTTTTGAATGCATGCTCCAAGGAATAAGATGGGTGACTGAGTTTGTGCTCATGCAAAGTAAGGTAGGCATATAATTCATCTATCTTAAATTATGTAAGATTTATAGTCACCTCTATAGCTACTATCATAAATTATTCAAACTTGAAAGGAAGGTTCCGAAGAAAATTTTGAATTATTTTGCTATTCTCTAGAGTGTCACCATGAGACATGATTTGGTTTAGCAAACATGTGACTTGAATAAAAAATGAATCAATAGATTTTGAATCTTTCATCCACATACTGTCATAATATCTTCTTAGCATTATAAATTTTGCAGTGTTACTTTGTCCATACTTTGATATGTTATATGGAGAATGTCACAACCCTGCTTGGACTTGGTTACTCTGCAACCCTCAGTAAAATGGTTGGATTAAATGCTTCGAAAAATATAGAAGATGCCCTTTAAATGTTTTCTATGAGAAAATCATTTTTTCCCCAGGTTAGATCTTATATATTGCTCAATTCTTTAGCTCTAGAAGCCCATTTTCTACAAGGTCCCATATGTCTTGAGAATAAACAAAGATTTTGTGGTGATAGATCAATATTCATGGATCTTCTCATCGAAATGGAGGATTTGGGGTTGGGTTCACACTAGATATGGACGTCATGCTTGGGTAGACTGAAAATAAATTGATCCTAATGACTAACCTAATAGCTCTTAAATTGCATTGTGTTGAACCTTACAACTCCAATAATAAATTTGAGGAGAATATAAACATGAAATAAATAAAAAATAGAATTTGCTTGAAATATATTAAGAAAACCATAATTTAGGCTCTTTTTCATTGAAATTTTTGCAAAGCTTCACTACTGAAATACTTAAATTACAAATCAATAGAAACAACAAACTTATATAGGAAAGTTACAAGGGTGGGGACTGGGGCCACTTCCCTTTCACAAACATTATTAAATTGGCATGAAATTGGATTAAATAAAAAGACCTTGAAATTCTCTTTGATTCACCTTGGAATCTCTTTAATTCGAAAGCTTGCATTTTGGAGATGGAAAAATTAAAATAGATTTCGTATGCTGAACTCAATGATAAAGACGTGGTAAGGATGATATTTACGGTCAGTTAATAATATTTCATTTGAATTTTAATAAAAGCAACAATTTTATAAAATAGGAATATGGCATATTACGACAAAAATAATAATAGTTAAAAGCATAATTTTAGAAAAATAAAAAAATTCTAAAATTATGGTTCTAATTTTGGAATAGAAAAACTACAAATAGGATATCCATCTCCATCTCCAGATGGAGATGGAGATGGAGATATGGTATAACCTACCAGATGAGCATTTGTTGACGATCTTAGCTTTGCTGCCGATTCGAATTCAAGTTAAGATGAGATGCGTATGTAAAAGATGGAAGTCTCTGCTATCTAGTTCCTCATCCGGCGAGATTCAGAAAATCCAAACCAGTTTGCCTCTAAATTCCGCCCTTGTTTTTTGCATTCAGTTAGATGGAAAACAACAATGGTTGATCGAAGAAAGCATAGAGTTTTACAAAATTCCTATGGTCGAGGGGGACAGTACGGCTCCTTTTCCTTCAAGGGTCTAGCTCACATCCAACAGTATTTGCTGTTCCTGGTCAAATAATATACACAAAGATAAAACGTGTTGGAAATATGCATGTATTGCATATTTAATTCCAACCGTAGCTTTTTAGGAAAGCTAATTTTATCTTTAGTCTTGTTTTAGTTTGCTTTAGTTAAGTTAGCTTTATCTTATTTTTATCATTAGATTTAATTCAAATAAATCTTTTTTAATTCATGCATAGCATGCAACTATTTTAAAGCATGAGTTTAGATTTAGAATGCTCAGTTGAAGAGTTGTTAGTGGGTGAGTTATTCTATTTAAATAACAACAATTGTAATTACTTTGTATGCACACACAAAGGTGTGAAATCTACACAAGCAAGGAAGGATGTGCATTGAAAGCACACAGCTGCACACACAGCTTGATTGTAAAGAGTTAAAGCTCTGAGTATGATGAAACTTTTATTAATGGAGATTATGCACTGCAATGCTGGTTCGAATATTCATCTATTTATGCAAGTTATTTAAGTATTTTGTTTATTTCTTTTATGTTGTTTGTTGTATAAGACTGCAGATTTTCTACAAATTGGTATCAGAGCTAGGTTATTCCAGCAGCTTATTAAATTGGTAGCAAGCTATGGCTTCTACATCCGGTATGCAGACACCACAATTTAATGGAAAGAATTACAAATACTGGTCATTGACCATGAAGGTGCTATTCAGATCTCAAGACGTGTGGGAGATCATTGAAGATGGGTACACAGAGCCCACAAATGCAGCAGCGTATACTGCACTTTCTCAAGTAGAGAAAGATACTTTGAAGGAGTTACGAAAGAAGGACGGAAAATATCTTTTCTATATTCATCAGGAAATGCATGAAAGCATTCTTCCAAGAGTGATAACAGCCAGTCAAGCAAAGACTGCATGGGATACTTTACAAGTTGCATATCAAGGTAAGGACAAAGTAAAAAATGCCAAGCTACAGTTACTTCGTAGAGATTTTGAGAATTTAGCAATGAAAGATTCAGATTCTGTAGAATCATTTTTTACTTATGTAGTTGTCTTAGTCAATCAAATGAAATCCCATGGTGAGACTCTTGAGGACAGAAGGATTATTTAAAAATTGCTTAGAAGTTTGCCTACGAAATTTGATCCTTTAGTTGTTGCCATTGAAGAAACTAAGGATCTGAGTCAGTTTTATATTGATGAGTTGCATGCATCACTAATCAATCATGAACAGAGGATGAATAGATCACATGCAAGTGTAGATTAGGCTTTTGCATCTCAGATAGCAGGTAGTCATGGCAAAAGAAGAGGAAGTTTTAGCCCAAGAGGCAGAGGAAGAAGTCCATCTAGAGGACGTGGCAACAGTTCATCGAACGCAGGTGGAAGAGGATAAAATCAAGAACAGAGTTATGGTTAGAGACAAGATAAGTCTCATGTCCAGTGTCATTATTGCAAGAAGTATGGGCACTATGCTTATGATTGCAAGAAAAATCATTATGATCAGGAGAGACAAAATCAAAATCAGGTTGGAAGTTCTATTTCTAAACCTATGTTTATTGCATGCACAAGGATTGCCGAAGCAATACCTTATTTATCCCCTATTGAATGTAATTTGTCAAAAGAGAGTCCATGTGATGTATGGTATTTGGATTTAGGTTGCAGTAATCACATGACATGTAATCTAGATTTGTTTTCTAGTTTGGATGATTTAGTTAAGAGTGATGTAACTCTTGGAAATAAAAATATTGTGTCTGTGAAAGGAAAAGACACAGTTAGTATACTAACAAGACAGGGGGAGCAAACAAGTATTCAAGATGTTTACTATGTTTCAGGTTTGAAACATAACCTTATGAGTATTGGACAACTGGTATAAAAAGGATACCGAGTCTATATGGAAGACAATGAGTGCGTGATTGTGGACAAAGCTCCTAGCACTCAGTTGATTGCAAAAGTGAAGATGAGCAGTAATAGGATGTTTCCATTGATTTTCAAACCAAGAAAAAAGAAGAAATCAGATCTATTTGCAGTAAAATTAGCAGCAAAGTCCTGCGTTAAGCCAAATCAATCTTTTGTTGAGTCCTACGCTAAAATAGATGAGTCCTGCACCAATGAAAATCAAGTCTTCACTACATCAAGCGAGTCCTGCACTGATTCCTGTGTAAATATAGTTGAGTCCTGCGCTGAAGGAACACAATCAACTTTTCATTCAGTCATGAAGGATGAAACATGGCTTTGGCATCTAAGGTATGGACATTTGAATTTTGAAGGTTTGAATTTATTACATAGGAAAAATATGGTTAAAGGTTTTCCATTGATTCAGAAACTGAAAAGGGTATGTGAAGGTTGTATTTTGGGAAAGCAACATAGAGATTCATTCCCAGTTGGCAAAACAACAAGAGCAAGTGCACCACTTGAGATTGTACATTCAGATTTATGTGGATCTATGCAGACAACTTATATTGGAGGTTGTATTTATTTTATGAAATTCATTGATGATTACACAAGGAAGAAATGGGTTTATTTTATGAGAAATAAATCAAATGTCTTTGATACATTTCAGTAGTTCAAGGCATTAGTGGAGAAGCAAAGTGGATACTACATCAAAGTTCTCAGAACAGATAGAGGAGGTGAGTATGTTTCTAACGAGTTTATTAATTTTTGAAGATACCATGGTATACAGAAGTAGTTTACTACCATATATACACCACAACAAAATGGTGTGGCAGAGAGGAAAAATAGAACCATCATGGAGATGGTGAGAAGCATGTTGAAGGAAAACATCTTCCAAATGAGTATTGGGCAGAAGCATTAGCAACTTCTGTTTATATTTTGAACAGGTTTCCAACGAAACTTGTTAGGAACATGGTTCCTCAACAAGCATGGACTAATAGGAAACACAATATTTCATATTTCAGAGTTTTTGGTTGTGTAGCGTATGCACATGTACCTGATGAGCTAAGGAATAAGTCAGACAACAAAGGAGAAAAGTTAATTTTTGTTGGGTATTCAGAGAATACAAAAGCATACAAGTTGTACAATCCAGTCACTGGAAAGGTTGTGATCAACAGGGATGTATAGTTTATTGAGAATGAAGCATGGGATGGAAGTATAGAGAAAACAGTGAGTATAGCAACATCTATTCTGCATGATGATATGACAGATAAAACTTTAGAACAAAAAGCTATTGTATCTACAAATCTTGGACATGCACCACAAGTTGTAGCACAAGCTACACCTCCATCTACAGTCAAGAGGTCACCAAGATTTCAGCCATCTTCAGCCATGCAAGAGACACCACAGGGACCACCAGAAGCTACTCCATCACCAAAAAGTAATCAAGCATCAAATACTCCTGTGTAGCGGAAAAAAAGAAGTCTAAGTGAGATTTATAATGTTGATACAACTAATTCATTTTCTATTTTTGCATTATTTTCTCAAGCTGCAGATCTAGTATATTACGAAGAGGCTATAAAGAATGAAGTTTGGGAAAAAGCCATGGATGATGAGATTGATGCTATAAAGAAGAATCAGACATGGGAGCTAATGGATCTTCCAAAAGGAAAGGACGTGATAGGAGTCAAGTGGGTCTACAAGACAAAATACAATGCTGATGGAAAAGTACAGAAGCACAAAGCAAGGCTAGTTGTAAGAGGTTTTACGCAGCAATATGGAGTTGACTACAACGAAACATTTGCACCAGTAGCACGTTTGGACACGGTAAGAATGGTTTTAGAAATTGTAGCTCAAAACAAATGGCCTATTTATCATATCGATGTTAAATTTGCATTCTTAAATGGATTCCTTGAAGAGGAAGTTTATGTAAATCAGCCAAAAGGTTATGAGATTGAAGGTCATGAAGGAAAATTATACAGATTGAAGAAAGAGCTCTATGGTCTCAAGCAAGCACCTAGAGCTTGGTATAGCAGAATAGATTCTTATTTGATTGAGAATGGTTTTAGTAGGAGCAGCAGTGAGCCTACCTTATACACCAAGATAAATGAGCAAGGTAAAATTTTAATTGTTTGTTTATATGTAGATGATTTGATCATTATTGGAAATCTATCTACAGAGTCATTCAAATCAGCCATGAAGAAGGAGTTTGAGATGACAGATCTTGGTCTTATGCATTATTTTTTGGGTATTGAAGTTCAACAATCAGAAGGTGAAGTTTTTATCTCACAAGAAAAGTATGCAAGTGACGTTTTGAAAAGGTTTAATATGTTGAATTGTAAGCCAACACCAACACTAGTTGTAGTAGGTTTGAAGTTGAGCAAGAGGATGAAGGATCATTTGTGGATCCAACATTGTTTAAAAAGTTGGTTAGAAGTCTTATGTATTTGATGGCCACAAGGCCTGATATCATGTATGGTGTGAGCCTCATATCAAGGTTCATGGAATCTCCAAAAGATTCACATTGGCAAGCTAGAAAAATAATTTTGAGGTATGTACGTGGAACAAGAAATCATGGAATTCTTTATTCAAGTTTAGATGAGTTCAAACTCATTGGTTATACAGATAGTGACAGTGCTGGAAGTATAGATGATCGGAAAAGCACATCCGGCTATACTTTTTACTTTGGAATAGGAGTGGTTTCATGGGCATCAAAGAAGTAGCCCATTGTCATGTTATCTTCAACAAAAGCAGAGTATGTAGTAGCAACAGGAGCAGCATGTCAAGCTATTTGGATGAGAAGAGTGTTGATAGATTTACAATAGAAATAAGAGGAAGTTACACAGATTTTTTATGACAACAACTCAACCATAGCGTTGTCCAAAAATCATGTTTTTCATAAGAGAAGCAAACATATTGATACGAGGTTTCATTTCATCAGGGAGCTGGTAAACAACAAGGAAATTCATCTTGAGTTTTGTAGATTTAAAGATCAGTTTGCAGAAATTTTTACAAAGGCTTTAGCAAAAGAAGTTTTCGTATATTTGAGAGATTGTTTGGGAGTTTTTGATCCTGCACATGGTAGATCTGAAAAATCAAACATAGCTCTAGAAGACTGAAAGCTATAGTTTGAAATTAAGGGGGAGTGTTGGAAATATGCATGTGTTGCATATTTAATTCCAACTGTAGCTTTTTAGGAAAGCTAATTTTAGCTTTAGTCTTGTTTTAGTTTGCTTTAGTTAAGTTAGCTTTATCTTATTTTTATCATTAGATTTAATTCAAATAAATCTGTTTTAATTCATGCATAACATGCAACTATTTTAAAGCATGAGTTTAGATTTAGAATGCTCAGTTGAAGAGCCATTAGTGGGTGAGTTATTCTATTTAAATAATAGCAGTTGTAATTGCTTTGTATGCACACACAAAGGTGTGAAATCTGCACAAGCAAGGAAGGATGTGCATTGAAAGCACATAGCTACACACACAACTCGATTGTAAAGAGCTAAAGCTCTGAGTATGATGAAACTTTTATTAATAGAGATTATGCACATCGGTGCTGGTTTGAATATTCATCTATTTATGCAAGTTATTTAAGTATTCTATTTATTTCTTTTATGTTGTTTGTTGTATAAGACTGCATATTTTCTACAAAATGATCTTGTTAAGCAACCGATTTACCCGCACTTGTAGAAATATTCCATGCCCTTGTCATAATTTTCAAGACAATTTCGAATGCTTCTTTTTCGCAATGGATTTCGAGAAATCTAGTCGGCATTGCAATGATCTCCTACTCAGGGAATGTGTTTACTCCCCTGAGGAATTTTATCAGTACAAGATAATAATTCAAATTTATGATTCCCAATCTGATGCATGGACTGATCCAATCTGTGATGTTCGTGGAAAAGATGATGGCGTTTGGCCATTAGGAAGAGGCATTTATTTGGGGGGAAGAATTTACTGGTTAAATGTGGAGAGCGCATCAGGAGAGGTTTTAGAATTCTGTGTTTCCCAATCTCTGTGGACAAAACTTCCATTATTGACAGAAAATCAGGTTGATCCAGAAGATGTAGATTACGTTGGAAAATAGATTAATATTATGATGAGTTGTACCTGGCCTTGGAAATTAGCAACATCCCATGGCAGAGATCTGGTGTTGGTGAACTAGTTTCTTTGTTCCATGTGGGTGTTAACGAAGGAGAGGGGAGAAGCTGATTTAATGAAACCCAAGTGGGTTCGGAAGAATATAGATTTACCTGATCTAATATATACTATGGAAGTGAATAACAGTAGGAAGACTTTGGTGGTTGGTGAAGATATTTACATATACAATGCAAAGGGAAGAAGAGTGAAAACAATTGAAATTTCTGAGTTTCAGTTTGAGTATCATCGTGGACTCGAGAATAGTAATGATAGATAAGATCTGTTTCAGAGTTTGAAACGTCAGGAAATTTCGGCATTTCCATTTGAATGCAACAATGTATGGTGGCATTAATTATCTTTCCTCATCCCCATGAACATTGTTGTTTGATCACTGCACGGTTTCATAATATCATTTGTTCTCTAGTGTGAATAAATTGTTTTGGTTCTAAAACCAATACAAATTCATAATGGTTATAATGTCTTGTACTTTTTGACTACTTTGTGATTTTTTTATATGAATAATGTTGGAGTGCATTATGTGATATTTTCTTCTCTAACTCTTTGATCCACATGTTTGTTTTATCCTCTATTTTCTCAATACGCTTGTATTCTTTATGTTTACGCCGAAGGCATTCTTTATAGTGGGGACCCTGAGGGCGCATTTGACATTGCATAATATAAATCAACAGTTGCTAATAAATATGTACATGGACATTGAACAAATTTTTTGAAACCGTTGATTCCCCGACATAAGGTACATAAACAACAAGGATTTTGAAGAAACTCTAACTGGCATTTGTGTGATCAACGTCTCTACAACGCAGTTCTAATATGCTATCAACATGATTTGATCTTGCTCTATATTCACTATTTCTCATCCGCATTGTCTCCCTTATTTGATTTGGTCTTGTCATTTCTCCACCTTCGTGTACGTACAACTGTGCAAGAATAGTAAAATAAGAATGTCATGCCATGCTTGAAGGATGCATGATCAACTTTGCAGTCATCTGTAGCAACACTGCAGTTATCTGTAGTCATCTCAAGTTCCACTGCAAGTTTTTCCATTAAATTTGTTTATTCTTTCAGTTAATAAACTGCAACATCTTTCAGTCTTAATTGATGCCTATTTTTTAGGATCTAGCTAAGTTCTTCTTCAGTTATCTTCTTCTTTACTATAGCTGCTTCTTCTTTTAAATGTAATCCTCTCCTTCAGATTTCAACATACAATAGAAGGAGAAGAAGAGAGTTTTGAATTCAAAAAATATTTTTTGTTCTTTCTTAGCTTTGCTGTTCTGTCATTTTGTGAGCAGATGTATTATTTGTTTTATTTGCACAGTATAGTGTAAGTGTTGTTTTTATTCATAATATTCAATTGGTATCAAAGATGGTTGCAGGACTATTCCTTTTTTTGCAAAAGTTACAGGTTAATGGTTCTCTCCAAGAATTATCAGAATGTCAAATGGTGGCAATTTCTCATTCCAGCTTTCACTGTTTACCGGAGACAACTACGATTACTGGAGCATAAAGATGAAGACCCTACTATTATCCCAAGATATCTGGGATTTAGTAGGAGGATACACGGAACCTATAGATCAGAATGCTTTAAATGCTTTAACAACAAATCAACGAACGCAATTGAAAGAAGAAAAAAAGAAGGACAAACGAGCTCTTTTTGCTATCCAATATCCATTGGATATATCCATTTTTCCCCATATAGCTGGTATGAAAAAGTCAAAGGACACATGGGAGGCCCTACAAACTGCATACCAAGGATCTAACAAAATAAGGTTGGTAAGACTTCAAACCCTTGGTAGAGATTTTGAAATTTTAAGTATGAAGGAAGCTGAGTCTATTCAAGAGTTTATTACTAGGGCTCAAAGTATTGTGAACCATCTTAAAACTCAAAGGGAAAGTGTCATAGAGCAAAAGATTGTAGAAAATATTTTGAGATCTCTTCCTCCAAAGTTTGATCCAGTGGTCATAGCCATTTAAGAAAGTAAAGAGCTAGCCACATTCAAAGTTGCAGAGTTGATAGGTTCTTTGCAATCTCATGAGGAGTGTATGCAATGTTCTACAATGAACCTTGTTCAAGCCTTCCAGTCTACTGTAAGAATTGAAGAAAAACCTACAACCCCTTCTCAATCAAACAAATCTGAAGGGGAGTCTTCTACATCTAGAGGATGTGGCAAAGGAAGAAGTTCAATGGATCGGAGAAGCATCCAATGCCATTATTGTGAAAGGTATGGACACTATGAATCTGAATGTAGAAAGAAAAAATCTGATTTAAATAAGTCAAGAGCCAACTATACTGAAGAGTATTTTGAAGAAGAAAACCACGCTACATTCTTCGCTTGCAATTTGGCAAAAGAACCTCAAAAGAATGTTGGTTCTTGGATAGCGGTTGCTCAAATCATATGACAGGTAAATTTGATCTCTTTGTCAAATTAGATGAATCTGTAAGGAGTCAAGTAAAATTTAGTGATGATAACGAGGTTGATGTAATGGGAAAAGGTACCCTTGTAGTGAAAACTAAGCAAGGAGAAACTACATTTATTCATGACACTTTGCATGTGCCCAAATTACAACATAATCTTTTAAGTATTGGGCAGCTTGTAGCAAAAAATTACAAGGTTGTGTTTGAAGATAACTACTACAAAATATTTGATAAATCCGCTAATCATTATCTTGTAGCAAAGGCTTGTATGATAGAGAATCGATTATTTTCTCTCACTTTAGAGTCCAGTAAGATGCATGCCATCAAGGAAACCACAGATGATTCATGGTTATGGCACCGACGGTATGGTCATTTGCATTTTCAAGGATTAAGTTTGCTTCATAAAAAAGGCATGGTGAGAAGACTTCCTGCAATTCAGGCAAAATAAGAAGTTTGTTCAGGGTGTGCACTTGGCAAGCAACATCGAGACAATTTTCCGATGAAAAATTCATGGAGGGAAAAATCTCCTCTAGAGCTTGTGCATAGTGACATGCAAGAGGAATCTTTGGGTAAGAATATTTACTTTCTGACATTTATTGATGATTTCTCATGCCACACATGGGTTTATTTTCTTAAACAGAAATCTGAGGCATTTGAATGCTTCAAGCATTTTAAGGCTATGGCAGAAAATCAAAGCGGGTATTCTCTCAAAATACTCAGAACAGATAGAGGGGGAGAATTCACTTCCAATGAGTTTGCTGATTTTTGTAATACTCATGGAATTAAGAGACAACTTACGACAACTTATACCCCACAATAGAATGGCATTGTAGAAAGAAAGAACCATTCCATTATGGAGATGGCACGAAGTATGTTGCAGTTCAAAAACCTTCCTAATTGCTATTGGGGAGTTGCAATAGCAACTGCAACTTATATTTTGAATCGAAGCCCAACCAAATTGCTTCAAAATATCACTCCCAAGGAAGCTTGGAGTGGACACAAGCCCTCGGTAGTTCACTTCCATGTATTTGGTTGCCCTCCATATGTTCATGTTCTAGAAAAGAAGTGGAAGAAGTTGGATGCAAAATCCCAACTTTGTATCTTTGTGGGCTATTCAGATTTCACGAAAGGATACAAGTTCTATAATCCTGACACAAAGAAATGGATTATTAGTAAAATTGTGGTTTTTGATGAAGGGGAGTATGGAAATGGAAAAAAGGAGTTCAACAAACTACACCACTCATCATGAGTATAGAAGATGTTCAATAAGTTCCTCTTGTCCCCGCAAGCTCAAGTGGAAGTTCAAGCCCCAGTTCACTAAGTTCACCAAGTTCCTCTTCAGGTGATAGTTCTAGTCCACAATCAAGTCCAAGTTCTTCATGAAAGGTAAAACTTTTAAATGAAATTTATCAAAGGAGTTCTAATTTGAATCTAGTTGCCAATTTTTCTTTTTTTAGTACCATTCAAGTTGAACCTTTAGTGTATGAAGAAGCCATGAAAGAACAAGTATGGATTGATGCTATGAATGAAGAGATGCATGCAATTGATAAAAACAATACATGGAAATTAGTGCAACTTCCTAAAGATAAGCAAGTGATTGGTGTCAAATGGATTTACAAGTTGAAATATCATGCTGATGGTTCTATGAATACACACAAGGAAAGATTAGTTGCCAAGGGATTTGCACAAATTCTTGGATTAGATTATTCAGAAACTTTCTCTCTAGTTGCAAGATTTGATATAGTCAAGATTATATTGGCTATTGTTGCACAACAAAAGTGGCCAATCTATCAGATGGATGTTCAGATGGATGTAAAATCAGCCTTCCTAAATGGTTTTATTGATGAGGAAGTCTATGTGGAACAACCTATTGGTTATGAAATTCCAGGAATAGAACATTTGGTTTACAAGCTAAAAAGGGCTCTTTATGGGTTAAAGCAAGCACCTCATGCTTAGTATGCAAGGATTGATAGCTACTTCTTGAAGAAAGGATTCATTCGAAGTTCCTTAGAGCCAATCCTCTATATCCAACATCTTGGTAATGATATTCTAATTGTTTTCCTTTATGTTGATGATCTCATTTATACAGGTCATAACCCGTCTCTCATGGAGAAATTTCAAGCAAAAATGAAACAAGAATTTGAGATCTCAGATCTGGGACTCATGCATTATTTTCTTGGAGTGGAGGTGCAACAACAATCTAAAGGTATATCCATTTCTCAAACCAAGTATGTGGCTGATCTATTGAAGTGGTTTAGAATGATGTCATGCACTGCAGTTGCCACTCCTGTTGCCCTTGGTGAAAAATTAACCAAGGAAGGTGCAAGTTCCAAAGTAGATTCTACTTTATACAAAAGTTTGGTTGGGAGCCTCATGTACCTCACTACCACGAGACCTGATATTATGTATGCTATGAGCCTCATATCTCGGTTCATGCAGGATCGACACAAGTCTCATTGGTGTGCTGCAAAAATAATTTTAAGGTATGTGAGTGGTACACATAATTTTGACATTCATTATTCTCCCACACATAAGTTTGAGCTATGTGGTTACACGGATTATGATTGGGCTAGTTCAGTGGATGATAGAAAATCCACATTTGGTTATATTTTCTCACTTGGTTCTGGAGTTGTCTCATGGAGTAGTTAAAATTAGGTAACCATTGCTCTCTCTTCCACATAAGTAGAGTATATTGCAGTAGCAACAGCTAGTTGTCAAGCCATATGGATTAGATGGATTTTGGAAGATTTGCAATTGGTTCAGGAACATCCAACCACTATTTACTATGATAACAGTATCACCATTGCAATGAAAAATAATCATGTGTTTCATGCTAGATCGAAGCATATTGAGATTGAACATCACTTCATCAGAGACTTATTTCAAGATGGGACAGTGGAATTACACTTTTTCCCTACAACGGAACAAATTGCTGATATTTTTACCAAAGCTCTACCTACAACCAATTTTTTTGCTTTGAGGAATCAGTTCGGACTCATCCCCATTATTCATGCAGGGGGATATTGAAGGATGCATGATCAACTTTGCCGTCATCTGTAGCAACTCTATAGTCATCTGTATTCATCTTCAGTTCCACCACAAGTTTTTCCATTAATTTTGTTTATTCTTTCAGTTAATAAACTGTAGCATATTTCATTCTTAATCGATGCCTTTTTTTAGGATCTAGCTGATTTCTTCTTCAGTTATCTCCTTCTTTACTGTAGTTGCTTCTTCTTTTAATTGTAATCCTCTCGTTCAAATTTCAACATACAACAGAAGGAGAAGAAGATAGTTTTCACTTTCCATGTAAGCATTGTTCTTCGTGCTCCAGTTCATAGTCAAATTACATTCAATCTGAAGGGGCATTTATTTTGGTCATACTTGCATTAAATATGTGCAGGACTTAAGTATTATGACTCCAGGTCTTCTCTTAGAGGGCGAGAAGGTTTTATTTTCATCCAGGTCTGTTATTTATTTTGTACAATGCCTCGACATTTATTTGTTATGCTCTGAGACAACTCCCTCAATGATTCTTCTATTGAACTTGGATCGAATTCTTTGGTTATGGATTTAACTCAAATTTTCTGTTCTCTACTTTCTAGCTCTGCTTGTCTTATTGGCTTGATCACTTTTTAGCTCAGTAGATTCGGCACTGTCGAGAGTCAAGATTTCTCTCAAGTCTACCACTACACATAGTGAGCTTCACATTCCAAAAAAGTGTAACAAATACAATGCCCTATCAGTCAATAGAGAGGTCTTCATTTACTTCAATGCAGAAGCTTTCTCTTATGTAAGGTGTTCAATATAACTTTGACAAAGAAATGTTTAATCTCTGCATGCATTCACCTCTATCTACACTTTTGTAGGACTCTTATGCAGCTCAACTATGTATTCTCTTTTGTCAGGTGTTTCTCATGTGCTTCTCTCGACTATTCTAACCCTCGTAATTCTCCCCAAACTCATTTCTTCTTGTGATTTTGTAGGACTTTAATGCTGCTCGATAATGTGGCATAGCTACATTACAATAAGATCAGTGTTCACTTCTTTGTTGATCGTTAGATCAGACTAACATACGAGTGTCGAGCTTAAATGTTTCAATTTCATCACGGTTGTCTTCCACCCACCTTGCTGCATCAACTACACTAGGTATAGGCTTCACATACCTGACACCTATTAGGTAAAACTTAGTTTACCTAGGTTAATTATGCATTTACCTTAGTTAATTATTAATTAGTGGTAAGTTGTTATTAACCATTTATTGTTTGTAATTGCAAATAGTATTCCCGTAAAAGTATTTTGTCTCTATTGTATTTGTTATATGGTTATTTTTTAAAACCATATATTTGCAATTATATGTGTACGAGATTGTATATTGTTGCACTGTTGCAACATCTCGTTTGTCTGTACCTGACTGTATGATTCCTATAAGAATTACATTACTTCATTGTAAGATTGATTTTTGATTACATATCAATAAATTAATCAGGCTTTTGTCCCTCTTCTGAAATTAGATTTGGTATCAAAACAGGTTGAAGCTCCTGGCCAAGTTGGAGAGAGGTTGCAGAAGGAAGAAATTTTTTGGAGAAGAATATTGCGTCATGAGAGAGCCATTGTTGCCTCCAACAAATTCCTAGAATGTCACTGCATCCCCACAATCTCATGTCATTCTTCAGGTAAAAGAAAAACAACTTTGTTTTTTGCCTTGGTGCCCCTTGCACCAGACAAAATTTGCTTCTGGAGCATTTTCTGGTTTATATAAATTAGATTAAAATATTTTTTTCCTCCATTAGGGGTTTTACCTCTAAAATTAGAGGTGCATTTGGTCTCTCATAAATTGTTAAGCTATTTTCAAAGCTCTCCATCGAGCCCCTTCCAAGCTCATGGACGCGCTATTCATTAAAGTTTTTTTTACATTGTGGAGAGCGAGCTATCCACCGTGTTTTCCATCGAGCTATTGAAGGCCGAGTTCCTTTGTGCATTGGTCAGGTTGGCTTCTCTCACCAAGCCAAGCATCAAATTACATCAAGTTTTGATCCAAGTCGAGATACATTGTTTTTGCATCAAAGGACTCCACAGAGTCAAGGACCAAACCTTGTAATCAAGCCATTTGAAAATTCCTCATTGAATCGAGTTGTGCATTTACTACTCGTTGATATACTAGCGAGTTGGATCTATAAGGATGAGAGTCACATTGGAAAGTTGCATTGAACAGTGAGCTAACTCCTGCCGACGGAGCCCATCCAACACTATTGTGTCATTCATTGGCAAGTTTGTGTATCATTGTAAACTAAGCCTGATCCTCTCCACCGAGCCATTTCCTTGGATGTACATTCAAAGAATCCTCCAAACCACGTTGAGTCCTCCCTAGAATTTGCACTATGTGAAATCAAACGATGGAAAAAAATATCAAGCGGCAACGGTGAAAGCTACAAAGCACAGACCCTGCAAAACAAACAAAGGCATCAATATCATCAAACAACAAAGCAACGACATTGCAAAGCTAACAAAAATCAAAAGCGAAGGAAATTTTAAAGTGGCGGCTAAACCAAATAGCAAAGAAATCAGTGGAAGAGAACAAGAAGAAATGACGACTAAAGGAAATAGAAAAATCTCTCAGATCCGCTTCAGGCAGTTTCCCTAATCCATCCCCCGAATGCACCAGCCACGTGGTCTCCTCAGGTGGCGCCACATCTGTATTTAGAAGGTCAGTAACTTTATTTTGGTGTCAAATACTAAGTGATTCAATTTGTATGCACAACGCTGTCGGCGCTCATTTGGATAGTGCAAAGGATTTGGGGAGGTTAGGTGCTGGGGTCAATCTCCATAACACACTGTTTTTTTTTTAAACATCGAAATTTAGGCCCCCCCTGCCATCTTTGGAAGCAAAGTTAGTAGAAAACGCTCCTCTAAAGCCCTTAGCGACAACTAAGCAAGCCACTAAAATAAAATCTATATAGCCCTATCGGTCACCCCCGCTCCCATAGATCTATAGGCCTAACCCCCTATCACTAAGGAAGCCACCAAAATTTAGCGAGAAAACCCCTAATTAGGGCCAAAATTGTTTTACTCCTAATTGGCTTATTTTTTATTTTGGAAAACTTTTTCCAAAGGGGGGACATTTGAAAACTAAATTATGAGCCATTTTTTTGCAGTTTTTTGCTCAAAGAGCCGCACAGTGCTCCGGAGGTCACCAGGGCCCCGCAAAACAATAAAAATTTCTTGCCATTCATTTTTTGAAGAATTTTGAATGTACTTGTATACTTTAGTGTATTGTACTAATTTGCAAGTTGTCATATTCAACCACAAAACATTGTAACTGCTGTAAAATTGGTAGAGATTTGTACTTAAAAATAACAAAAATTTGGTTTTGAATCACTCACGAGATCTTCGGATCTCATTCGTAGCATTCGGTATAAACAATGCCTCTGGGAAGCATTGACGGGTAAAGTCATCGTGACTGCTACTACACTTAACGCATGATATAACTACAACAATGTTGTCTAGGCATTGACCCTTTAAATCGATGGGTAGTAATAAGGACATACTACACACACTTTGAGCCCTCCCATCAGTTTGTGAACGAATGTTTGAATTAAATCTAGACTGACAAATTATCTGAGTATATAGCGAAGTTACGCGCGCGTATGAGGATGTTTCTTTGATCTGGTATCAATAGTTACACAGACCCCTTTCAAAACTGTCTTGGTACCACATATCAAATTCTTTCACATATGTTAATGCCTCTTTCATGTACTTCTGAGTATATGTAAAGGGCGATCTTCTTCCACGTACTGATGGGTATATCGTAAGGGCACGTAAATAGAAAGGTTCGGTATATCAGAATCACGGTATTTAGATTGGGAGACCGTATACCTAGAGTGATAAGAGCCTTACCCTTTGTGAGTTGAGTCTACAAAATGGGCACCAATGCCCCCAAGTTCTTTCTTCTAGATTCTCAACTTCTAAGAGGAAATAACTATGGAGCATGGAAGACAAAAATCAAGACATAGCTTGAGTTTGAAGAGATTTGGACTTTTGTGAATGGTACTATAACTAGATCATCAAGTGATACAACACGACAGAGATAGTTTGATAGATCTGATCAAAAGGTCAAGCTTGTAATCTTGTTTGCAGTGTCTGAAGTTGTTCAACCCCACATTTGTGATGCCAAATCAACCAAAGAAGTGTGGGATAAGTTGAGCACAATGTACGAGGCCAAAAACAAGAATGTCATACTGAATTTGTAGAGTCAGTTACACACACTGAAGTTCAAACAAAATGAGAAAATAGAAGCTTTCTTAAGAAGATTTGTAGAGTTGAGGGCTTCACTTCTAGCCCTAGGAGAGGAGATCACTGATGAAGCTCTTGTTCCCATTGTTCTGATAGCATTCCCTCCTTCATACTGCATTTTTGTGACAACACTCAACTTGTCAGAACAGACAGTGAGTTTTGACAAGCTAGTAAACCTATTACAACAAGAGGAAGTAATGTACAATAAAGATGATGAAGAGGATCAGACACTTTCTTATCATCAAAAATGGAAAGGAAAAGGAAACGGAAAACCTTATTCCAATCAAAATTCTCAAAATCAGAATCAACATCAAGGGGACAAACAACAAACGAAGAAATGTCCTATCTACAAAAGAGGACATGAGTTGAAAGATTGTTGGTATAATACTTATAAGAAAGGTTCATCAAGTAATTTTTGACCTCAATGCCTTGTTGGTATACTACTAAATCCTTGAACTATTGAAATATATTAAAAGTATATGATTTGTCTCTCAAAAAGTACACCCATGTATTCCTTGTATAGTCATCAATAAATGCCATAAAGTATGAGCAACCTCCAATAGAAGTTGTTTGCATCAGTCCACATAAATTTGAGTGAAAAATTTAAAGTGGTGCACTTGCTCTTGCTGTTTTGCCAATTGGGAAGGATTCTTTGTGGGAAAGATTCTCTGTGTTGCTTCCCCAAAATATAACATTTACAAACTTTATCTGGTTTCTGAATTAAAGGACAAACATTTTACCCATTATTTTTCCTGTGTAATAAATTCTAACCACCAAAATTTAAAATGACCAAACCTGAGATGCCACATAGTCACATGATTCATCTTTCATCAACTAACTAAAAAGATTATTCAATTTCTTTAGCTCAAGACTGAGCTCTAGTACGTGAACTCCAGACTGTGGCTGGTTTTAACCTTCAAAAGAAACATTTTGTTGCTTGTCATCTTCACTTTAGCAGTCACCTGAGTACTGGAAGCTTTATCCACGATCACACATTCGTTGTCTTTAATTCAAACTCTATATCCCTTTTGTATCAATTGACCAATGGTCATAAGATTGTGCTTCAAACCTGCAACATAATAAACGTCATTCATAATCTTTTGCTCCCCCTTTTGGTTAGAATGTTGATTGTTCCTTTACCTTTTATAGGCACTATATTATTGTTCCCAAGAGTAACATCAATCTTTACTGACTCATCCAAAATGGAAAATAAATCTAAGTTATCTGACATGTGATTACTGCAACCAGAATCCAAATACCATACATCACAAGGACTCTTTTGTGATAGATTACATTCAATAGGCGATAAAGAAGGTATTTCTTCAACAACCCTTGTGCATGCAATAAACATGGAGCTTGGAATAATGCTCCCAACTTGATTTAGATTATGTCTTTTCTAATCATGTTGCTTTTTCCTACAATCATAAGCATAGTTTCCATATCTCTTGCAATAGTGACATTGCACATGCGACTTATCTTGTCTCTGACCAGAAAACTAATTATGATTGTGTTTTTTGACTATGTCCTCTTCCACTTTAGTTTGATGGACTGTTGTCACGTCCTCTAAATGAACTTCGTCCTTTGCCTCTAAGGCTGAAGCTTCCTCTTCCTCTTCCACGAATTCCTGATGTTTGCAATGAAAAAGCTTGATCTACAACCACGTGTGACCTATTCAACCTCTGTTCATGATTTATTAGTGATGCATGTAACTCATCTATTGAAAATTGATTTAGATCCTTAGTTTTTTCAATAACCAAAGGACCAAATTTTGTAGGCAAACTCCTAAGCAAATTTTCAACAATCCTTCTATCTTCAAAAGTTTCGCCATGGAATTTAATTTGATTGACTAGGCCAACTACAAAAGTAAAAAATGACTCTACGGAATTTGAATATTTCATTGACATATTTTCAAACTCTCTTCAAAGTAATTGTAGTTTGGCGGTTTTTACTTTCTCCTTACCTTGATATGCAACTTGGAGTGTCCCATGCTATTTGTGCTTGACTGGCTGCTGCCACTCTAGGAATAATGCTTTCATGCATGGCTTGATGAATAAAGAAAAGAGTTTTTTTCGTCTTTCTTTCTTAATTCCTTCAAAGTATCTCTCTTCCTATGAGAGTGCATTGTATGTTGTTGCATCTGCGGGCTCTGTGTACCCATTCTCTACAATTTCCCACACATCCCGGGATCTGAATAGCGCCTACGTGGTTAAGGACCTAAAAAAGATATTTCTGATGTGGAAGCCATCTAAATTGATGTCAATTGAAAACATGCTGAAAAAAAATGCTCTGATACCAATTTGTGGAATATATAAGACAACGAAAACAACAAATAACAAATTAAGAATAAAATCTGCAAATAAAAACAGATAATAAAATCTAGAATCAACTCTATAATGTGCACAATCGTTTTATTCATCTTCTTTGTCAGAGCTTCGGCTCCTTACAATCAGATCTATGCGTGTTTGTCTTCATACACAACAATTAAGATTGCTTCTCAATATATTAAAGGACTTCTAAAATTAACCACAAACAACACTAAATAGAGCATCAAAATAGAACTACAGTCTCTTAAACTTGGCGCATGTTGTGCATGCATACAAGATTTTATTTATTTGTTTTATTAACTTGTTTTTCCTAAAAAATAGACTGAATTGGACTGCATATAAAAAGCGACGAATTGCATGGAAATAAGCAAAATGTTGTTTGCTAATATTAGACTGCATGTGTGCGAGAGAAATTATACAATATTCCAACATAGATCTTCAAGTTCTCTAGCATCACGAATTAAAACTTATCATATGACAATAACATGCATGAAGAAAAGCAAAATTTCTACCTCGTACAATCATACCAAAGAAACTAAATACAATGGGGAGTTTCCATAGATGGGCATGGTGATGCCTGCTCTCTCCTAACAAGCTCATGGGTAGGACTTAATAAGAACCATGGGTATCACTTAGCGAGAACCAATAAGAATTGAGCATATATCAGTAGGGTCCAAATACAAAATTTTCCATATTGAACTCAATAGTGCATCCTAATTATAGAAGGGCTTTCTTCAAAATCATTCCTGGAAAACCCTGCAACATAATTAGGGAAAACTATTCCAACGTAGTGAAGTTTATGGAATCATGATTTTGATATTATGTCCATGTAAATGTCTATTCAGATATACATCTTCAGTTCTCCTGTATCATGCATAAACACTTCTCACATGAAAATCACACACAAGAAGACATAAATAATAATCATCTAACAAAGAAACTCAATACATTGGGAAGTTGCCACAGATTGGCGAACTAACCCCTGCATGACTCCAACTCTATCCTATCAGACGTGTCCTACTCATGGTTGTGTTTTTTTGTACCATACCCTTTACCTAGTCTCTTCTCAATCAACTTCTAACTCTGAGCAGCTTGACTAACACTTGGCCAATACTCCAAGCTTGCTTAGGATTTAAGATTCGAGTATCCCATCACAAAAGCCAACATCCTTCAAGGAAGCTTCTAAATCACTTCTCAAAAATGATGATTCCCAAATGAGACTTGATAAGTTACATCTTAAAGCTCTTATGGATCTCACTCATCTTGTTGGCATATCATGGTTCTCATGTGTCATTAGTTTCTTGATAGCTTCCTTTTGGTTGAGAGTACCGGAGTTGCTAACATTTATGAAATTCAGGTTCAAGTACAATCCCTACTGATGTCATTTTTAATGTATTTATTTATGCTTTTCTATTGAGGCCATTTCTACAAGGAAGTTTCAATGGGAGGGGCATAGACTTTTTATTGGGAGATATAATTTGATCCTTATACGTGAGCATTATACCTGGGTTGAAAGATAATTCTACATCAACACCACACAAATACCTAACATACGAACCACATCTGAACTCAATATAAACTCAAAATCCCTCCATCTCTTTCAAGTCTATGTACCACTAGGTTGGATGAGGATACAAATCAACAATTGCAAAAAAATCCAATCTAATAATTTTATTTTATTATTATTTTTCTATGAATTCTTCCTCGTTAGTTTGTAATACAAATTAGTTAGATGTTAGTTACCATATGCTAAAGGTGGGTGTTATTTCTTTATAAATATGCTAGATATTGATAACTTCAATCTAAAGGCTTTCACCTCAAATACATCTTATGGATTTGGGTAAAGGTCCCCACGTACAGATGTAGTTAGAACCTTCAGTTCATGCAATATGCCTTTGACATGGGTGTTATTTCTTCATAAATATGCTAGCTACTGACAACTTCAATCTAGAGACTTTCACACTCAAAGAATTCTCACGGATTTGGGTAAAAGTCTCCAAGTTGACTGTGTTAACATCATTATATGAATCCTTAATAACATCATGTACATGTGTAGGTGATTTTACAAGGCAACACATCTAACTGACAAGAGCTAGATCAAGAAGATTTTTTCACCCCAACTAGATTTGAACATGTGCCTCCTCTAAGGAATGCACAAGCCTTTACAATTGTGATGCTCACTCAAGCATATATTAGGAAGGTTACAAAAATATGGTTATTCATTAAATGAACCAACTATAGTACAATTAAACTCCTATGAAATATGAACATACAAAAAATAATACATTACCATAAATTTGTATTAATTAAATCAATAAGCTTAACCTACATTGGCATTTTGGTGTGGTGGATGAGTGTAACTTGTGCGAAGACATAAACTAAAAATACATGACTTCTTAAATACTGATATGTCACTTTTTTCCAACGGTCCTTGGGAAATAATCAACCCGTATGACTTGGTGAAAGCAATAAAAAAAATGTGAAATCTTAGGGTAGTGATGTTTATAACCTATTGTTTTTTGATAGAAATATTTGTTGAACCTCGTACGCAATGATGTTAGTTCTAGATGTGAAGACCATGATATTTGGACAATGTTATGGCAAGAAATGTCATCAAGAAGAGTCGAATTAATTTCTACTGACATTTTTAAAATGTATCATTTAACAAATCTTTCAAGATGATGTCACATCCAAACAGCTATAAGACACAAAAAGATGGCTACATCGATTTTTTGGAGCCTTCAGTTGTTGATACTAAGAGTTAGCATTGTGGCAACATATTTGCTTAGATGCCCAACACAACACCTGTAGCCAAAGTGAAAAGTATACCCAGAAGTACTTTTTCTATCATCTATGTTGCCCCCACGATCACTAATCGATGTACCCAACAAGGGTGTTGATCATCTGAAGTGTTTTCTTCAATAGTCCTATACCAATCCATCTCGTTTGTACCATTCACATACCTCAATATTCTCTTACCCAGCATGCCAATGTGAGTGTTTTGGAGACTCTATAAACTTTGAAATCAGATTTACACCATACATAATATATATCCTTGTGGCTTTTAAGTACATAATGCTTGCAACTGACCTCTTAAAAAATGTAGAATCCACATATGCTCCATCATCTTCCTTGTTTTGCTTTCATTCCTGGTTCATAACCGATGTTGGAGATGCCTTGCACTTTGATATTAATTCTCTTAAAAATTCAAGAGCATAGTTAGATTTAGAAATAAATATAACATCATTGGATTGATAGACTTTAATCCCCAAAAAATACTTTATAAGACCCAAATCATCATTTCAAATTCATTCTTCATTGATGATTTGAAATTCATCTATGTTAAGCCTTCATTGATAAAGATTAGATCATCCACATACAAGAAACTAATTAAAATGATACCTTGTTTGTTGAATTTTATGTATGAATGTTGGCTCACAATCACTTCTTTGGAAACCATTTGAATTGAGATAGGAGTCAATGCGGTTGTCACCTAAGCTCTTGGAGATTTCTTTAATCCTTAAAGTGCATTCTTCAACTTATACACCTTGGGTCTTCATGACTGGTATCTCATATGGTGGTTGTTCCACATACCCTTCCTAAAATCTAAATTGCCATTTGGAAGCAAAAGCTCAGACTTTACATCCATTTGATATACATGCCAATTGTTGTGGGCAATTAATAGCCCTAATATAAGTCCTAACTGTGTCCAATCGAGCAACAGGAGAAAAATTCTCATTGAATTCTATACCAGGTTGTTGTGGCGCCAAAACATCACCTTTGCAACTAGCCTTGCTTTATGCAGTTTTGCACATTTCCATCAAGCATCTTGTTTACTCTTATAAATCCATTTGACACTAATTAGGGCAACTCCTTATCGATAGTTTGTATTATTCTCAATGGAGGTCAATCTCCTCATCCATGGCTTGTGCCCATATATCACTACTCACAGCCTCTTCAAATGTTAGTGGATCCCAAGTTTCTTGCAGAGAATACTAGTCATAAAATGCACAACCTTGTTGTGTCAACTTTATACAACTCACTTGCAAACTCCTTTTTCATGGCATCATGCTTGCTAGAGGTGGATCCGGAGATGAAGAAGTACTTGGAGTGGTAGATGGTGTTGCTCCAAGGATACCATTATGTAGATGTTGGTGTAGATGCTTGTGAATTTTTCTTCCCTATTGGTTTGGATGACAGCCTTGAAGATCTTTTTGGTGTGACTAAAGGTGTAGCTTGAGCTGCAACTTTTGGTACCATCCCAGGATTGGAAGGAGCTGTTGTTTGGGTTATATTTGGTGTTGGAAACACTTCTGCCATATTATTATTAGGGATCAAGTAGGCTGCAATTTTGATAGTCCTCTTGATTTAACTTCCATCCCATGCTTCACCCTCCATAAATTGAACAATTCATGACTGATTATAACTTGCAGTATTATAGGATCAAACAACTCTATGTGATTTTTTCCCCTGAGTGTGAGTAACCAAGAAATTTACATTTTTGTCCTTTATTATCTCAATTCATTTACTAACCTCATTGGTGGAATATGTGCATATGCAACACAACCAAAACCTTGTAAATGAGAGACACTATGTTTCCTTCATGTCCAAGCCTCTTGAGGAACTTTTTTCTTTACACTCTTTGCTAGGAACCTATTCATGATGTAAACAACATTTTCCACTACCTCAGCCCAATATTCATTAAGTAAGTGTTTGGCTTCCATCACGCTACGAGCCATCTCCATAATTGTTTAGTTCTTCCTCTCTTCCACACCATTTTGCTGAGGTGTATAACAGGCTGTAAATTGCTTGTGTATTCCATGAGATCTAAAAAAAATTAGAAACTCATTAGATATAAATTCACCGCCTCTATTCCTCCTCAAAAGCTTTATGTAGTAGCTGCTCTGCTTCTCCATAAGTGCCTTGAACTGCTGAAAATAAGCAAATGCATGAGATTTGTGTTTTAAGAAATAAACCCAAGTTTTTCTTATCAAATCATCAATAAAAGTAAGGAAATAAGCACATCCTCCTATAAACGGTGTTTACATTTCCCCCAAAAAAATTGAATGAACAATCTCAAGTGATGATCTAGCTTTATTTGACTGGCCAACTGGAAATGACTCTCTATGTTGTTTGCCCATAGTACATCCTTCGCAAACTCTTTATGATTTCTCAATTAATGGGAAACCTTTCACCATATTCTTCATATGTAGTAGTTTTAGCACTCTAAAATATAAATGCTAAAATCTAAAATGTCATAGCCAAGATTCATCCTTTACCACTGATTGAAATGTTGCTTGAGTTTCAACAGAACAATCTTTTTCTTCTTTAGATTTTCTGGGTCTGTCTTGGACTTTTCCGTAGTTGTCTTAAACTTTTCTGTAGATGCCTCTGGATACTGCTGATTTTGTATCTTCTACCTTAAAGGCTGCCCCAAAATTTACATTATTTATCGCATGAACATCTTGAGATGTTTTTTTTCTTTCATATCTAGCCTTATTTTTAAAGGAAACATGTGGTTTATAGTCATCTATACCTTGGCAATAATTAGATTTCTTGGAAGCTTGTCAAAAATAACACACTCATTGTTTTCCATATACACTCTATATCTCTTACCAACTGTCCAATACTCATCAAGTTGTGTTTTAGACCAGCAACATAATATACATCAGGCATAAATTTTATCTCCCCCCTTTTTACTTACAATATTAACCATACCTTTACCCAAAATAGTGACTTTATTGTTGTTACCAAGTGTAACATCAGTTTGAATTGATTCATCCAAGCTAAAAATAAATCTTTATTACCCATCATATGATTACTACAGCCCAAATCTAAATACCATATGTCACATGGGCTTTCTTGAACAACATTACACTCAATTGGAGAGTTTGTAGTGATTGCTTCAACAATCTTAGTGCATGCAATGAACATACTACCTGTGGGAGTGCTACTTGGCTGATTTTGACCTTGCTTCTGTTGATCATATTGTTTTTTCTTGCATTCATGAGCATAATGCCCAAAATTTTTAGAATAGCGACACTGAATGTTTGACTTGTCAAATCTTTGGTCAATTAGGTGACTGAAATTCTTATTTTGACCTCTACCACCAACAATTGTAGGATTGCTACCACGTCCACCTCTAGGAGAAGTTCTCCCTCTACCTCTAGGACTGAAACTCCTCCTTCCTCTTCCACGAGTTATAGATAACTGAGATGAAAAAACATTTTCCACTGAATTATTTTATCTATTCAGTCTATATTCATGATTGATAATAGAGGCATGAAGTTCATCAACACTAAACTTATTGAATTATTTGTTTTCCTCTATAGCCACAACTATAGAATCAAATTTAGAAGGGAGACTTCTAAGCACCTTCTCAAAAATCTTCATATCCTATATGTCCTCTCCATGGGACTTGATTTGATTAATCAGACCAACAACATTAGTAAAGAAAGATTCTACCAAATCTGAGTCTCTCATTAAAAAAATTTCAAATTCTCTTCTAAGGAGTTTTAACTTAGCAGTATTTACCTTGTCCATACCTTGATAAGTAATCTAGACTATGTCCCATGCTTCCTTGGCTTACTTTACTGCTACAAATCTTGGGATTATGATCTCATACATTGCTTGATGGATATAAAATAGTGCTTTCCCATCCTTCTTCCTCTCTTCCTTCAAGGTGTCCTTTTGAGTTTGTGTAAGAGTATTATATACTGCTTGGTCTGTTGGTTCCTGGTAACCATTTTCAACTATTTCCCTAATTTCTTGAGACCGAAACAAGGCTTACATGGTTAAAGACCAATATTCATAATTTTTTCCTGTGAAAATAGGTGTTTGTACGCTAACCAGTGATGTACTAGATGTAGAATCCATTAATGGCTGCCAAATGAAAAACTAAAAACCCAGAAAAGAAATAGAAACAAGGTTTATCCTGGCTTTGATACCAGAAGAGTGAAATATGAGGATCTACAAAATCTATAGACAATAATAGATAGCAATACAAGAATAAAACACAACAAATTTTTAATGATGTAGAACAAAGAATGAAATGAAAAACTATATAAATTTATAACAAAAAAATAAAACAACTTGGGTTTCAAATAACATATATATGGGCCTCAAATAGCTTAAGCAATACATTTATATTCACCTAAAATGAAAAATGGCTACAACTGCACACAAAACCTTCATTTATACAATAACAACTTTGAAATAGAGTTTTTCTTTCATAAAAAGGAGTCCAAACATGAGCTGGGACTTCGCACTTTTTCTCTTTTCTCAAATCTGATTTTTGCTACTGCTATTACACAAAAAACATGAATCCTTAATAACATTCACCTACATAATAACTTTCCTTACAAGGCGAAAAAAATATTTGACAAGAAATAATTAAGAAGATTTTTTCAACCAAAAAGTAAACAATAAGTTGTCATAATTAAATACTAATTTGTGATGTCAGTGAACCAAATGTAGAGGAAGACAAAAATAGATTTTTACATTAAATGCACAACTGATTTTCCAATACAACTTGCACTCTGAGTAAACTAGTTCAAAATGATTATGCATTCAATTTACTATGAAGGTCGTGCAATGGCATAATCCACTTTAAGAATCATATCAAATTCACATTAGTGTCTACTTAAACATGAAATCATGTTATTAAGAACTTAAAACGTCTCATCTTCTAAGGTTTGTATGAAGAAAGTTTAAATCTTGATATCAATTTCATAACCTCATTTCCTCACGGATTGCCTGCATGATAAGGCTTAAACAAGAAAGAAAACTCCCATGTTAGTGACTTGCGATTCCCAATAAAGTTTTCTCCCACTTAATGTAGAAGAAATTAATTCTGAAAATTTACCCTGATAAATCCCAGTCTCTGGATTTCGAAAGATAAGCCAATTCATTCACAATGTTTACCACCATGCAGTTATGAGTAGAATTAATCTCCATCTATATCACTTTGAATGTTCGCTGACAAGATGACTCCCCCACATGGTATGCAACCAGGCTGCCATTGACAGATAGATGGTGAACCATCTCTGCAGGAACTATTGGATTGAGAATCGAGATCAAAAGGAAGCCAAAGACCTCGTCCTGGATCAAATGCTCTGAGGGTCAGTCAGTCCTGGAATTTGACGGTCACCCCTGCCTATCAAAAGGAAATTTTGTGACGTTTTAGATCTTTCATGTGGCTGTAAATTCAATAAATTTTTATACATATTTTTATAATCTGTTTATATATATATATATATATAAATATATATATATATATATATATATATATATATATATAAATAAGTATTATACTTTTCTATAAACTACTTACAAAAATTTACAGTTTTTAAAATTCTCATCATGTCATTGTCTACGGTTGCTAAAAATTTTCAGATGTAATATACAGTTAAAATCATGAAAAATAGCCTACAACCTGTCAATTTCTAGGTGACTCACCATACCAATTCTTTCTTGGTGGTATGCAATAAACATTCCTGACACCTTAACGACTTAGCTCCACTTGAACCAGTAATTTGAAATAGCATCTGGTATCCTTTCCCGCATGTATGATGCTACATTAAATGTGATTCCCCTGTAATCACTTCTTATGAAAATATGACCTCTCTATATAACATCTTGTAATGGGTGTTGGGAAAGACTGAAAGAAAAATCTTGTGGTGGATTTTGGATTGTAGTCCATTGAGTTGAGGAATTGGTGAGATCGTACACTTCCACCCAAGGAACATTTTCTTCTTGGCAATGGCGGAACCCTCCAAAAATAGAAATCATTCCATTCACTACAACCACCACGAAATTTTATCTGGATTCCTGTGTGGAATGTAATTGAGACCATGTGAAGGCCACTTGATCACACCTATATACATTCTTGTAATACTTTCCATCGAAATCATTTCCACCAATGACATAAAGTTTCCTGTTTAAAATTGTTATGGTAGAGTTCAAAAGCCCTTCTGAAGACCAGGAAAATATAGAGACTTGTGGACGTGCAGATTGTAGGCATAGAATATCTGATTAGCTGTAACGCCCACTAAAATGTCCCACTTGAGACCCATGAAAAACCTAGGTTTAGTTACAAAATTATGGAATATTTTTTTTTCTAAAGTGTTAACAACCAAAGTCTCATGGACAATTAAATTCAACTGATAACTTTTCCCATTATAATAATTACTAATTCGACATTATAAAGCAACAAGTGTAATAAGTCCACACCTAGCTCAAATCTCTTTAGGGATTAATTTAATAACTGATTACATTGAGATTTTAGCTAAATATTCCCTTATTAAAATTTTAGGGTTAAGGGACAAAAACAATTAAATACCCAAGGTATTTAATTCTACAAGATCTAAGACAAGAGAAAGGTTTAATTACAGTGGGGGGAAAGAATACATATTTAAAATCAATAGAGTAAATTCTTACTTACCCACGCCTAGAACTCGGTTAAAGATTCAATTTGATTTTCCCATGATTTTTGAAATTAAAACTTCTTGAAAACATTCTCATTAGATAGGGAATTTCCTCACCTTTCCGGTGATATAAATAATTCCTCCTAAATCCGCATATTTCTCAAGTTATGGACCGGCGAAACTTGGGGTGAAATTTTTCCCAAGAGTAGACCTGCGGGCCTAGGGAGGAAAAATTTCCCCAACTCGGGCCTGTGGAATTTGGAGAGAAAATTCACTCGGAGGAGAAAAGTAGACCGATGGAGTGGGGAAGAAAATTTTTCCCAGACGTGGGACGGTGGAGCGGGGAAGGCATTTAGCGCTTTTTCCCTTTTGAGACAAAGTGAATTTTACACCTGCACCTCCACCGATGCCCAGGGAGGCCACATGGCAGCTCCTTATTGGCTACAGGTCAGCGGGTTGGTGGGGAACATTTAGAAAATTTGACTATTCAAAAGGAAGGGCAAAAATGTCGAAAGGAACCCGCGCCTCTGTCGACGCGAGAAGATGCCACATGTCAGCCAACCATTAGCAGCGGTTTGGTGGGCTGGCAGGGATAATTTGGAAATTTTTCCTAAATTTTTTTTAAGCATTAAGGCTTAAAAAGATCCACTCCTCCATTGACGCCTCGTGAAGCCACGTGGCAGCACCTAATTACTTGCGGGCTGGCGGGGCTGCGGGGAAAACATACAATTTTTTCCAAATTTATTTTTGAAAGCGCTTAAGGTTAGAATCAATCCGAACCTCTGTTGAATCCCAATGAAGCCACGTGTCGATCAATGATTGGATGCGGGGAGGTGGGGCCGCAGAGGAAAAATTACCAAATTAACTTTTTGGACTTAGATCATTTTTAGACAAAATGAAGGCTTGCGGATAAGCGGAGTGGCGGGAAACTTCATGACTTTGCACCTTTTTAGAAAAAATAAAAAAAGGAAAGTATTAGCCCACGAGTCCACCTAATAATATTTTATTCATTTAAAATTTGATTGATAGATTATTTTGAGCCCGAAATGAATTAAAAACTTCAGAAGGCCATAACTTTTGATTGAGAACTCAGTTTTTGGAAAACAAGGACTTTCTGGAAAGTTCTCGATGTCATATTTTCACAAAATCCTTAGGAATTTTATTTTGATAAATTTTAAAGGGTCAATTTTGAGAAAATGTCTTTCTGTCACTTAGAAAGTGAACTGGTATTTCTAACTTATCAATTTTGTTCAAATTTGTCGTTAATTCTTTTTCCACTTGCCAAACAGGCATGGAGGATTTTAATTGGAATATTTTAGGATAGATTGCAAGGTTAAGTTTGCTTGATTGATTTGCATTCAAAATTTATCAATTCTATATAGCAAGAAGTCTAAAATTTTGCCTTTTCCCGATTTGAAAGGTTCTATAAAGTTTTCAAAAGTATTTTGGTATGTTTGGGGTCGTTTTGACCTTACAAATAAAATTTGATATTTCATTTTGTCTTTTTGATGTTGCAGGGTCATTCTATTCAATTTTTGATTAATAATTACCAGTATGAAAGTTATCTAATAGATCTCAAATTCGAATAGATTTATTTTCATTTGCCAACTTTAAACTATGAATTCATTCCAACCCAATCTAACATACTAAGTTGACTCAAGCAGAGTATTCAAATGCCAAATTACAATTTTGATTTCTAAAACATTTATTTAAAATAAAAAGAGTATTATGACATTTCTTCATACGTATTCACTTTTTCATCCTTTAATACCCAATAATTCCATTTGAGTAAATTAATACAATCCTTTATTGATTCAAAGAGATACATTTACAATTTATTCTTTCATTCCTCAATTACAATATACAGAATATGATCTCTTTCACATTCTTTCAAAAGAAAAAAGACAGAGTATATCTCTTTCACAATTCAATTTACAACTTTCATAGCTCATACAAACCATCTTTCCATCACAAATACTATACAAGATCATCTGCTTCAAGTGGGAAAATGTTACATTAAGAAATGATCTCAGCACAGACTGTCAAACTATCTTCTTTCTCATTTCCAGAACAACAGTATGAATTTCCATCATTCTCCAATTTTATCACAATAGAACAAGGGAAAGGCGAGACTCTCCACCCAACCAAGACATCTAATGAAAAGGGAGAAGCCATCCTTCTTCATTGGCCCCCGAGCCCTAACCACATTGCAATAAGAAATATTTTTTTTCAACTCATGGCAACAATAGGCTTCTACAACATAAAGAAAAATTTCTCATTCAAAACATAGTCCAAAACAAAACTACAGTTTTCCACCACAGAACAAAACAAAAAACAACACTCATGCTTCATCATACAAGCCAAAGGAGAAAGAAACTATGGGGGATGCTGCTTATGCCTCCCAAAGGAGAAATGGGTATCACCACCTTAGAACAAACCGCAAAAATATATATCATTTCAAATCCCTAACTTCCCCTTATGCCTCCCCCAAGTACCCCTTATTCCTCACATTTCCTTATGCCTCCCCAACCTCTTATGGCACCCCATAACGAGTAAGGAAATGCAAGTTATTTATGTGTAAGGTGGAACCCAAATCCCAACTCCCTCCACACTTATACCTCCCCAAAACACTTATGCCTCCCACAAAATGCCCCATAGTCTTCTCCTACACCATCCCTAGGCCATCTACCCAACCAACCAACAAATAAAACAACACATTCAAACATTCAACCATTCACATATGCATACAAATAAAAGTAGAGTATTTCTAAGAGCTAAGCTCTTACCTCTCCATGATGGAGTTTGTTCCAAGTTAAAAACAACAAGCTCTCCAATGCAACAAAAACCAAGAGATCAACAATCAACAAGTATGCAACAATCTCCAAATTTCTCCCAATTTTCAAGAGCTCAAAAACCCAAAGCAAGTCACCAAAAGTGAAGTGATAAAAGTGAAGCAAAAAAAAAAACCCCAAAAACAAGCCAAGGAATTCAAATATATAGAAGAGGATGAGATAGATCCATGTGAGATGACACATCACACATCCTCAACTCCAACTCATAAGTCAACTTCAATATCCAAGGTACAATAAATAAACAGATGAATAAATGATAGTTTTACTTACACACTCAAATCAAACCCACACCTCATAAGGACTGAAATTGAAAGCATGTAGGAAAGTGCAATAAAAGCATACAACTTTACTTACAAAAATGCATAATGAAGTCTAGATTTAAACCCTCTAACCATAGGTAAGGTTAACATGCAAATTTAAGAGGTATGGGACAAGTGTAACTTGTCCCATAAGCTTCCAAAATCAGCCTCCAAGGAAAAATTTGAATTTCAAAAGGAGGTGGAGTGTTTCATACTCAAAAATTAATTTACACATCTCTTACACATTCACTTACACATTTCTTACAACACTTTAATTTTAGGCCAACAACTCTAATAATTAATTTCTTATGTCCCAATTTGATTAATTAATTTTAACACCATGTTTACTCACATTATTTTACCACAATTAATAAATAATGAAAGGGGTAAACACATCACTTAATAAACACATACAAACATCAATAAAAAGGAACCAAATAAATAAATACACATAACCCTTGGTCACATTTAAATGTGACCCCCCATGGGAATCCCTAACAATCAAACACACACACACAAACAATACAAGTTGCCATGGTGACCTTGTTGAATTCATCTAGAATTCTAATGTGGTTGGTCTCCAATTCCTTGATGTTTGTTGTGATATTTTTAACCCACATAATACAAATAACCCTTCAGCCTCGTGGCCATATCAGAACATCTAAATGAATATAATATAATTTCAAAATCATCAATATATATATGAATCACAACAACATCCAGACAATAAACAATATCACTTACAATTTCATCAGCAACTATATAATCATCAATTTTAAATTCAATTTTCTCGGTCTACTGAATATATCCAAATATCACATGTCCTAACAACATCCATATATATATATATGCATGATGATTGTTAGAGACATTTTATATAGATGCTGACATGCTATTGGACATGGTTATGTATATATATATATACATACATAACCATGTCCAATAGCATGTCAGCATCTATATAAAATGTCTCTAACAATCATCATGCATCATATATGAATCATATTCAACAATAATCCATGATCTAACATCTAACACCATACTCGATCAGAACTCTAACAATGTGCATAATATAGTCAATAGTATCATGATCAATATCAAAAGTTTCGAAGGGAAGTGGGAACTATATTATCATTATGCTTGAAAATCTTAAAATAAACCAAAGATCGGGCAATGTGGCGATTTGAGCTGAAATTGGTTGGTGCATGTATATAAGGATGTGGTGCAAGGTGAGAGTTGATGCAACCCATAATTGCAAGGTAATATCTTTCTTTCCTTACCTTTTTTATGCCACAATGGATAAAGGAATCACCCCTCTTATGTTGCTACTCTAAGGACTCTCAAATAAAAAGTAAATGGGAAAGATGGAACGGGAGACAAAATTATATAAATCTTTCTCAACTAAACTATTTGTTTCTCGTCTTTAATATTTTGTAATAAAATGAGTTTATTTCTACCATCAGTCCCACAAACCCTCTAATGTAATAGTTTGGTAGGGAAAACTATGAGTATTGGTCCATTACTATAAAAGCTTTGATTTTTCTCTAAATATCTTTGGGAAGCTATTGAAACTAGGGTTTTAGAGCCACTACATGCAACAACATAAAATACTCTATGCCACATGGAGAAATATTTGGTCCAAAACAACATGAAGAAGCTCTATTTTACATTTTCCAAGTGGTTCATCAAAGCATCTTCCCAATGGTCAAAGTAGCAACCACGTCCAAGTAATCTTGGCACAGTTTGCAAACATCATTTCAAGGTATGGAAAAAGTTAAAATTGCTAAGTTGTAAAATTTATTCAAGAGATTTTGAAAAAAGTGGATGAAAGAGTATGAATAAAAAGATTTATGTTTGGTAATTTGGATTAGGTCTCATGGAGAGACTCTAGAGGACTGAAGGATAGTTGAAAAAATATTAAGAATCAATTTTAACAAGTTTTAACCTATTATAGTAGGCATAGATAAAATTAGAAATTTAGGTCAATTTATAGTTGATGTGTGTCATGTCTATCTGATATCTCATAAGCATAGATTGAGTCCCTCTTCTAGTTCTTTAGAGAATGCATTTAAATCTCAAATGTCAATCAACCTTGGTAGAGGAAAAGGAAGAAGTGCAAATAGAGGCAAAGGAAGAAGTGCAAGAGGTGGCATAAGCAATTTTGCTAATTCGAGTAGAAGTGGAAACAACTATAATTTCAACAAAAACCAGTCACATGGCCAAAGGTACGCCAAATCCCATGTTTAGGGTCATATTACAATAAGTATGGCCATTATGTTAATAAGTGTTAAAAAAATGTATGATTTGAATAAAAAATGAAGTGCAAAGTTTTATAGAGAATTTGATTCAAAATGATATGTTTCTACCTTGCAATTTTCACCGAGAGAATCAAACGATATTTGGTTCCTAGATTATGGTTCTAGCAACTATATGACTTAGAATCTATTTTTTTTTTAGTCTTAAGCAAGTCTATGAAGCCAAATGATACACTAATAAATGGTATTAAAGTGTTAATAAAAGTTAAAGGGAATGTCAATATTCTAACCAGATAGTGCGAGAAAAAGAGTATTGCATATGTTTATTATGTTCTAGGATTGATGTACAACATAATGAGCATCGATAAACTAGTTCATAAGGAGTATAGAGTGACAATTAAGAAAATGAGGGTGTTTTTAAGATCAATATCCAAGTAATAGATTTATTTCCAAAGTTCAAATGACCTATAATCACATGCTTCCCCTAAGGATTAAACTACATATTCATGAAATTTCAATCAAGTACTCAATATAGAGACTACTCCAAATTCTCATAATATTTTCTATAGATTTCATTAGATTTCTATAACACCCGTAAAAACGATATTCTAGGAACTCGATTCAACCAAACACTTAACCTGAAAAATGTGACTAATTTTTTTTGTTCGAGTTAAAAGAGAAGGTTACGATACAAGGATGCATCAAGGGTACATTAATTGATATTTCTATAGGAAGGTAACAAGGATTAGTTTACTTAATTAAATATTTTCTTTCCTTCGATTAAGTTCATTCCTAACAAGGTTAACCTTATGCTAAATTATTAAATTCATTACATTATTAGCTTAGAGATCCTTTAATAAATTCCCTACACCCACTAAGGGTTTAAAAGGGTAGGAAAACATTACACCCCTAGAAAATCAAAAGGCCCCACTCATTCTTCTACACATACCCTTAAGGATTTTAAATTAAAACATTTAAAATACATTTCTTCTTAATAAAGGTAGGGTCAATTATCCACCCTTGGATCAAATCCATCTTAGCGACTAGATCCTAGAGTTCTCAACAAAGCCCTAAAAATCCTGATGAAAGTCTATTAAAACATTTTCTCCTTCTATTCTTATCATTTGGTTCATTTTCTTTTGTTAAAACTGCAGGTTGGGGAGGAGGAAGCCATGGGAGCAAAGGGAAGAAACTGTGGAGGAATTCTACATGAAGATTTACGCTAGGTTTAGCTTAGTTTTGTCTTTTATTTTTGTAATATATTTTCCTTCGAGGATTGGGAGGAGTTTTCTCCTCCAGTTTTTATTCCAAGATTTTAGTGTATTGGGTTTAAATTTGGGGCAAACTCTACCCGCTTTGATATAAATGAAAGGATGATTTTAGATTCACCGTTTAAGTGTTTTGTTATTCCAATCTAAGCATTTCTCTTTATTTTACTTGTTGGTAATAATAGGTTAAATTTTACAACTTAGAATTCAGTGTAAACTGGACAAATTTAACATGTAGGTGTGGGCCTACGGAATTCTATCATAAGTGACAGGAACGCCAACCAGAGCAGACCGACGGTTCTAGGACCGCCACCCTGCCAGGGTGACAAACACAGGACCATTGCTTTAATGGGTGGAAGTTTTGAGACCGCCACCTTAGCTTGAGTGGCGGTTACAGGACCACCTCTCTGCATAGGGCGACGGTCTTGTTTCTAAAAAACAGAACCATAATGCCGAGATTTTCACAAAAAATTAAAGTTGTCAAAGGATTAAAAAATGCATTATAAGTTGTCTTTGTTCATTTTAAAGTTCCAGAATTGAGATTTATTGCTTATTTACTCATTTCTTAGTTAATTCTAGTCATTTTAACGTGTTTCCATTTTTAATAAAATTCATCTACTTACAAGAATAATATCTACTTGTTTAACTAAAAATTTCTTTCCACTACAAGAGAGAAAAGGACATAAATCTATTTCACTACTTTTTCATTTCCTTACTATACAATCAATAGTTCTAAATGCAATATATTCTAGTTTGTTCTCTCCTTCCTTTTTCTACAATGTTCATACATTCAATATAACTAAAATAACTTTATTTTTCCATTCAAATTTATTATACTAACAAGCTCAACTACTAACAACTTCTTTCTTTTTCTCATAATACATCTTTACAATACAATAACAACTATTTGAATACAAATTTATTTTACAAAGTCATTACAATTTCCTCCTTTCACTTAAAGTGGAAATCCATACAAAATGTAAATACAAGAATGAATACATTATTACAATTTCTTCCACTCTATGTGGGTAAAATACTAAGGAATTTTCACATGGCCATCAACAAGACTCCAATGCTCCAAACACCAACAAGGTAGCTCCTACAATTTTTTTTTGATTCACAACAAAATAGGGGGAGAGGCAATGCTCTCCACCCAACCAAGACATCCAATGGAGAAGAGAAGCTATCCTTTCCATTGGCCCCCGAGCCCCAACCACATTATAATGGGAGAAGATCTCAACTCATGGCAACTACTAGCTTCCACAATACTTAAATATAATTTCACATTCATTTCATTACATACAAAACACAACAATAACTCAACAAGAAGGAAACAACAAAACAACAAGATCACAAGGCTTATCAAGAAAGCCAAAAGAGTAAGACCTATGGGGAGGCCACTTATGCCTCATACTGGGAATGGGTGCCCACCTAAAAGCATCCAATGCAAAAAATAATTTCCCCTATCAACTCTTATGCCTCCCTCAAGTACCCCTTATACCTCCATACACTCTTATGCCTCCCTCAAAAACTCTTATGGCTCCCTCATAATATGAACAAGAATAAATGCAAGCATTCCTCATACTATATGGGGCACCCAACCCAAACTCCCTCCACAAGAAAATGATCTCTTATGCCTCCCTACAAGAAAACTCCCCATAGTCTCCTCCCACTCCTAACTTAGGCATTCTACCCACACCCAACAAGAATTTCCAAGAGACAACAACATGTAACACAATATATGCACACATACAATAAAAAAAATAACATAATTTAAACTAAGGTGAAGCTCCTACCTCTCCATGGTAGAGCTTGTTCTAAGTATGAAGTTCTAAGCTTCTCCAAAGATCAAGCAAGCATCCACAAAGCTCCAAAAATCCACAACTCTCTCAAAATACTCTTACTCTCCAAAAATTCAAGAGACTAAAAATGATTATCCAACCCCAAAACAAGCAACAAGAATTCAATAAATAGAGAAAGGAGAGGGAGGGATGATGTGGCTCCAAGTAGGATGCCACCTCATTTCCTCTCCACTCCACATCACATGGTCAATCTCGCATTCCAATGCACAAATAATAAGTGGTTGGAGGAATGACAAAAACCTTACACACTCCATCTAAGCCCACTCCCCCAAAGGAAAAAATTAAATATTTGAAGAAAGTGCAATAAACATTTTACCTTTTTAACTTCCCAAAACACCTAAAAGGGCCTAAATTTTACCCCCCAACCCATAGGTAGGGTTGGCATGGGAATTTAAGAGGTGTGGGACAAGTTTGACTTATCCCACAAGCTTCCAAATTTGGCCTCTAATGCCAAATTCGAGTTTTCCATGTGAAGGGTAGAGTGTGCTACACTCAAAACTCAAACACACTTCACTCAACACAAAATTCAAGAGTAAATTAATTCTAATAAATGAACTCCTTTTAGTCACATCTTTAATTAGTGTAGGAAAAATTCAAATTAGCTTAATTAAGACACTACAACCCATGAATAATAAAGGGGTAAACACAATTCCAAAAAAAATCTAAATAATAAAACAAGTAAAATTTCACTACTAAAAGAAAACACATACTAACATAATAGAAAGGGAAAATTAAAACAAAACAACACATGACCCCTAGGTCACAATTTTCTCCTAACCAATAATCCTAACACACACACAATTACACGTTGCCATGGTGACCCTAATTGAATTCTTCTCGAATTCTAATGAGGTTGGTCTCTAATCCCCCGATATTGTTGTGAATATAATATACCTGCAAAACAGAGAATGCCTCCTTCGGCCTCGTGGCCGCATTAAAACATTCATGCCAAATATGCGATATAAATCTGAAATCAACTATATACAAATTAATATCATCTACGCAAGATACGATATTACTTACAATTTTTCTAGCACATTTCTATTCCACATTTCATTCATTTCAAAACGATGATCACATTAATCCAATTATCAAGATCTACTCAATATGACTAAATATATCACATGTTAGAATTACAGATAATAACTATGTAAAAAGTATATCAATATCAACATCAAATGTCTCCAGTAGTCCATATGCATCATATAAGAATCAAATCAATAACAGTTCAATATCTTTGATATCTACTAACATGCTATATCAAAAACTATACTATATCCTTAAGTGCAGATGACAGTATCGAAAAAACAATAATCACAAAGGTGTCGAAGGGAAGTGAGCACTACAATTTCTACACTCAAAGAAAGTATAAGATGCAAAGAAAAATTCAATATAGAGACTACTTCAAATTCTCATATTACTAGCTCCAAACTTTAGTAGTCTCTATATTGAGTAATTCAGTATTTTCTATAGATTTCATTAGATTTCTACACTCTCACAACTTTAATATTGAGAGATGTTTTTAGATACAACTTAGATTTATTGTGTTTGATGTTTTGAGTGTCTCTTTGGTCAACAGATGGCTTCAACTCCTTATTCGTGATGATAAGCCATGTAAAGAGATCCAAAATATCAGACACAATAAATATCATGTAGTTGTATCCAAAATTTCGTGCAAAAATTATTGTTGTGATAATTCACTACGAAATAAATCTTTATTATAATTCCCTTGTAATATTGCTATATTGGTCAAATAATTCACACACCTATATATCCAAAGAATTATTAAATTCAAATTAGGTTCATATAGGTCGAGTGAATGTTTGTAACAAATGGAATATAAAGTCAAGAAAAACTAGAATCAGAGACTGAGAATGTCTACAAAACAAATGACAATTTGCATATGAAATTGTCAAAATGTTGGAAATGGTGGGAAATAGTATTTTCAACATATAAGAAGAATCTAAAATTATAAAAGGACAAATAAACATTTATTCTGTAATTTTTAGACCTTCACAGTTGATTGTTGACATGTTCAAGAGACCTAGAGAAGAAAAACAATAAACAATAAAATGTAAGTAAATAGGTAACAAAGGGTTGTGTAGAGGAATATCAAGTCATACATCTTAAAGAAAACCATAAAATTGTTTTCCATGGCTGCCAATTCTTTAAGTCGAACAACATATTCAAATTATGACCATATTACGGTTATAACAGAAGCTTGCAAATAAGCAATGGATATATCAGCCTGGAAGATGGCTATACTTCTCTGAGCTCTTCCCATTCCATTTTAATTCTTTGAGAGTCTTGTAAGTAGAAAAAAATAAGGAAAGAAAGATATCATCTGACAATTATGGGCTGCATAAACTCTCACCCTGCACCTACACCTCTAGTTAATGCACCATATCCTTCTCAGACACCAGTTAATTTCAGCTCAAATCCCCACATTTCCTGATCTTGGGTTTATTTCAAGATTATCGAGGGCAACGTAGATATAATCTTCTGTGCCTACAATCTGCACATTCATAAGTGTGTGCATTTTCCTGATCTGCCAGAAGGGATTTTGAACTATGCCACGGTAGTATTGAATGGGAGAATGTAAACATGTGTGATCCAGTGGCCTTCACATGGTGTCAATCGCCCTCCATAGGAACACCCAGGCAGAATGATGTGGCGGTTGCAGCGAAAGAAAGGATTTTTGTTTTCAGAGGGTGCCAATGCCACCAACGCCATGAAGTCGATATGCCATGGGTGGAAGTATACGATCCTTCCTCTTCCCCACCTCAATGAACTGCAATTCCAAATCCACCGTAGCCTTTTTCTTCCAGTCTTTCTTGACACCCATTGCAGGCTGTTGCATTCAGGGATCAAATTTTCATAAGAAATGATTGCAGGGCAATTACATATGGTGTGAATTCTTCCAGGTGGGAAAGATTGCTAGACATAATTTCAAATTTTTGGTTTAAGTGGAGCTCAGTGGTTGAGGTGTTCGGATTGTTGGTTACATATCACCAAGAAAGAATCGATACATTGACCATCAGAGCATTTGATCCACGACGAGGTGTCTGGCTTCTGTTGGATCTTAACCCAGTAATCCCTGGAGAGATGGTTTAGCTTATATCTGTCAGTGGCCACCTCATGGCATATCATGTGGGGGACTCACCTTCTCTACTAATATTCAAAGTGATGCAGATGTAGATTAATTCTATTCAGAACCGTAATGACCGTCCACATTGGAAACACATTGTCTTATCTTCCGGAATCCAGCGACTGGGATTTAGCAGGGTAAGTTTCTAAAATTTGATGCGTCTACATTTTAACAACATATTTTTTGTGGGCATCACAAATCACTGACACGTGAATTTCTTTTCTTGTTCAGTCCTGCCCATGCCGAAAATCCATGAGGAAATCCGGGTCATGAACTGGGTATCAAGATTGAATTTTTCTTCATACAAATCTCAGAAGACGAGGTGTTTCTTGTTCTTGATACCAAGGTTTCAAATTTTAGTAGCCAGGAATTTGGAATTTTTATACAACTCTTTAAGTGGGTAATGCCATTTTAATATGGACCTATGTTGTACATTGAATATATATTTTGGAGTTAGCTTCCACAGAATGGAAGAAAAGAAATTACTACGAAAATGTGAACATGTTCGTGATAAATCTGCTTGAAATACGTTGGGCTCCAGCATCAAGGAATATGAGCACAAAGTGATCATCAAGGAAAGTCCTGAATACCCCATTCATCAAACTCATAAACACTGCGGGGGCATTCGTCAAACCGAAAGGTACCACTGTGAATTCGTAGTGGCCATATCTTGTATGGAAAGCTGTCTTGTGAATATCTGTCTCCGTAATCCTGAGCTGATGGTACCCTGACTTAAGATCTATCTTGGAGAAAAATGGTAGCCCCCTTCATCTGATCAAATAAATCATCAATGCGTGGAAGGGGGGGGTAACGATTCTTGATCGTTACTTTATTCAGCTGACGGTAGTCAATACACAACCGAAGAGATCCATCCTTCTTCTTCACGAAGATCACTGGTGCACCCCAAGGGGATACACTAGGATGGATTAGGCCCTTTCCAGAAGGCCCTCAAGCTGCAACTTTGAGCTCACATAGCTCAGGAGTAGTCATCCGATAGGGTGCTCGTGAGATAGGCTCTGCACCCGGAACTAGATCTATATGGAAATCTATCTCACGTGGGGGAGGTAACCCCGGTAGCTCCCCTGGAAAAACATCAGAAACTCTCTCAAGATGGGATGGTCATCGAGGGATGGTCCACTCTGACTCATCCTCTGATCTGTCACTAACCGTAACAGCAAACAAACTGACAACCCCGTCGTGCACACCGCTTAAGCTGCATAGCGGAGAGATGGTGCGAATGGAAATGGGTCTCCTAACCCCTGATATCACTGACTCCACTCCAAGATCATCTATGCAAGCAATAATAGTCTTATGGTAATAGTCCACTCTAGCTCTGTGAGCAGACAACCAATCCATGCCCAAAATGACACCATAAGATCCTAATGGAAGGATTCGAAGATCCGAAGTAGTGGTGAAGGGTCCCAAATCCCACTACACACTCCTTAACTAAGGAGTCTACAGAAATTTTGGCTCCAGAAGCCATCTCAACGTCCCAACTAACTATGGCCCTGCCTACTGCCACCACCTACAATGCTCTACTAAGGATGGTGCAATAAATGAATCAGAAGAACCAGAATCAAATAATATAGAGGTGGAAATACCACCAATACTACCTGTCGTCTCAATCACAGGTACTCTGGTGCTCAGCCTGGCGGTTCTCCGCTGCGTAGATCCGATGACTCTGTGCCATATCACCAACAGTAGGCTCTGAGCTCTGCATCTCTTACCCTTGTTAGGGTTCTGTGGGAAATCTCTCCAATGATGTCCAACAACACCACAAACCATAACAGCTACTTCTGGTCCTCTCCAGTGGGAAGTAGCTCCAGCTGGTACTCTAGATGTCTGAGCTATGGATCCTGACGATCTGCTATGGACTGCTGAGGTCTCTGCTGACGAGCTCCTGCTGACTGAGCTCTCTCGGCGCACCCTGGTCCTGATGGGACCCCTAGGAGGAGGCCCCCATACTACTATGTCCTCTCTGCGCATCAAATCTCTGAGGAGGTCGGTAAGGTGGTGGGTAGGTGCTGCTGCTGCTGCTGTTGTGGTGGTCTGAATGAAGCCTTCCCTGAACTCTTGTCCACCCCATGGAGGAGGAACTGACCCCTTCGACCTACCATCCTGCATCTGCTGGATACGGCTCCGAACTCTGTCTCTAGCCTGTTGCGTCTTTCCCCCGTGTGTCTCCTCTGCAATATAGGCCTTCTCCATGGCCTCAGCTAATGTCTGTGGGCAGTGAATGCGCACTGCGCCACCTAAATCCAAGTTCAGGCCCCAGATGAACCTGTGAATCCGTACCTGCTCATCCTGCATATAGTCGACGTACTGGAGTAGGTTCAGAAATTGAATCTCATACTCAGCTACTGTCATCGATGCCTAACGGAGGTCATAAAACTCGTCTATGCATTGCTATATAAATCTCCTGGGTAAATACCTGCTCCTGAAACGCTCCTCAAACAACTCCCAAGTAATTGTCTCTGAGTCGACATGGAGCTTCTACTCCTCGGTCCTCCACTAGACTCCTGCTCCATCCTTCAGAGCTAAGACTGGATCTGCAACACAAGTCTTTCATGTTTTGCTACTACAAGGACAGAGCTTGAAGCATCCGCTCAAGCTCACCAACCAGGCCTCTGCCTGAAAACCGCCTGTATCACTCGTAATAGTTTGAGCATGGTCGTAAACTATCAGGATTGGTCCCTGATATGGTCTGCAATATTTGACGTGTCTCTGAAAATAGGTCTATCTGGGAATGCTCCTCCCTCTGAAACTAGGGCTTTAGAGACCTGTCCCTACATGTCAACTGAGATCCTATCCCCTATGTCCTCTCTGTGAGAAATGACTCTGGTCCTAGCCGACTCTGCACGAAAGTTCTCTACCCTGTGCTCCTTGTTGTGTCGAGGGGATGCCTCAAAGCATCTACCCAATGGCTCCAAACTATGTCTAGCAAGTCATCCTCCCAAGGGTAATCTCTGGCACAGTATAGCAAACATTGATTTCAAGGTCCTGGAAAAAGTCTGCAAGATTGCTGAGTTGTAGAAGGGCTGCTACGAGCCTGCTCTGAAAAATGTGGTATGTCTAGAGTCTATATGAGGAGACCCATGTTTGGTAATTTGGATTACCTCTCATGCACAGACTCTAGAGGACTGAAGAGTTAGTTCAAAAAATATCTAGGAATCAATTGTAACTAGTTTTCAAAATTTTCTAGTTTAGGCATAGATAAAATTATCAACATTTATGGTCAATTTATAGTTGATGTGTGTCATGAATATCTGATATCTGCACTAAGCATAGAGTGAGTCCCTCCTCGCAGTTCTTCAGCGTGTGCATTTAAGGGTCCCAAATGTCAATCGAACCCCTGGCTAGAGGCAGATGTATTAGTACCACATTTTTAGGCAACAAGTGGATTTATTCCTCATGAGGCAAGGAAAAAGTTTTCTTGTGGTGGCATAAGCAATCCTGTTAATTTGATTAAAATTGGTTTCTCTAAAAAAACTTGTAATTTGAAAATTAGAGTTGAGAATGAGGGTTTACATGTTGCCTTGGGTATGCCAAATCCCATGTTTAGTTTGGTCTATGAACCTTACAATGCGAGATGTTAAAGAGCCATTATGATAATAATTGTTAAGAAGCTGTGACCTGACTTTGATATCCTCTTCCAAGAAGTGTAACTGCAAAGTTTTAAAGAGAATCCCACCTTCACTATGATATGGGTTAATCTAACTTGTAATTTTTGCTCTTGAGAATAAAATGATATTTGAGTTCCTAGATTAATTTTTCTATTCAACTAGGGATGAAGAAGAATCTATTTTTTTTTTTAGTCTTAAGGTAGTCTATGAGGGCCAGATAATACACTAAGAAGATGGTGATGGAAGCCTTAATAACAGTTGCATGAAATGTAAAGGAGACTAACCATTGATTGTGCGAGAATCTTGAGTATTGCATATGTGTTATCATGTGTCGTAGGACTTGATGTACAACATAATGAGAAACGACAAACTATTTCATAATGATTATAGAGTTCTCTTAAGTTCTTAAGATGGAATGAGGATTTTTAAATTTCTAAGATCAATGGATACAATTCGCTCAATCTAGTAATGATTTTCTTTGGTTCATGTATGGACGTCTGATATGATTGACACCGCGTATCCCCTAAAATATTAGTCTGTGCAGTGTTTTATTATATTGTTTGATCAAAGAACTCAATGTTGGTGGTTATTTAGAAACATGTCAGGTAATATGGAAGCTATAGAATATCCCTATAGGAGTCCTGTGATACTCATAGAAAAGGAGATCCTATCAACTCGCTTCATCCTATGGTACTTAACCTGACAATTTGTAACTATGTATTTTCCTTCTATGTGGTTGAGTTAAAAGAGAAGTGTGTACGATACAAGTATGCATTAGGGTCGTACATTAACCTATGATAGTTCTATGGGATGGTAACAAGTGATTGAGTTTACTTAATCCAAGTGTTATAAATAACATTAGTCCAATTAAGAACCTTGACCCAAATCACAGGTTACCGACTGTATGCTAAAGCTATTTCAATTCATAAGAATGATTAGCTTGGTGTTGCTTATTAAGAATTTTTTTAGTTTGAATCTTGATAGTGTTTAAAAGGGGTAAGGAAATAAGCTTAGGTAGAAGTTTTAGACACTCAAAAGGCCCCACTCATTCTTCTACACATACCCTTAAGGATTTTAAATTAAAACATTTAAAATACATTTCTTCTTAATAAAGGTAGGGTCAATTATCCACCCTTGGATCAAATCCATCTTAGCGACTAGATCCTAGAGTTCTCAACAAAGCCCTAAAAATCCTGATGAAAGTCTATTAAAACATTTTCTCATTCAATTCTTCTCATTTGGTTCATTTTCTTTTGTTAAAACTGCAGGTTGGGGAGGAGGAAGCCATGGGATCAAAGGGAAGAAACTGTGGAGGAATTCTACATGAAGATTTAGGCTAGGTTTAGCTTAGTTTTGTCTTTTATTTTTGTAATATATTTTCCTTCGAAGATTGGGAGGAGTTTTCTCCTCCAGTTTTTATTCCAAGATTTTAGTGTATTGGGTTTAAATTTGGGGCAAACTCTACCCGCTTTGATATAAATGAAAGGATGATTTTAGATTCACCGTTTAAGTGTTTTGTTATTCCAATCTAAGCATTTCTCTTTATTTTACTTGTTGGTAATAATAGGTTAAATTTTACAACTTAGAATTCAGTGTAAACTGGTAAAATTTCACACGTACAAACATGGGTCTGCGGAATTCTATCATAAGTGACAGGAACGCCAACCAGAGCAGACCGACGGTTCTAGGACCGCCACCCTGCCAGGGTGACAAACACAGGACCATTGCTTTAATGGGTGGAAGTTTTGAGACCGCCACCTTAGCTTGAGTGGCGGTTACAGGACCACCTCTCTGCATAGGGCGACGGTCTTGTTTCTGAAAAACAGAACCATAATGCCGAGATTTTCACAAAAACTTAAAGTTGTCAAAGGATTAAAAAATGCATTATAAGTTGTCTTTGTTCATTTTAAAGTTCCAGAATTGAGATTTATTGCTTATTTACTCATTTCTTAGTTAATTCTAGTCATTTTAACGTGTTTCCATTTTTAATAAAATTCATCTACTTACAAGAATAATATCTACTTGTTTAACTAAAAATTTCTTTCCACTACAAGAGAGAAAAGGACATAAATCTATTTCACTACTTTTTCATTTCTTTACTATACAATCAATAGTTCTAAATGCAATATATTCTAGTTTGTTCTCTCCTTCCTTTTTCTACAATGTTCATACATTCAATATAACTAAAATAACTTTATTTTTCCATTCAAATTTATTATACTAACAAGCTCAACTACTAACAACTTCTTTCTTTTTCTCATAATACATCTTTACAATACAATAACAACTATTTGAATACAAATTTATTTTACAAAGTCATTACAATTTCCTCCACTTAAAGTGGAAATCCATACAAAATGTAAATACAAGAATGAATACATTATTACAATTTCTTCCACTCTATGTGGGTAAAATACTAAGGAATTTTCACATGGCCATCAACAAGACTCCAATGCTCCAAACACCAACAAGGTAGCTCCTACAATTTTTTTTTGATTCACAACAAAATAGGGGGAGAGGCAATGCTCTCCACCCAACCAAGACATCCAATGGAGAAGAGAAGCTATCCTTTCCATTGGCCCCCGAGCCCCAACCACATTATAATGGGAGAAGATCTCAACTCATGGCAACTACTAGCTTCCACAATACTTAAATATAATTTCACATTCATTTCATTACATACAAAACACAACAATAACTCAACAAGAAGGAAACAACAAAACAACAAGATCACAAGGCTTATCAAGAAAGCCAAAAGAGTAAGACCTATGGGGAGGCCACTTATGCCTCATACTGGGAATGGGTGCCCACCTAAAAGCATCCAATGCAAAAAATAATTTCCCCTATCAACTCTTATGCCTCCCTCAAGTACCCCTTATACCTCCATACACTCTTATGCCTCCCTAAAAAACTCTTATGGCTCCCTCATAATATGAACAAGAATAAATGCAAGCATTCCTCATACTATATGGGGCACCCAACCCAAACTCCCTCCACAAGAAAATGATCTCTTATGCCTCCCTACAAGAAAACTCGCCATAGTCTCCTCCCACTCCTAACTTAGGCATTCTACCCACACCCAACAAGAATTTCCAAGAGACAACAACATGTAACACAATATATGCACACATACAATAAAAAAAATAACATAATTTAAACTAAGGTGAAGCTCCTACCTCTCCATGGTAGAGCTTGTTCTAAGTATGAAGTTCTAAGCTTCTCCAAAGATCAAGCAAGCATCCACAAAGCTCCAAAAATCCACAACTCTCTCAAAATACTCTTACTCTCCAAAAATTCAAGAGACTAAAAATGATTATCCAACCCCAAAACAAGCAACAAGAATTCAATAAATAGAGAAAGGAGAGGGAGGGATGATGTGGCTCCAAGTAGGATGCCACCTCATTTCCTCTCCACTCCACATCACATGGTCAATCTCGCATTCCAATGCACAAATAATAAGTGGTTGGAGGAATGACAAAAACCTTACACACTCCATCTAAGCCCACTCCCCCAAAGGAAAAAATTAAATATTTGAAGAAAGTGCAATAAACATTTTACCTTTTTAACTTCCCAAAACACCTAAAAGGGCCTAAATTTTACCCCCCAACCCATAGGTAGGGTTGGCATGGGAATTTAAGAGGTGTGGGACAAGTTTGACTTATCCCACAAGCTTCCAAATTTGGCCTCTAATGCCAAATTCGAGTTTTCCATGTGAAGGGTAGAGTGTGCTACACTCAAAACTCAAACACACTTCACTCAACACAAAATTCAAGAGTAAATTAATTCTAATAAATGAACTCCTTTTAGTCACATCTTTAATTAGTGTAGGAAAAATTCAAGTTAGCTTAATTAAGACACTACAACCCATGAATAATAAAGGGGTAAACACAATTCCAAAAAAAATCTAAATAATAAAACAAGTAAAATTTCACTATTAAAAGAAAACACATACTAACATAATAGAAAGGGAAAATTAAAACAAAACAACACATGACCCCTAGGTCACAATTTTCTCCTAACCAATAATCCTAACACACACACAATTACACGTTGCCATGGTGACCCTAATTGAATTCTTCTCGAATTCTAATGAGGTTGGTCTCTAATCCCCCGATATTGTTGTGAATATAATATACCTGCAAAACAGAGAATGCCTCCTTCGGCCTCGTGGCCGCATTAAAACATTCATGCCAAATATGCGATATAAATCTGAAATCAACTATATACAAATTAATATCATCTACGCAAGATACGATATTACTTACAATTTTATAGCACATTTCTATTCCACATTTCATTCATTTCAAAACGATGATCACATTAATCCAATTATCAAGATCTACTCAATATGACTAAATATATCACATGTTAGAATTACAGATAATAACTATGTAAAAAGTATATCAATATCAACATCAAATGTCTCCAGTAGTCCATATGCATCATATAAGAATCAAATCAATAACAGTTCAATATCTTTGATATCTACTAACATGCTATATCAAAAACTATACTATATCCTTAAGTGCAGATGACAGTATCGAAAAAACAATAATCACAAAGGTGTCGAAGGGAAGTGAGCACTACAATTTCTACACTCAAAGAAAGTATAAGATGCAAAGAAAAATTCAATATAGAGACTACTTCAAATTCTCATATTACTAGCTCCAAACTTTAGTAGTCTCTATATTGAGTAATTCAGTATTTTCTATAGATTTCATTAGATTTCTACACTCTCACAACTTTAATATTGAGAGATGTTTTTAGATACAACTTAGATTTATTGTGTTTGATGTTTTGAGTGTCTCTTTGGTCAACAGATGGCTTCAACTCCTTATTCGTGATGATAAGCCATGTAAAGAGATCCAAAATATCAGACACAATAAATATCATGTAGTTGTATCCAAAATTTCGTGCAAAAATTATTGTTGTGATAATTCACTACGAAATAAATCTTTATTATAATTCCCTTGTAATATTGCTATATTGGTCAAATAATTCACACACCTATATATCCAAAGAATTATTAAATTCAAATTAGGTTCATATAGGTCGAGTGAATGTTTGTAACAAATGGAATATAAAGTCAAGAAAACTAGAATCAGAGACTGAGAATGTCTACAAAACAAATGACAATTTGCATATGAAATTGTCAAAATGTTGGAAATGGTGGGAAATAGTATTTTCAACATATAAGAAGAATCTAAAATTATAAAAGGACAAATAAACATTTATTCTGTAATTTTTAGACCTTCACAGTTGATTGTTGACATGTTCAAGAGACCTAGAGAAGAAAAACAATAAACAATAAAATGTAAGTAAATAGGTAACAAAGGGTTGTGTAGAGGAATATCAAGTCATACATCTTAAAGAAAACCATAAAATTGTTTTCCATGGCTGCCAATTCTTTAAGTCGAACTACATATTCAAATTATGACATATTACGGTTATAACAGAAGCTTGCAAATAAGCAATGGATATATCAGCCTGGAAGATGGCTATACTTCTCTGAGCTCTTCCCATTCCATTTTAATTCTTTGAGAGTCTTGTAAGTAGAAAAAAATAAGGAAAGAAAGATATCATCTGACAATTATGGGCTGCATAAACTCTCACCCTGCACCTACACCTCTAGTTAATGCACCATATCCTTCTCAGACACCAGTTAATTTCAGCTCAAATCCCCACATTTCCTGATCTTGGGTTTATTTCAAGATTATCGAGGGCAACGTAGATATAATCTTCTGTGCCTACAATCTGCACATTCATAAGTGTGTGCATTTTCCTGATCTGCCAGAAGGGATTTTGAACTATGCCACGGTAGTATTGAATGGGAGAATGTAAACATGTGTGATCCAGTGGCCTTCACATGGTGTCAATCGCCCTCCATAGGAACACCCAGGCAGAATGATGTGGCGGTTGCAGCGAAAGAAAGGATTTTTGTTTTCAGAGGGTGCCAATGCCACCAACGCCATGAAGTCGATATGCCATGGGTGGAAGTATACGATCCTTCCTCTTCCCCACCTCAATGAACTGCAATTCCAAATCCACCGTAGCCTTTTTCTTCCAGTCTTTCTTGACACCCATTGCAGGCTGTTGCATTCAGGGATCAAATTTTCATAAGAAATGATTGCAGGGCAATTACATATGGTGTGAATTCTTCCAGGTGGGAAAGATTGCTAGACATAATTTCAAATTTTTGGTTTAAGTGGAGCTCAGTGGTTGAGGTGTTCGGATTGTTGGTTACATATCACCAAGAAAGAATCGATACATTGACCATCAGAGCATTTGATCCACGACGAGGTGTCTGGCTTCTGTTGGATCTTAACCCAGTAATCCCTGGAGAGATGGTTTAGCTTATATCTGTCAGTGGCCACCTCATGGCATATCATGTGGGGGACTCACCTTCTCTACTAATATTCAAAGTGATGCAGATGTAGATTAATTCTATTCAGAACCGTATGACCGTCCACATTGGAAACACATTGTCTTATCTTCCGGAATCCAGCGACTGGGATTTAGCAGGGTAAGTTTCTAAAATTTGATGCGTCTACATTTTAACAACATATTTTTTGTGGGCATCACAAATCACTGACACGTGAATTTCTTTTCTTGTTCAGTCCTGCCCATGCCGAAAATCCATGAGGAAATCCGGGTCATGAACTGGGTATCAAGATTGAATTTTTCTTCATACAAATCTCAGAAGACGAGGTGTTTCTTGTTCTTGATACCAAGGTTTCAAATTTTAGTAGCCAGGAATTTGGAATTTTTATACAACTCTTTAAGTGGGTAATGCCATTTTAATATGGACCTATGTTGTACATTGAATATATATTTTGGAGTTAGCTTCCACAGAATGGAAGAAATTACTACGAAAATGTGAACAGTTCGTGAAAATCTGCATTGAAATAATGTTGGATCCATGTTTCACTTTGTATAAGCTTTGCCCACTCAAACAATGATATAAAACACAATAAATATTTTATAAGCTGTTATTATTTCATGTATATTTTCCTCTTTATCACGTTTTTGTTCAACACAGTAGAAATACCTTAAGGAATGTTTCTGTGAAGCTTTAATTTTATTTTTGAAATTCTGCCATGAAATAAACTAGTGTTAATTTAATGTTAATTTCAGTTTATGCATGCAATGTTCTTTTCACCATTTTTTAATTAATAAATGTAATTTTATTTTAATAAAGAATTACTTTCACAAATCAAGTATAACTCTTAACAATAACAAAGCTCATGACACTTAGAATAAAAATTTAAACACACTTTAACTTACAGAATTTGAACCAAGACTTTATATGAGATCCCAAATCTCAGATGTAGCTCCTCCTTCTCCGATGTAGTGAATGAGTCTCAACACGCCTATATATAGGAATGTGAGAGGATTTTCATCGGAGCAAAGGGGAAACCTAGAAACCGGGAACTGGTAACCTAGGTAGACAAAATATTCCAACTAAGGAAATTAGGAATAGACACATGAGTACACGCCACTCATTTTAGCGCCTTTAGATAGTGGGGAGGTCCACCATGCTTTCGACATGGCCTAAAGATAGAATCATATCTAGCTTTATTTAAAGATGACAACAAGCCTATCATCATAGCTTCTACAGACTATACAAGACATTGGGACCATTGTCATCATCAAATGAGCTGAAAGAATCTTCCCACTCTTCCCTTTCCGCAAAGTAAATGTCACGGGTATTTCATTCATACCACAATCTGGATAAGGATGATGTTCCGCCAAGATCCCTATTGAGGTGTCTTCTCATCAGAAAGAGATAATGATATGGAATCTATAGGAAGTGACCAGGTGCAGGAGGATGCACGTTCATTGTATGGTGGAGGAAGATTTTTCTCCATAGTTGTCCATTGGGATTAGCATGATGTCCCTGTAGAGGATTATTCCTTTCATAATAACATATTTTTACATACCATGGAATTTTACAATTAATCAAAATGTTTTTAACAGTATCAGGATCAACATTTAACAATGGACTGTTAGAAAGCTTTGTAGGAAGGAATTTGGAAAGGAAATATTTAAAATGATTGGCAATATATTGCCTATCTCCGGGAGTGTTGTGCCAGTTCCAGATATCATTTTCTAGAGGATGCCCTTAAGGCCAGATTCTGGAAAACTCAAACCTCCAGAGAGTATTTGGTCTGGGGACCAATTGTCTTAGCCTTCTTCCTTCAACACGAATATCATCTGCAGGAGGCTCAATATATCTGCTGTGTTGCCATTGCCATTTTAAGGTGTAGAATACTATCGGATCTTGTCCGGAATGAAATTTTGTAGTTGGAATTTCTGGATCTACAAACCTGCATGCTACTTCTGTAGTCTGATATGGAGAAATTGAAATGATTTCTCGAGAGAGAAGTAGATGCTGAGCTTCATAGGACATTTCATTATCATTTCTTTTATTTTATTCCAGATAATTCTGACAAGTAGCAGTATCCCAAATGCACTCAACAAATTCATGGAATACCTGAGTGATATTTACATTCCTGGATTGATTTAATTCTCTACTGGAAAAGTCAGCAAGAGAATTTTCCTTTCCTTTGATGTGCTCAATGTCAAAGCTAAAATTATCAAACCACATAACCCATCACTGTAGTCTATTGAATGTTGTCTTATTGGCAGGGTCACCATTACTCATTCTAGCTTTAAAATCTTTCAAATCTGATCTAAGAATGAAATGCTCATTCTAGATAAAAAACAAGAAAGCTTTAATGGCTTTCTTTGCAGCTAGAATCTCCTTATGAGTGGAATGATATTTTAATTCAGAACCTTCAAATGAACCAGATGCATACCTACAAATCGTTTCTTTACCGCTGTCTGTCTTTTCTTTCAGAACAGCTCCCCAATAATGTTCACTAGCATCTGTTTCAATTATCTTTAATCCTTGGCCAGGCAAGGACATAGCAGGAAGGTTCAACACCTGTTTCTTTATTCTTTTAATAGCCTGGGTCATTTCATCAGACCAGGTAGGGGCATTCTTCTTCAATCTTTTATTAAGAAGAATTCTGTCAGCAACAATGTCTTTGTAAAATCCTGCAACATAATTTACACATCCCAAAAATCTTTGCAACTGTTCTTTCTCTGTAATCTGATCTGGGAATTCTTAAATTTTTGACACAATATGACTCTACATTTCTATGGATCCATCCTTAATCTTGATTCCAAGTAAATTCATTTGAACCTTGAAAGTTTCCATTTTAGTGAGAGACAAGCATAAACCATTCTGATAAACTGTCTCATAAAACTTTTCAAGGTGATCTATATGCTCCTTTGGTGATTTAGAGAAGATTAGTATATCATCAATATATACTATCAGGAATTCAGATAACTCACCAAATATGGAATCTATCTTCTTCTGAAATATGGATGGTGTGGTATTTAAACCAAAAGGAAGAACTTTCCATTCATATTGTCCTCCTGGTACCACAAATGCAGTTTTGTATGTGTCTTCAGGCTTTAGAAAGATCTACCGAAAACCACTCTTCAGATCAAACTTACTGTAGACTTTAGAACCTTTGATCCTTACTAACATATCATCTTTGGCAGGAATTAGATGTCGAACAGAAGTAACAAAATTATTCAGAGGCTTATAATCAACTACAAGCCTTTTCTTTTGATGAATCTGCTCACTTCTTTTATTGACATAAAATGTAACACATGCCAAGGGGGAGTTAGATTATTTAATGAATCCTCCTTATAGTAGCTTCTTGATTTCTTATTGGCATTCCTTTCTTTTAGAGGGAATCATTCCTCTGTGATGAGCTTTGAACTTAGGAACAAATTCATTCCCTTTATCATCCTTTACAAGCTGCAAATCAAGTGAACAAACATGCTTTCTTCTGGCTATGAAAGCATGAGGATTATCAGAACAAAGATTATTTTTAATCTTTGTTACAATATCATCTATATTACTCTTACACAGAGCAATGGATTTATGAATCCATTCATGGTTAGACTCTTTCTTAGACTCTGGAAGAGGGATAATAGTTCTGAATGTGTACTTTCTAGGAATTTGGACATCTGGATTGAATAAGGATATGAAATCTCTGTTAAGACTAAAAGTTCCACATTCTTCAAGGGCATCTACTCCTATTAGGAAGTCATAGGAAATCATATCATGCTGGTAAAACTACAAGGTTCTTTCATAACCTTCTATCATAATAGGTACATAGGCTGTAAACCTAGAGATGACTTCTTTCTTATCAAAATTGATTTTTAGATAAGTCTCAGACCAACAGTCAGGAGGTATGGCTCTAGATCTTAGCAGGCTAATATCAGATCTAGTATGTATCATGGCATCTATGGAGTAATACTAGATATTAGGAATACAAATTGTAATTGAGATAAAAGGATTTTGAGCTCCTCTTATTGTGCATACCTCTGTATTTAATTCTTCAAATGGGACTGAGGCTTCTGTGTCTTGATGGTGAACTTGCTGGTAGGCTTCTTCAAAGTCTTCTTCGCCTTCAGCTTCCTTCTTGTCTCTATTTTCTTCTTCTATGAGGCACTTATACTCATTAGTAGCTTTTGTAATAACTTTTTGGAGAAATTCTATTTTGTTTCTCCTCCATGTATTCATAGTTTTAGGATCATGAATCATAACATCAGTATTAGATGTAGAGGGAAGTACTTGAAACTCTTCTTCTTCTAAATTCTCTTTAGGAAACAAAAATGGAAAACATCTCCTTGGAGGAGAACATCTTCCACCTCTTCTACCACGACCTCTTCCTCTGTAAGGAGTTTGTCTTTGATGAACATGTCCTTGGAATGGAGGCCTTGAAGAGATAGGTGATCTTTCTTGAGAGTACCATATTTTTTTTTCTTCTTCCTCTTCTTCTTCACTTCTATCTCTGGATTCTTGTTTAACTCTTACCTGTTGAGAATATTTCCGTTCCAATTCTCTGACTTTCTGTGATAGATATATCTTTTTTGCAGTGTCCCAGGGGGGACAGTCTTCGAATTCACTCTGTCGCAGCTCCAGTTGCTTGAGAAGAAGCTCTGAAGATAGAGGCATCATAGGATGTGGAAATCTTGTAACCATATTTACAAATGATGGCAATGAACTATATCCTGAATCTGTGCTATCATAATTTGAATCTAAATGTTGTACAATATTTACTTTAAATTCATCTTGTGAAGAATGGCATGAAATGTTAGAAGAATAACTATCTTAATTAGTAGTCAAACAATATTCTTTATCAGTAATACCCTTAGCAGTAAGAGTATTAATCTTAGCTTTTCCCTTATCTGTATCTTTTTGTGGGCACTCATTAGCATAGTGCTTTCCTCTACAGATAAAACATGTGGGAATAAAATTTCTCTTTTTATCCACATATTTATTTTTTCTGAAAAATACTTTTCTGTATGGGCCTTTTCTTTCAAAAGAATCTCTATTCTTTTTCTTGAATTTACTGTATTTAATTTTCTTATATTTTTTGTATTTATCCTAACCCTTCCCTTTTAAAAAAAGAAGAAAAATCTGAACATACCTTCTTTTTTAGAGAAGAGTGTTGGGGCTTGCACCCGAAAGGGTCAATATCAATCATCTAGTAGAATTAGTGACCTAAGGATTTTTGGGCCTTGGAAAATTATTTACGATCCTTCTTTTCCTGACAGAGCCAAGCATTAGTTTCATCAATAATCTGATTGATGGCTCCAAGACTTAACTCATCAGGAGTCTTTCCATGCATAGCCTTCTTGTATTATGTAGAAAAGTAAGCAGGAAAAGATTCTATATATCTCATCCTCATTGTAGGCTCATTAATATTGCCAGAATTGTAATAGAACTTTTACATATAACACTGATACTCTTTTATTCTACTCATATCACATAATCTTGCTCTTAAGAATAAAGAAGTATTCTTAAGCTTATCACTATCAACAATACCAATGAATTGTTTGATAAGAGCAACAATTAATGCAGAGTATCCTCCCTGTAAAATATCTTGTTGATGTGGGTGAGCATCCTACCATTCTCTAACTATACCAACAAAACCGTTAGCAATCATCTCAGCAATCTTACGAGGATCCTTTTTGTCCAAAAGTAACTGAGAGTTAGACCATCCAATCATTCCATGAATCATCTCTTTTACGTGCTCAGTGGAATGACAATCTAATTTATACTAATTGGGCTGAAGTGTCTAAGTTCTTGCAGTACCATGTAATCGCTAAGGTGTTGTACTAGAAGATTCTCCTAAAAACATGCTTTCTGCTTCTTCAGGGAGAATTTTTACCATGCCAATTGATTTATCAATATCCTTTTTCTCAATATCTTTTTTCTCAGTAAAAAATAATGGACTATGTTGAGATAAAATGGATTTGTGCTATGAGGAATTTTCTGAAAGTTGTGCAAATTCACTCCAGGATACTTTCTGTGACCAATCAGGTTCTTCTTCATCAGGCTTTTTGGTGTTTTCCAAGATTTGCTCTATCTAGGGAACCATGACAGGTATAGGACTCGCAAACTCTTGGATAAAATCTATTTTATGATTTAATTCATCCATAGACTCAGTTAGTTGATGCAAAATACTCTGGACAAGTTTATGAGTAGTTCCTAGCTTAGAGTAAACATAATTTTTTGATATCTTCAGACTGAACAATTAGGGGTTGGACAATATCTACAACATTTTTGGATACAACCTTAGGAATATCAGGACACGTAGATACATAAGCAGAAGTTCTCTCAACATTTTTATCTACCTTCTTTACATATGTACTAACATCATCTATCTTTGTATTTAACAACTTAAAAGCAATAGACACATCTCCTTTCTGATTTAACTCAATAGCTTTTAATGTTTTCTCCATCTCAGCTAAGATAGACTCTTGAGACTGAAGCCTATCATGAACATTTTTGACAGCATTATTGGTCCAGTTAAGCATTTTGGAGGACTCAGATGGATCTATATGCCTGTCTACAAACCTTTGTTACCAAAATATAGCTTTTTGGGATTCATCTAGGGACAAGACTTCTGTACTATCTAAAGATGGAAATGAAGAGGAAATATGAGATGCTCTAGATGCCATGCTAATGGTTGGGACATATTTCTACTTTATCAATTGTTCACAACCTTTACACCATAAATAGTTAGTGTTTAGATCATGAACAAGACAGTTGTGATTGCAAATATACGTCTGCTCTTTTACAAACTTTCTAGAAGTTTCTCCTAAAGAGAAAACAGAACTATCAGATTTGGAAGAAGTAGATATCGGTAAATCAGAAAAATAACTTTTAGATCTAAATGAAAAAGTAACATTATACTTTGATTCATTTACTGCTATGGCATTCTCCAACTTGGGCTGATTTTTATCAAGAAACTTTTTTGACAGAGTCCATTCTTTAGGGACTTTGATCTGTGACCATGAGATCAGCCGAGGTTCAATTTTTTGACTCTCCAAACTAGCATGACTCACCACACTACTACCTTTGGAAATACCATGTTTAATAGTAGGATACCTGGTATTGACAAGCCTATAGATAACTTTATAATGAATTGCAAGTGGACAAGCACCAGGCTTCATGTGCAGACCAGTGGTGGCAAGATGTAATCGCAAGACTTGTTTTAGCAAGTCTTCCTTCTGCAAACTAACAAGGTAGTTTGGAAAGACTTCAAAAGAAATAGGGCCATTATGTAGACTGGTTTGTATAGTATCTAACAATGAATCTTTGAAACTATCAAATCTTAAATCCATGAGACAACACAAAACAGAGGCATTAAGACCACATCGGAACGAGGGAGTAATTCGTATTTGAACACAACCTATATGTGCAAACTTAAAAGTATTTTGATTTTTCAAGGATTTAATATCATTGGGATCTATTAAAGGAATATCATATTCATGAGAAGATGTCTGAGAAACTTGGATGACAGACTCTCTAGTTTTTAGTGTAGTAGCGGCTATAAGATGGAAAGTAGATAACTTAGCATATACTTGATTGTATGGGATCTTAGGAAATTCCCATGCTAGTAAAGGATCAGACTCAGACTAAACATCAATTGTAGAATTGACAGGAAATACATCAGACAAACTTACAAGATCTTGATCTTGATCTCCACCAGAAATACTAGTACGATCTTCATACTCCATTTTAAATGATACTACCAAGCAACTCTTTAGCAGGACTTACGGTATCGGCCTTCAACCTAAAACTGCGCACATCCATGGCAACCTACAAATGGGAGGATCACCTCTTTTCTTGTCTTAGGAGTTATAAACTTGATTCATAGATGAAATAAGAAGAATACGCAATAGAAATTCAAGACAGAAATATAGATGCGAACTTGCAAATTTTATTAATCACTTTTCCAATACATGCAGATCCTTTGCTCTGTAAAACAGAGAACCAACTCTAATACCACTTTCACAAATCAAGTATAACTCTTAACAATAACAAATCTCATGACACTCCAACTTTCACAAATCAAGTATAACTCTTAACAATAAAAAAGCTCATGACACTAAGAATAAAACTTTAAACACACTTTAACTTATAGACTTTGAACCGCTGCATTTTGTGTCAATAAAAGAAGTGAGCAGATTCGTCAAAAGAAAAGGCTTGTAGTTGATTATAAGCCTTTGAATAAGTTTGTTACTTCTGTTCAACATCCAATTCCTACCAAAGATGATCTGTTAGTAAGGATCAAAGGTTGTAAATTTTACATTAAGTTTGATCTAAAGAGTGGTTTTTGGCAGATCTTTCTAAAGCCTGAAGACACATACAAAACTGCATTTGTGGTACTAGGAGGACAATATGAATGGAAAGTTCTTCCTTTTGGTTTAAAGACCGCACCATCCATATTTTAGAAGAAGATGGATTCCTCATTTGGCGAGTTATCTGAATTTAGTATATATTGATGATATACTAATCTTCTCTAAATCACCAAAGGAGCATATAGATCACCTTGAAAAGTTTTATGAGACAGTTTATCAGAATGGTTTATGTTTGTCTCTCACTAAAATGAAAACTTTCAAGGATGAAATGAATTTTATTGGAATCAAGATTAAGAATGGATCCATAGAAATGCAGATTAATATTGTGTCGAAAATTCAAGAATTCCAAGATCAGATTATAGAGAAAGAACAATTGCAAAGATTTATGGGATGTGTAAATTATGTTGCAGGATTTTACAAAGACATTGCTGCTGATAGAATTCTTCTTAATAAAAGATTGAAGAAGAATGCTCTTGCCTGGTCTGATGAAATGACCCAGGCTGTTAAAAGAATAAAAAAATAGGTGTTGAACCTTCTTGCTATGTCCTTGCCTGGCCAAGGATTAAAGATAATTGAAACAGATGCTAGTGAACATTATTGGGGAGCTGTTCTGAAAGAAAAGACAGACAGTGGTAAAGAAAAGATTTACAGGTATGCATCTAGTTCATTTCAAGGTTCTAAATTAAAATATCATTCCACTCATAAGGAGATTCTAGTTGCAAAGAAATCCATTAAATCTTTCTTTTTTTTTATCTAGAATGAGCATTTCATTCTTAGATCAGATTTTAAAGATTTTAAAGCTATAATGAGTAATGGTGACCCTGCCAATAAGACAACATTCAATAGACTGCAGCGATGGGGTATGTGGTTTGATAATTTTAGCTTTGACATTGAGCACATCAAAGGAAATGAAAGTTCTCTTGCTGACTTTGCCAGCAGAGAATTAAATCAATCCATGAAAGTAAATATCACTCAGGTATTCCATGAATTTGTTGAGTGCATTTGGGATACTGCTACTTGTCAAAATTATCTAGAATAAAAGAAAAGAAATGATAATGAAATGTCCTATGAAGCTCAGCATCTACTTCTCTCTTGAGAAATCATTTCAATTTCTCCATATCAGACTACAGAAGTAGCATGCAGGTTTGTAGATCCAAAAATTCCAACTACAAAATTTCATTCCAGACAAGATCCTATAGTATTCTGTACCTTAAAATGGTAATGGTGACACAGTAGATATGTTGAGCCACTTACAGATGATATTTCTGTTGAAGGAAGAAGGCTAAGAAAATTAGTCCCCATACCAAATACTCTCTGGAGGTTTGAGTTTTCCAGACTCTGGCTTGAAGGGCATCCTCTAGAAAATGATATCTGGAACCGGCCCAACACTCCTAGAGATAGGTAGTATATTTCCAATCATTTTAAATATTTCCTTTCCAGATTCCTTCCTACAAAGATTTCTAACATTCCATTGTTAAATGTTGATCCTGATACTGTTAGAAACATTTTGATTAATAGTAAAATTCCTTAGTATGTAAAAATATGTTATTATCTAAGGACTAATCCTCTACAGGGACATCATACTAATCCCAATGGACAATTTTGGAGAAAAATATTCTTCCACCATACAATGAACATGCATCCTCTTGCACCTGGTCACTTCCTACAGATTCCATATCATTATCTCTTTCCGACAAGAAGACACCTCAATAGGGATCTTGACGGAACAACATTGTTATCCAGATTGTGGTATGAATGAAATACCCATGAAATTTACCCTATGGAAAGGGAAGAGTGGGAATATTCTTCCAGCTCATCTAATGATGACAATGGTCCCAGTGTCTTGTATAGTCTGTAGAAGCTATGATGACAGGCTTGTTGTCATCTTTAAATAAATCTAGATATGATTCTATCTTTAGGTCATGTCGAAAGCATGGTGGACCTCCACACTATCTAAAGACGCTAAAATGAGTGGCGTGTACTCATTTGTCTATTCCTACTTTCCTTAGTGGGAATATTTTGTCTACCTAGGTTACTGGTTCCCGGTATCTAGGTTTCCCATTTGATCTGGTGAAAAGCCTCTCACATTCCTATATATAGGTGTGTTGAGACTCATTCACTACATCAAAGAAGATTGAGCTACATATGAGATTTGGGATCTCATATAAAGTCTCGGTTCAAAGTCTATAAGTTAAAGTGTGTTTAATTTTTTATTGAGTAAGAGTTATAATTGATTTGTGAAAGTGGTAAAAAAGCTGGTCCTCCATTTTACAGAGCAAAGGATCTGCATGTATTGGAAAAGTGATTAATAAAATTTGCAAGTTTGCATCTATATTTTTGTCTTGAAGTTCTATTGCGTATTCTTCTTAATTCATCTGTTAATCAGGTTTATACCTCGTAAGATAGGCAAAGAGGTGAGCCTCCCATTTGTAAGTCACCGTGGATGTGTGCAGTTTTAGGTTGAAGGCCGATACTGTGAGTCCTGCTGAAGATTTGCTTGGTAGTATCATTTAAAATGGAGTATGAAGATCGTACTAATCTTTCTGGTGGAGATCTGGATCAAGATCTTGTAAGTTTGTCTGATGTATTTCCTATCAATTCTGCAATTGATGTTCAGTCTAAGTATGATCCTTTACCAACATGGGAATTACCTAAGATCCCATACAATCAAGTATATGCTAAGTTATCTGATTTCCATCTTATAGCCGCTACTACACTAAAAACTAGAGAGTCTGTCATCCAAGTTTCTCAGACATCTTCCCATGAATATGATATTCCTTTAATAGATCCCAGTGATAATAAATCCTTGAAAAAGCAAAAAAAATTTAAGTTTTCACATATAGGTTGTGTTCAAATAGGAATTACTCCCTTGTTCCGACGTGGTCTTAATGCCTCTGTTTTGTGTTGTCTCATGGATTTAATATTTGATAGTTTCAAAGATTCATTGTTAGCTGCTATACAAACTGGTCTATATAATGGCCTGATTTATTTTGAAGTCTATCCAAACTACCCTATTAGTTTGCAGAAGGAAGACTTGCTAAAATAAGTCTTGAGATTACATCTTGCCACTATTGGTCTGCACATGAAACCTGTCGCTTGTCCACTTGCAATTCATTATAAAGTTATCTATAGGCTTTCCAATACCATGTATCCTACTGTTAAGCACGTTATTTCCAAAGGCAGTAGCATGGTGAGTCATGCTAGTTTGGAGAGTCAGAAAATTGAACCTCAGCTGATCTCATGGTCACATATCAAAGTCCCTAAAGAATGGACTCTGTCAAAAAAGTTTCTTGATAAAAATAAGCCCAAGTTAGAGAATGCCACAACAGTAAATGAATCAAAGTCTAATGTTACTTTTTCATTTAGATCTAAAAGTTCTTTGTCTGATTCACCAAGATCTACTTCTTCCAGATATGATAGTTCTGTTTTCTCTTTAGGAGAAACTTCTAGAAAGTCTGTAAAAGAGTAAACGTATATTTGTAGTCACAACAGTCTTGTTCATGATCCAAACACTGACTATTTATGGTGTAAAGACTGTGAACAACTAATAAAGAAAAAATATGTCCCATCTAATTGCCCAACCATTAGCGTGGCATCTAGAGCATCTCATATTTCCTCTTCATTTCCATCTTTAGACAGCACAGAATTCTTGTCCCCAAACAAATCCCAAAAAGCTGTATTTTGGTATCAAAGGTCTATAGACAGGCATATAGATCCATCTGAGTCCTCCAAAATGCTTAACTGGACCAATAATGCTGTCAAAAATGTTCATGATAGGCTTCAGTCTCAAGAGTCTATCTTAGCTGAGATGGAGAAAACATTAAAAGCTATTGAGTTAAATCAGAAAGGAGATGTGTTCTACTACTTTTAAGTTGTTAAATACAAAGATAGATGATGTTAGTACATATGTAAAGAAGGTAGATAAAAATGTTGAGAGAACTTCTGCTTATGTATCTACGTGTCTTGATATTCCTAAGGTTGTATCCAAAAATGTTGTAGATATTGTCCAACCCCTAATTGTTCAGTCTGAAGATATCAAAAAATATGTTTCCTCTAAGCTAGGAACTACTCATAAACTTGTCCAGAGTAGTCTGCATCAACTAACTGAGTCTACGGATGATTTAAATCATAAAATAGATTATGTCCAAGATTCTGTGAGTCCTATACTTGTCATGGTTCCCCAGATAGAGCAAATCTTGGAAAACACCAAAAATCCTGATGAAGAAGAACCTGATTGGTCACAAAAAGTATCCTGGAGTGAAGTTGCACAACTTTCAGGCACTTCCTCGTAGCACAAAGCCATTTTATCTCAACACAGTCCATTATATATGAAATTTCCTCACCTTTCCAGTGATATAAATAAGTCCTCATAACTCCTCACATTTCTCAAGTTATGGGCCGGTGGGCCTTGGGGTGAAAATTTTCCCATTTGGCGGGCCTGCGGGCCTTGGGGAGAAAATTTTCCCTTTTTGGTGGGCCTGTGGGCCTCAGGGAGAAAACTTTCCATTTGGTGGGCTTGTGGGCCTCGGGGAGAAAATTTTCCCTTTTTGGCGGGCCGGCGGGCCTTGGGGGGATAATTTTCCATTTGGCGGGCCTACGAGCCTTGGGGAGAAAATTTTCCCAAAGGGCGGGCCTGCGGGCCATCGGAGGAACTTAAGACTTTAATTCCTCTTTTTCTTTTGAAAAAAATTGAAAATTTCAAATTGACCCACGCCTTCGCCAACGCTCAAAGGGCCACGTGTCGAGCCAATAGTGGCTCACGGGAAGGTGGACCTTCGGGGAAACTTAATAATTTAAGACTTTTGAAGAAAAAGTTTAAGGATTTAAAACGCTCCATGCCTTTGCCAACGTAAAAAAAGGCCATGTGTCAAACTCTCATTGGTTGAAGGTCAGCGGGCCATCGGTGCGACTTACAAAATTTTGATTTTTAAAGAGAAAGGGTTTAGGGGTTTAAAATGCTTTGTGCCTCCGCCGAAGCCTAAAAATGCCACGTGTCAACCAACTATTAGCTGAAGGTGGTGGGGCGGTGGAGAAACTTTAAAATTTTCACCCAACATTTTAAAAAATGCTTAGGTTGAAAAAATTGACCGCTCCTCCATCGTTGCCTCGTGAAGCCACGTGTCAGCCAACCATTGGCTGCGGGGCGACAGGGAAAATTAAGAAAATTTTCTAAAAGAATTTTTGAAGCGCTAAGTTATAAAGGCAATCTGCTCCTCCACTGATGCCTCAGCAAGCCACGTGGCAGATCCTCATTGGCTGCAGACTGGTGGGGCCGTGGGGAAAACTTAGAAATTTTTCCAAATAAAAGAATTTTGAACTTAGATTTTTTGAAGCCAGAATGAAGTGAAAACTTCAGAAGGCCATAACTTTTGATTGGGAACTCAGTTTTTGGAAAATGAGGACTTTTTGGAAAGGTCTCATCGTCCTATTTGCATTGCAAGCTTAAAAATTTGATTTTGATAAAGTTTGAAGGGTCAATTTTGAGAAAACGTCTTTCTGGCCTTTAAAATGTAAACTGGACTTTTTAACTTATAAATTTTGTTCCAATCCACCATGAATTCTTTCTCAACATGCCATAATGACATGGAGGATTGCAATTGGAAGCATTTAGGATAGATTGCAAGAGTTAATTTGTTTGAATGAAGTCCAATTGAGGATTTCTCAAATTGACAACAGAAAATGATTGAGAAATTGTTTGAGCTCGATTTGAAAGGATCAATAAAAATTTCTTAAGTGTTTTAGTTTGTTTAGGATCATTTTGGTCATACAAGTTCAATTCGGTATTTAATTTTGTCTTTTCAATATTACAGGTTTGTTTTGTACATCTTGATAATAAATTGTAGAGTTTGACATTCATCCAATAGAGGTCAGATTCGAATGGATCTATTTTCATTTATCATCCTCTAAGCTTTATAATTCAATCCACATCCAATCTAATAGATCAAACTGATTCAAATCAAATTATTCAAAAGCCAAAATACAATTTTTATTTCCAAAGCGTGCATTTCAAAAGAATAGAGCAGTATATATTCTTCATGCGTATTTCTTTTTTTCATTTTCCGAATCAAGAATTTTATAATGCATTCAACAATCAGATTTCAATATAACAATGCCATTTGAGAAAAGTAAAACAATCTTCTTATTAATACATAAAGGTATATTTACAACTTCCTTTTTCATTCCTCAAATACAATCATACAAAAATCAATTCCTTTCACATTCGTTTCAAGAGCATAAAATAAAGTGTATCTCTTTCACATTCAAATTACAACTTTCATAGACAATACAGAACATCTTTCCATCACAATTAATATACAATGTCATCCACTTCAAAGTGGGAAGAGGTTATAATAAGGATAAATCTCAACAAAGGACTGAAAAATCCGTGTTTTTCCTTAGCTCCAGGACAGTAATATGAAATTCCACCATTTTCTTTATTTCAATTTGATCACAACAAAATAGGGGGAAAGGCAATGCTCTCCACCCAACAAGGAAATCCAATGAAGAGGAGAAGCCACCATCTTCATTGGCCCTCGAGCCCCAACCACAATGCAATAAGAGGTGTATTTCAACACATGGCAACCACAGGCTTCCACAATACACAAAAGCAATCTTTTAGAACAAAACACTATCCAAACAAATCTATAATTTGCAGCTACAGAAAAACACAGAAAATAAAACTCAGGCTTCATCATGTAAGCCAAAGGAGCAAGAAACTATGGGGGAAGCTACTTATGCCTCCCAAAGGGGAAATGGGTTTCACCACCTGAGAACAAACCGACAAAATATTTATCATTTCAAATCCCTGACATGCCCTTATGCCTCCCACAAGTACCCCTTATTCCTCACATTTCCTTATGCCTCCCCAACCTCTTATGGCACCCCATAATGAGTAAAGAAATGCAAGCTATTTCTTTTTACAATGTGGAACCCAAATCCCAACTCCCTCCACACTTATACCAGCCCAAAATACTTATGCCTCCCCACAAGAATTCCCCATAGTCTTCTCCTACACCATTCTTAGGCCATCTACCCAACCAGCCAATAATAAAAACAACACATTCAAACATTCAACCATTTATATATGCATAAAAAGAAGAAGAGCATTTCAAGAGCCAAGCTCCTACCTCTCCATGGTGGAGTTTTATTCCAAGGTTTCCAAACAACAAGATTTCCAATGCAAAACACAGTCCAAGATCAACAATCTACAAGTATGCATCAATCTCAAATTTTCTCCAAAACCAAGAGCTCAAACAGTAAAATAAGTCACCCAAAATGAAGTATCCGAAAGTGAAGCAACCCAAAACAAGCTAAGGAATTCTAATTTTTGGAAGAGGGAAGAGAAGACGATGAGGTGGATCCATGTAGGATGCCACATCACACATCCTCAACTCCAACACAAAAGTCAACTTCAATCTCCAAGGAATAATAAATAGGTGGGTGAATAATATGAAAGTTTACTTACACACTCAAATAAAGCCCACACCCCATAAGGACTGAAATTAATAACATGTAAGGAAGGTGCAATTAAAACATACAACTTGACTTACAAAAATGCATAATGAAAGTCTAAATTTAACTTCCCAACCATAGGTAAGGCTTGGTATACAATTTTAAGAGGTGTGGGACAAGTTTAACTTGTCCCACAAGCCTCCAAAAATAGCCTCAAAGGAAAAATTCGAATTTCAAAGAAGGTGGAGTGTTTCATACTCAAAAATTTACTTACACATCACTTACACATTCTTACAACACTTAAATCAAGAGCCAACAACTCTATTAATTACATTCTTATGACCCAATTTAATTATTTATTCCAACTATATGATTGCTCACAATAATTATCACAATTTAATAAATAATGAAAGGGGGGTAAATGCACCACTAAATAAACACATACAAACATCCAAAAAGGAACCAAATAAATAAATACACATAACCCCTTGGTCACATTTAAAAGTGATCCCCCCATGGGAACCCCTAACAAAATCAAACACAAAAAATACATGTTGCCATGGTGACCTTGTTGAATTCATTTAGAATTCCAATGTGGTTGGTCTCCAATCCCCCGTTGTTTGTTGTGATATTTTCAACCTGCAAAACACAAATACCTCCTTCGGCCTTGTGGCCATATCAGAACATCCAAATAGCTATAAAATGATTTCCAAAATCATCTATAGATATGAATCACAACATCATCTAGGAAAATAATAATATCATTTACAATCTCATCAATGACTATATGATCATCAATTAGTTCAATTTCCTAGGTCTAATCAATATATCAAAATATCACATATCCAAACAACATCATAATTATAACCATGTCGAACAGTATATCAGCATCAATATATAAAATGTCTCTAATAATCATCATGCATCATATATGAATCAAAGTCAACCATAATCCATGATCTAACATCTAATCATCATACTAAATCAACCTATATTAATGTCCATAATATAGTTAATAGTGTCATAAAAAATAATAAGAGTGTCAAAGGGAATATGGTACTACATCCCCCTCCCCTTAGACTCGACTTCCTCCTGGAAGTCACTGGAATAGATGTGGAAACTGAACTCGTAGCAATGTAGCATCCTCCCAAGTGGCTACAGTCTCATCATATATGTCCCACTGCACTCACACCTGGTCAATCTCTCTGCCTTGAAGGCTTAGGGTCATGTGCTCTATAATGCAAATGGGCTCCACCATCATCTACCCCTTTTCATCCAACACATGAGAAGGATATGTAATATATCTCCTAAGCACTGAAACATGAAACACATCATGTACATGAGACAAGCTAGGTGGCAATGCTAGACGGTAGGCCAAAGGGCCGATACGCTCCAAGATCTCAAAAGGACCTACAAATCTAGGAGCTAACTTAGAACCCTTTCCATAACAGATAAGGATCTTATGTGGCTTGACACAAAGGAACACCTTTATGCCCACATAAAAACTATGTTCGGTCCTATGCTGATCCGCATACTTCTTCTGCCTGTCTTGTGCCTCCTGTAGTCTCTTCCTGACCATAACCACTTGTTGTTCCATTTCCTACAAAAAATTCTTTCCAAGAGAAACCCTGTCCTCTAACCTGTCCTATCTAAGAGGTGTCTTGCACTCTCTACCATACAAGGCCTGAAAAGGAGCCATGCCTATCGAAATCTGAAAACTATTATTGTAGGTAAACTCAACCAAGTACAGGTACTCCTCCCACCTCGACTGATAATCCATCACATACATCCGAAGCATGTCCTCTAGAATCTGATTCACCCACTCAGTCTTTCCATCTATCTCAGGGTGATATGTTGTGCTGAAATTGATCCTCGTCCCGAGGGCATACTACATGGTAGTCCAAAAATGGGAAGTATACAAAGGATCGCGGTCACAAATGATCTTCCATGGAATCTCGTGCAACCTGACAATCTCATCTAGATAAACCCATGCCACTGCACTAGCTGTATAGGTGGTCTTCACCAGATAAAAATGAGCCACTTTTGTCAACTTATCCACCATGACCATGATGGCATCGTGGTGGTATCTCGATGTCGGTAGCCCAACAATGAAGTCCATGGAAATGGTGTCCCACTTCCACTCCAGTATAGTATGAGGAAAGAGAAGGCCAACTGGATGCTGATGCTCGACCTTCACTTTCTGGCACTCTAAACAACGTGACACAAACTGAGCCACGTCTCTATGAAGTTCCCTCCAATGATACAACTGTCTCAAGGTGGCGTGCATCTTCTTCACCCCATGATGGGTGGAATAGGGTGCACGATGTGCCTCTATCAGAATATCTTCTCTCAATCCTTTTTCTCTAAGAACATAAATCCGACCGCTGTGCCTGAGAAGACCATTTTCCTATAAAGAAAAACCATCAAACTTCCCCTCAAGGGGTCTCTAGGACTCGATCTCTACTCTCACTACAATGTAGAAGCTGTCAAGAGGAAGCTGCTGAAGAATCCTACTCCATAAACACGTGCCCACTAAAGTGGCCATAGCCACATGTCTCTGTCTACTAAGAGCATGTCTACAACCACATTCTCCTTCCCCTTCACAGGCTCTATCTCCATATCATACTCACAAAGAAACTCCATCCAACGCCGCTGACATGTATTGAGATTGAGCTGCGTGAAGAGGTGGAAAAGACTTAAGTGATTTGTCCTGAGTGTGAATCTATGACCAAGAAGAAAGTGTCTCCATTAAACCAAAGCGTGAACAACTTTCTGCAAGCTCAAGATCATGATTCAGATAATTGAGCTCATAATCTTTGAGTTTGCGAGACTCAAAGGAAACTACTCTGCCCTCCTGCATCAACACACCTCCAACTCCTTCCAAAGAAGCATTCGTGCATACGAAAAACTCACCCTGAGGATCCGGCACTACAAGAATAGGTGTTGTCGTGAGGCACTCCTTCAGTGTCCTGAAGGCCTGCTAGCATCTATCTGACCAATAAAACTTCTTCCCTTTCTGCTGAAGGGAAGTGATGGGATGCACAACCTGAGAGAAGTCCTGAACAAATCTCCTGTAATAACCTGCTAATCCCATGAAGCTGTGCACCTCTGTCATAGTAGTGGGTGCTGGCCAATCCATAATAGCTCTAATCTTGGAAGGATCGACAACGATACCTTCCCCAGAAATGATATGGCTCAAATACTGTACCTCTGACTAAAAGAATGCACACTTCTCCAAGTTCCCATAAAGTTGCTGCACATGAAGACACTGAAGAACCTTGCGAAGGTGCCCCTATTGCTCCTCACGTGTATATGAGTAAATCAAAATGTCATCAAGGAAGATGAGCATGAAGTGATCCAAGAAATTCCTGAATACCCCATTCATTAAACTCATAACACTGTGGGGGAGTTAGTCAAACCAAAAGGCACCACTGTGAACTCATAGTGCCCATATCTCATACAAAAGGAAGTCTTATGAATATTTACCTCCATAATCCTCAGCTAATGATAGCCTGACTTGAGATCTATCTTCGAGAAAACTATGGCTCCCTTCATTTGATCAAACAAATCATCTATGCATGGAAGGGGATAACGATTCTTGATTGTTACCTTGTTTAGCTGGCGGTAATCATTGCAAAACCGTAAAGACCTGTCCTTCTTCTTCACAAAAATCAATGGTGCACCCCAAGGGGATACACTAGGATGGATAAGGCCTTTCTCTAGAAGGCCCTCCAACTGCAACTTGAGCTCGCAGAGCTCCGAGGTGGTCATCCGATAAGGTGCTCATGAGATAGGCTTTGCTCCCGGAACCAAATCTATATGAAAATCTATCTCACGTGGGGGTGGTAACCCTGGTAGGTCCCCTAGAAAGACATCTAAAAAATCTCTCAAGATGGGATGGTCATCAAGTGATGGTCCACTAGACCCATCCTCTGATCGGTCACTAACTATAACTGCGTACATCTGACAACCCCGTCACACACACCGCTTAAGCTGCATAGCAGAGATGGTGTGAATGGAAATGGGTCTCCTGACCCCTAAAATCACCAACTCAACTCCTAGATAATCTACACAAGATATAGTCTTATGGTAACAATCCATCCTGGTCCTATGTGTAGACAACCAATCCATACCCAAGATGACTCCATAAGATCCCAGTGGAAGGATACGAAGATCCGAGGTACTGGTGAAAGGTCCCAAATCCACTACACACTCCTTGACTAAGGATTTTATAGAGATCTTGGCTCCAGAAGCCATCTCTACATCCCAACTAAGGCCATGTCTAACAACCACCAACCTACATCGCTCTACTAAAGATGGTGCAATGAAAGAATCAGAAGAACCAAAATCAAACAAAATGGAGGTAGGAATACCACCAATGCTACCTGAAGTATCAATAACTGTGCTCTGATGCTCATCCTAGTAGTTTTTGACTACTGCATAAATCCTATGGTTGCACCCCATGTCACCAACAGTCAGCTCTGAGATCTATGTCTTACCCTTGTTATTAGGGGTCTGAGGGAAGTATCTCCAGAAATGTTTGGTAACTCCACAACCAAAATAATTTCCTGATCCTCTCCCATGAGTGGCAAGTCTAGTTGGTTCTCTAGAAGCATGTGTTGCGGATCCTGATGATCTAGCTATGGTCTCTATTGGCGAGATCCTGCTGACTGAGCTCTAGGTGCACCCTGTGTCCTAATAGGACCCCTAGGAGGAGGACCCATACTCTGACCCCTATGTGCATCAAATCTCTGTGGAGGCCTATAAGGTGGGTGGGACTACTACTATTGTGGTCTAAAAGATGACTGTGATGAACCCTGTCCACAATGAGGAGGAGGAACTGACCCCCTTAATCTACTATCCTTCATCTTCTGTATGTGGATCCAGAATCAATCTCTAGCCTGTTGGGTCTTCCCTTGAGTCTCCTCTGCTATGTAGGTCTTCTCAACGGCCTCAGCTAAATTCTGTGGACAATGGATCCAAACCACACCTCCAATGTCTAGATTTAGGCCCCAGATGAACCTATGGATCCACACCTTCTCATCCTGCATGTAATAAACATACTGGAGTAGATCCAGAAATCTACTCTCATACTCAACCACTATAAGAGATGCCTATCGGAGGTCATGAAACTCATCAATCCTCTGCTCGATGAATCTCCATGACAAATATCTTCTCCTGAATCACTCCTCAAATAACTCCCAGGTAATTGTCTCAGAATCAACATTGAGCTTCTGCTCCATCCCCCTCAGTAGATGGATTGTAACATAAGCTTTCGTGTTGCTAGAACAAGGGTAGAGCTTGAAGCACCCACTCAAACTCACTAACAAGGCCTCTGCCTGAAATCCACTTGTGTCACGAGAATAATGGGATGGCCATAGCTTCAGGATCTCCCTAATGTGATTTACAGCTGTAGTCTAGTGACCCCTAGGCCTCTCAGCATGCTCATCCGTAAGCCTAGGACTCTGAGATCTATCTCTATGTCCTGGAATCCGGTCACCTTGTCCCCTATGTGGTGACTCTTCTCGGTCTAACTCACATGGGAGTTCTCTACTCTATGCTCTTATTTGTGTCGAGGAGATGTATGGGCATCTACAGATGGCTCTCCATCATGTCTATCTGCACGTCCTCCTATGGACCCTCTACGTAAAGTGGCATTAACATCTTGGAGTATATGTAGAATCTATGGTAGTATGGCTGCCACAGCATAATCCAGTGGTGTTAGATCCAAGTCTATGTGAAAATACCCCTCGTCTAACCTGTGCCTCCTGCACAGACCAAGGTGAGAATTAGTCCATTATTCTAGGTTTTATTCAGTTTCCCATGTTTACTAAAATATGCAATTTTCAAACAAAGTTATTTTTTAGATTTAAAAGTGTGCTAGGTTTAGCATTGCACTAGGTTTAAAGTTCATGTCTCAATTTTTCTAGTGTGCCCAAGGGTCCAAGCTTTGAACCCATGGCTCTGATACCAAGTGTAACGCCTGCTAAAACTCTCACTTGAGACCCAGGAACAACCTAGGTTTAGTTAGGAAAAAATTATGGAATAATTTTTTTTTAAAGTGCAAGCCCTGATACAGAATTAGAAACTATAGTTTATCACAACAAGTTCCAAAGACAATTAAATTTAATAAATAACATTTTTCCTTTTTAAGAAATTAATAGAATCACACCTAGCTCAAATTCTCCTTAGGTATCAATTTACTAAGTAATTAAGTTAGCACTATAGTTAAATATTCCTTAATAACACTTTTAGGGAGTTAGAAGAGCCAAAATAATTAAATACCCAAGGTATTTAATTCCACAAGGTTTAAACAATGAGCAAGGTCTAATTATAAGGGGTAGAACATACATCTAAAAAGAAAAGGTTAATTTCACACTAACCCACTCTCAATCTAACTCAAAAGATTCAACTTGATTTTTCCCATATTTAACACACTAAAAACTTCCTGAAAACATTCTCATTAGATAGGAAATTTCCTCACCTTTCTAGTGATATAAATAAGTCCTCCTAACTCCTCATATTTCTCAAGTTATGGGCCGGCGGGCCTTGGGGTGAAAATTTTCCCATTTTGCGGGCCTGCGGGCCTTGGGGAGAAATTTTTCCCTTTTTGGTGGGCATGCGGGCCTCGGGGAGAAAATTTTCCATTTGGTGGGCTTGCGGGCCTTGGGAAGAAAATTTTCCCTTTTTGGTGGGCCTACAGGCCTCGGGGGGATAATTTTCCATTTGGTGGGCTTGCGGGCCTTGGGGAGAAAATTTTCCCAAAGGGCGGGCCTGCGGGCCACCGGAGGAACTTAAGACTTTAAGCCCTCTTTTCCTTTTGAAAAAAATCGTAAGATTTCAAATTGACCTACACCTTCGCCGATGCTCAGAGCGCCACGTGTCGAGCCAATAGTGGCTCGCGGGAAGGCAGACCTTCAGGGAAACTTAATAATTTAAGACTTTTGAAGAAAACGTTTCAGGATTTAAAACACTCCACACCTCTACCGATGCCAAAAAAGGCCACATGTAAAACTCTCATTGGTTGTAGGTCGGCGGGCCATCGGTGCGACTTACAAAATTTTGATTTTTAAAGAGAAAGGGTTTAGGGGTTTAAAACACTCCGTGCCTCTTCCGAAGCCTAAAAAGGCCATGTGTCAACCAACTATTAGCTGCAAGCAGTGGAGAAACTTTAAATTTTTTGCCCAAAATTTTAAAAAACATTAAGGTTGAAAAAATTGACCGCTCCTCCATCGTCGCCTCGTGAAGCCACGTGTTAGCCAACCATTGGCTGCGGGGCGGCGGAGAAAATTAAGAAAATTTTCCAAAAGAATTTTTGAAGTGCTAAGTTATAAAGGCAATCCGCTCCTCCACTGATGCCTTGGCAAGCCACGTGGCATATACTCATTGGCTGCAGACGGGCAGGGCCGTGGGGAAAACTTAGAATTTTTTCCAAATTTTTTATTTTTGAACTTAGATTTTTTTTAAGCCAGAATGAAGTGAAAACTTTAGAAGGCCATAAATTTTGATTGGGAACTCGGTTTTTGGAAAATGAGGACTTTTTGGAAAGGTGTCATCATCCTATTTTCATTGCGAGCTTAAAAATTTGATTTTGATAAAGTTTGAAGGGTAAATTTTGAGAAAGCATCTTTCTGGCCTTTAAAATGTAAACTGGACTTTTTAACTTATAAATTTTGTTCCAATCCACCATGAATTCTTTCTCAACATGCCAAAATGACATGGACAATTGTAATTGGAAGCATTTAGGATAGATTGCAAGAGTTAATTTGTTTGAATAAAGTCCAATTTGGGATTTCTCAAATTGACAGTAGAAAATGACTGAGAAATGGTTTGAGCTCGATTTGAAAGGATCAATAAAAATTTCTTAAGTGTTTTAGTTTTTTTAGGATCATTTTGGTCATACAAGTTCAATTCGGTATTTAATTTTGTCTTTTCAATATTGCAGGTTCGTTTTGTACATTTTGATAATAAATTGCAGAGTTTGACATTCATCCAACAGAGGTCAGTTTCGAATGGGTCTATTTTCATTTATCATCCTCTAAGCTTTATAATTCAATCCACATCCAATCTAATAGATCAAATTGATTGAAATCAAAGTATTCAAAAGCCAAAATACAATTCTAATTTCCAAAGCGTGCATTTCAAAAGAACAGAGCAGTATATCTTCTTCATGCGTATTTCTTTTTTTTCATTTTCCAAATCAAGAATTTTATAATGCATTCAACAATCAAATTTCAATATAACAATGTCATTTGAGAAAAGTAAAACAATCTTCTTATTAATACAAAAAGGTATCTTTACAACTTCCTTTTTCATTCCTCAAATACAATCATATAGAATTCAATTCCTTTCACATTCTTTCAAGAGCAGAAAATAGAGTGTATCTCTTTCACATTCAAATTACAACTTTCATAGCCAATACAGAACATTTTTCCATCACAATTAATATACAATGTCATCCACTTCAAAGTGGGAAGAGGTTACAATAAGGATAAATCACAACAAAGGACTGACAAATCCTTCTTTTTCCTCAGCTCCAAGACAACAACATGAAGCTCCACCATTTTATTTATTTCAATTTGATCACAACAGAACAGGGGGAAAGGCAATGCTCTCCACCCAACCAAGACATCCAATGAAGAGGAGAAGCTTCCCTCTTCATTGGCTCCCAAGCCCCAACCACATTGCAATAAGAGGTGTATTTCAACACATGGCAACAACAGGCTTCCACAATACACAAAATAAATCTTTCACAACAAAACATAGTCCAAACAAATCTACAATTTACATCTACAGAAAAACACAGCAAATAAAATTCAAGCTTCATCATGCAAGCCAAAGGAGCAAGAAACTATGGGGGAAGCTACTTATGCCTCCCAAAGGGGAAATGGGTATCACCACCTGAGAACAAACCGCCAAAATATTTATCATTTCAAATTCCTGACATGTCATTATGCCTCCCCAAGTACCCCTTATTCCTCACATTTCCTTATGCCTCCCCAACCTCTTGTCGCACCCCATAACGAGTAAAGAAATGCAAGCTATTTTGTTTTACAATGTGGAACCCAAATTCCAACTCCCTCCACACTTATACCACCCCAAAATACTTATGCCTCCCCACAAGAAAACCCCATAACACCATTCTAGGCCATTACACAACCAACCAACAATAAAAACAACACATTCAAACATTCAACCATTTATATCTGTATAAAAATAAGAAGAGAATTTCAAGATCCAAGCTCCTACCTCTCCATGGTGGATTTTTATTCCAAGGTTTCCAAATAGCAAGATTTCCAATGCAAAAGACAATCCAAGATTAACAATCTATAAGTATGCAACAATCTCCTCAAAATAAGAACTCAAACAACAAAATAAGTCACCCAAAATGCAAAAGTGAAGCAACCCTAAGGAATTCAAAGAATTCCCCATATTCTTCTCCTACACTATTCTTAGGCCATCTACCCAACCAGCCAACAATAAAAAAAACACATTCAAATATTCAACCATTTATATATTCATAAAAAGAAGAAGAGCATTTAAAGAGCCAAGCTCCTAACTCTAATTATCATGGTGGAGTTTTAACCCCTTGTTCCCCCCTTGGTTTACATGTTGCCAAACCTTGAAAAGATTTCCAATGAAAAACACAGTCCAATATCACAAATACCTCCTTTGGCTCTCATATAGAACATCAACAATCTCATCTATCGATATGAATCACAACATCATCTAGGAAAATAACAATTTTTCTCCAAAAGCAAGATCTCAAAGAACAAAAGAAGTCACCCAAAATGAAGTATCCATAATCCATGATCTAACATCTAATCATCATATTAAATAAAACTATAATAATGTCCATAATATGGTCAATTGTGTCATAATCAATAATAAGAGTGTCGAAGGGAAGTGGGCACTACATGAATGCTAAGCTGAAAGTAAGCATGATCTATGTATGAAATGGTAAAATTTGCGGGTATGTGGATGGAAAACATCATCAAAGAGGGATAATACACATGCAATGTGTATAGTACGGTGATAGGCGGAATTCTAAAAATAAATCCCCAAACGGGGTGTAAATCAAAGAAAAACGCTTAAGATATGGTCAAAAAGGTGCAGTGTGTATTAGTAGTGGAAATGTGCTTGAGATAATGATTGAAAATAGTGTAGGTTGAAAAGGAACTATAAATAGTAAGGTGAAAAAGGGTTTATTTACCTTATTTTTAATTTGTGCAATTTTGATAGTGAACATGAGGTGAGTGAAAATGCCACAATCGAGAGCAACACGTCCTAGCCAATTTGAGAGAGTGGCAACTGTTGTAGCATCACGTACTACCACATAGTTGGTAAGTGACATGTATTTTGAAAAATGTATGGTGTATGATTTGTTTTTAGTGAATTTTTGAAACTTTGCAAATTTTAAATTTATCATCGTTTTTCACCCGGACGATAGCAGTGGCAGTGCTAGTGACACTCTAGACAGGAGCACTCAGAACTGGGCACTAGTTTCCTACTTCTGGGCACCCCAGTCCTACATTCGGGTGCCTTTGTCCAAAATGTGTGTGTGTGTGGTATGGAATATGGAAAATCAAGTCTGTAATGTGTAATAATGTGATAAGTGAGTATGTTTATACTTGTGAAGTGTTCTAACACTACGTTTGTTATTGTTTTGTTTTGTGTAGAGGAATATCCACTCGAGGGAGTTCCACGTGATGAGGCCATAAATTGGCCATAAATTACCATTATTTTGTCCTTCCAAGTTACATTTAAAAGTGGATTTAAATGTAATCTAGTAGCTTATAGTTTTCTTAAGATAGAATAGAGGATATATATCTTGTTCATTATTTAGAAATATTTTTGTTATCTATTTTGTTGACTAATCCTATTGATTATTTGGGAAAATATGCAAAGTCTTGTGTATGTAGGCCATAAAGGAAAGATAATGCTGGTATTGGGAAAATAGAACTAGTCATGAACAGTAAATCTAAGTTCAAATATGATTTCATATTCAGATTCCTCTTAGAAAATTATGCAATTTCAAACAAAGAATCATCTCAATCAGAGATTACATGCAAAAGTTATAGTTATTTTAGTTAGCTCCAGAACCATTGGAGTTAGCTCTGGAACCTACAAAGTTAGCTCCGAAACTTGCAACGTTAGCTCCGAGACCATTGGAGTTAGCTCCAAAACTTGTAACGTTAGCTCTAGAACCATTGGATTTAGTTTTGGAACCTGCATCAACAAAGTAACATTAGCTCCGGAACCATTGGAGTTAGTTCTGGAACCTGCATCAATAGAGTAACGTTAGCTCTGGAACCTACATCAACAGAATGATAGTTTTTGAGGAATTGTGAAAAATTAGAGAATCCAATGGGAAATATGAGAGAGGTTTTTATTCATAGCAATGTGATTAACAAAAAAATCATTCATATTTTTTACAGGTTTTACCAGTTAAGATAAATCTAACTTTCAGTGAGCTGCAGTCTGAGGAAAAGTGTATCAGATGAGCACTAAAAGTCTCATAAACAGAAAAAAAAGTCAAATGGAAAATATGAGAGAGGTTTTTGTTCATAGAATTTTTTTAACAAAAATCTCATTCATATTTTCTATAGATTTTACTAGTTAATAGAAATATAACTTTTAGTGGTCTGCAGTCCGAGAAAAAGTGTATCAGACAAGCACTAAAAGTTCCATAAACAGAAACATAAAAGTCAAATAGAAAACCTGAGAGAGGTTTTTGTTCATAGAAATGTGTTTAAGAAAAAATTCATTCATATTTTCTACAATTTTTACCAATAAAGAGAAATCTAAATTTTAGTGAACTGCAGTCCGAGGAAAAAGCATATCAGGACAGGTGTCAAAAGTTCCACAACCAAAAGTAGCAAAGTCAAATGGAAAATCTGAGAAAGGTATTTTTGTAAAAATCATATTTTTAGGAAAACACTCCTTCCAATAATGTAGGATAATAAAATTATTGTGATTCTTCTTACCATAAAGCAAAGAGAAAATTTGGGATCAAATCTTCCTAAAATAAGTAAGATAAGATTTGACTTCAATAATATATCTCTCTCCATATTTTGTGGAGATAGAGATCTTAGTTGTTAGGATTGGAATAAAGATAAGATTAGATTGTATTTCCTAAAATAATGACTTGGTTAGATGCATGAATTATAAATACAACCTTCCACACTAAGATATGGAATGTTTTTACCACCAAGAAATGAATTTGTTCTTTTCTCTCTAATATTATGCAGTTTTGAGTTAAGATCTCGAAGCATGGTTTAAATCATCTTCTAAGGAATGAGATGGCCACTCATTCTAAGGAAGATGGATCTGTATATTTGTGTTTTTATTTTTGTAATGATTTGTGTTTATTTATTTTTCTATAATTATCATCTTGTTGTGTTGTTCTTCTCTTTATATTGTAACATTTAGTCTGTTATAAACCTGCAGGTGTTTCATTTAATTTTTCATATTTCCAATTCAGTAATTTCAATTTATGCAAGTGTGCCTTTAAATTTCTGCATGTGTGATTTATTTTATGCAATTTTGGTTTGTGTTTAAAGGAGTTACTTTCCCATATCTTCTTCTCTTAATACATACAGCCATCAGACACCAGCCCTGGATTGACATTATTAATGGCGAGGATTGATGACCCTCATCATTTTGGTGCCATTGTCAAGGAATACTGTGTTATTAGGAGATTCAGAGTTATCTAAAAGAAAATCTTAGTGACATTAGAATACCTTTTATCAAATTCTATGAAAGGAGGTATTTGGTAAGTAGTTTCTTTAAACTTTTATTTCCTACAAGTAAATTAAAATTTCATTTCTGTAATTATGAATATTATATTGTAAATATTTATCTCCTCACAAACTAACTTTATGTATAAGAAAATGACTGTGATGTTTGATCAAAAATGTATAATGGTATGAACAAAAAATTCAGATCTAGAAATGGTAGAATATGATATTGAATTTGGAAGTAGATATAGTTGATGAAATATCATATGTCATTCTTGATAGCCACCACCATTTCCCCTTTTATCAACTAACAGCTCAGTGATCTTATTACACATAACCTTAGTCAAAAATTGATTTATCCAGTTTTTAATAATGAAGTGGTAGCATTTCTAATTAACTCCATCCATATTCAGGGATTTCATTAGAGTCAAAATAAAAATCCACTCATAATAAATCCACCTATCCAAATCAGTTTTTATCCCATACTAAAATTCAATCCCTGAACTAGATCTATTAGAAAAATTTGTTTTCATGTCTTTCAATTTCTTCATTTTTATATGCTTATATAACATTAAGAAGAAATTATTATGTATATCAAGCAAAGAAAGTTTTGCGTACTAACATCTGAGGACTAGATCTATAAGAATTTCCAGAGTTGTTCTTGATACCAGCATGCAGATTTTGGAGCACCAATAATATAAAATAAGGAGCATGTAGATTTTGAAGGGACCCACGGATACCTCCACTCTCTTTTTTAACAACTCTCCATATCCTGAGATCACTAGTCCGGGCTTTGAAGATTACTATGGTGATTCTGATAATGCACAACTCAAGTTGGGATTTGAAGACCTAGAAATTGTCTACACAATTTTTGGAATCTTCTTGGAGTTACCAAGTATGTAAAAATATTTTTATGAGATCTCAGACATTGCTTCCTATTTTACACAAGTTGTACTTTGATGAATATAGTCTGATGATGGATCAATTTTTTCTCTAATCATTCTCATGCTATCATTTCTAAAAAAAAATTAAAAAAAATAAAAAAGGTTTGATTCTGATGATGGATCCGTTTTTTCTCTAATCATTCTCATGCTATCATTTCTAAAAAAAAAATTCAAAAATAAAAAATATTTGATTGGAAAACCAGCTTGCTGGCCAATCAAAGGCAAAAAAAATCAAAAACCTTTGATTGGAAAACCAACTTGCTGGCCAATCAAAGGAAAAAAAGGAGCAACTCTTCTTCAAAGAAAATCAACTGTTACCTGGTGGCCTTCTTCTCGGCACTATTTGACCATATTAACAATAGGATGACAAAGAAAACTAGAGGTATGATCAAGTTATTTTGTTCTACTATTTTATTTTTAAGCTTTCTTGTAAGTTTTTTTAGTACAGCTAGATCCACTTTTAAAGATTTTTCAAGGAAGACAAGATAAAATTCATATCTCTCCCACTTTTATGAAAAATATGTGCACCTCTTTGCAATCAAACTTTTAGAGTCTAATTTATGGGCAGACATGAGTAAAAAACATGCATGAGGACATGCATGAGCTTAAGTGTGGGAGAGAAGGAGAAGCACGAGGTATGCATTTTTATTTTAATATAAAAAACAACAGAAAAAGATCCACACAAGAACCTGATGTAAAAGAAAAGAAATCAAAAGCCGTAAAAGGAGATCAACACAAGAACCTGTTGTAAAATAAGGGAGATCAAAAGCAACATAGGAGATTTACAAAAAAACCTATTATAAAAGAAAAAAAAATTAAAAGCAGCAGAAGGAGATCCACACAAGAACCTGTTGTAAAAGAAAAGAAATCAACAGCAGCAGAAGGAGATCCACACAAGAACCTGTTGTACAAGAAAGAAGAACAAATGTAGCAGAGGATATCCACACAAGAACCTACTGTAAAAGAAAAGAGATAAAAACTAACAAAAAGAGATCCACACAAGAACTTGTTGTACAAGAAAGAAAATAAAAAACAACAAAAGGAGATCCACAGAAGAACCTGTTGTAAAAAATAGAAAATCATAAACAGCAGAAAGAGATCGACAAGAATGTTTCCTTGAACTATATATGGACAGTATACATGCATAAGATCAATATGGAGAAGACTATAAGAATATTAGATGATAATATAATGCATGAGGACATGTATAAGATTAAGTGTGGGGCAATGATGAGGCCATAAATTGGCCATAAATTACCATTATTTTGTCCTTCCAAGTTACCTTTAAAAGTTAATTTAAATGTAATCTAGGAACTTATAGTTTGCTTAAGCTAGAATAGAGGATATATATCTTGTTAATTCTTTAGAAATATTTTGTTATCTATTTTTTTGATTAATCCTATTGATTATTTGGGAAAAGATGCAAATTCTTGTGTATGTAGGCCACAAAGGAAAGATAATGCTGGTATTGGGAAAATGGAACTGGTCATGAACAATAAATATAAGCTCAAATATGATTTCATATTTAGAATCCTCTCAAAAAATTATGCAAGTTCAAAATAGGAATCATCTCAATCCAAGATTGCATGCAAAAGTTATAGTTGTTTTAGTTAGCTCTAGAACCATTAGAGTTAGCTCCGGAACCTACATCGTTAGCTCCGGAACCTACAACGTTAGCTCTGAAACCATTGGAGTTAGCTCCAGAACTTGTAATATTAGCTTTGAAACCATTGGATTTAGTTCTGGAAGCTACATCAAAAAAGTAACATTAGCTCTGGAACTATTGGAGTTAGTTCCGGAACCTGCATCAATAGAGTAACATTATCTCCGGAACCTACATCAACAAAATGATAATTTTTGAGGAATTATGAAAAATCAGAGAATCCAATGGGAAATATGAGAGAGGTTTTTATTCATAGAAATGTGATTAAAAAAAATATCATTCATATTTTTTACACGTTTTACCAGTTAAGATAAATCTAACTTTCAGTGAGCTACAGTCCAAGGAAAAGTGTATCAGACGAGCACTAAAAGTCTCATAAACAGAAACAGAAAATTCAAATGGAAAATATGAGAGAATTTTTTGTTCGTAGAAATGTTTTTAACAAAAACCTCATTCAGATTTGCTGCAGGTTTTACTAGTTAAGAGAAATATAACTTTTAGTGATCTGCAATCCAAGAAAAAGTGTATCAGACAAGCACTAAAAGTTCCATAAACAGAAATAGAAACGTCAAATTGAAAAACTGAGAGAGGTTTTTGTTCATAGAAATATATTTAACAAAAAACTCATTCATATTTACTACAGGTTTTACCAATAAAGATAAATCTAACTTTTAGTTAACTACAGTCTGAGGAAAAAGCGTATCAGACAAGTGTCAAAAGTTCCACAACCAAAAGTAGCAAAGTCAAATGGAAAATCCAGGAAAGGTATTTGGTAAAAATCATATTTTGAGGAAAACACTCCTTCCAATAATGTAGGAGAATAAAATTATTGTGATTCTTCTTACCATAAAGCAAAGAGAAAATTTGGGATCAAATCTTCCTAAAATAAGTAAGATACGATTTGACTTCAATAATATATATCTCTCCATATTTTGTGGAGATGGAGATTAGGATTAGAATAAAGATAAGATCAGATTGTATTTCCTAAAATAAGGAGTTGGTTGGATGCATGAATTATAAATGCAACCTTCCACACTGAGATATGGAATGTTTTTACCACCAAGAAATGAATATGTTCTTTTCTCTCTAATATTCTGCAGTTTTGAGTTAAGATCTTGAAGCATGGTTTAAATCATCTTCCAAGGAATGAGCTAGCCACTCATTCTAAGGAAGATGGATCTATATATTTGTATTTTTATTTTTGTAATGATTTGTGTTTATTTATTTTTCTGTAATTATCATCTTGTTGTGTTGTTCTTCTCTTTGTATTATAACATTCAGTCTGTTATAAACCTGTAGGTGTTTCATTTAATTTTTCTTATTTCCAATTCAGAAATTTCAATTTATGCAAGTGTGCCTTTGAATTTATGCATGTGTGATTTATTTTGTGTAAGTGTGGTTTTTGTTTAAAAGAGTTACTTTCCTGATTTTTCTTCTTTTAATGCATACAACCATCAGACACCAGCCCTGGATTGACATTATTAATGGTGAGGATTGACGACCCTCATCACCACAGAGGTCAGAATTTAAGCACGTTGCTTCGTTTGGGTTTATCTGATGAGGTTTTGGATGTGATGGACTATGCCGGCCTATAGCACATAGCACATATGGAGGATGTGCCCAATAATATGTTTATGTTGATTTCCTTATGTGACAGACAGTGTGCAGACACATGCACATTTTAGTTACCTACATGGGAGATGACTATAACATTGGAGGATGTTTATCATATACTACAGTTATCAATTTTTGGGGAGAGGGTTCAGGTGATGCCGCTAGAGGACATGGATAAACATATGCAAGCTACAAGATGGTACTTTGTGGGGACTCAGACACTTTCCGAGGCACATATCAGTATAGATGTTATTTTGAGGTCTAATGTTCCGCACTTACAGAAGTTTATTGCAGTGTTCATTGCTTCATATATAGTAGTGGAGAGAGGAGTCGTAGGAATCTTTTATAAGATACATGATATCTGTCGTGGAATAGAGGAGGATGCTACGAGGTATGCATGGGCATGATGTGTATTGGCCCATTTATATAAAGACTTGTATTTATTTATCCATGAAAAGCATGGTGGTGGGATAGGATCCATGATACTATTACATGAATGGGAATATGAGTATATAGCAGTATTAAGACTAGTAGGGGAGCCATGAGTAGAGTTGGCCAAGTTGGAGATATACACACGGAGGTGGATTAATATTCATGAGAAAATGATGGATATGGATACATATAAGGCCTTGATTGAGAGGATGGGACCTTAGTCAGTTACATGGATGCCATACCGTGACTGTGGAGGATAGCCGGAGGATGCCATAGAGTTACGATGTATTTGGAAGACAATGTGGTTGAAGGGTAGAGTTTTAGGTGTAACAAATCTCTTCCGAGTGGAGAAAGTCTCACGATAGTTTGGTATGTCTCAGGATGTGCCGCTAGAGCCATATATATGGTTGAGATCCATTAGGGAACTGAGGAGGGTTGGGGCTAAACCGAGACCCACAACTGGGCATTTGGTACCTCCTTATCTAGATGAGGTAGATGTCGCGATACAGGTGGTAGATGCAGATGATGCCGATAGTATCGAGGAGTACCATGCATGGTGGGCAACACATCAATGAGTATTATTATTCTTATTATTTTCATATCCAATAGGTTTACCATACATAGGTGGAGGATGAGTGGTGGAGGCTCGTGTCCCGACCCCATAGCAGCATCCATAGCAGAACATGAGTATCTAGATATAGTTATGTTATGGATGTTGTTATTGGTTTCTGTTTTAAGTGATGGTTATCTAATGTGTTGGCATTGTTTGTTTTGTAGGTGATGTGTATTGGCCATTGATAGTGGACACATCGATCCACACCTTGATGTAAAATGTGTTAACTGACATGCTCAGTGGTGTTATACTCAAGAGGGTGGATGATATAGTGGGGGGTCATGCGTACTTTTTTGAGCATGTGACCATGGAAGAAGCCACATATATCATGTTATTATCTTAAGGGGATGAGGCATGCGAGGAGACTCATCGAGCTAGAGAGGAAGTAGGTGGTGGTACCCTAGCATAGGATGTATTTTCTTGATATGTGGACTTATAGTGGTAGTTCTTTCAGCAGTCTAAAGAGAACACCTTACTACGGATAAATGTGGAGAGGTATGAAGGCCACGAGAAATGACACCGAGTAGGTGGTGAGGCATCTAGTTCTATGGCTCTCGTAGTACCCGAGAGTGATAGCGATGATGAGCTATGATTGTATATGATGTAGGGGAGTTCCCCCAAGTAATTAATGTACTTTTGATGTATGCACTCCTATGATTTATATGTGTGATTAAGCTTATTGTTTTTGTTATATCGATGTTGTATGATTTGATGATGCGAATTTTGTTTTGTTGTATTGTTAATATTAGGTGATGTAATATTTGTAAAATGATGATAAACCAAATGTGATGAGTTAAAATGAAATGTTTAGTAACTAGAATGTGTGAGGCGTACGTAACATGATGAGTATGGTAGAGTAAATGTAAAAAGATATGGTGTATGATTATCAAACTAATATATTATGATGAATGTATGTGGTAATAATATAATGTGATGAGAACCTGTTAGTATGATGAATGGTAGGGGGAAGTAATGATGCCCCCCAACGTATGAATGAGTAGGTTCATTTAGTTAAGATCCCTCAACAGTCAATAATTAACCACGAAAAGAAATTTTACGTCATCGAGAAATGATTGAGGTGCACTAGATGAATGGAAAAGCGTGTTATGAAATGTTCTTATAATAATCCCTCAACATTCATGTAAGAACTGTAAGAACACAAGTGCCTCATAAGGAGGTATGGTGATAGTAATCACCTACCAAAGACCAAGGTGGTGTGAATCAGTGGAAGCATATGGGATGAAAGTAACATGAGTGTATGGACCAAACTGAATGTCTTGTGTGAAAGTAGGATGTTGTGGAGATGAATGTGGAATAGAAGTATGATGCGGTGGATAGCGTGAGTGCAATGGATGAGATGGATATGGTGGTGCAACAGTGTATGGACACGATCAAGAGCATGTATAAGTAGTGAACTTGTGTGGTGACTGAATCACTTCCTGAGTACTAAATGGAAGAATGGGTTAAACTATAGTAGAAGCTCCTCGATGAGGTAATGGATAGATGGATCGTTCACGTGGGCGAGATCCAAAGGAGATGATACCCTGATCCTCTAACTAGTGTAATATATTTTGAAGGGAAAGACATTCGGTGTCTCTATGGCCATTAATGTGGTAATAGTTACAATAGTGTTGGTCATGCTAACACTTTAGTCGGTGTTGTGGATGATGCTAGTTTGAAGGTAGGATAATTAATCACTCATTAAGTAATACATGCAACACAACATGTGGTTAAGCATGATGAGAAAAATGCAAAGGCTGTTGTGGCCTATGTGGAGTAGTAGTAGGAGTAGTTTGTCATGGATCCGGAGAAGGGGTATGATTTTTTGGTGAAGTGGGTTGAGCTTGTTTGGATTTATTTTGAGGAAAAGGTGAATATTGTGTAGGGTGCTCAACTAAAGGTAATGGTGTAGAACTAGAGGAGGCATGGTCGTAGCAGTGTGTGAAGGATTTACAATGTGTGTAGAGAGAAGATATTTCTCTAAGTCAATGACCTCATAGCATAGGAGAATAAATGAATCACATGTATCATATTGTAATCATTGCTTGAGTGGAGGGATGAGGCCACGACAGAAAATATATTTGTTCTCAAGATCTATAGGTTGGAATACTAGCTGGTGTATACAAGCATTGAAGTGTAAAATATAATCCTTGACCGGTTCGGTGGAGCCTTGATGTAAGGTTTGTAAGCAGTCATAAGTGAATTTATGACCATTGTTGATTATGAACCTATGGAGGAAAGCATCCTCCATGTCACTGAAAGTACTAATAGATCCTAAGGGGAGATGAGTATACGATTTTAACGCCTCATCAATAAGACTGTAGTAGCATGCCTTGAGTAATAATCGATCATTAGAATAAGAGGCCATAGCACTATGATAATATGAAAGATGAGCATGAGGATCACATGTACCATCAAAAAATGTGAAAGTAGGCATAGTGAAATCGTGAGGAAATTCCAAATTATGGATCCTCTTAGGGTCCGGATTTCCATGTAATGAATTATTGTCAATGGAAGCATAATAGGCCCTACTTTCTAAAGTAAGGGACTGAACCTGCAATTGTAATTGTCCTACGACATGCATGAGAGAGATAATATCTTGTGACAGAATGTTGGAAGATGGCAATAAATTATTGAGTGGTTGTAACTTTCCATTATGAGTGATCATAGGAATCTCCAAAGGTGAGGGTGAAGGATTTAACGCTAAAGGCACACTAGTAGTAGGTGCTGGAGAAGATATAGTAGGAGATATAGATGGGACATCCATAGCAATAGTAGGGTTAGCATCATACACATCCTTAATAGGTGAAGCAACCAATGTAGAAACCTCTATAGAAGGAGATGTATCAAGAGGAGATGAAATAGTAGGTTAAGAATAAGTGGTGGAAGGTGGAGACTCATGCATAGTGCTAGATGTAAAATCTGGAGAAGATAGTAATGGAGAAGGTGAGTACACTCAAATGTATGAAAAGAAGGAAAGTCATGACTATCAAGTGCCTCACCATTATCAGACATAGATTCAGAAATTAGAATGTCACTAAGCACATTATCCATAGGATCAACAACATAATAAAGGAGTGTACAAACTAGGAGAGAATGCATCATGAGAAGTAATGTCAGAAGATTCATGAGATTCAATGGTCAGAGTACAAGTAGAACTAGCATGCACAGGTGACTTAGCATCAATACCAAATAAGTAATTAATAAGAGAATCATATAGTGTTTCATGTGAAATATCAACAAGTGGATCACAAGTAACCGTATAACATGGCATACAACAAGTAAAGGCTACTAGATCATCAACAATACTAATTCCTAAAGGAGAATTTTCAAAGCTAGTAGACACATATTACAAGCCATCTTGAAGTTGTTGTTGAATATGATCAGATGTGGTAATGGGTGAGCTATAGAGGGATTTGAGCTTAGCGATGGCAGCCTCATCATAAATAGGGTTGACACTAACACGAGACATAATGGGTAAAGAATATGGTCTATTCTTAGCCATGTAGAGGATCCTAGGGTAAAGTATTCTATAAGACGGATTCACCAAAAATCATTAACTAAAATAGAGATTTTAGAGATAATCTAACTAGTAACAATGATAAGGGTAAGTGCAACAAGTTGGTGGACAAAAAAGGGTCATAAGTGGACGTCATATTTAAAAAAATAGTGAAATCACAACTTGTAGGGATTATTAGCAATACGCGCACTCAACATTAGAAAAAATTATATAGATATGAATCGTAGAATTTGGAATCTAGTTTCTAAACTATGTTTTTTTTTTAAAAAATGGACAAGTTTAGCTATATTAAACACTTAAAATTATATGACTTCAGGTTTTTTTTCTGAAAAATACCTATAAGATTGTAGTCCGTTTGCTTGCGATTTTTGATGACTAAATCTTGTTATTTTTTTTTCATTTGGTGAAAAGTTATATGTAGGTTGATCTATCTTGGGATGGATTTTATTTTGTATCTTTTTCAAGCAATATTTTTTTTTTGTAATGATTTTTTTCCATGAAAGTGGTCTGAAAAGATTTAGAAAATGGAGTGCTTTCCGTTTGCCCACCATAACTATATCAAAAAATATCGAAATCAATTTTATTTTTTTTAACATGTATATAATTTCTTCACACTTGGGATGGTATAAGTTTTATCACATTTTGATAAGAAAAACAAAAATTTTAGTCTAAAACGTAGACATGAACATTCACAGGAAAAATTTCTTAAAGACCTATTGTTAGTAAAAAAATTATAAAATAGATATTTATCTTATTCTCTTCACTTTAAAATTAATATTTCTATGAAGCTAATAGTGATGGCACCAGTTTTGTGAAATGTTTTCAGTTTTTCAGCATGGTTCAAGTCTGTGGAAGAGCAAATTTGAAGTTGTTTGACCTTTTACACTTCATAATGACCTTCCATATCTTTGGTTGGTTAAAAATAAATATTTTCCGAGCCTTAGGTTTGAATTTTATGATACATATAGAACCGCGATCGCACTTTATAAACCGCGATCACGATTTGTAAAGTGCGATTGTGGTTCTTAATTCATATAAATACACACATCCCAATGTTTGAATTACCATGTGATTTTAGTAACCAAAAATGACATATACACAATTGATACACATTCCACTATTAATTTTGAAAAATAATAGAATGATCCTACACACACCATCCATTATCTATCAAAACAAGACATTACAATATGACAATACACTTATTGAGATAATTTCAGAAGATACATGAGAATAGATACCTACAAAGATTTTATAACTCAACACTCATACATGTTTACACAACACAAAAAACTCCCTAATTACCAAAATAAATCTTCATAGTCAAAGCATTATGATAATGTGACAACACTTTCTCAACATTCTACAATATTTACTCTGGGAATAAGGAAAAAGAATCATTCTTCAATTTCTCACAAAACTGGAAAATCAAAATGCTCAATAAGGATAACCACTTGTTTTCTCAATACCTCAAATATCATCATGGAGAATTTATTCCCACACTTAAAAATTTTCCCTATGAAAATGTGTACAAAAAAGTACACTCATAATATTCTCTCAAAGGTACAAGTATAATAATTTGATTCCCTTAATTTCTTAACAATTGTACCATGCAATGTTGCACCATAGTAACATTATATTCATATAGTTCAAGATGAACTCTGCCTCACTTATTTCTATCAATGTTCACATTAGTTGATATGTAACAGACTGAGTTTTAGCTTTAAAATAAAAACTGTTTATTATTTAAATTCCCTCACAACCATTCTTTCAAAGATGTGCACATTGTTAGGAGGTGGGAAAATAATTAGAGTTGCACATACACCCTACGTAATTACTGTGAAAAAATCAATTATGTATTTCCCTTTTATAGAACCTAGCATGGTTATTGAATACGTTTTTCTTAAAATGGAATAGGTTTTCTTAACAATTGTACCATGTAGTGCTCCGGGACGTGGTTTTTTAATTTTAAATCAAACATGTATAGAACTAATATGGGTAAGTGCAGGAAATTGATGGACAAATATAGGGTCATCCGTGGATGTCATATTGCAAAAAATAGCAAAATCCCAACTTGTAGGGATTATTAGCTATACACGCACTCTAAATTAGAAAAAATTATATGAATATGAATCATAGCATTCGGAATCTAGTTTCTAAAATACTAATTTTTTTAAAAATGGACAAGTTTAGCTATATTTAACACTTAAAATTATATGACTTAGTTTTTTTTTTTTGAAAAAAAATTATAAGATTGTAGTCCATTTGCCCGCATTTTGGATGATCAAATCTTGTTATTATTTTTTTTTTCTTTTGGTGAAACGTTAGATGTAGTTGTCTATCTTGGGATGGATTTTATTTTGTATTTTTTTAGCAATATTTTTTTTAATGATTTTTTTCCGTGAAAGTGGTCTGAAAATATTTAGAAAATGGAGCGCTTTCCGTTTTGCCCGCCATAACTATATCAAAAAATATCGAAATCAAATATATATATTTTTAACATGTATAGAATTTGTCCACACTTGGGATGGTATAAGTTTTATCATATTTTGATAAGCGAAACAAAAGTTACAGTCTTAAACGTAGACATGAACATTCACAGGAAAAAATGTCTTAAAGACCTATTGTTAGTAAAAAATTATAAAATGATATTTATATTATTCTATTCACTTTAAAAACAATATTTCTACGAAGCTAAGAGCCTCCCCTACGTGATGGCACCATTTTTGTGAAAGGGTTTTCAGTTTTTTAGTATGGTTCAAGTATTTGGAAGAGCAGATTTGGGGTTTTTTGACCTTTTACTTTTCATAATGACCTTCCATAGCTTTGGTTGGCGAAAAATAGATATTTTCCAAGGCTTAGGTTCAGAAGATAGATCCACGATCACGGTTTATAAAGCACAATCATGGTTTTTAAAAACTAAACCGTGAGTGTGCTTTATAAACCAAGATCGTGGTTTATAAAGCGCGCTCGCGGTTCATAAATCATATTTACACACATCCTAATGTCCAAATTACCATGTGATTTTTACTCTCTGACCTTACCATACGAATTACTGCGAAATTCTATCTTTTCTGCATATTTTTCTTATTACCAGAAGCAAAACATCATGGGAGACAAAAAATGAAGTCAAAAAATGAATTATTACGTAAAAAAACACCAAACAAATTAGAGGCCAACAAAATTGAAAATGTTGAGTGAATGCGGAAACTTCGTGAATCTAGAAGAGGTTCATCTTCAATCCCAACTATTGTAAGCAGTGAAGAACTAGGTAATGTTTCTACTATCAATGTTGAAGTTGAATTAAATACTCGTGATGAAGAAGTTTTTACTGTCAATGTTGAAGAAGAATTAAATACTCATTGATGTAGCAAATGTTGAAATTGAAGGAGACAATGAAAATGTGAATAAGGAAATTCATGTTGAAACTATAGAAAAGCAAAATTTGACAAAAACACCTCCTAGGATTTTATGTAAGAAATCTAATATTTTTATTGAAATTGATGAAAACATTTTGAAACCAATGTCTAACAAAATTTCTGAACGAACAAATCAGAAGAAAAGCCACTGAAATTTGGGGATAATCATTTTGAAATTTTAAATGATTCCCAAAGATGTCAGTTGTTGGTTAGTTTGATGAAATTGATTAAAATGAGACCTACATTAAACACTTTAGGATTGACAACATCTAATATACGTGGTCAAACCTCTACAATTGTTGAAAACCTTCATGATGCATATCACATTGTTGGTGTCAAGAGACGAACTAGGGATAGTAATATTGTGTGTCGTGTACTTTCTACTAGTGTTTTAAGTGAATCAATAAAAAACAACGTTTGATTACGCAAACAAGTTGAATGTTGCAAGTTAATCGAAAAACTCTAATGAAAGCAATTGAAAGACGTAATATCCTTCAATCACTCAATATTGTCAATTTTTGGGCATTTTCTGCTAGAGCACTGCGTAAGGACAAAAAAAATTCTGATGCTATAAGAGAATTTATTAAATTTTGGCATGATAACACTAGAGTTTCACCTAATACAAGAGATGTTATAAAACGGAGAGTTGGTTCTACTAATCATGAACCACATCCAAAGCATTTCTTAAATATGACTTAAACTCAATTTTTTCGTAAGTTTGAACAAGAGAATCTAGAAATTAAAATTAGTCAACATTTTTTTGAAATGTTGAAACCATTCTATGTGAAAATAAACCATGCTTGCACCACTTGTTGTTGTAGGCAACATGTTGAATTTGCGATGCATTATGCTAAATTTTTTACGTATTTGTTCTAATTTTCATTATGAAACTATGTTATTTGAATGTGGTGTTCAAGTTCCACCAATATCTTTCAGGGATTTCATTCCTACTATATTTTATGAAAAAAAAAGTTGGACAATGTTTTTATAGTCAGGATTGTTTAGATGGAAGTTGTAGTACATGCGATGGATTACCTAAATTGGAAAGTTGCATCCATGAGCAAATTGAAGGTACAATAGGACATAATTTAGTTGAGTTTGATAAATATAAATTAGTTGCATACCAGTTGAAAGATAAAAAAGGGTCGAAACAGTGTGAGCTAGTTACAGAACAAATGCCCATTTTTCAATTTATGAGAAAATTTAAGAATGAAATTGTTTATGATTATGTGAGGCATACACATAAAGCTCGATGGTTGGATGAACAATTCAAGCTATGCAAAGACACATTTCCAATTGGTACTATTATTTCAATGGTCAATTTTGCAGATAATTACACATTGTAACCACAAATGGAGGTTCAATCACAATATTAAAACTCTGTACAAGCTACCATTTTTGTGCATATAACATTTTTACATTCTCTTGAAAGTACAAAGAATGATTGAAAATTTTTAAGAGAGTACCACTTTTATATCAATGATGATGATACTCATTCTACTGAATTTGTGCAAGGGTGTTTCCAGTTATTTTATGGAAACTTGTCTGATAGGGGACATCCACTTCAAACAACCATTATATATGGTCAAATAATTACACGTCTTAGTTTAAGAATGCACGGTCAACATGGGTGTGCAACATATTTGGAGTTTCAGTGAGGTTGGACATGGAAAAGGAGAGCATGACGGTGCAGGATCATGTGTGAAAAGAGCTCTTGCAAGAGAAGAGTTGAAGTACAAAGAAGGTGCTAAATTAAAAGATGCAAAGAGCATAGTGGAATGGTGTACTGACAACATGGCCTGAGTTTCTCAAGAAAATTCCACAGTTCGTAGATATTATTGGTTGATAGAGGAACAACATATTGCTAACTACGAGGATTATATGACACTCACTGGGTCCAGTGATATGCACTCATTTTTTAGCTCAGACGCTACTTCGTGGGCCGTATGGACAAGAAATTTGACATGTTTTTGTGCATCTTGTATCGAATTTTTCACTTCTGAGTGTGATTCACAAGAATGGGTGGAAAGATGGATTTGTAGGCCTCTAACTCCGCTTCCTAGTTATCAACCTCCACAAGCATTACGAATTGTTTCTCCAGATGAAGTTACAACATCCAAGGACTTTGACGAAATTTCAATTTTGGTGTGACAAGGTATTTATGGTTATTTATTTAATTTTTGTATTGAGAACTATGTACATTGAAATTTTAATATGTAATTTAAATTTGAGTTGTTCAACCTTGGTTATTTTTTTTGTAGGACGTGTTTGTAGTAATTGCGACAGAAGAAAATGAAGAAGGAACAGAGTATTTCTTATGTCATTACATCAAGGAAAGAAAGAAGTTGACTTCTCCTATTATAGATGGTGAAGATATCGAGTATCCTACAGGGTCAGTGGTAGTTACTGGAACTTAGATTCGACGGTATCCATTAAAAAACTCCTATGTTTAGGTGTTTGAAGACTTTAAGACACACAGGAAAATACTCTTATATTCACATCTAGTTCTAGCGACAAATATTCAGCTGTATAGATATTGAGGAAGGCCTAATAACAAGGTTCTTTGGAAGGTTTGAGAGTCAGATAATGAAGCAATCTTGTCTGCTATTCGGAGCAGATCCAATCCTAATGGTTCATTGGAATGAATTTACAATGCTTGAATATCTGGTATATATAATTTCTATTCAATATATATATAATTTTTTTAGTTTAAAGATATAGATTTAAGTTTGAATATATTTTATTTTAAATTTGTGTGTTTTGTACATATATAGATCTAGTATATGGTTTTGATTTTAAACTTAAATTTCTTTGACTAACACTTTTATGTTTAGGTTAGTGGTGCCAGAAAAAATTCCACCTTCACGTGGTTGGCATTGTTAGTAGAGAATTTTAAATTCTGGAAGCTAAGAGAAGCTTTCATTGTTTGAAAAAGTTGTAAATTTTGAAAAAATTGTAAATTTTGAAAATGTTGTAAATTTATAAAAAGTTGTAAATTTTGAAAATGTTGTAAATTTTGAAAGAGTTGTAAATTTTGAAAATGTTGTAAATTTTGAAAACGACTCCTCCCCAAGTGTTTACAAGACCATACCTATGCATGTGCACCTAAATGAGAAGGAAAAAACTAATAAATGCTATTATAGAAGGTCTTTATGCTGAGGTGTCAGATCAGACGAGGCCTCTCTAGGTGCCACGGAGTCTGAGTAGTCACCCGTCAAAATTGAATGATATTTTGGTCTCAGGGAGCTCTTAAGGGACTATGCCCGAACGAAGTATCCCATAAGCAACGACCCTTTCATGCACTAAAAAATAGCCTCCTTTACTATTCACATAGCCACCTAGACGTGCCGGTGCAGTCGGTTCGGTGCCATGACCCACCATTTGAAAAATATAGTGGCTCCAACTGCACTATTTCACGTGTTTGCGAACAATAAGGCAGTGAGAGCACCAAAATGAGAAGGAAAAAACTAAGAGAGGCTATTGTAGAGGGTCCTTATGCCGAGGTTTTGGATCAGACGAGGCCTCTCTAGGTGCCACGGAGTCCGAGTAGTCACCCGTCGAAGTTGAACGATATTTTGGTCTAAGGGCTCTTAAGGGACTATGCCCAAACGATGTAGCCCGGAAGCAATGACCCTTTCACACACCAAAACACCACCTCCTCTAGCATTCACCTAGCCACCTGGATGTGCCAACATAGTTCGTTCATTGCCACAACCCACCGTTTACAAAATATAGCATTTGACAACCTTACACTGGCTCCAACTACACTATTTCACACATTTCCAAACAATAGGACAACGAGAGCACCAAAATGAGAAGGAAAAAACTAAGAGAGGCTATTGTATATGGTCTCTATGATGAGGTTTCAGATTAGACGAGGTCTCTCTAGGTGCCACGGAGTCTAAGTAGTCACCCGTCGAAGTTGAACGATATTTTGGTCTCAGGGCTCTTAAGGGACTATGCCCGAACGAAGTAGCTCGGAAGCAATGATCCTTTTGCGCACAAAAATGCCACCTCCTATAGAATTAACCTAGCCACCTGGAAATTTTGGCACAGTCGATTCGGTGCCACGACCCACCGTTTGACAGCCTTACACTAGCTCCAACTGCACTATTTCACGCGTTTGTAAATAGTAGGACAGCGAGAGCACCAAAATGAGAAGGAAAAAACTGAGAGAGGCTATTGTAGAGGGTCCCTACACTAAGGTTTTGGATTAGATAAGGCCTCTCTAGGTGCCACAGAGTCTGAGTAGTCACCCATCGAAGTTGAACAATATTTTGGTCTTAGGGCTCTTAAGGGACTACACCCGAACGATGTAGCCTGGAAGCAACGACGCTTTTGTGCACAAAAAAACCACCTCCTATAACATTCACCTGGCCACTTGGACGTTCTGGCATAGTCGGTTCAGTGCCATGACGCACTGTTTACAAAATATAGCGTTTGACAACCTTACACTGGCTCCAACTGCACTATTTCACGTGTTTACAAACAGTAGGATAGTGAGAGCACCGAAATGAGAAGGAAAAAACTAAGAGAGGCTCTTGTAGAGGGTCCCTACACCGAGGTGTTAGATCAGATGAGGCCTCTCTAGGTGCCATGGAGTCATATTAGTCACCCGTCGAAGTTGAACGATATTTTGGTCTGAGGGCTGTTAAGGGACTACGCTCGAATGAAGTAGCCCGGAAGCAACGACCCTTTAGCGCACCAAAACACCACCTCCTATAGCATTCAGCTTGCCACCCAAACATCTCAACATAGTCAGTTTGGTGCCATGACCCACTGTTTACAAAATATAGTATTTGACAACCTTACATTGGCTCCAACTGCACTATTTCACGCATTTGCAAATAGTAGGATAGTGAGAGAAATGAAATGAGAAGGAAAAAACTGAGAGAGACTATTTTATAGGGTCCCTACGCTGAGGTGTCGGATCAAATGAGGCCTCTCTAGTTGCCATGGATTCTGAGTGATGCCAAAAATCACAAAAATGATGTTCAAACGAGATGAACCCAACTTAAAGGTAAATCCTTTTAATTCAACATACCCATTTAGTTGAAAACATTTAGAAACCCTCTTCTCACAAGTCAAAGACATAGAATGTTTGGTTGGTCATAGTGGAGAAGAATCTAATTCATACGAAGACCTTCTAGGTTACTTGAATAGGAATACCATAAGTCCACCATTATGCACATAAATGTACAACTTGTTATGTTGTCTTGTTCAAATTAGAATCAAATTTATATTTAAAAATACTATGCCTCAAACTTTTTACTTAGACTCATTAAAGCCAACACATGTAACACATTTCTATTAGTCTTGCCATTTTTCTTACAAAGTGTATAATTAATGCTATGAATTAATGCAAAGTATTAACCATCCCTCCAAGATTGAATAATCCATCCAAAATATCGTAATTTGAATCCAAATAGGATCTTCTCTTATATTTTGGATGAATAAGGTATGTTGATAGTTTGCAGCTGAATGTAAGCACATTCAAACTTTCCATATGCACCGAAATAGCTAAATATACACTTTATATGTCAACTGAATAAAACTTGCCAGATCTTAAATGGTTGAAAATAAACTAGAAATTCCTCTTCCTTGTACACTGAAATGACTGAAAATAAAATAAATTTATGCTTATGTTTATATGTAAATGAACACATTTGCAAGCAATAATAGGATTACAAACATATCTTAAGTCTACATTGAGTTATTGATGTGCATATATTCTTATTTAGCCTTCCAATCACCACGAGCTCTATTATTTCTAGTCCATAGTGAGCTATTGCTAAGCATGTTCTTAAATTTAACCTTCCATTCACCACGATCTCAACTAGAATATTGTAGTAAATGTCATAAAACATGGTGTTTTCATGCATGCACATTGAACTATTACATACAAGTTTAGAGTAGAATGATTGAGCTTACATAACATACAATGATCTAATTTTTTCATCTTCTACTATGCATTCACACATTCAATATACACATTTAAATATATTGTTTTATGTTTTGAAATACGCATTTGGTCATCAGGTGAGATTTGATTTTAGATCCTTTTTATTTAACGGTCTATGGTTTTCATGCAACAATTACATAAGCACTTGTAATAATAAGAATGCATGTTAATTTAGTATATTTACTGATTTTCTATATACACTTATCTATATCACCCAAAAAGGAAAAAATGATTCAACACTGGAGTTGCATTCAATGAAGAATACACTAACCACTTTACAAGAAATAAATGTAGGACACAATAGACAATATCTATACAAAAAGCTATTTCCTTACCCATTTGATAAAGCACCATCAAGCTCATATAAGAAAATATTATTAAAACACAAGTATTAGTTAAGGGGTGTCGAAAAACATAGATCTCAGACACCTTCAATAAATTAGTACACACCTTGATGAGCCAACAATCATATCTATTTTCATCAAAATCCAATCCCACGCAATAACCAAGAGAAAAAGTTACCCTTATACATAAAGCTCATTGTTTAACTCATCGTCAGATCAAAATAGTGCTTGTAAGAAAAACAAACATAAGTCTCATAGTGAAATCCTCTTTGATTCATTAGTAAAAAAAAAGACAAAGAACATATATAGAAAAATAATAGATAAATCTTTGAGCTTCACTTTCAACAAAAGAAAAAAATGTTTTCATAGAATTATTATTATCTAATATGAATAAATTAATGTTTTCCATTAGATGCTAAACCCATAAAGCAGAAGTTAAGAAATATGCATCCCAACGTTACACTGCTTGTTAAAGAAGAACTAAAAAAGTCATAAATATGAAAACCAACACACATCCATATATATATATATATATATATATATATATATATATATATATATATATATATATATATAAGAATCAAACAAAGTGTGCTCCATACGCACGTCTCTGAAAATATATATGTATAAGTTCATAATGTATGTGTACATCTTGAACTAAGCACATGTCAGAATGTACATATGGGACCACATGCGGTCGCAAAAGGCTATATATATACAATGGACTATGAATCTACTCATGACCGCATATGTACATCCAGGTGGACTATAAATCTACACATGAAACATCTTCCCTCTCTTCGCCCTGCTAGAAGTAGCACGTCCATGACCTGGGGATGTAGTGGAGGAAGATGCCACTACGGATTTCATCTGTGTGGTCCTAGGTGTCTCTAAGCATGCCTGCAACCTAGCCTGCACATTCATAAACAACAAGTTTTTAACACCCAAAATTTTAAAATACATTCAAAAGTTAGAAACTTGTACAATTTAGTTAAAATGCATGTGAAATCTTACTACAATGTCATGATCCCTATCAAATTGTTGTTGACGCATCGCAGAGACAACAGTAGACTCACGAGGGGTAAGCTACATACAAATAATTAATTTTTAAATTAAATATTTCACATATACCTACAAAATTTGATATTGTAGATTTAAGTTTACTAAGAAATAATGAACCTCCAAAATTTAACAAATTTGAAAAATTGTACCTCAGTTAGTGGATCTGCAGATGCTATGGTAGTATCTACAGTAGCCTCCACAGTCTGCATATATGGAGGAGGCTCTCTAGAAGTCATAAGCTATACAAAAAACATGTACAAATCAATATTAAAATCTACATGACAGAGGTCCAAAGCATGTAATCCATGTGAACTTCTATTAATTAGAAACAAAGTGTAAAGAGATTTACTAACCTGCTTAAAACTCATGTGAGGCGTAACAGTAGCCTCAGTTCCTTGAGCAGATGATGACCCACCAGGCTCCTGTGTATAAAAGAGAAAAATATTAATATATGTACAACATACACGTGAAACATTATAATAATAATCTAGTGCAATCAAATGAAATTAAAAGTTTGTAAGTTTGTACAACTTGAAACTTACATTTGAAACACGCCCAACTATAGTAGCCAGCTTGTCGACGCTGGATGTTTCCTTGACCGGCTCTTGCTATTTAAAATAAAATAAAAAATTAGTTTTTTACATGTATGTACATGACGTATAATCAAATATATATATATATATATATATTAATATCTCAAACATGTGAATTAAACTATTGTATACATATATATATATATATATATATATATATAATTTAAATTTATTTGAAATTTACCTGTGAAAGACCAATATCAGTGGCACCAGTTCCAAAAACATTCCCCAGCATCTCATCTATAGAAAAGAAATCCTGTGAACCAGCAAATGATGTCTCGCTTGCAGTGCATACGCACCACATGATCCACAGTGGTGTGGTGCACTAGAACTGGTGCCTCCACCAACATCACCAGATGCAATCTAGTCACTATGCTGGGTGAGAGTGTTAGTGAGCTCCCTCAATGCATGCAATGTATCAATCTCCACAACCTCCTTCACTGTAGGAAGGATAACTGAAGGCAATGGGGGTTTTGGGGCATGGGGGATCCTAGGCTTACATACGCATGCACCAGGTCTTCTCTGTGCAGAGCCACCTCCTTGACCAAAAAAGTCAGAAAAGTCAAAATAATTTGGGACCTCATTAAGAACAAACTCATAATATAATTTCTTTAAAAAATAAAGAGGAACCTCATTGTTGTTACATGGTGGATAATCAAAAACCATCCACCATCGGTCCTAAAAACTGTTTTTGATTCTGTCATCACGACACCAATGGATTGGGAACCATTTGCAAGTAACTGTAGGGGGGAATTGGTTCTAAGGTCGGTAAAATAATGCACAAATGAGGGTCTTTTCCAATTTTTTTGTCTTTGATGGCCGCATGGGATAGTTTATCCGCATACCACTGCTTACAGTCACTTCTAAAGGTGTTCCATCTATGTATTTGGTTAGTTTCAGACTCCAACTTCACCAATCAATGTTTGCAATGTATTGGCTAAAGTCATGCGGGATGGATTTGTAGCATGGTTTTGTCTTATATTTTGAATTAGGTTGTCAATGACAATTTTATTTTCTCAGATTCTTCCAATGATATTATCTTGTGTTCCTGCTAGCTTAGTGGGGACAAAAGGAGCCACAGGAGGTAGATCTATGTTTGGAGGAGGATTTAGAGGCATGTTCGGAGGGTTTTGAGGAATGTTTGGTGGGTTTTGAGGAATGTTTTAATGGTTTGCATGATTTCGAGCTTGCCGACTAACTGATAAAATAAGAAAATTGTATACATAAACAAACATTTCAAAAAACCCATGAAAATGCGAAAAAAAAACCTAAAATGTAAAAGAATGATTACAATTGGGGACTTACCTGCTCGTCTTGGCGGCATGGTTGAATCTATCGCTATCCAAAAGTCCGATGAGCAATTTTGAGGTGGTATTGAAAGTGTGAGTGAAAAACGTTTAGGAAAAATCGCGGTTTGAAATGAAAAATGAGGGAAATAAGGAGTTGCGGGACTGCTAAATTTTGTCGCAGAGTTCTGCGATCACGGTTTATAACCGCACTCACGGTTTTAGGTTTGGTAATTATTGAACCTAGAATTCAGGAACTGTGATCGCAGTATGTAAACAGTGATCGCGGTTCCTTTATTTTAGGTTTTATTGTCCACAGAATTGTCCATCAACTTCGTGTAGTTACCCATATATGGTTATGAAAGTTGGATAGAAGGATATCATGCACACAATGAAATCAAATCAAACATAGAAGTAATATCGTTATGAAAACCAACACATGGATATATAATGTATCATACTAAGTGTGTTGGACACACGTCTCTAAAAATATAAGTTCATAACATGTGTAAATCTCAAACTAAGTGTGTCATATATATATATATATATATATATATATATATATATATATGTACATCCATGTCCTATGAATCTAATCCTGAAACATCTTCCCTCTCTTTTCCCTTCTAGAAGTAGCATGTCCATAACATGGGTATGTACTGGAGGGAGATTGCACTATGGATTTCATATGTGTGGTCCTAGGCATGTTTAAGCATGCCTGCAACCTAACCTGCACATTCATAAACAACAAGTTAATAACACCCAAATTTTTAAAATACATTAAAAATTTAGAAACTTAGAATTTAGTTAAAATTCATGTCAAATCTTACCGCAATGTCATGATCCCTATCAATTTTTCATTGATGCATCGCAGGGACAATAGTAGACTCACGAGGGGTAAGCTACATACAAATAATTAAATTTCAAATTAAATATTTTGTGTACAAAATTTGATATTTTATATTTAAGTAATAAGAAATAATTCCTCCAAAATTTAACAAATTTAAAAAATTGTACCTCAGTTAGTGGATCTGCAGATGCTATGGCAGTATCTAGAGTAGCCTCCACAGTTTACATATATGGAGGAGTCTCTCTGGCAGTCATTAGATATACAAAAAACATGTATAAATCAATATTAATCTACATGACTGCCACATTTAACATACCCAAAGCATAATCCACGTGAACTTTCAAATTTAGAAACAAAGTGTAAAGCGGAACTAACCTGCATAAAACTCACGTGAGGCATGCCAGTAGCCTCAATTCCTGGAGGAAATGATGACCTGTCAGGATCCTGCATATAAAAGAAAAACATATTAATATGTACATGTACATGTGAAACATTATAATAATAAAAGTGCAATCAAATGAAATTTGAAATGTAAGTACAACTTGAAACTTACGTTTGTAACACACCGAGTTGCAGTAGCTAGCATATCGACGCTGGATGTTTCCTTCACCGGATCTTACTATTTAAAATAAAATAAAAAATTAGTTTTTACATGTATGTACATGACATACAATCAAATACATATATATTAAAATCTCAAACATAAATTAAACTATTGTATATATATATATATATATATATATATATATATAATATATTTATTTGACATATACCTATGAAAGACAAGATCATTTGCACCAGTTCCAAAAACATCCGCCATCATCTCATCTAGAGAAAATAAATCATGTGATCCAGCAAATGATGTATCACCTACAGTGCATACGGCACCACATGATCCAAAGTGGTATTGGGTGCTAGAAATGGCACCTCCACCAACATCACTAGATCTAATCTACTCACTATGCTGGGTCAGAGTGTCAATGAGCTCCCTCAATGCATGTGTTGCGTTAATTTCCACAACCTCCTTCACTGTAGGAGGGATAACTGAAGGAAAAAGGGGTTTTGGGGCATGGGGGATCCTTGGTTGACCTACGTGTGCACCAAATCTACTTTTTGCAGAGCCACCTTCTTGCCCATAAAAATCAGAAAATTCAAAATAATTTGGGACCTCATTAATCACAAATTCACAATATAATTTCTTCAAAAAATATAGAGGAACCTCATTGTTGTTGCATGGTGTATAATCAAAAACCATCCACCATCGGTCCCAAAAATTGTTCTTGATTCGGTCATCGTGGCACCAATGGATTGGGCACCATTTTCAAGTAACTGCGGGGGGGGGAATTGGTTCTCAGGTCAGTAAATAATGCACAAATATTGTCTTTTGTAAAAAAAATATCTTTTACGGATGCATGGGATAATTTATCTACATACCACCACCTACAATCACCTCTAAAGGTATTTCATATGTCTATTTGGTTGGTTTCAGAGTCGACTTCACCAATCAATGTTTGCAATGTGTTGGCTAAAGTCATGCATGACGGATTTATGGCATGATTTAGTCTTATAGTCTGAATAAAGTTCTTAATGACTATTTTATTTTGTCAGATTCTTCCAATGATATCAGCTTGTGTTCCTGCAGGTTTTGTGGGGACAGAAGGAGCCACAGGAGGTGGATCTATGTTTGGAAGAGGGTTTTGAGGAATGTTTGGAGGGTTTTGAGGAATATTTTGAGGGTTTTGACAAATTTTTCCATGGTTACAGGATTACAAGCTTGCCGAGCAACTGATAACAAAAACATTGTATACATAAATAAAAAATTGACAAACCCATGAAAATCACAAAAAATAACCTAAAATGCAAAAAAAATGATCAAAATCGAGGGCTTACCTCTTTGTCTTGGCTGCATGGTTGAAACTAGCACAATCCAGAAGTCCGAAGAGCAATTTTTAGGGGATATTCAAAGCTCAAGTGCCAAAGGTCTAGGAGAAATTATGGTTCAAAAGAAAAATGGGGGAAAATGAGGAGTCACGTGTCTGTATTTTTGTCTCAAAGGACCACGATCGCAGTTTTAGTTTCGAAAATCACCGAACCTATAAAAATAGTTCCACATTCGTGGTTTAAAAACCACGATCGCGGTACATAAATTTTAGGTTTTTATGTCCACTTAATTTTCCACCAACTTGTTGCACTTACCCATAATATAACTAATGTGAAATGTAAGATAAGTGCTAAATTATTTACATGAAATGCAATAAATGGAAATAGGAAGGGATAGGGTATTAACCTAAAAAGTAATTACCTCGCTATGTTGTTGGACTGTGATGATCGATAGGTGGACTAGGAAGAATGTGAAATTATTGCTCAGAAAGTTGTAACACACGGGGATTTGTCTATATTGGGGCACCTGGGAGAGGACTAGAGCGTTTGTGGGTGCCATGGTCTGTATTCTAGGTGCTCTGGTCTGTAAAAAATATCAGGACCTGGTTCTGGTAATGTTGCAAGTGCTTCGATGTGTCTTCCTCTTTATCACTCAGTTGTCGCAATATCTTTGTTTGTGTCGTTGTAGTGATGTGATGAGGATCTACCTGTAAAACCCCATATAAAGCATCAAATTCCTAAAAAGGAAATATTCAAATGAATGGTTCAGACTAACCTTAGATGCCATAATGGTGGAATTACAACTAAGCGTTGCAAGAAATTCCAGACCTAATGTAGTTATTTGTGCATGTGTGCGCAATTGTGTGCCTACGGTTCCCTAGCACCAATGACACAAAATTAGGGGGAAATAACTAGATGTAAAATACAAATGGTGGATGGAATAGAATGAATACAACCCTTCCTCCCATGCTTGTGTGATGCAGATGTAGAAGATGCCCAAATGTAGTCCTTTGCCTTAGTAGTGGCTAGCCTTTGATAGTACATAGTCTGCCCCTAATGTGGTGAGTATGCTATGTTTATATAGGGATATCTTGCTTAAATTTTGACACTAATGGCTTGACATGCTAACTAACACATTGGTGAATGGGACAATAAAACCATAGAGACCGACCTCAAATAAAGAAATTAAATGTGAACATCACGGAAACTAGGGCACCCAAAATCAAGGACCAGGGCCCCATGGGCGCCCTAGTTTAGCCTTAGGTGCCCTAGATAGGGACCAGAGATGACAAATGACCAAATTATGATCCTTAATACTTAATGAAAGATGACCAAAAATGTGCAGAAAATTGACGAATATGTAAGAAAAATGTTAATGACAACTAACTAAGTGACGGCAAGAACTAGGTGATGAGCCATTAGTGAATACTTTTCTTATGCGAGATCCATATATAAAATAACATACTTGGCGGTATAAATGTAATAATAAGTGCATGATTTTGTGACTACATATTGAATTCAGTTTAAAATGCATAATAGAATATAGACAGATACTTCGTTATTTGATTCTATTATATGACTTTACCATCTAACAAACAATATTATAAACTTCCTGTATTTATCATACAGTAATTAAAAATAATGTCAACATTAATTTCCTAACATTCCCCCCTTAATTTTTACATGGTAGAAAATTAACTTTTACACTTTCTTTGCAGCATGTTGCCTTTGCTTTCTCATGATCTTGGTACAATACTCAAATTGAAGGTAGAAAAAAGAACACATCAACTTATTATCGACCATGCACTGTCGGGAACATGTCTGACTGACGAGGATGGGAACACACTCATGAATCATCTTCTTATAAACCAGTCACTCTAGGGAACACATATTACCTAGCAGTGTGGGAACTCAAGAAGGAACACATCTAAACAACCTTCAATGGTTTTCCAGAGGCTAACCACAAACCTAGGTATGAACAGGAAAATATCTGACTGTTCAACCTCTTCAAGACTCATGATGTTGCATTTCACTCTACTATCTGTTCTTCACTATGTTATTCCATTGGTGAATTGTGTAGGAATAGTCACATACATAAGTGAAGATGAATGAACCTCTGTTCTTATTTTCACACCACATTGAAAAGATGAAAAACTAAAATCCACACCACACAACTGAAACTGGAATACTACAAAACTGAAAAACAAGTACTCATACCGAAGCACACAACTAAAATAAAACTCACACCACAAAATGCCACCACAACTTCATGTGGCCCCATCATTGGTGACTAATGAGAGGTTGTTGATTGACCTCCATCCTCCATTGCCTCCGTCCTCCAATTTGATGATGCTTAGCTCAGCTGATATTGACTTTGAGGTTCAAATACATACCTTGAACAGACATCGGATACCACCGAGAATGCATCCATAAGGAATATTTTTGTTTTTAACAACTTTTCGACTCTTTTGATGACTTGAAAATTGAAAAAAAATATGCTCTTGCATTAACTATATAACTTAGACACGACTAGACAAAATTTGACTCTTGAAAATTTTCAATATAAAAACGAGGCTTGACATATAGACATTAAAAATATTGATAAATAATTTAAACCTATTTGACCATATCATTTGTGACAAAATAATGATTCAATTCTTTTAAATATAAAAATGTTAACTCTAACATTATGAATTATATCACATAAAAGGCCTCATGGAGGAGTTGCATAAACTCTGGGCTTTAGTTTCACTTCTACTTCACTGAAACCATGCACAAAAATAACATCTGGCTCATGCGGTTTCTCGCCATCCTCAAAAGTATAGCTCAAAAGTATAGCTTGATGCCATGGCCAACAAATGACCTTCTCTACTAAATGACAATGTTGTAATGCTCGAAGTTTATTTCAAATATTGGTAGAGTCGCTTCTTATTGTTTCCATCCCATACATTAACATAACCATCACATCCTCCAGTTGCAAAATTACCATATATTCAATGGAAAGAAATTGCATTCACTGGAAATACAGTATCTTTCCCAGCCTATAGCTTGCTATGGAATTTAAATTCATATTTTTTTGTTTATCCAGCTTTAGATAAATAAAAAACTCCATAGCTACATGACCTTCCACAGAAATAAGGGAAAAACCAGTTCCATTTGGATAGCAACAGATGCATCTAGTTTGATATTTCAGAGATGATTCCCTTCATTTCTCATGTTGTGACATGTTATGAGGATCATAAATATTTATGTGCCTCCCAGCTGTGGCTACCACTAGGTGGTGACCAACTAGGGACATAGAATACACACACAAGGTCGATAGCCTCAAATCCCAAAAAAATCCCATAAATGACTCATTCAAATTTTTGGAAGATTCACATGAAAGTATGCAGGTTTGAGTACTTAAGTAACCAGACACATATGCAGTGAAGATTCTTGTGAATTTTGATAGCATAGTATCACGGTGATAAATGAAGAATTGGGTACAACTGGGGATATCCACAAATCTAAATGCAAGATTAAACATGCACGAGAGCAAGAAATAATTAAAAAAAGGGAAAAATGTGAATGGTAGACTATAAATACCTTCCTAGAAATGAGATACAATTTTGGTCGAATACAACACAGATACTACGTCGAGTCTAGTGAAAACGTGGTTGAACCTGTTATAAAAATCTGACCACGTTCTCTGATTTATGTGTCACTGGATTGAATGAACTACGCATTGTTGTATCTTCTTCACATGTGCTTGAACACTCAGATATCTACGTGACCTCTCAAAACAATCTCATCATGTGCAACACAATTGAATGGGGAACTCAATAAAAAACACACAGATCTGTACTCATGAAAAGGGCGAACAGAGAAACAATGAAACTACCCCTGTAGACTACTCTCACAAGCACATTGTTGGCTAAGGATTAATTATGCTTTGATACCAAATATTTAATTCGGTTTAGAATGCACAACAGAATATAGACAGATACTTCATTATTTGATTCTGTAAACAAGATACAATTATATAGGAAATACATTCCTTTATTTACATCTCACCCAAACAATATTTCCAACCTCTAACTAATCGTAATATATATATATATGACTTGACCTTCTAACAAACAATATTAAAAACTTACTGTATTAATCATACAGTAATTAGAAATAATGTAAACATTAATTTCCTAACACTACACTACTCCATATAGACATTTTTTTTTATCATGTTCAAGGGGATTATGGGCATCTTTATCTTGGTGATGATGAGCATTGCAACATAGTTGGAAAAAGTTGTGTTCAGGTTAAGATGAATAATGTGAATACATTGCTTTTGAAGGATGTCAGACATGTGCCTACAATAAGACATAACTTGGTATTGTCGTAGCAGTTGAGAAATGATGGTTTTACTTTGATATTTACAACGGACTCTTGGAAGGTTACCAAGGGAGTTGTTCTACTAGTAAGAGGTAATAAGGTTGGAACCTTGTATTTAACCACTGAAAGAACTAATGCTTCTAATCTTGTGTCTTCAGACATAATTACAACATTGTGGCACTATAGGATTGGTCATATGAGCCATAAAGGCATGCAGATCATAAAGAAGAATTTTCCTTGATATACAGAAACATGTTTTCTGTGAGAATTGTGTATATGGGAAACAAAAGCAAGTAAATTTTCTCAAGGTTAGACCTATAAAAAATTAAGTTAGAGTTGGTACACTCTGATGTGTAGGGGATGGCTCAGGTATCATCTCTTGGGGGTTCAAATTATTATGAAACTTTTGTTGATGATGCAACAAGAAAAGTTTGGGTATACTGTATTAGAAATAAATATGATGTATTTAACACTTTTCTTAAATGGAAAGACTTGGTAGAGAATGAAATAGGTCTTAAGGTAAAATGCCTCAGGTCATATAATCGAGGAGAGTATTGTAGAAATGAGTTTGATGATTATTGTTCTAAGAATGGAATCTTCAGGAAAAAGACAATTTCGGGAACTCCGTAGCAGAATGGGGTGTCAAAAAGGATGAATGGGAAAATAATGGAATGTGTTAGGAAGATGAGGTTACTTGTGGGACTGATTCTTTATTTCTGGGCAGAAGCGGTGAGCACAATTATGTACTTGATAAACAGAGGACCCTCAAGTGCCTTTTATGAAGCCATACATGAGGAAGCTTAATATGGTAAGAAAGTTGATTATTCATTTCTTATATTTTTTGGATGTGAGGTGTTTTTCCATATTGACAAGGATGATAAGACCAAGTTAGAAGCTAAATTATATAAATACACTTTCATTGGTTATGGTGGTCATGAATTTGGATATAAATGTTGGAGTATTAAGGACAAGAAAATCATTCGATCTAGGGATGTGTTATTTAATGAGAAAGTTATGTATAAGAAACAGTTGCAGAAAAATGGGGAAGAATCCAAGAAATAATATGTTGTGATAGAGGATCTTCTGGATGGAAAAGAGGGACATGAATCAATTCAGGAACCTACTCAACATGAAACCAAAAATCCTATATTGAGGAGGTCTTCTAGGGTAAGAAGATCACCTTATTTGTTTTCTCTTTATCTTAATTATTTATTACTCATTAACGATGGAGAGCGAGAGAGTTTTGATGAAACAATGCAGGTAGATTCCAGGAAGAAGTGGGATCAAGCCATGGATGAGAAGAATAAGTATCTCATGAAGAACTAGACTTGGGATTTGGTGAAGCTACCTAAAAGCAAAAGATAATTGCAGAACAAGTGAGTGTAAAGAGTTAAGGAGGAAGAAGGAGGAAAGAAAATATACAAGGCTCGATTGGTGGTCAAGGGGTTTATAAAAAAAAGGTATAGATTTTGATGATATTTTTTCTCCTGTAGTAAAAGTGAGTTCTATCAGAACTATTCTTGGAATAATGACAGTTGAAGACTTGCACTTATAGCAGCTAGATGTAAATACTTCATTTATCCATGGTGATTTGATGGAGGATCTATATATGTAGCAGCCAGAGGGATATGAAGTCAAAGGTAAAGAGGAGATGGTGTGCAAACTGAATAAGAGCTTGTATGGCGTGAAACAAGCTCCACGTAATTGGTACAAGAAATTTGACAGATTCATGATGGAATAAGGTTGTATTAGATGTCATTCTTACAATTGGATTTATATAAAGAAATTTCAAGATGGCAGTTATATTATCCTATGCTTGTATGTGGATGACATGTTGGTTGTAGGTAAAAACATGCAGGAAATAAAAGTACTCAAGAAGTAGCTAAGTGACTCCTTTGCTATGAAGGATTTGGGGGAAGCCAAAAAAATCCTTGGTATGAGGATATCTCAAGACAGGATGGAACAGAAGTTGAATTTATCTAAGGAAGAGTACATTAATAAGGTCTTGAAGAGGTTTAATATGCAAGATGATAAATCGGTTGGGACTCCTTTGGAAGGAAATTTCATGTTATAAAAGGAGATGTGTCCCAAAATAGATAAGGAGAGAAAACAAATGTCCAAGATATTTTACTCATCAGCGGTTGGTAGTTTGAAGTATGCCATTGTGTGCACTAGGCCTGAAATTGCTCATGCACTGGGAACAATGAGTAGATTTATGAGTGATCTAGGTAAAAATCACTAGAAGGAAGTAAAGTGGATCCTTTAGTACTTGAGGGGAACCATGGGGACAGTTTTGTGCTACACTGGATTGGATACCACTTTTCATGGTTATGTAGATTCATACATAGTTGGAGATGTAGACAGCAGGAGGAACACTATAGGTGATATTTTCTCTATAGGTGGGGAAACAGTAAGCTAGATTTCATGACTATAAAAGATTGTGGCTTTTTCAACCACGGAGGTTGAGTATGTTTCTGCCACAGAGGAAAGAAAAGAGATGATTTGGTTACAGTAATTTCTTGAGGAGTTGGGTCATAAATAGGATGAAGGGAAGCTGCATAGTGATATTCAGAGTGTTATAAACCTAGCTAAGAACTCTACTTTCCACTCCAACATGAAGAATATATAGTTAAGGTACCATTTCATTAGGATGGATTTGGAGGAAGAGAAGTTAAAGCTGGAGAAGATTCATACAAGTTAGAATCCTATAGACATGATGACCAAGGTGGTCACAAGGGATAAATTGAAGCTATGTTTATCTTTGGCTAGTATTCATGGATGACAGTGAAGGGTTGAGAATCTTTCTCAGAGGAAAATTAGTCTCCAAGTGGGAGATTGTTATGTTTTGGATCATGTTTTCATGTGTGGAAGTGTTGAAGAATTTACACTAAAAGTATTGTACACTCTTCATAGTTTTCTCGCCGCAGTTCGACGTCGGGGTGAGCCCCGAGTGGAGGCGTAGCCCCAATAAATTTTTTTGGCCTCGAAATACGTGCTCAATACCTCAGGAAATATGCTCTTCTCATATGGGTAGTATTTTTACCCATAGTTTTATGGGGTGGTTTTTTCCCATGGTTTTAGTACCCATAGTATTGTAAAACTTCTTAAGTAGTTTCCTATTGATGTAGGGAGATAAAATATTATAGGTGTGAGAGTTCAAGTGTGAATTCAAGACAGTTTGTTGAGCACAAATCTAAACAGATCTGGGTATTGTATTGAGAGAAAGAGGTTTCTTGTAATAAAATATGAGCAAGTGATTATTAGTGAACATAACACAAACTAGGTGAACCATGTTAAATATTGTTTCTGTGTTGTGTTCTTTTATTTTCTGCACTCTTAATTCAGCTCTGTGATAGTTTTCTGCATATTAGTTTCTACTATTGTGATTCTATGTAGTTATTCATATTTTATCCCTTATTTCCTAACAAAAGGTCACATGTAAGGTAGACGAGGGGTATTCTCAATGTTTATATAATGTAATTACACCCTCATTCTTAGGGGTTGTCAATTTTGTATGCTCAAAGTATGATCAAGTTTGTATTAAAGAAGATTACTACTTGGATAAATATAAAAGAGATAGCATTCTTCCATTTTATTGGCATACTTTCCTCTTTTCCATTTCATTGTACAACTTGTGGAGATATCAATCAAGGAAAGATTTTATTCTTTCTTAAAGTTTTGAATGTGTACAACCTTGTGTGCATGGTTTCCTCTCGTCATTGATGTTATAATCATAGTTGCTTCTTTCGCTAATTGTGTATTTGAAAATTCTAGTGAACTTTGGAAAGAATATAATTTTCGACTTGCAGAGTTAATTTCTCCTACCTAAATCCTCACTCCCTTTCCCCTATCTTTCAGTAAATTCATTGCAAGAAATTCCCACAGGTACAATGGAGTGTGCCTGTTAGATCCCTGGCCTCTTGGTCAACAATAGATTTCCTTTTTTTCATTCAAAATAAAGTTGAGCTACACAAAACAAGCAGAGGGACCTAGAGTCCCAGAGTGTTGGAAATATACACACCAATCTTTCTACCTAAAAATTTTTCTTGCCAATAATTTTTGTTGCCCACCTTGGGGCAGCCTTGAAAGTAATCTGCACCTAAAATGCAATCACAAAATCCAAAAAAAAAATCCATTTTTTTTTTTTGATGAAAATTGAAGTCCATTGTTGAAATACCCTTTCTATCCCCATAGTTTCTTTCATTTTCCCACTTCAAGGTTCTCCCAAAATTAGCTAAAAGAAGATACACCAGGTTGAATAGACTGAGAGGAGTTGCTGATCCAAGTTTTGAGGATTTACAAAACCAACACAAAAAAATAAGAGATAACCCCTATTTCTTCTCCCAAGACTAATCTCCATCCAAATCTTCAAGTGGTACTCTTGGAAATCCTATTCAAACCCCCATTGATACTTATGTAAATTCTCCCATTTTCCAAACTCTGTAGAAAGTTGAATTTCCTAATTGAGAGGAATAAGGACCTGAAGAAGAACTAGGAAAAGAAGTTACTGAAGTAGAATCTGAAGATGAAGTAGAGGAAATAATGGTAGAAGAAGAAGAAATACCTCAACCTATTGTTCCATGGGGAAGGAATACAGGTCTGCTTGCTCTTACACCTCTTTTGCATAGTATATATAGGTTCCTGTAAAAACTTCCCAAAGTTCAAAGATGATGGAACACAACTTCCTAAAGAGCATATCACAAAATTCATCACATCATTCAGAATCCTTGGAATTGAACATGAATATGTTTCCATGAGATTTTTCATGGATTCCCTACAAGATAAAGCATTTGAATGGTTCTACCTCATGTCAGCTAGGTCCATCACTAGTTGGGATGACATCAAGGCCCAGTTCGAAGAAATATTCAAATCTACCAAAGACTGTCAAGACCTCTTAGTGTAGCTGGATCAAATGAAGAAGGGGTATAACGATACTATGAGAGATGTCGTAGCTTGTTACAACAAGTTACTCAAAAGGATACATGTTAAAGATGTTCCCTCTGATAACAACGTAGAAAGGTTTTTCATCAGTGCTCAAATATAAGAGGTAGAATTCTTTCTCCAGAGGTTTCAACCAAGGGATCTTGCACAAGCACAAAGAATGGCCATTTAAGTTGAATATGATCTCATTCTATATGGAAATATCAAGAACCCTTTAAAAGAAAAATATTAGTATCCCAAATATGAAATAACCAATCAATTGATGCAGAAACTGGTAAATGAAATGACATAATTAAAGAGGGAAGTTTCTCAACAAGCATCCCCTCAAAGCCATAATATAAATCAAGTTGTAGGTGTACCCCAAAGGCTTGCCTTGGAGGCCACACTTGTTAATGTAATGTTCACGGCTCAAGAAGATGACAAAGGACTTCAAAAAGAAAGTGAAGATAATGATTTTCTACATATTGAGGAAGTAGATAATGATGCAAAAAGAAGATTTGGTGAGTACTCTGGAGGTGATGAAAATGATAACATAGATTTACCTAGTTTCTCATGTGCGGTGTTCACCCGCTCTCATTCTCAAAAGGAATATTCTTTCACCATTGTAGCTACAAAGAAGAATATTGGATATCCTCCTATGGTGACTCTACCAAACAAAATTATCATTCTAGGTTCTCCACTTCCACCCTCCATGGATTCAACATTGAAGAAATTGAATCCTGTGACAAACAAGAGGTCACACATCATTCCAAGTAAGTCTTGAAATCCCCCCTCTAAATATAACTCTACTCGAAAATCTAGCCATTAAGAAGCCTCCAATATATCTTTCAAATTAGCCTCCATTCCCCAAGCATCTACCCCTACTTCCAATCTTGTCCTAACTTCCAAAGTAGTGGCTTCATCTCCCTTGTCGACATTTTCTCCTTTTGACATCATAGAACATATGAACAAGACTAAATTGTAGATTTCTCAATTTGAATATTTGCGGACTCATACTGAACAATTCAATAATATTTTCTATCATATCAAGGGTGGGAGTTTAAACCCCAGTACCAGAACTCCTAGTTCTAAAGGACTATTACCAACTCCACCTACACATCCATCACAGAACATGCTTCCTTTGATTGCATCAAAGACTCATAAGGTCAATCCTTTTTTGTCTCCCTTTTAATTGGAGGATATCGATTGAATAACTACATAATAGAATTAGGTGCCTCCAAAAATGTGATTCCTGTGAAATTTTTCAATGCCCTCTAACTCACCTTGACTCGGGCTGGTGGCTGTTGTTACTCCATGGAGTCAAAGGCAGTCCTGCTTGTGGGGAAGGTCATAGATACACAGGTGACTCTTGCTGAATTTCTAGACAAGAAGGTGTCAATGATTATCTTTGTAGCAGAAATTATGGATTCATTTGGAATGTTGGTAAGTATAATATTTATCTTAAATTTGGGAGGTAAATTCTAGATGAATTGGTGTTTCGGAACCATCTCAGTTACGGCAGATATGGAAAAATTGCTTCGAGATAAGAAGATGAGGTACATAGTACAAGAGGAGGGAAATACAGGAGCCAACAGATTATACCAAAATAGTGGGAGGATGAAACATTTTGTAACATCCAAGGAGGTAGATGATATTCCTATCTTGATAGGACCAAGAATTCCTTTATGGAGAAGTATTGATCTTGAAGAAGTACTGAGAAATATTGAATTACAAAAAGATATCCTTGAGTTTCCTAATGATGCAAGCTGTGAGAAAGATGGAGTGTTCCTTGATGAATTCCAAGCCGATAAATCATCCTATGTGCATATCTACGAGGAGGATATATTTTTATTCCCATTTGGATAATACAATTCTCTTGATCATGTCACCCGTGAGGGAGAAAATATAGTTTGTGATGAGCTCTCAAGAGATTTGAAGGAAGACTCCATCCAGGAATTGCTAAGAGTCGGGGAAGAAATAGAAGACCCTAATCTTAGCCTTGAACTCCCAATGCAAGCTATGGATTTGTAAGAAAATCATGAATCCAATTCAGAATCCTCAATTAGTTTCAAGGTTGGTCATGATGAAATAAGGAAAGTTAAGAAATATGATGTCTCTCCTGAGCCAATGCCTATCATATGCGATGATAGAATGGAAGTATTCTCTTTCACATTAAAATAAGAAGATTATTTACATGATGAAAGGGTTGAAACAAAGAGTTTTGAGGTCTCCAAATTTTAGATTCCTCATGACAAAGAAGAGGTGAAATGTAGTGAGCTTTGGAACAATGAAGCAATTCCTCAAAATGGTTGCCTTGATTTCCAAGAGGAAGGTTCTTTAAATGAATGTACAATTGAACTATTAGCCACTTCAAAGAAGGATTCCATACTAGAAATATTGAATGTAGTAGAATTTTTGGAAGACCCCGAGCTAAGTCTTGACCTATTACCTCATGCCATGGCCATACGAGATAGGTATGAGGCTACTTCTGATCCTCCAATCAATATCCAAATATCTCATAATGAAATGGAGCAAAAAGATGAACTCAAGGTATCTTGTGGAAAATACATCAATGAGCATGAATTCTAAAAGGAAATAAACTCATGATATTCATGAAAAAATCAACCCCAGGGTAGCGATGAGATGCTCAATGCAAAATCAACAATGTGGTTAAACATGGAAGGAAGTTGACATTCTGAAACTGATTTCAAAGATAATGAGATAAATCGAACTTCTGAGTGAAGCTTTGGAAATCTAAGTGATCACGTAGGTTAAATCCTCCCAAGTATATAGGTGACCTCATGAAATCACCTAGATTTCATAAGAAGTTGAGGAAAGGAGGTTTACTTTCTTCAACCATTCAACATATTCGTGTAACATCATCACTCATTGTTACCCACTCAAGGGTAATTGTACGACAGAAAATCAACACGTGACCTTCTTCACACCCAATCTCCTAAGGTCGTGCCGAGACAGCCAGTGTGGAATGGAAATGAAAATTATAGTGATGGCAATGGTCAAGATAATTGGGAAATATAATGTCTTCAACATGCAATAGTGGAATCTATGAATCTAGGGCAAGGAATGCTCTCCTAACCTGAAGGGATGTGATGGTACGGTCTTGATAGCTACTGGGAAACTCCAATCGATGTCTTGTTCTACCGAGATTCGATTGATTAGTTGTGGAACATGTGGAAAGTAACCTGTAGGTACCTCGTATGGGTTTCCAGACAAGTGATGGAAGAAAATACGAGAGGCGTAGTGAATCTATAGGGAATATGCATGATTATCTAGTCTAGTCCATAAAGTGTTATCCTAATTGGCTACTACACTCAACAATGAAATTTTTGTAATGATATCTGGTGGAAATGGTGAAGATATGAATACTAATGTGTGTAAACTAGTATCAATATCTAACTGATTAGCATGCCCGTTGGGTTGTGGGACCTTTGGATCAGAAACAAAGACTTGTTGAGGCTAAGGCCCTTGTATGGTCATGCATGCAATCAAACCCTATTACCAAGAGAAGTCCAAAATTCATAGGCTTGATTAATCGTGATGTTTAGTGTTGCTAATTGTTCTATCTTCTCAGCGTATGTTGCAGGTGTGCATAAAACTGTTAAACATAAACTTGAATCAATGTCAGTTATTAACTCTGGCTTGTTGGGTTGTGGGACCAAAGGATCACAACTATATGTATTTTCCTGTTTAGGACCGTTGATGTTCATGCAAGATAAATTGATTTTATTTTAGTAAACTAACTATCTAATCAAGGGAAATCTAATCTATGTTTTTTTTGTTTTCTCAATATATCAGAATAAAATAATAAAGCAAGCTAATCTATGGAAAGTAAATGTTTTTGTTCTTTTCTAACTTTTTTGACAATGCATGCAATCTAATAAACAAACTAAATACAAATGATTAGCCGCATGTAGCTAGCTGTTTGTGCAGATGTGTGATTTCAAATCTAAAACCTATTCTAACTCAATCAAAATCCTTTCAACCCTACCTCAAAAGTGAAGAACAAATCATAACCCTCACAGAGCTATTATTCTCCACAGCTTCCCTGGCAATGTTGAAAAGAAAGCTTCCTCTTGATTTGATCTACTTGCAATTATCTAACTAATTGAAATGAATTGTTTCTCTACTCCATTTGATATGTAATTGACAATTTGATAAACAAAGTAAACAAATACACAACTCCAACCTGGAAGAGAAAGAGATTTGGTAGATCCGGTAGTGCTCGGTATCTATCCCCTCATTTATTTCCTTTCTTTGAGTGTTTGTATGATTCCAAGGGATTGGGAATGCAAAGAACAAAAATAAGATGATGGTTCTTGAGAAATGGAAGCTTGGAAGCAATCTGGATGCATACAAGTAGAATAGAGATAACACAAGAGATCTTGAGCTTGGCTATGTCAATTCCTAGCAAGACTATGGAAGCAAAACAAGAACAAGATACACCAATTTCTCTTACAGGCCTTTTGCTTGAATACGAGCATGGAATATATAGGAATGGAGGATAGAAGGTTACTTCATGCACAAGGAAATGAAGAGGTAGTTCCACTCATTAAATCTATTTAAAATAGAAGAAGTAAGGAGAACCAAGAAAACAAAGCTATTTTTAGAAAATTCGGCTCACAGATGTGTTCTAAAAGAAAACTTAAGTGAATCGTCGCATGTAATTCTACGCATGAAGGTTTCAGAAAAATTGATCAGGACCTCCGCCCTGCGCAGGGTGGCGGTTTCGGCACTTAATGCCAAATCAAGAACATAAAGAATCAGGGAGATGAAAGAAATCATGGAAAAGTTATGTAAGGCTATCTAGGCTACAAATATATACTACAAGTGGGTTTCAGAGCTTTAACACCTTCTTGAAAGGACTTTGAATCATCATTGGGGGTTCTCGTAACCATTTTCTTGACAATACATCACGTAAAATTTTGGGTGCATACATATTTCTCCCTCAGAGAATCATCTTAGCTATGAAAATGAGTAAAATGTAGAGTCTGAGTATGGTGTTCCCGAAATGGGGAGTTAGAAGCTATACCCTGACATTCCTATGTGTCGAAAAGTGGCCGTTCAAATTCCTGCTACCTGCATAAAAGGGAGAAAAGAATCAAGTGCAGATAAATAAAATACCCAAAAATAAACACTATATCAAAATGATCAGAGGAATTACCATTCGCGTGGGGATGTAGGAATATACCATTTTCCCTGTAAACAAACACACTCAAAACAAAGTTAAAAATAATATTTATATATCAAAACAAACTCATGTTTCAATTCATTTTTGCATTGTTGACTTGATTGATTTGATTAATTTGGAGCTCTGGATTGACCGTGACCTTTCTTGATGAGAGTATAGCTGATACGTCGGTGCCGAGATCGTGATCATGCCTCCATGAGCGGGAGTTCATCCAACGTGTTCTTAGGTTAGTTTTTTCCTCCCTTTTCTTTTTGTACCCTAAAGTTAGAAATGTTGAAAAGTTCACCTAGGGGGGGACATTTCTGAAATTTCTTGTCTTGAATGAGTCTTTAGGGGGGGCTCCCATAGGGAAGTCTTTTATTTTGTCTGAAATGGTCAATTTTAGCATTTTTTGTCTTTTTTAGGGTTAAGGGCGTATTTTGGAAATCATCCCAGGACCGCCACCCAAAGTAGGGCGGCGGTCATGGGACCACCGCCCAAGGCAGAGTGGTGGTCCTGGAACCACCGCCCTGCACTGGGTGGTGGTTCTTGACAGAGTGTCAAAACTTGCTCGAAATTTGACTTTTTTTGTGTTTTTGATGTTTTACTATGTTTTTGACGAGCTTATTATGTGATGTAATTTGCTAACTTGCTCTTTTCTCATGTTTTGGTGAATACAAAAGGAGGAGTACATTAGATGGAGTCACGAGTGGGAATGTGATTGGCTCCCTGGGGTTTTGGATCAACTTACATGGGCTGACATGGATCTACTGCAGTGATCAGGTATCTGGCGGATAGCCTGGGTACCCCATGTTACTCCTGCCAGTCACATTCTGTGTGGCTTGTTATCATATTGGGATGCAGACTGGAACACCTTCCGGTTTCTAGGTTGAAGAGGTGAGTGGACTATTACCTTGGAGGATGTATTCCGCATCCTTGGGTTCCTGGTTCTTGGGAGATGATTGACTCTGAAGACTGCTGGGTCTACTACATAGATGGCACAGTGGGCCACCTATTTTGGAGATGTTGCAGTCTCTTCTGGATTGAATAAGGGAATCAGGGTACGGTCTATTACTACCTATCCCATCCCCATCCTTCGGAGGATGATTAAGGGCATCTTGTCCTCGAGACTGATCGGGGACAAGGGAGGAGACACATTTTTTACACTGTTGGATACCATTTTCGTAAAGATTGAGGGGCATGGTCAGAAGTACACCTGGGGCATTGATATCTTCGGTACCACATACCATGATTTATACAAGGTGGTCAGATTATAGGGAAAGTCCTTGAGCCACCCTACTCTTGTCATGAGTTGGGTGTATGAGCACACTACCCCATACAACAGATATATTTTTATGCTAGACCCAGGGGTTGTTCGGGAAGCCAGGTGGAAAAGGATTTTGGTTTTGCAGATGCCACTTCAGCCAGTGGCATCACTTGTTACCCTTGATATGATTGTCACTCCCTACTTGGACATGGCAGGGTTATGGGGAGAGGAGGTTGCGACCGTAGTGGCATGCTCCTCTACGAGTCAGTTGATGGACAAGGCCGGGAGGTTAGAGACCCACCCCTTTGATTGAGTGCCTTAGCACTTCAGCCTTGATTATATTAATATGCTTCCTCCAGTCATACCAGTTTACCGGACTATTCAGGAGGCTCTGAGGGGTCCTAGAGGGGATCTTGGATGGATAGTGGTAACTCTTGGTGTTCCCATCACAGTTAGACATGTGGTCCAGTCTCAGAGAGATGACGGTGCTCCATGAGAACCCTTTACTTAGGATTATAGCTGCTCCTGCTCACATTGGGGAGGAGAGTGAGCCGATCAGTGTGGACTCCAATTCTGAGGAGTATGCGGGACATAATATGGAGGGGGAGTGTAATGCCCTGTTTGACATTAACCTAGCCTTTCTCTTACGACCTTGTTTATAGGGGTAATTGGTGGGTGTGAGTTTGTTGATCATTATTCGACCTCGACCATGTCACAGAGAATGATTAGCGCCCTTCCTCCCCATCTGGCCTTCCTGTGTTCGGTGTCTTTGCTGATGTTGCTAGTGGAGGGCCTCCGTAGTGCCTTTTTGATTACCTTGTTAAGGAAAATCTCGTTCTCGAATTCTATAGGTGGATTTAATGATGTATTGATGTTGTTAGGGTGTGTCCAGCTAGAAGGAACATTTACGTAATAATTCTTATATTGAATTTTCGATTTGTGCTTATTATTATTTTACTCAGTGTTGACGGGCGATCATTATTAATATGGTTAGTAAATTTGTGTTGTTATTATTATTATTATCAATAATATGGTGATAATTATTATTTTTTCTTATTATTATTTTACTTCGTTTTACGGTTTTTATGTTCTTTAGTTAAAACAAACAAAAAATAAATAAATAAAATAAAAGATTTAAAATTAAAAAAAAAACCCGTGATTTTTTTGGGCGGTTTAGGGCAAAGGGGGGGTTCCTTATGGATTTTTTTTAATTTCTTATTGTTGAAGGAAGAAAAAAACCACCACCATGGAGGGAGGGGGGAAGCTTTGAACCAGACTTTGGCGCACCCACCAAGTTGTTCAAGGAAATGCCTCGCCAGATGTCATCTCATGGAGTGCCATGGTTGTTACGGCCTGTGCCAGCATCCTCCTAGCCTGTGTAAAAAAAATGAGTTCTAGAACCTGCATGGGCATCTAGCAACGCATAAAAGACAGTGAGGAAGCCTTTCCCAGTGATATTCTCTATGTTTTTTTTGGTCCCCGGTGGCAATTTCTGGCAGGGGCATCTCACAGAACTTTGACGTTGTTTCAGTGTTTGACCAAATGAAAGAACGAGATAGCTTCTCATGCAATATGTTTGTGGCAGTGTACAGAAGACGTGGATTTCCTTGTGAGGAAAACATGTTGTTTCACCGTATGCAGCAAACATGGTTCCAACCTACATACTCCCAGAACTTTAATGTTGTTTCAGTTTACATTTTCCAGCATACTTCCAACCTGTGACAAAATGGAAGCTTTGGAGCACGGTATAACATCCATCAAAGCCTAATGGAGAGAGGAATTTTGCAAGATGTTGTAGTTGCAACTTCCCTAGTACACATGTATGTAAAATACAGAAGAATAGACAAAGCACATATATTGTTTGACAGAATACCCCAAAAAATGTGTTCTCCTAGACTGCAATGATAGCAGGACATGCACAAAGTGGATTTGTTGAGAAGGCACATGAAATATTTGATATAATTCCTCAAATAAATGTGGTCTCATGGAGTGCCATTATTACAGGATATGCACAAAATGGATTTGTTTAAAAGGCATGTGAACTATTTGGGAGAATGCCTCAAAGAAATGTTCTCTCATGGAATGCCATGATTGCAGGATATGCACATAATGGATTTGTTCAAAAGGCTTTAGAAACTTTCAAGCAACTAAACTCACAGGTGTAGAGCATCCTATCCATGTTGCCAACATTCTCTCAGCGCATGTGCAAGAATGGAGCCTTGTGTAGGCCCTAGGAAATTTTAAGAACATAATGGGCAACGTATTCTGTTGGATAACTTCAAGTGATCAGGAAAGTTTGTGTGACGTTGTGGAGGTTAGATCGAGGCTCGTATGAACTGTTTAACGAAGTGCCCAAGCAAGATGCTGAACTGAAGCCTGCGGGTTTGATCGAATCTGTTCCTCCCAGGCATGGTTCATCTCCCCTTACCTCTCATAATTCTCATGCTTTAGTTCGCTTTTGCAACTTAATAGAATTTTAAAAATATTACGGATTATAATACAATTAACTGTTTATATCAACTCATTGCAAAAGAATTGAAATGTCATGTCATAACTCATGAATTCAAAATAACTCGTTTGCATTAAAAGATGAACTTCCACCCTCATTCTGATGTGATTTAGAAAACTTCCTACCCAACTAGATCGCTACAATATTGTTTTATCGACCAGACAGAAATTGGCTTCCCAGTAACAAAGTTGATCATCTCCCGGTTTAAATAGATAATTTTTACATTTTTCAGAGACTCATTAAGTACCATTCGTAACTCTAAACATGAGATGTTAAGCTTCATTCGTGTACCTTGTTATGTGAGGAGTCACCTTGACCTTTGGATTGACCCCGAATGAACATATGTGATCTTTTTGATGTTCTTATAGGAGCCTTGTTACACTATTTTGTAGTGGTAGGAAGTTGTTAAACCTAGAAAGTTGGCTTTCATTTTGAACTGCCATTTGAAACCTAGATAGAGAAATTAATATTCGTCTTCATAAACCTCTCATGTTTTTACAAGACAATTGCATGGAACTTTCAGTTTAAGGGAAAAACATTTTTTTGGATGGTTTGAAAATGGCATTTAGTAGGCCTCTGGTCACAGTTTGACAAGGTCAAACTGGACCAACTAGGACCGGTGGCTTTAGAAAACTTGTCGCCATTCAAAGACTGTTTTCTAGTTCTGAGGTTTCGTCGACTGAGTTGAATACTCCTTATATAGGAAAATTTTTAGGGAGTTTCTCGTTGCGCGTTCATACCATTAAACATCAATTTTTGGACGTGGTTTTCTAATCCCTCGAGCTAACTTTTTGTTCATTTGCATTGGGTCAACTACGACCAATGGCCTCGGAAAACGAGCCAACAAACGTAAATTGTTCACTATTTTCCAAATTTCTGTCAATTGCCATGAACTCTTGGTATATAGGTAGACACGTAGAAATTTAGTCGTGGTGTGTGTTCTCATCGGAAGACAACTTTTGGAAGTGGTTTCTTAGCCTCTGAGCCCATTTTGAACGTTTTTGTAGCTAGTAAGAAAATGTAAAAATAGAAAGTTGTGAGGACCCTCGTCTGGTTGCCAAACCACAATGGAAACCTTTGACACATGTAAATAACTATTTAAAACTTGATAGGGTAACTTGTGTGAAATAGAAATTTTTACAAATGGTGTTTTCTCTCTCTTCCCTTCTCTTTCTCTCTCCTGGGTTATAAAATGGAGTGAAATGAAATGCATTGAATACATGTCTCTAGACCTTTTCTTTCATTTGAAAATTGTAATTATTATCATATGTAAATGGCAAAAATAAAAAAATGATAATTATGTTAGTATTAGGGTGGATGCCATGCCAGTCGAATTATTGCTGATATCATGTTCACATGGTTTTGTAGGATGAAAGAATGATGGCAAAAAGGTGATGTGTAATTAATTAATTATCATTGTAATTTATATAGTTCATTGTTAAATGAATAAATGTATAATGTAGTCTCATGTTACAGAAGGTTATATTTGATAATTGTTGATATGTACGAGATGCTAGTTTCAAGGACATCTAAGAAATGTGAATTTAATATTAGGTTCAATTTTGATTCATAGTACACATGGAAAAAAGGTTAGATATTTATATATAGTAAATGAATTTGTAGTAATATCTTGTAGTGCATATTCAGTGTTCAATAAATGATTAACGCATCATCTTGTGTATTCATACTTTGTAAATGTAGTAAAGAGATTTAATCGAAACACTCTACCCTTATACAGTATCGAAGCATAACTTGTTTTCATGTGTGATTCTCCTTACCGTAGATGACATTGAAAACCATAGACTGAACTTAAACTCTGCACTCGATGGAACCTCATAGTTTGAGTAAACAAGATCCTAAGAATGGGTTTTATCGTCTTAGATCAGTATGTTTAGTGACATTGTCATAAACCTGGTAGATAGGAGCGACACAGTCATACTTTTTTTGGAGTATGTAGAGATCTAACTCCTCCTTCATATCCTAGTGGAATACCTTGTCTTCTGAAGATAGATTTAAAATTAAATTTCTTTATCGAATGAAATTCCTGTTGGATCCAGACAACATAGATGGATGTTGTGACTTAGTTGTTCTAGGTCTTAAAATCTTTCTAATGAACTCCTTAGCTTTGTTCAACTAAATGTGCTACCTTGGTTTCTCTCAACATAACACCTTGGTCTTTTCTTGAAGGTGGTTTAGCATAAATTTGTCCTCTCGCTTAAAACTCATATATATAGTTGAGGGGTAGACCCTTAGGTGAAGTTGGAATTAATCTAAACCTCATTTGATTTGGATGTTAACTTAGGGTTCGTGTGTAGCTTCAAGTCTTCTAATCATATTTGTCTTCAAGAGGTTAGACAAACACTTCGTAACTCCTTTTTCAAGACAATGCTGATAATAAGACCATAATGTGACGTAGAAAATAAAGCACATAAGAGTAAAAACGAGATTTGAGGTTCAAAATAATGCCACTCTTGGAGACCTTAGAACTCAATTAAATATATTATTTTGTTCCAAAGAATATGAATTTCCTTGGTGTGATCAACCTTCGAGAAAACAAAATACATATATAAATCAAAATGGCATTCCTCAAGTCATTGAATTAGAATAACTATGGTAGGGAAATAACTAAACCGTGATTGAGGAATGTTTTCGATAAAAAACTATATTGTATATAAATCTCTATTAAATCTTAATATCACTATATGGACACCAAGTCACATTCACTTGAGTTGTAAGAGTAAAATAAGTAGACATTGAATTTATGTTCGAGAAGAATATTCTTAACATAAGAAAAAAATAATGAAGTATTTTATATGCATTTGAATTATGCCAAATAAGTATGCAAGTTATGGAAAATTTTGTAAAGAATAAGAAGCCAACTAAAAAGGGGTTGAACGGTAATTTAAGCGTGGAATGAACTTAATAATTTGTAGGTGGACAAACGATAAATTTATCCTTACACAATAATGTTCTTGGAATTTGTTAATCAGTAACTAAAATACAATTACAGAAAAGATGTGTTGTGGGTTTTCCCGTCCTTGAGTCTTCTTTTTGTGGTTGCGGGCATTGCTATTATTCATTCATTTGGAAAATTTTTGGCATCGAAAATGCCTATGTTGTTTTCATGTGTCTATGTCAGTTGATGACTTATGTGATTGTCGTATGCGAGTCGAGTTTCTATACTTGGAGCCCTTACTGTGTTGTTTTTACTGAGCAATGTAAGTCAAAAAAAAATTATCCTTGTATTTTAACTATTGTAATTTGTGGTGTGTAAAATGTGGGCATTACATATGGTATCAGATAGGAGGTACATACTCTCGAAACTCTGGGATGGATTGGAGTAGTGATAATTCCACATGGTGGTGGTGGATATTGGAAGAGTAATGTTATATATGTTGTTATGTGAACTATGTCATAAGTTGTGACCTTATGAAAGCACATTGTGGTGCATGTCACTTAGTGCATATTTGTTATCATATAGATGTGCTTGTGATGAGATTATTCACCCTCTATGTTGTTGATCCAATGGAGAATTTAGGTGTAATGTACTACCTTGTTGTTTGTGAACGAAATGTTATTGTGGATTGTTGAGGGTTAGAACATTTTGGATTTATGTGATATGAAGGTGTATTGGTGTATTGCAAGACATAAGTTCTGTAAAGTGAACCACATTTTATCGTGATGTCATCACCACAATGTGATTAGTTGTGTGCATCATCGTGTTGTTTTACAATTGACTATATATTGTAAGGTTAGACATTGTGTTCCTCATACATATAATTCATGTAATATGTGATGGTTCATGTCGTGATTTAGGGGCATATGGTGAGTATGATCCCTAGTGTACAGTGATTGCATTTTGGGTGCAAGATGTGGTAATGTGATGTATCGTGACCCGTGAAAGTAATGGTTTTGTTATACCCTATATATAAATACCATGCGTAAGACGCTATGGTTAAATTGTGTGAATCACCATTGTGATAGTGATGTAGTATGCGTATGTTGTGAACCTTACACTAGACAACCCTAAGGGAAGAAAAATTTTAAGAGTGTATGTGAGGAGAGAGGAGGTGTGGACCAAGTTTTCATAGTCTTGAGCTGAGTACGAGTGAGAAAGTGGAGTCTTATATAGACTGAAAACCCAATTTTATCTATTTAGTATACTTCGAGCTTGCTCAATATATTGTGGGTGTACACCACCTTAGGCTCAACTTATGAAACTAGTGTCCCCTTCTCTTTCCTATTGGATTGTTCATTGAATAATCCTATGTGATTTTGACTATGTTGATCCTTGTGGGAGTATGGAGGGATGATTCAGGTAGAGATGATGATAGTTACATTATTTGATATACTCATTTATGGTTACATGTATATTTTTACAAGCTGAGGCTAGATGTCTGAGTGCGAACAAATCGATGAGTACTCCTTCTAGTGGCGGTATGAGGCCACATAGTGATTGTAATGTGTTATTTTCTCAATACGTATTTTATTCATAAATTAATCTTTATCTCTTTTATTGTTAGAACCAGTCATTTTCTAATTGACATGTTCTTACATTTTGGGCATTATTTGCTTATTGCATTAACATTCAAATTTTTCACTAACCATGGCTAATCAACCGTTTGTTTTTCTTAGATTTAAAATTTACTTTCACGTTAAATATTTTATAGCCATGTCCAAGGCTTTTGATTTTGCCACTTGGCATTTGAATGGATTGTTATGCTGGTTCTAATGTCGTAATGTGTTGGAATAGGGTCATGGGATTAACCATGGAGTGGTTGAACCTATGGGCCCACTTCGGTGTATGGGGGTACGCCCCAAGGAGTTACAGACAACTAGCATGTTGTTGAACCATGAGTTATTATGTCACTTGGGTTGGGGGTGACGGGGCTCTATGTTCCCAGGGCCATAGGGTGACTCAGCCTAATTAAAAGGAGAAAGGAGATGGGCCTCTATGGTTGAGTGACTTGTTATTCTTTATGGCACTCTATGGTTGAGTGACTTTTTATTCTTTATGGCACTCTATGGTTGAGTGACCTGATATTCTTGATGGGGCTCTATGGTTGAGTGACCCGGGTTGGTTTTGAAACTATGATTCTTTCTCTATGAGAGGTATATGGAGGTTATTTAGTGATGCTTTGGGAAGGTATATGGAGGTTTATTTTGTGCTTTTGGATATATCTTGGGATTTTTTCATGAAGTCTTGTTATGTGTGGAGTTGGTATTATGAGTTATGTGTACTCTTGTGAGTCTCATTAGACATTGTTATGGTTGAGGATTGACTTTTTCATTGGTATTGACTATTGGATATTGGATTGGAACTATGTCATTATAGTCATGGATTTTTTTGAGTCATGTGATAACTGGTATATGTATTAGCATGTTGATTTTGTTTGTCAGTCACAGGTGTGTACTGTTAGTGCAAAATCACAGCACCCCTAGACGCACATCAGGTTTCTAGGTTGATGTTCAGGCATCCAGTGTGATTGCACAACATGGAAACCTCTCTCCAAGCGTGGGAATTTTGAAACCGAGAGAGGAATCTCCAGATTAGAGGCTGGTTCCTCAAACTCCTCTGATTTAGATCTATATTTTGCAAAACTACAGAGGTTTAAATCCTAATCCTATTCTAACTTGCAAGGAGACGGGCAGAAGTGAAAAAATTGAAACTAACTAAAGATGGTGATGCACCGAAAGGAGAATGTTGGACATCTATCAAAACTACCATGGGACAAAGAGAGGTGAGCAATGGGAAGGATGAACAGATGCATCACAGGCCCAAGGATAGATTTCACACAGAAAATGTCCCAAAACTCCATGAACACAGCTCCAGACCTACAATGAACATTAAAACATGAACAAATACCTGTAATGAAGAGAGGAAAGAAGAGAACAAGAAAAAATGAGGAAGGATGGACAGATGCATCACAAAACACGTTTTGTTGCTCCAGAAGTTTGCACAGAACATCATTCCATTAGTAAAAGGAAAAAACACCATTACAGAGCAAGGGAGGAGGTTCGAACTCCATTTTCAACCCTAGAGAAGAAAAGAAGGGAGGGAAGAGCAGAAAGAATGAACAACCTCTTTTCAAAATGAGCCAAATCTGGCTTTTACATTGCATGGGTCGAGCCCAGGGGACAGAAACGTAGGAAAACGTGCAAGCCCATTCCTCATGACTGCAGGTGCATTAAATCGGCATGGGGGACCTTACAAACCCATACCCTATTACCTTGACTGGATTACAGGAGAATGTGACCCATTCTGCATTAAATCTGGTCACTGGAATGTCATTTCTGGCCATGAACACGTGTCAGATCCGTTTCTCGATTTTCTCTCTTCATACTACACCAAAACTCAAGATTGATACCAGAATCATGTAGATAATTTCACCAGCTTTCCGTTGATATAAAGAACATGAAAATCTGAGATCTGGATAGAAAGTTATGGCGATCTGAAGAATTAGGGCACGAAACAGGTGAAAACGGATTTTGAAATATTTTCCGCGCTCTACCACCTGGATGACACGTGGCAGGCTCTGATTGGATGAGAAATTCTCTCTCCTCCATCTTTCATGGGCTTTCCTTTGAAATTTCCTTGTGAGGCCCTTTACTGGGACATGTGGCACTATCCCATTGGTTCGGGCTGACCCTTTAAAACTTGCCCTTTGACTTTTGACTTTTCTCCTTGAGACACGTGGCATGATCTGGTTGGTTCTCGGCCCTACCGGCTCTTTCGCACCCTTCGCATCTTTTTGTCCCAGATGTCCCAAATGCTTAGTGCTCCTTGTGCTGATTTCGCGCGAACCGGCCGGTTCGCATCCATTTGTCCCAAATGTCCCACTTTGCTTTGGACTGCCTCGACCTTTTTCGCCTGGTTTGGCCGGTTCGTGTACTGACGGCCCGCTTGTCCCATTGTGTTTCGAACTGTTTTTGCTGATTTCACCCGGTTCGGCTGGTTCGCGTACTCGCGGCCCGCTTGTCCCATTGTGTTTCAAACTGTTTGTGCTGATTTCACCCGGTTCGGCCGGTTCGCGCCTTTTTGTCCCACTTGTCCCGAACTGTCCCTCTCAGCAATTAGTCGATTTTCTCTCGGTCGAACCGGCATTTCGCACCCACCGCATACTTTTGTCCCAGATGTCCCTGTTGCTATTTGGGCCACTTGGAGGCTTTTCGGCCGATCCGCGCCTTTTTGTCCCAGATGTCCCAATTGCTCCTAGGACTAGGACTTAGCCGATTTTCACCATTTTTTCTGGATCAACCTTCTTGCCTTCTGCAAACTTTTCCTGCGTTTTCTCAGAGCTTGCTCCTAACTACCTGGACAGGAGAGTTAGAAAAATATCTGAGAGAACCTCAAAAACATGATGTTTGCTCTGAATCAATCAATGTGCCTGGGACTTGAATATTCTGATGCATGTTATCAAAATTACCCAGGGGGGGTGAAATTTTGACAACAGTTTGGCGACTCAGTGGGGTCATCTACCTGCAAGATGAAAAGACCAGTAGCCTGAAGCAATCCATTGGGCATGGAGTCATAAGCAAGCCTAAAAACTGATCTGAACTTGAAAATATCCCCTTTGAGCCACTTGGAAACCACCGGGCATGGAGTTGTTCTCACCAAAACCACTGAAATGAACTATGCCAGAGCAAAACCAGCAACACCAAAACTATGTACAGAACTGAAAATCATACATTCCCCAAATGGAACATGCAGAGTGTGCACGAGCACTTCTTCTACTGAAAGCAAATCTACCTACTCTACTCTAGCTGGAAGAAAAGGCAAGCTAAACAAACCCTGCAACTGGTTGTGAGAAATAGCTTCCTTTCTTCAAAATTGGTAGCCATGCAATTGATTTGGCACTGATCATGGTTGTTTGGATGGATGGAAAATCAACAAGAAGCTGGTCTTCTATCCAAATCGTCAAGGTATCAACTGAAAAATCCAATACCTCTTTTAGTTGCTCTGCATTTGGATTGGAGAGGTATGACAGCTGATCCTTGGTACTTTGTAGCTCATCCTCATGAAAAGAAGCAAGCATGACTGGTTGTGGCTTCTCCTTTGGCACCAATGAAGCCAAATACCTGATTGGGCAAGGTATGGTCCTTTGAGTATGCCCATTACTGTGATTTTCAACTCCAAGAATGGAGTCTTCTTGTAGACCCTCTTAAATGGATGATGTGGAAGAAATGGTGAAATTTTTTTGTCCTTTCTCTTCCTCCAATGAAGAACACGGAAGATTAGAATCTTCCAATTTTGATTCCAAAGGGCTGCTATAAGATGCAGGCTGCTGCAAATGAAAGTTCTCCTTCATGGCAACAGGCTCTTGTGTTTGGAATGTGGATGATGAAAGAGAGAATGGTGAAAACTCAACTGGCTCTTCTCCATCAAAACAGTCCTCCAAATCTGACAGGTAAACTGCCTCATTGTTGTTCCGCTATTCATGTTCAACTTCCTCCATGGTGTCCTCTTGATCTGCAACTTGACCACCATGGTTTCCTTCACTCTCCAATATTGAGTTTGAGAGATCAAACTCCTTTTCAGTAATAGAACTTGAGAGAGATGAAGTGGAAAGAAGAACTGAAGGTTCTTCTGTAGCCTGCTTTGTGCTCAAAGCCCTTGGATCTGCACTTTTCTCCTCCACATCTAGAATGTGCTCCTCTTCTTTTGGATTTGGAGCAGCTTCTCCTTCCTCCAATGTTTGAAGAGAATCTTGCTCTTGATTGAACTCCTCCTCCAGCATGAAGTTTGTCAAGTCAAACTCTTCAATTTGTTGCTCTAGCGGACAAGTTGGGACTGCAAGTTCTTCTTCTCCAACAAAATCAGTCCTCACCACCATTTGTTCAACCTCAGCCTCTTCTGTAGGCTTAACCATCAAGGGGATCTTTGTCATCCCAAATCTAAGAGCCCAACTCTTCAGACTGCCTGTCACTTCTTTTCTTTTTAGCTCTTCCTCTTGTTGTCCTTGATGACTGATTTTTTCAATTTCTTCTTTCCCACATGGAATTGGGGATGCAAGCGGAGGGATAGGTTGAAACTCAACTGATTTGACAATTTTGTGTGGTGGTGGAGGCGGTGAAACCTCTTGTTTCTTTGGAGGAGGGGGTATTTCTGTTAGCTCTTGTGGAGCTTCATTGCCAAATTGACTTTGGCACTACTGTTCATATGAGTATGCATGCTGATCTGGAGGATTTGTAAAACATGTTGGAAGTGGAAAATACTGCTGTTGTTGTTAATGTGACTTCCATGATGGAAATGAAGTCATGGTTGCACAAATTCATGGAATGGAAAAGAATGAAAGGGATGGAAAGAAGGATGAATGAAAAATGGATGGAAATGAATGGAAAGGAAGGTCTGCAACTTCAGAGATGGTTTTTGACCAGATGGAGTTGCCAGATGTGTTTGCAAGTGCCTCCAAAGGCTGAAATCTTCACAGGAACACATCAACCTGCAAAAGATGAAGTGAAAGACCTCTAAGGTCCCACTGGGCGTGCCAAAACTGTTAGTGTAAAATCACAGCACCCCTGGATGCACATCAGGCTTCTAGGTTGATGTTCAGGCATCTAGTGTGATTGCACAACATGGAAACCTCTCTCCAAGCATGGGACTTGTGAAACTGAGAGAGGAATCTCCAGATTAGAGGTTGGTTCCTCAAACTCCTCTGATTTAGATCTATATTTTGCAAAACTACAGAGGTTTAGATCCTAATCCTATTCTAACTTGCAAGGAGACGGGAAGAAGTGCAAAAATTGAAACTAACTAAAGATGGTGATGCACCGAAAGGAGAATGTTGGAAATCTATCAAAACTGCCATGGGACAAAGAGAGGTGAGCAATGGGAAGGATGGACAGATGCATCACAGGCCCAAGGATAGATTTCACACAGAAAATGTCCCAAAACTCCATGAACACAGCTCCAAACCTGCAATGAACATTCAAACATGCACAAATACCTGCAATGAAGAGAGGAAAGAAGAGAACAAGCAAAAACAAGGAAGGATGGACAGATGCAACACAAAACACATTTTGTTGCTCCAGAAGTTTGCACAAAACATCATTCCATTAGTAAAAGGCAAAAATGCCATTACAGAGCAAGGGAGGAGGTTCGAACTCCATTTTCAACCCTAGAGAAGAAAAGAAGGGAGGGCAGAGCAGAAAGAATGAACAACCTCTTTTCAAAATGAGCCAAATCTGGCTTTTACATTGCATGGGTCGAGCCCAGGGGACAGAAACGTAGGAAAACGTGCAAGCCCATTCCTCATGACTAAAGGTGCATTAAATCAGCATGGGGGACCTTACAAACCCATACCCTATTACCTTGACCGGATTATAGGAGAATGTGACCCATTCTGCATTAAATCTGGTCGTTGGAATGTCATTTCTGGCCATGCACACGCATCAGAGCCGTTTCTCGATTTTCTCTCTTCAGACTACACCAAAACACAATATTGATCCCAGAACCGTGTAGAGAATTTCACCAGCTTTCCGTTGATATAAAGAACCTGCAAATCTGAGCTTTGGATCGAAAGTTATGGCTATCTGAAGAATTAGGGCACAAAACAGGTGAAAACGGATTTTGAAATATTTTCCGCGCTCTGCCACCTGGATGACACGTGGCAGGCTCTGATTGGACGAGTAATTCTCTCTCCTCTGTCTTTCGTGGGATTTGCTTTGAAATTTCCTTGTGGGGCCCTTTACTGGGACACGTGGCACTATCCCATTGGTTTGGGCTGACCCTTTAAAACTTGCCCTTTGACTTTTGACTTTTCTCCTTGAGACACGTGGCATGATCTGGTTGGTTCTCGGCCCTGCCGGCTCTTTCGCGCCCTTCGCATCTTTTTGTCCCGGATGTCCCAAATGCTTAGTGCTCCTTGTGTTGATTTCGCGTGAACCGGCCGGTTCGCATTCATTTGTCCCAAATGTCCCACTTTGCTTTGGACTGCCTCGACCTTTTTCGCCCGGTTCAGCCGGTTCGCGTACTCGCGGCCCGCTTGTCCCATTGTGTTTCGGACTGTTTGTGCTGATTTCGCCCGGTTCGGATAGTTCGCACCTTTTTGTCCCACTTGTCCCAAACTGTCCCTCTAAGCAGTTAGTCAATTTTCTCTCGGTCGAACCGGCATTTCGTGCCCACCGCGTACCTTTGTCCCAGATGTCCCTGTTGCTATTTGGGCCACTTGGAGGCTTTTCGGCCGATCCGCGCCTTTTTGTCCCAGATGTCCCAATTGCTCCTAGGACTAGGACTTAGCCGATTTTCACCATTTTTTCTGGATCAACCTTCTTGCCTTCTGCAACCTTTTCCCACGTTTTCTCAGAGCTTGCTCCTAACTACTTGGACAGGAGAGTTAGAAAAATATCTGAGAGAACCTCAAAAACATGATGTTTGCTCTGAATCAATCAATGTGCCCTAGGACACAACCCTGGTCTATGTCTAGGACATAATTGTTGGAAATTATTTTCTATGTGGTTTAATTATTGTCATTCCATGGAGGAATTAAAAGACCTTGTGATGTGATACAATCATGAAAGTAGATAGCAAGATGTCTCATGGGTTGTATGTGTTGTGTTAATTTTTGTTTGACATCTTGATGTTAGTTATTGTTGGGCACCCACAAACTTAAGACAGCTGAATTTTTTTTTTCTAAACAATGAATATTATAATCCTGAGATAAGAAATATTGTAAAAGAAAATGCTAAGTAATAAGGTAAAAAGGAACTATCAATCTTCACAGAACCTTGAAAGTTAAAATTTCTACCTGATGTTCCTAGAGCAACCCCGTGGCCATGATGTTATGTCTAAAATCTTAACCTTAGAGCGTACCTTCACCCATATTTGTTCCTTGTTACTTACCATTTCTCTTTCTTCATTGTATGTCACATCGAGGACGATGATTTCTTAAGGGGAGGAGAATGTAATGCCCCGTTCAACATTACCCCAGCCTTTCTCTGATGACCCTATTTACAGGGGTAGGTGGTGGGTGTGAGTTTGTTGATCGTTAGTCGACCTCAACTGTGTCATAGAGAATGATTAGCGCCCTTCCTCCCCATCTAGCCTTCTCGTGTCTGTGTCTTTGTTGATGTTGCTAGTGGAGGGCCTTCTTGATGAGTGCATTGTTTGGCTCATTGATATCATTTCTTCAAGCCAAAAATACCATTTTTGATATGACTTATTCATAACATGGGGATGTTTTGTGTAGTTATATCTTAGTAGATTTGATGCATTTTCCTTGCTATTGTTTATGTGATCCGATTATCACATGAACCTCCTACTAGATATTTTTTTGTGAGATAAACCGTGATGATGTGTGCAGGAAACAATGGATGTAGCTGGTAGTTATGAAGCCCGAGTTCGGAGCAAGCGGCAGGAGACTGTTTCCACCAAAGTTGACTCAGTAGTTTGGGGCTTGTTCCTAACTACTTGTATAAATATATGCGTTTTAATTAGTATTTGGTGGAAAGTGATTAATGTCGCCTGTTATGGCATGCCTTGTAACTAGTAATACCTATATGAAGACTTTGTCTTTAGAACATAAAAAATAACTACTTTTATATACGGATATAGATTATCTGCATTCAGCTCTCTACATTATTATCTGATGTCTATGTTATGAAATTATTCTGAGTTAATGAAAGCTACATTGTTTTGAGAATCAAAGTTTGTTAATCCCTCTATCCCAAGGAAGAGGAAGGGCCCACTCGACCAAGGAGATAAGAGGTTATTTTGAGCTCATTTATGCATTCAATTCTTTGATTGAATTCACTACAATTATTGTTTGAGAATTTTACATGCACACTTTGATTGATTATATCTGTTTCCTTCATTACAAATTTTATTCAGAATAGATTTTTTCATTATGAAAATCTAGTTAACAAGTAACAGACAGTTGTAATTTCATTTGTAGAGGTAGTGTGTGTGTATTTCATTTCCAGTAGAAAATTAGTTGATTAGTTTCCTTTCATTACAAATAGTTGAATTATGTATAATTATTTCAATTCTGTAGACTTGTATTGCATTTCCATAGATTAGTCACTAAACTAAACCACCCCCCATCAGACCCGACAGATAACTGGTTTCATCAAACTCCATTGCATACTACCTAGGACACAACCCTGGTTTAGAATGACACTGATAAAAGAGTATATCAGTTAAATGATTGGATCAATACAATGACCCATCATTTTTAGCATCATTTCCAGGGACAACCATTAGCACACCACCATTTTAATTCCATATGTTATGGGTGTTAATGGAGTTCATATAGGAAGCCAATAGTTGTCTTGGACCTCATTTTAAAATAACCAACATTGACGCATAGGCTGCGAGACAACCAAGGGAGATTTATAGCACATAATATTTCACACACCTCTCTAGACAATTTATAATGAGGAAACACTGAGAGTGATATAGATTCTAAGCATTCTATAGCCTCTTCACAACACTCGGCAATGGGGGACCTTGGGAATCTTGGAGACCAACCTTTGGGGAAAAACTTTACGTATCCCATTGTCCTTGATGAGAATGAGGATGCACCTATGAAAAAAATCTCACCATCCATCCTCCCCATATTTTGAGGTATGACCAAAGAATACCCTCATCAGTTTCTGTTTGAATTTAAAATTATGTGCCAGACATATGATTACAGAACTAACAATCAGAAACTCAAATTGTTTCCTTTCAATCTCAAAGATTCTACTATGAGATGGTTTATGGGGTTACTATCTAACTCCATTGAAACCTGGGAAGCCATGGAAACAACCTTCCTAGATAAATACCAAGACTATTGTAGGGGAAGGGATAGGAAGGAAGATTTCTTCCAAATATGCCAAAAGGAAGATGAGAATCCAAAGGATTATCTGGAGAGATTCCTCTTTCTCCAAAAACACAGTGGGTATGAGCTATATGCAGACATCACTAAGAAAATATTTCTTAAGGGATTGTATGAGGAAACCAAGGATTCCCTCCATCTCATGGGAGGAGGAGATGTACATAAAATCACCATGGACCAAATCACTGAGCTATGTAGAAGATACTCTAGAACACGTGAAGGTATACGAAAAAAGCAAACACCCAAGTCTTCCATGGGTACTTCTGAACTTATGGAAGAAATGTCCAACATGAAAATGGACATTTTGCTACAATTAACATCAACCATCGATGGCCTCAAGGGAAAAGCCATCCCTGCCAAAGAACTGTTAGACATATATTTCCCTAAGTGTCAGAAGAGGCATCCCTTGAGAGAATGTCCTTTGGATGTCACAGACATGTGCTTGATCTGTGAAGTTACTGATCATGACACTAAGCATTGCACACTCTTACCACAGATAAAGGGAGGTCTGAATGCTATCTCTCAAACAAATTTTGAATTAAACTTTATCTAGAGATCAAAAAATTAGGCTGGATTCCCACCTAGGCTAGCTTAGAATCCATGGAGGATTTCATGGTCAAATAAAGCCTCTTAGTCTCCTTGGGGACAACTTGAGTGGGAAAAATCAAACTGGATGACTTATCCATATCCACCACCCTAGAAAAATCCCTACACTCATCCAAGTTGGGCACCACCACCCACAGCCAATCCTAGGCACAATCAACAATGGGGTCCTCCACAAAATTGTGGCCAAAATCATTCCTGGGCACCACTGCAAAATTGTAATCACCAACGCAGATTCCAACAACCACAACAAGCTTTAATTACTCCACCTCAAGCCTACCAATCACAAGGACAAGCAACAAAAAAACAACTTCTGACTCAGCCAGTATCCAATCGTAAAAATCAACAGACAGCTTCAATTGCTGACGCAAACCCAAGTAACACCATGCAGGTTAATAGTATTGGAAACTTATGCTTGTGATCTGGAAAAATATTGAATCCTCCTGTTGTTATTACAGAACTACCTGCTAATTCCGATAAAGAAGAAACCCTTGAGGATAACATCAGTCCTTCACCAATACCAGATACACCGGATGATCAAATACCCTGACAGAATATGGCCCCTTTTCCTGAGCAATTACAGGACATTCGAATTGCCGATGAAACAAAGCTAGTTCAGGAATTTAAAAAGTACATATTGAGGTCCCACTTCTGTGAGCCATAAGGGACATCCCTGAACTAAACCAAACCATTAGAAATGAGTGTATAAAAACACCGAGAAGGAAAGAGAAGTACCCAAAGACTATTAGGGTCGAAGGAAATTTGGTTGATTTAGTCACTGACACCCTTATCTCACTAAAATATGGAGATCCTGGGAGCCCTGTCATTACCATTTGCATAAATAACCAGTCAATATCTAACGTTTTGGTGGATCTTGGTGTAGCCATTAATTTCATCACAACAGAAATGTTTAATCTGCTCTCCTTAGCAGGACTATAACCTACCAACACTATTATGTAGTTAGCAGATCAATCTATTGTTGTACCTGATGGTGTGGTTGAAGATATAATGGTCACTGTTGAATCTTGGGAATACCCAGTTGATTTCATGGTTTTGTAACCTAAAGCTCAGAAGTTGGGATATCGAGTCATTTTGGGAAGGCCCTAGTTGGCTACGGTTGCTGCGTACATTGACTGTAGATCAGGAAACATGACAATTCTAAATGGGCAGAAATCCAAACACATTTCATTATACCCTCCTTCCCAGCCCTATGTGAACAATTGTGACCAGGTATGGGTGGATTCTTTGGATACTAACTCTTTGAGTTCTTCTTTCCTAGCCACTATTGCAGTACACAACCATATGGTGGAAGCTGTGGAGTCATACACGCTGACTGAATATGAGGATCCTATGACTACAGAAATCAACACTATTGCTACAGAATCTAGAACTCCATCATTAGACACATCCTCTGATATTTCTTTGGGAGACACTCCCTCTTCCGAGTATGGTAGGGAACTCTATGCTTATAATTCTGAATATTTAGTTCCTAATTTCTATTATCCTTTAAATAAGATTTTGTCTATTGACAACATACCCATCCTGCACATGCTTCAGTCCCATGTTTTCCCATTGAATTCTTTTATCACTAGTATAGAGATTGCTCTTGAAAATGATACCAAGTAGGTGCTTGTCGGTATGGGAAGAGAGCTGACCATAGGTAACGATTTAGAGGGCAATCAAGAAGCTAGGGTGATTGAGGTTTTGAAGAAACACTCGCATACTTTTTCTTGGGATTGCACTGATATAAAGGGAATTCATCCTAGCATCTATACACATCATATTTATGCTGATAACGTTAAACCTATAAGGTATGCACAATAAAGAATCAATCTGACATTGAGAGACATAGTCAAAAGTGAGATAGAAAAACTCCTAAAGGTAGGTTTCATCTATCCTATATCTGATAGTCAGTGGGTTTCCCCATTAGTTATTGTTCCTAAGAAAAATGGTAAGTGGCGAATATGTGTTGATTACAGGGAACTTAACAAAGCCATTAAGAAGGATTATTTTCCCCTGCCTTTCATTGACCAGGTGCTGGACAATTTGGTTGGTAAGAAATATTTTTCTTTCTTGGATGGGTCTAGTGGGTATAATCAAATTATTATTGCCCCTTATGATCAAGATAAGACTACTTTTACATGCCCTTGGGGTACATTTGCTTACCGAGTCTTACCTTTTGGGATTTGTAATGCCCCTGCCACATTTCAGTGAGTAATCTTGGCCATTTTTACAGATCTTGCTAATGAATGTGTTGAGGTTTACATGGATGATTTCATTGTCTATGGGTCCACTTTTGAAGAATCTTTGAGTAACCTAGAGAAAGTACTCAGTCATTGTGAACAACATCAACTATCCCTGAGTCATGAAAAATGTCTAATGATGGTTAATCAAGGAATTGTTTTAGGTCATCATGTTTCAGCCCAAGGTATACAGGTGGACCCCAAGAAGATATCGGTCATCACCCAATTACCTACACTATCTAATCAAATTGACATTAAAATTTTCCTTGGTCTTGCAAGTTATTACTGCTGATTCATAAAATATTTTAGCAAAACTGTTGCACCTATGTTTTCACTACTAACCAAAGATTGTGTTTTTGAATGGTCTCCTCAGTGTTAGTAGGCATTTGATTCTATCAAAGAAAATATTACCACAGCCCTTGTCTTACATGGTCCTAACTGGGGACAACCTTTTCACATTCACACTGATGCTTCTAATATAGTCATGGGCACTGTCCTTGGGCAAAAAGACTCAGAAGATCATATGTACGCAATTTATTTTATCAGCAAAAACCTGACTCCAACGAAAAGGAATTACACTACTACGGAAAAAAAATTCTTGGTTGTTGTCTATGCTTTGAATAAATTTCATCATTACATCACTGGATATGAAATTTTTGTTTACACTGACCACTCTTTCATTCGATATTTGATGAATAAACTAGTGGTTGGTGGAAGGCTTATTCACTGGTTACTCTTGCTGCAAGAATTCAATCTCACCATTATAGATGAACCTAGGAAATCTAATGTTGTTTCTGATTTCCTTTCTAAATTGAATGTTTTAGGTGATGATGAAGTAGTCCAGGATCAATTTTGTGATGAGCATTTGTTTGCTATCTCGACTAAGACTCCTTGGTTCGCTGATCTTGCAAATTATTTAACAACAGGGAAGTTTCCTACCTATTTTACTCATAAAGAAAAAAGACGATTGGTTAGAAATAGTGCAACATATAAATGGTGTAACAGATTCTTATTTAAGTATTGTCCTAACATGGTCCTTTGTAGGTGTGTTTGGGAGGATGAGGTACATGACATACTGTGAGCTTGTCATGATGAGCCAGGAGGCAGCCCTTATTCAGTAAAACAAAAAATTCACAAGATCCTTAGAGCAGGGTACTATTGGCCTTCCCTCCACATGGCTATCAAAAACTATGTATGGCAGTGTGATGCATGCCAAGGAATGGGAAAACCCACACTTTCAATGGAGATGCCTCTTAATCCTCAGCTGGTTTTAGGACCATTTGAGAAATGGGGGATTGATTTTTTTGGCCCATTTTATCCTCCATCCTTTGGAAATGATTATCTCTTGATATCCACAGATTACTACGTCATGAAATGGGCTGAAGTTTAAGCATTGGCATCTGCCAATGAGGATGTTGTTGCTGATTTTTTGTACCATTGGATATTGCTATGATTTGGAGAACCAAGGGACATTATATCTGATCAAGTTCCTTAATTCGTTTGAAATATGATTGAAGATTTCTTGTAAATCTATAGAATTAAGCACCGAAAATCATCACCCTATCACCCCCAATCCAATGGGCAAGTGGAGGTAACCAATTGAGAACTCGAGAATATTCTAACTAAGGTGGTCAATGCCGACAGAAAGAATTGGGTACCAAAGCTCCCTGAAGCCGTTTGGGCCTACAACACGACCTGGAAGACAACTACTACTTTTTATCCCTATGAGCTGGTATTTAGGAAGAAGCCACTATTTCCTGTTGAGTTCGAATTGTGCACTTAGCGAACAACGTTGGAGGTTGGGATCGATTTGGATGAAGCAAAACGTGAACGAGTGCTACAACTGAATGAATTAGATGAAATGCAAATGGAGGCATAGTAGCAGACATGAATTCTACAACATCAATGAAAAACATGGCACGATGCTCATATAAAAACAAGGACATTTCATGCGGAACAGTGGGTTTTACTCTTTGATTCCCGCTATCAGCAGTTAAAGGCAAGCTGCGTATGCGTTGGTTAGGTCCTTATCAGATAGATCAAGTGTTTGATAATGGTTCTATTCGGTTGCTACCTATTGATGGAGAAAAACAAACTCTTCTATTCAATGGCCATAGGCTTTAGATTTATCACCAACTGCTAGACAAGAAGACTTTCACAAATGATATTCTGTTACAGACAGACATGGTGGCTGAGGAGGCTCTTTTCCCCTCAAATGTGGAGTAATCCATATCTTTCGAATTCAATAAAGGAAGATGATCATGCATTCGATCTTCTTCCCTTAGTTAGTATTTTTTGTTGTTGTTGTTTTCAATAAATGCAGGAATTTCCATTACCTCTTCTGCCACTAATCACGCTTCATCTCAAACTGCAGGGTGTAGGAATCTATGGATATTGGCTGACTAAACGTAGCATGGTTAAGTGCATCTTAAATAACTAATGACATTTCTATGCCAAACATTCCCCCATGTGCACATTTGTCATCATTACGCCATCATGAAATGATCACTACATTTATTTCAGATCTCTTTCCAAATCCGGTTCTGTGGGTGATGGCATATAAGGGATAATGTCTCATAATACCCACACGCCTCGAATGTGTCGCATTCCTTCGATTAAGATAGGTGTCACTCACTCCTCAATGGTGAGATATGTACCACCTCAAATAACTTAAATTCACACGGATGGCCGGTCTCATTCATTGTTTTTTCACCTCCACCTTCGCTCGATTTTGCGACATCCAAGGGATATGGTGTAATTCAAAATTAATGCTTCTCTAATTTTCTTCTTATCATTATTTCCTGAGCATCAAACATGATTAATTCTTTGAGTCACTGCAATGGAAGTGGAGGCATAATTTGTTTTGGTTTTTCTACTATCTGGTATTACCCACCTTCAGCTTCAGCATGGGACGACGAAAGAAATCAGAACCTGATTCACCAGATTCCTTACTCCGGAACGTTGTACTTTCCCAAATATTCCATAATTCTGGGTAATTGGATTTCATTCACAAATTCAAGGGTTTCGATGAAGGCCTTGTGGAGGAATTTATGGACAACTTTGAGTCCACTTGTTCACAAGTTCGCAGGCAATGGGTTGCGATTACCAGTCAGGTCATTTCTGACCTATCCGGCCTGCTAGACTTTGGGTTGAAGGTCATGAAAAATGCTCCTCTACAAAGCATACTCAATCTGTTTCATGATGAAGGGGAAGCATTCCCTGAAGTCATCCTAACCCCATTGGGTATCCAGAAGGGTGTCTGGTAGGAGAATTTACCTAGAATCTGGAGTGAGATAGTGAAATGGATCAACTGGTATTTCATATGCGATGGTCAGGCCTCTGTTTTGGGAGGTGACACAATTAAAATGCTTATTCACCTTAAGAAGGGACATGTCAACTAGGCTCTTCAGGTAAATATTATTGAATACCTCACGGACTCCATTATTAAATTTTTCCAGAAGTACCTGTCCAGCGGAGTAAGTCTGTCATTAAACACCTTGGGTTGATTCAAATTTTATGCTCACATCAGGTATTATGTAGACCAAAGTGGCGGTTTGAGGGACCTGATTTTGGAGAAGGGTCTAGATCAAAGCAATTGAAATATGGTGTCTTTTCTACACCATGGTCTACCCTTTCACCAGGCCCTTTCCCTTCACGGAATTAGCTTGAAGTAGTTGGTGTTCCCAGGCATGCGCACACAATTGGCACTCCCGAGGGTCCTTCCCTGCTACGCCCTTAATATATTGCTTGTATTAGGATATGAGTAGCCGACTTATGGCTTACCATATAATTTTATTATATCATTTATACTTTATCATGCTTAATAGGTCAGCCTTGGTGATGGCTATAACATATGAATAGTATATATAAGGGATTATAGGTAGTATTTCATTATCATTTGAGCGTTTGAGTCTTATTAGATGGTTTGGAGGTTTCCCCCTCGAAGTGGCGAAGCTATTATAATTGCATATTGAGATCATTATTCTAAAATATTGTGTTATTTGGTGTTCTATTGTTAATCCTAATCTGAATTATACAAGTAATCTCATTACAAGTGGTATTAGAGCTGCGATTTGGGCCGAAGTTAGGGCAAAAAACCCTAATTTTTTGTTTCCACCACATATTGTGAACAAGAGAGACTTTTTCTGAGATATTTTTACCAGAGTTTCAAAGAAATTCAAGTAAGGTTCCCTGAAAATTTCAGACTTTTTTGATTTATTTGCAAAAGTTATTACAAATTTAGGTTTTTTCATAAAATCACTCCCTAGGGTGCAAATTGTGGAAAAGTTACAATTTCTTTACATTTTCGGAAAGCTCTAAAAAAATAGTATTAGTATCTTCACTGTGTTTTTTCCTGTTCAGCCGAAATTGTATCAAAACCCTAAACCCTAAGGTTTGACATCATGGTGGGGCCTTCCACAAGAGCAAAAAAGAATCCAGTTACTCCGGGTAAAACCCCAGATAAAGATGGGGTAGTGATTGAAGAGATAGAGTTAGAAGGGGTAAATATAGATTCCTCAGCACAAGGTTTTACCTCAGTTGATCATAAGGTGAGCCAACTTGAGTATGAGTTGTGAAATGTACAATCTGAGATGGCCTCTAAAGGAGACATAGCCTAAATCAATCATCGGTTGGATGATATCATACAACATGTAAAGGGTAACCAGTATGGCCCAAATCCAACCCATATCAACTAAGGAGGACCTTCAATTCAAAATCATGGACAAACTAACCATATTGGATCACTTTTGCAGCCCCATCAAAATCAAACTTATTCGCAACCACAAAACATGATGCTGAAAGTGGATATGCACAAATTTGATGGTAAGGATCCCCTGAATTGGATAAATCAAATGTAGAACTTCTTTGAGTTAAATCAAACACCATTAGGACAAAAGGTGACATTGGCATCCCTATATCTTGAACCCGACCAATTTGTTTGGTATCATTGGTTATGTGCTCAGAGGTAGAAGAGTGGTCTAGGTGTCACTTGGAAATTTTTTACCGAGGAGTTGCAATTGCACTATAGTTCTAGTGTTTCAGAGAACTACTTTAGTCAATTAGAAAAGTTATCGCAAATAGGATCAATCAAAGATTGTGTGCATCAATTCCAAAACCTATCCTTAAGAGTGGAGAATATTCTAGAAGATAATCTGAATGACCTATTTCTTGGGGGTCTTAAGGACCACATTGAGCATGAGGTACGTATGTTTAGTCCAATCAGGATTTCTAATTCTATTATCATGGCACGTCGTGCAGAGGAAAAAGTTTTTTGTAGTAGGAGGTCACCTTTCATTAACACCAGAGACCATAGTATCTCTTCCCCTTCATTTTCTCAGCCAATTAGACTGACTCCTCAATAAATAGAGGAAAAGAGAGAAAAAGGATTATGTTTTAAATGTGATAGCAAATATGGACCGGGACATAAATGTGCTAAGAATAAGTTGTTCTATATTGATGGAGGTAATGAGGATGATGAGGAAGATGAAATTATAGGAGAGGCTGAGGAACCAGTAGAAGATGAAGTAGAGGATCACCAACCTAAAATTTCTTGCCATACATTTTTGGGTATTAGTACTCCTCAAACACTCAAGGTTATTGGCTATCTCAAAAAACAAAAGGTGACGGTGTTGGTTGACTCAGGGAGTACTCATAACTTCATAAATAGTAAGTTAGCTGCCCGCCTCAATTGTTTTATTTACCCAGCTCTAGAAATGCAAGTTATGATTGTGGATGGTGGGATAATCAAGTGCACAGGAAAGTGCCATAGTATCAAGCTTTCCATGGGAGACTACATGTTAGACTCACCTATGTTTGCTATTTCTATGAGAGGGGCAGATATTGTTTTGGGGGTCTAATGGCTGACAACCTTAAGTACTATACAGATGAATTTCCAAGAATTGTTCATGCGATTTCATTCAGAGGGAAGGAAAATACAATTGAATGGGATGGTAGCTAAGTCTCCATAGATTATTATCTCTCATCAGATGTAGAAGGTTCTCAAAAAAGGAGTGGATGGATTTATAGCAAAGCTATTTTCCATAGAAGTACAAAATACAGAATCTTCAATGCCAACTGATCTTCAGAAGATTGTGGATGCTCACTCATCTGTTTTTGATGCAATTCCAAAGGGACTACCACCAGTTAGGGGGATCATGATCATGCCATTCAATTGATTCCAGGGAGCCAAATACCTAACATCAGACCATATAGATACCCATATTCCCAGAAAAGTGAGATCCATGAAAATGGTACGAGGAAAATTTTGAAGGCAGGTAATCATCTAGTGCATGAGCCAGAGTGCACATTCTTCACCAGTGGTCATGTTTCATAAGTTTGAAACATGGATTATGTGTTTCTATTACTAAGGACTCAACAAGTACACTTTCAAATGATCAGTTTGGAATTCCAGTGACTGATGATTTACGTGTGTAAGGAAAATATTGGATGGTGCTGTTTATTTCACAAAATTAGATCTTCATTCGGGGTACAACCAAATTAGGATAAAAGAGGAAGATGTTCATAAAACGGCTTTCAGGACTCATGAGGGCCATTATGAGTTTTTGGTAATGCCTTTTGGTATTAAAAATGTGCTCTCAACCTTTTAAAGCTTCATGAACACTATTTTTATGCCATTTTTAAGGAAATTTGTATTAGTTTTCTTTGATGACATATTGATTTACAGTAAGACATGGGAAGAACACATACAACATGTAAATAACATGTTGGAAGTTTTGGAGAAATATACTCTATATGCAAAGCCATGGAAATGTTATTTTGGTGTACAAGAGGTAGAGTATTTGGGTCATATTGTATCCCATGAAGGCATCAAAGTTGATCCTCAGAAGATCAAAGCTATGGTGGAATGGCCAAGGCCCAAAAATCTCAAAAATCTTCGTGGTTTCCTAGGACTAACAGGGTACTACAAAAGATTTGTGTGGGGTTATGTTAGAATAGCAACCCCACTCACTGAATTGCTAAATAAGGATGCCTTCCATTCAACAGACGTAGCCACTAAATCCTTTGAGCAGCTGAAGGAAGCCATGTGCAACACCGCAGTTTTGGCTACTCCTGAAAGAGGGATTCACGAGAACCGATGTCGAAAAGCGATGCACCACAACGAAGTTGCACTCCGATGGTAACGTCAAGCCAACGCAATACGCAAGATTCGAAACAATGGAAAGAAGATTGCAAGTAAGAAGAATGGGTCTGCTCATACTCATAGATCAAAAAATAGGAAGTACGGATAGGGGTGCTGCGTAACCCCCATGCCTAAACATGGAAAGAACTCAATGATGCACCACTGATGAATATGACGTTGACTAACGCATATAACGCCAATAGAAGAGGAGTTACAATTCCAAATAAGGAATGTAACTCCTATGACGTATTGACGGAAAATGAAAATGTCAGATTCTATGAAAGAATTTGACACTTATCATTTAACTTCCTAAGACCTATGACTCTCGCAAGGCGAGATGACTCACCTAGGTGATGTGGATGATGACTGGACAGTCACACACACCAACAGTTTTGGACATATAATACCTCTTTTGGTTGAAATCTTTCATTTGATTTTCTCTTATCAAGTAAAGTGAATATGAATCCCCTAAACGAAGCTAATGTTCACCTGTGGTTAAAGTAAACACCATACTAGCAAAACTCCTAGGCATAATATTTAGATGTACTTCTTTAGTATCAAACATTATTTACTTTTTAGATTAATGCCTACTAGAGGATCATTTAGTAAGGAATGCGGCCTTACTTATATGCTCGAAGCAGATGGGCGGCTGCAGCAGACCTTCTTCCCAAGAAGAGATCGTTTCTTTAACTGACGTCTTACACTTTCTTCTTCAAATCCGAACAACTTATTTAGTGAAAATGTCTGCAAATTTATTTTTCTGAATTCGTGAAGTCATACATGTATATAGATGATGTTTTTGAAAGAAAAAGACAATGCTACCCGTATGAATTTTGGTCTTATGATTCTCCATTTGGCAAGTTTGTTTATATCTGTCGGTATGACTGACACTTAGTTTAATGACATCCCAAATCGATCTATTTCTATCATGTTGTCAGTAGTATCTATATATGCTATGCTGCCGAAAATATTGAGCTTCAAAATTCTCAATGAGACTTAATTTATCCTCCTCATAAGTTTGACATAAAATGGGTGTCAATTTTAATCGACAACTTTGCGACAATAATATGGAAGAATTTGACACAAAGGAAACATTAAATAATAACTGAGTGCTTACCAATAACCTTATGCGAAGAACTTCATTTAACATACACAAGTATATGAACTGAATGCACAAAATAAGGTCAAACCTTCAATAAATGATCTAAATAACTGGACTAATCATGTATGGCAACTAAATCTTCTTGTATGTTATCACCGAATCACATGCACCCCTGGATGTTGATCAGATTTCTAGTTTGATCACTCTAAGCATCCAGTGTGATTGGATAACATGGGTACTATCTCCAAGTTGTGGGACTTGCTACTTGAGATAGACCTCCAGAGAAAGCTGGTTCTTGCTCCTAAACTACCTGCCACAATCTACTCTAATGCAGGAGAAACTAGCTATTCTAACCTAAAATTCCAAGGGACCAGAGAGAGAGAATGCATAAAATGAAAGCCTACACTAAAGCGGTGATACACCAGAAAAAGAGGGTGTGAGAGTAATCTCCAAATGTGTGAAATACAGAGGCAAAGTGCACACTAGAAGAGGTGATGACAGTTCACCATAATCCAGCAAAATGCATTCACAGCAATATTCCAAGCACACACAATAATAATGAATTCCTGCAAGAACATAATAAATAGACACAATATACTTGTAGAAAGATTAAAGGGGCAAGAAGAATGCAAGGAAACACAGCAGGGGAAGATATATCCACAAACTGATATTTTATTGCTTCATGATATGCACAGTTCAATCTATTACAAGATAAGGGCCTGGATCACCATGCAAGGAGTCCACTACAAGGGCCTGCAACACACTGGCTTCACAAAGCAATTTTGACAGAGCTTTGCTACCCAAAAACTCTCTCTCCTTTACAATAAGCCCAACACTCCAATTTATAGAAAAAATGAGAAGGAGAAGAGAAGGGAAAATGGAAATCCCGAAATCTGTCCTTCAACCACCTGTAAGAGGCATTAAATTGAGTGGAATGGGTATACATTACTTGCAAAAGGCTCCCCATACTGTCCCATGTGCTGCAGCAGAGAAAGAATGATGACCATGCCTCTTAAATGCACTCCCAGCTACCAAATAAAACACTGTTCTGAACCCGGCCACGTTTTCTTAAAAATCTCAATCAATTTCTGATCAAATCCAGAATTTCTTGATTGCTGTGCATCGGGCTCGGAAACACGATTCCAACGGTACCAATTTTGTGCGATTTCGTTGAGAAATGCAAAAGTTATGGCCTTCTGAGTGCAGGCAGCTATTTTGGGCCTGGCAGGCGTTTTCTGTCATTTGACGGGAAAGAGCATCTACTGACTGGAGCCGAACACATTTCCTTTATTTAAATATATCTATCCTCATTAAAATTAAGAAATCCAGTTTTTGTGGCGTAGAGGACGTCGTGCTCGTTCCAGAAAGTCCAATTTTATCAAAATCGGAGCTCGGAGTCAAAAGTTATGGCCGTTTGAAGTTCCACGGGTCAAATGTTGACTTTTCTCCTCTGCCTTCGGCCATTTCGGCTTTTCGCATCCCGCGCGTCCCTTTGTCCCATTTGGTTTTGGTGCTGAAATTTCCCATTTCGGCCGATCCAGCCGGTTCGCGTACTTTTGGCCCGCGCGTCCCATTTGCTTTTGGACTGTCCGGGACAAATTCGCCCGGTTCGGCCGGTTCGCGCCTTTTTGTCCCAACTGTCCCGGGACAAAAGTTCTTATTTCGGCCGGTTCGCCCGGTTCGCGTACTTTTGACCCGCGCGTCCCAGACTTTTTCGGGCTGCCTTGACTCATTTCGCCCGGTTCGGCCGGTTCGCGTCTTTTGTCCCGCTTGTCCCAAAGGCGACCCTCTCAGCAGTTAGTCGATTTTTCCTCTGTCGAACCGGAATTTCGCGCCCGCCGCGTACTTTTGTCCCATTTGTCCCATTTGCATTTCGGACTGTTTGTGCTGATTTCGGCCGGATCGGCCGGTTCGCGCTTTTCTGTCCCAAACGTCCCAGAGGCGACCTTGAGCGGGACTTAGCCAATTTTTACGATTTTTCCTGGATCAACCTATTTGCCTTCTGCAACCCTTTTTTTTGCATTTTCTCAGAACTTACTCTCTTCCTCTTGGACAGGGGAGTTAGACAAATATGAGGGGACCCTAGAAACATGACTTTTCGCCCTGAATCAATATAATTGCTTGCATGTTATCAAAGTTACCTTGGGGGTGAATTTTGGATAACAATTTTGGCGACTCAGCGGGGTCATCTGCCTGCTAGATGAAGAACGGCCAGCTGCTTGTAGCAATCCATTGGGCATGGAGTCTGTTGATAGCCTCTCAGCTGATCTGGAATTTGAAAACCTGCGTTCTTGAGCCATTTGAACATTTGTTGAGCTGGTCTTCTCATGACTGCAAATTCTTTCTCCAGGAGCTTGATGAACTGCAAACATGCACATACTAGAAGCAATAGGACATGTGCACAAGCACTTAGGGAAATAGAAACTACTCTAACAGCAGTACAATGTGCATAAGCACTTAGAGGAATGGAAAATCTAAATTAATATTTACAAGGGTGAGAAATCTATCTTTCTAGTAGCAGCGTTTGAGATAGATTCCATTGACCGGAATCTGCAATTCTTCACCATCCAACTTAGCCAGTCGGAAAGCATTGCTACCTTTGCATTCAATGATCATGTATGGGCCACTCCAGATGGCATCAAACTTGGAGTGCTTTCCTGGTTTTGCACGATCAGCATCCCACTTCAGTACCAAATCTCCAATTTGGAAAGTTCTAGCCTTGGCTTTCTTATCAAAACTCTTCTTGATCAGGGCTTGATCCTTCTCTATTGCCTGGGCTGCATGCTCTCTTGTCTCTTCTAATTCCATTAGCTCTGCATACCTGATTTCCATAGGTTCAAACTCAGCCAGCTCCAACTGTTTCAGGAGTTCCAGTGCTGGCAACTCGAGCGATATAGGTAGAACCGCTTCTTTCCCGTACACAAGCTTGTATGGAGAGCTTCCTGTAGACCTCTTGGGTGTGATCCTATCAGCCCATAGGGCTGATTTGAGCTTTGCGTGCCAAGTCCTTTGATTTTCATCAAGAGTCCTCCTGATGATTCTTAGTAGATTCTTGTTTGTAGACTCGGCTTGGCCATTACCTTGAGGGTAATAGTTTGATGAAGTGCTGAGATACACACAATTTTTTACAGCCCACTCAGTGATCTTTGTGCCAAGGAATGCCAATGCATTATCTGATATGATAGTGGCAGGGGCACCAAACCTCGTGACTATCCCTTCATAGAAATCTAAGATATTAGATTCATTTGCCTCCTTGAGTGCCACTGCTTCAGTCCACTTGGTGAAATAGTCTGTTGCTGTTAGAATCCACTTGTGGCCTTGACTTGAATTTGGATTGATGACTCCAATGAAGTCCAATCCCCATTGCATGAATGGCTGATCCACTGAAATTGGACGAAGGGGCAGCGCTGCTAACCTCTCTTTCCCTGTGAAGAATGCACATCTCTTGCATTTCTTGACCCATGAGTAGCAATCATTGAACACAGTAGGCCAATAGTAACCAGCTTTCATGATTTTTAGAGCTGTTACTCGTGGAGCAAAGTGGCCTCCTCCTTCCCCGTCATGGAACTCGTGTAGGATCTTCTCAACTTGACCTGTTCTAATGCATCTTAATAGAACACCATTGATGTCCTTCTTGAACAAAACTCCGTCAACAAGCACATATGGAATGGCTTGTAATCTGAAGTATCTCCTTTTTGCTTTGCTCACTTCTGGAGGGCACAAACCTGTTTGGAGGTAATGCACAAGGTCTTGAGTCCAACATGGGATGGATGCATCATCAGCTGGCTGTTCTTGATCATTCTGTAGTAGCAGGACAGCATCCTCTTCACTTTTTGGCTCGTCTGATTGTTTGGAAGCGAGCTGCTCACACAAGCCTTTGCCACGAACTAGCTTGGTCACTTTGATTTCAATATCATATTCCATCGCCCGAGTGATCCAACCTGCTCTCTTCTCATTTAAATCCTTGTTTAGGAGGAAGTCCTTGACGCCAGCATGAGACACCAACAGTTGAATTTTATTGTTTGAGACCAAGTGTCTGAACTTCTTCAAGCTTCTGATAACAGCAAGGACATGCTTCTCGATGAAAGAATACTTTATTTCGTAATCTTCCAAGGTTTGGCTGAAGAATGCAATGGGCTGCTCTGAACCTTCTCTATTCAGCTGTGTCAAGACAGCTGAGATTGTATCTGATCCTCCAAATGCATACAACATGAAGTCCTTTGAGAAATCTGGGTTGATAAGAGTTGGAGCTTGTGATATTGCATGCTTGATGCTTTCAAAACTCTCCTTGCCTTCTGTTGTCCATTTGAATGCCAGACTCTTCTTCAACATCATTGTTAGAGGCTTCACAAGAGTGGCAAAATTAGGCACAAATCTGCGGACAAAGTTTATCCTTCCTAAGAAGCTTTGGAGAGATTTCTTGTGGTGTGGTAATGGAAGCGTTCGGATGGCTTCAACCCTTTCAGGATCAATTGTTAGCCCTTCCCTAGAGACAATGTGGCCCAACAGTTTGCCTTCGTGTGCCAAGAATACACACTTCTTTGGATTCAATGACACTCCGAACCTTCTACACCTCTGAAATACTTGCCTGAGGTGAAAGAGATGGTCTGCTGCATTCTTTGAGAAGACAGTGATATCATCCAGGTATACCAGCACTATCTTGTTGATCAAGCCTTTGAACGCCATATCCATAGCTCGCTGAAATGTTGCTCCGGCATTTGACAGTCCAAATGGCATCTTCTTGTAAGCATACGTGCCCCATTTTGTAGTGAAGGCTGTCTTGAATTGATCTTCTTCTTTTACTAGTATCTGATTATAGCCTGAATATCCATCTAGCAATGAAAACCTTTCTGAACCAGCTACAACCTGCAATATTTGTTCCATTGATGGGAGCGGATAATGATCTTTGAGTGATGCTCTATTTAGATCACGAAAGTCCACACACAATCTTATTTCTCCGTTTCTCTTTCTTACCGGCACCAAGTTTGCAACCCAACTTGAGTGTTTGATGGGAAAGATGATACTAGCCTCAATGAGCTTGCTTAACTCTTTTCTCATGAGAGGTTCGATATGAGGATTTACTGGCCTTTGCTTTTGCCTGACAGGCTTGGATTCCGGATCCAACTCAATAGTATGTTGTGCCAAACTTGGGTTGAAACCTCTTAAATCTTTGTAAGTCCAAGCAAAGACATCTGGGAATTCTTGACAAAGCTGAACAAAATCAGATTTCTCTTGTGGAGTACTTACTTTGCCAATTTGTAATGTCTTGCCTTCTTCCACTGAAATAGGCTCTGAATCTTCACCCTTTACTTGAATGTTCGCTTTCTCCTTCCGGAACTGATCATTCGGGTTGAAGATTGACTCCAGCGTTATGAGGCCTTTTGGCAGTTTGTTAGTCCTCAGCTGCACCACTTGGTCGCCATACTGCTGCTCCAACTTGTCTTGATTTCTCATGGAGAACTCAGCTTCTTCTTGTAGGAAATTAACAATTTGCTGATCATTCTCGAAGACTTGCCAACTTGTGTTGTTATCCGGAACAGCTGGTCTCACAACCACTTTGATATGAGGCTGAGTTTTCTCACTTTTGATACTTTCTACAACATCAAACGCAGCCCCAATTGCTGCCAGTCTGTCAGCAGCTTCATTCTTTTTTCTTGGGATGGAAATGATGCTAAAAGCTTCAAAATCTTCAATAAGATCCCATACCCGATTTTTGTAGTTCTTCAACAGATCATTCTTGGCAGCATTTTTTCCTTTGACTTGGTTTATGATAAGCTCACTATCACCAAACACTTGTAAATTTCTGATGCCTTTCTTCTTTGCCCAGTGCAGTCCATGAATTAAGGCTTCATACTCAGCTGTGTTGTTTGAACAGGAAAACTGGAAACGGAAGGCTGAGTAATACCTTATACCTTGCGGTGAAATGAGCATAGCTCCTCCTCCTGCACCTTGTCTGCTCCTTGACCCATCAAAGAACAATTGCCATACTTCATTCTTGTCCTTATGATCTGGCTTGGTGATGCTGGGAAGAGGTTGATTCTCTTCATGTAAACAATAGACTCCCAGCTCAGATTCTTCTATTTCTTGATAGGGATCAAAAGCATGCACCTTGCTTGCCCATTCATCAAGAGTCAAATCTGGGATGCTTCCAACCTTGGTGTCAGCTTCATCAGTGCTTGGACAGTCTTCTTGATCAAACGCTGAGCAGTTGGCATTGATTTGGCTTGGAGTGTAAGGCTCAATGTGGAAGTTTGCAATAGGTTCAGACCTGATTGTAGCCTTAGTTCCATACCTTGTTCTGAACAGCATGTGTGACCAATCCGCCGAAAGATAGCCTCCAATTTTAGCAGTGAAGTCTCTTGATAAGCATAATGCAAAGAGTGGTGGTAGGTCTATGACCGACACATCTTGCAACACTACTACATTGGGACATGCGTGCAGTGTGAGGCTCAAACCTTTGATTACTCCAACCGTTGTCACTGCTGTCCCGTCTAATTGGACTACACCCTTGGAGACGACTTCATATTGAAGCCCTAACTGGTCAGCTATCTGTTTTGGCATTACTGAACTACTTGCCCCAGAGTCAATCATGCAATTATGCACCAGCTTATCTCCTATGATCAATGAAACATAAAATGGAGGGGGCTTCAACATTTTACCTTGCTGTCCTCCATGATTTCCTTCAGGCTGGGCAGCATTTGTGAGTACCTCCTCTTGCATTTGGACCTGTTGATTTGAAGTTGACCAGTCCTTCATGGCAGCTTGTAGCAAATCTCTTTGGCCTGGGATGGATAGTGATTGCCACATTGATATGTTGACATTTGTCTTCTTCATCTGGTCAATGATGTTGAATGGAGATGAAGTATCCCTCTGCTGTCCCTTGGCCTGCGCATTCATTCCTTGCATATGGGCAGCAGTAGCTGGCATTTGAGTAGGTTTAGGAGCTGGTTTGGATGCTCCTTGCATGTTTGGAGCTACAGTTTGTTTGCCAGCGGCTTGTGGAGTGGTAGAAGGTTGTGGATTACTCGAAGCCAATGGCTGTTCTTCACCCAAATTTCTCCTCTTTGACCTTGTGTTGGCTGCAACACTTTGAGAGGGTATTTGATTCATACCACAGAAATCTTCAGCCTGCCAATTGACAAGAGTAGTTTCGTTCGGAGATGCTCCTTGCTGAGGTGCTTCCTGCTGCTGATCTCCTTCGTGGCTGGACTCTTGCGACCCACCAATGGTTTGCACCATTAGAGCCTGATTTAATGCACCGTTAAAGCACATTGATTGGTTATGTGGCTGACTGCACGGGAAACACCAATCATACTCTTGGGCCATGTTATTTTGGACTGGCACCAAAGCTCTGGATGCAGATGCAGCATTGGGGTTGTAGGGCTGAAATGGTCTGTTGGCAGGAGGCCTTGCTTGATTCTGATTTGCAGCTGGATTGGGTGGTCTTTGAGGTTGATATGGTTGCCTATTTGGTTGAGCTTGAGGCTGATAGGAAGGTCTAAAACTTTGAGCTTGTTGTCTCTTGAGTGTGACCAGCTCATTACCTAAATTTTGCAATTGTTTCATAACTTCTTGAAGCTCATTTGGGGCATTTGGAGATGAAGTGGAAGCTTCATTTGAACTTTGATTTCTAGGAGTGGGAATAGGAGCTAAGACAGGTGCTTGACTAGTATTTGGGCTCTCCAAACTTGGGTATAATGGCATTGGGGGCCTGGGAGCTAGCTTACCAGCTTGAATAAGACAGTTTTCAGCCCTAATGGCAATGCTATAAGAAGCAGGTAAGGTTGTGCCTCCCATAGATTGAATTAACATAGAAATATCAGAATTCAAAGCTTTAAGATAGTATAGAAAAGCACCTTCTGCTGTTGGCCTGACTGCCACTGGAATCCTATCCCAAGACCTTTGAAATCTGAAGTTGAAGTCAGTCAGCTGCTCATTGGGAGCTCTCTTGATAGTTGTCAATTGTTCTAGAAGAGACAAGTTGTCTCCCTTCTCTCCAAACTGCTCATGGAGAACTATGCACAACTGATTCCAATTTGTGATAGAACCAGCTTCAAGGCTTCTGAACCATTGCAATGCCTTCCCCTTGAACGATGATGCCAGCAGTTTGACAGCTACATCCATTTCATTTATCTCATGGATTGCACAGACGTTAGCAATGTCTTTGACATGATCTCCAGGAGTAGTATGATTTTCTCCAGTGAAAAATGGAATGTTCTTCAATGCTGCAATTGGAACTGGATTCTGTGCATTGAGGGCAAGTGGGCTGCTGCCAGTGAAATTGACGAAGGGATTTAGTGGTTGCGCCATTCTGATTGGCCTGAGAACCCTTGTTGATGCGAGAAAAGGTCTACCAGGTGGAGGTGTAGACAAAGTTCTATTAGGTGGAGACGCAGATCTTTGAGCTCTTCTTCCCCTTCTTTCTCTGCCTGGAGATAGATGCAGATAAACAAACAATCCTTCCTCCCTAGTTCTTGACCTGGTCTGTATTCTTCTCATAAATTTGTCAGGCTTGGACTACAGAAACCAACAGATTATGCTTCTTTGGAGTCGCCAGATGTGCGATTTTAAAGCTCCTTCAAAGCTGGAACTTACAACAAGTGCACATCAATCTTGTTGCAATGAAATTAAAGACCTCTAGTCCCACCGGGCGTGCCAGAACTGTTATCACCGAATCACAGCACCCCTGGATGTTGATCAGATTTCTAGTTTGATCACTCTAAGCATCCAGTGTGATTGGATAACATGGGTACTATCTCCAAGTTGTGGGACTTGCTACTTGAGATAGACCTCCAGAGAAAGCTGGTTCTTGCTCCTAAACTACCTGCCACAATCTACTCTAATGCAGGAGAAACTAGCTATTCTAACCTAAAATTCCAAGGGACCAGAGAGAGAGAATGCATAAAATGAAAGCCTACACTAAAGCGGTGATACACCAGAAAAGGAGGGTGTGAGAGTAATCTCCAAATGTGTGAAATACAGAGGCAAAGTGCACACTAGAAGAGGTGATGACAGTTCACCATAATCCAGCAAAATGCATTCACAGCAATATTCCAAGCACACACAATGATAATGAATTCCTGCAAGAACATAATAAATAGACACAATATACTTGTAGAAAGATTAAAGGGGCAAGAAGAATGCAAGGAAACACAGCAGGGGAAGATACATCCACAAACTGATATTTTATTGCTTCTTGGTATGCACAGTTCAGTCTATTACAAGATAAGGGCCTGGATCACCATGCAAGGAGTCCACTACAAGGGCCTGCAACACACTGGCTTCACAAAGCAATTTTGACAGAGCTTTGCTACCCAAAAACTCTCTCTCCTTTTACAATGAGCCCAACACTCCAATTTATAGAAAAAATGAGAAGGAGAAGAGAAGGGAAAATGGAAATCCCGAAATCTGTCCTTCAACCACCTGTAAGAGGCATTAAATTGAGTGGAATGGGTATACATTACTTGCAAAAGGCTCCCCATACTGTCCCATGTGCTGCAGCAGAGAAAGAATGATGACCATGCCTCTTAAATGCACTCCCAGCTACCAAATAAAACACTGTTCTGAACCCGGCCACGTTTTCTTAAAAATCTCAATCAATTTCTGATCAAATCCAGAATTTCTTGATTGCTGTGCATCGGGCTTGGAAACACGATTCCAACGGTACCAATTTTGTGCGATTTCGTTGAGAAATGCAAAAGTTATGGCCTTCTGAGTGCAGGCAGCTATTTTGGGCCTGGCAGGCGTTTTCTGTCATTTGACGGGAAAGAGCATCTACTGACTGGAGCCGAACACATTTCCTTTATTTAAATATATCTACCCTCATTAAAAATAAGAAATCCAGTTTTTGTGGCGTAGAGGACGTCGTGCTCGTTCCAGAAAGTCCAATTTTATCAAAATCGGAGCTCGGAGTCAAAAGTTATGGCCGTTTGAAGTTCCACGGGTCAAATGTTGACTTTTCTCCTCTGCCTTCGGCCATTTCGGCTTTTCGCGTCCCGCGCGTCCCTTTGTCCCATTTGGTTTTGGTGCTGAAATTTCCCATTTCGGCCGATCTAGCCGGTTCGCGTACTTTTGGCCCGCGCGTCCCATTTGCTTTTGGACTGTCCGGGACAAATTCGGCCGGTTCGGCCGGTTCGCGCCTTTTTGTCCCAACTGTCCCGGGACAAAAGTTCTTATTTCGGCCGGTTTCGCCCGGTTCGCGTACTTTTGTCCCACGCGTCCCAAACTTTTTCGGGCTGCCTTGACTCATTTCGCCCGGTTCGGCCGGTTCGCGTCTTCTTGTCCCGCTTGTCCCAAAGGCGACCCTCTCAGCAGTTAGTCGATTTTTTCCTGTCGAACCGGAATTTCGCGCCCGCCGCGTACTTTTGTCCCATTTGTCCCTTGCTGCGTTTCGGACTGTTTGTGCTGATTTCGCCCGGTTCGGCCGGTTCGCGCTTTTCTGTCCCAAACGTCCCAGAGGCGACCTTGAGCGGGACTTAGCCAATTTTCACGATTTTTCCTGGATCAACCTATTTGCCTTCTGCAACCCTTTTTTTTTGCATTTTCTCAGAACTTACTCTCTTCCTCTTGGACAGGGGAGTTAGACAAATATGAGGGGACCCTAGAAACATGACTTTTCGCCCTGAATCAATATAATTGCTTGCATGTTATCAAAATTACCTTGGGGGTGAATTTTGATCAACAAGTCATCAACATAGAGAACAAGAATAAATATGGATTCATCTTACCATAGAATATACACATTTGGGTTAGAGTGACACCAAGTGAACCCTGATGCAAGTAAAAAGGAGTCCATCTTGGCATACCAAGCCTGAGGGGCTTGTTTAAGGCCGTAGAGAGAAATTTTTAACTTTTAAACGAGGGATGGATCATGGAAATACGCCGGAGGTTGTTCCATATAGATATCTTCCTCTAGGTCCCCATGAAGGAAGGCACTCTTAACATCCATCTAGTGGACTTCCCATATGTTAGTGCGGCAGCGATGGCAAGGGTTAGTCAAATGGAAGTCATGTGCACAACTGGAGGAAAGGTTTCTAAGTAATCAACCCCAGCTACCTGGGAGAAACCCTTAGCTACAAGTCGCGCTTTATACTTCTCGACTTTTCCATCAGCTCCATACTTTGTTCGATAAACCCACCTACACCAAACGATTTTCTTCCTTTCGGAAGATGGGTAAGATCCCAAGTGTCATTCTTTATGAGTGAGGAATACTCCTCATCCATGGCAGAATCCCACTCAGGAATCCCAGAAGCTTCCTGGAAAGGATGGTGGATCAGAAGTAGAGGTGAGAGAAGGAGTGAGGTCCAATGAAACTCTGAGTGAGTACATCTCTCATCCTGAAGGATCTCCAACTAAATCTCTAGCACTCTGTAAGGTTTTCCTAGCCCAAAGAGGTCTAGGAAGAGTTTCAGGCTCAGAATCTAGAAGATTCTTCACTTGAGTGAGAAGGGACATAGTCCTCATCATCACTACTATCAGAATCAGAAGACTCAGAATTTTGAGGATTGGGAGGAGCAGGGAGAGGTGGAACTCGCTCAACAACATCATCATCTGAAGAGTCAGAATGTGAATCAGTAGGGGCAAAATGACCTCAGTGGAAAGTGGAAGTCAAGGATGACTCATCAAACTTCACACTCCTCTCAATATAAAGCTCATGGGTTGTAGGGTTCAACAATCAATATCCCTTCATGCCATTCAGAGATACCCTACAAAGATACAAGGTTTGGATTGTGGATCCAATGCCTTGCACTTTCTTTTTGGGAATCTAAGCCATAGCCTTGGATCCAAAGACTCGAAATTTCTCAACATCATGGCTTGTGTCCAAACCAGGCTTCAAAGGGTGTCATCCCTCTTACTTCCTTGTGTGGAACAGGATTCTGAATGTAACAAACACAATTCACGGCTTCATCCCAATACTACGAAGGAAGGGATTTCGAGTGAACCATACAAGTAGCCATCTCCTTTAAGTGTTCGGTTCTTTCTTTCTGCAACTCCATTTTTGGAAGGGATGTAAGCAACTATATGCTGCAAAGAAATCCCATCAGAGTGCAGAAATCCTCAAACCTATTACTCACATACTCACCTCTATTTGTCAGTTCAAAGAACCTTGATAGACTATTCTGAGCTTGTTTCTCAGCAAGATCCTTAAAGTTTTGAAAATTACTCAAAAAATTCATACTTAAGCTTAAGAAAATATACCCAAGTATAACGCAAAAATTCATCAATGAAGGTTAGTATATATAGAGCTTTAGTAAACAGAAGGAGATGGAAAGGGGCCAGAAACATCACTATGAACAAGATCCAAGGGACGAGTAGCTCTCCAGGATTTTCCCTTGTCAAAGCTTTTTTCAGGGTGCTTTCCAAGGGTACAACCCTCACAAATACCCTTAGAAAACTTAACTCGGGGTAACCCATTGACCATTTCATTTTTGGGTCAATAATTCAAGTTAACGATAATTTAGATGCCCAAAATGCTCATTTTCATATCTTACTAACCTCATTTGCATGAGTGAGAAAGGCATTGGGAATCAAATCAGAAGAGAAGTGGGAAAAGGTATACAACCATGAACGGTGATCCACCTTTCCCTCAGCCACATTGCGGACTCAGAGTTAAGCTCACAAATAATCACCGAGTTAGGATCAAATTCCACTCACATTCCTTCACTGATAGGTGGGTGATTTGGTAAACTGATAGGAGATTGATAGAGAGATTGGGAACATTCAAAACTTGGGTTAAATGTTCCACCTTCTATCTCTATCGATCCACTACCGGAAATGGACACATGAGTTTCAGCACCCAACGTGATTTGGGACATGCCACATGGTTCAATGCTAGAAAATTCAACCTCTGAAGAAGCTATGTGGTGTGAGGCACCATAATCAATAATCCAAGTTGATGATGGAGCTGATCTAGCTACGAGGGCCTTACCTTTCTTCTTTTCATTTTTAGACTCCTTTGCTTTAGAAGACTCACCCTTCTGAACATTTTTTTAATGGATTCAAGAACACTTTTTTTTTTCTTCTCAAGAAAATGAGTTAAGTGATCAATTTGTTTCCAAAAACAATGATGCTCGTCATGGCATCAGAATTCTTACAATAAGAGCATTTATACTTTTCCTTCTTCTGCTTTAGGCTCAGAAGTAGAAGTATTAGTGTGGGATTAGCTGGGGGTTGGTTGGTCTTGGTTTCTTTCTTAGGTTGGTGCTTTACTTCTTTCTTCTTTTCATTTTTATTTCCCTTATTTGCCACAAGGGCATGTGACTTGGATTTTAGAGTCCCCATTTGAATGAGTTTGCCCTGTTCTCGAATGAGTTGAGACAAAAAAATGTCAAAGCAGGGAATTTTCCAAGAACTACCCAAGGCATATTTTCATGGCATGGAAAGTTGAAACGAAGACAGAGTATTTAGGACCTAACTTAGAAAGAAGTCGATAAGATTAATTAAGAGTCTTTCTTTTTCACTTTACATTCCTTTAGAAGCAGTCTAGTGTGGACAAACTTTGATAAGAAGGCTTGCAGGTTTTCAAAGTCACTAGGGATTAAACCCTAGTAGTTTTTTCTCTAACTCATGCACTCTCATGTCATCTTGCTTCCTCAAAACATATCGTCGATCATTTTCCACTCTTCATTAGGTGACTGAGGAAGTTTCGATGTGGAAGAGCAATTCGGGAGAGACGGAACATACAGAGAACATCTAAGGCTTCATCACAATGGTTGAACCACTTAGATTTTTCAGGTTCATCAGTCAGGTTCAGTCTCTAACCCCATGGTGACATGGTATAACCCTTTACTTTGCAAAACCAATATAATTTTAGATTTCCATTTAAAGAAATTAAAAGGTGTGAGCACTAGTACTTTATAGATATCTATAATGAAGAGATAGAACCAAAGGATTGCAGAAGGAAGGAGGAGAGAAAAGAAACAACCACCCCCGAACAATATTACACCCCCCCGAGTTTGACACTGTATAGTTTAGTGCATTGATTACAATCAGATGTGACTGTGTGCCAAGAACCAATCTATCACTCACCTTGAAATTAGCATAATAATGTACAATGAGTAGAGACAAAAATCAAGTTTCGTTGGGCATGCAACAGTTTGATACTCGTAAGCAAGCACAGAATTGAGTGAAAACAAGAAGGGGAAGAGAAGATCCTTGTGAGAAATAGTGTCTCACGTCACACAAAATAATCCCTTTGCTGTAATACTGTGGCAGACGCGCTCACAAGTCCACAAGAAATAAAAGGGATATAAAAAAGCTCAAGAAAAAATGATTTGGCATTTACCAATACATTGTGTACCCCCCCAGTGTGTGGCACTGTATTAAATTAGTGTGTTTACAACATCTAATGATCCCATCATCTAAACTCTTCAACAATGTGCAACTTTGACTAAAGAAGTGCTCAAAACCGAGCTTTTAGCCAAAAGTTATGGGAACATCCAATTCCTTGCAACCTGATTAAGGAAAAAGCCAATCAGCCTTGACTCCAACTCAGATTTCTATCTAAGTGCCCTGAACGTATACAAAGGGTGTCGTATGTATGCATCATTCCCAATGGCATCGGAATCCTCTCTACATTGGTTCATGTTTGTATTGCGACGGGGGATTAGCTCACCTAATCAATCCCAGACCTCACCCTTCGTCTTCGGCACTCGACGGAAGGTATACTCAAAATAATCCAAGATTTTTACAATGCCAGTAAAATGTACTGTATTTACCTTATACTTGGCTGCGGACTTAGAAAGCCACGTGGTCTTCAAAGGCAGGTAAAAAGAGTTAATTTAGTGACTGATCCACTGTAGGAAAAATGCCAGCAGGTTTAACCTACGTTATTTTACAAATGCTCAAAGCTCCTAGACATCCCACCAAAATGGCTTAACAGTCTTCTGAAAAAGCCAGTGCAGCGTGCAAAAACATAGGAAAGGAGAAAAAATGCCTTAGGATAGTCTAAAAAAATGCCTGGAACTAGCTGCACATTCAGCCAGGTGATCCCCAACTCTCCCGGAACAGGTTTAAATGCCCAGAACAAAGGAGAAAACGTTCAGCCATGGTGAGAAAAATGCCTGTTGACTAGCAACCTAACGCCTCGAAGCTAGAAAACACTCAGATTGGCCCAAAAAAATGTGCCTGGAACAATTGAAAATGCTCAGAACAGAGGAAAAATGTGAGTCCCTTTGTAAAAAACTTGAGTTGTCCCATGCCCTCTCTTGAGAGGTTTCTCCAAGATATGTGAGAGGTTTGCAAAAAGCGTTTTGAGATATCACGGTCAAGCACAACGATGAGGAAGAAGCTCGGAATAGTCAGAGTATACTTCCAGTGCACAACTCTACTCTGATCCCGAGCAGTAATCATAGGTCCTCTCCAAAAAATGAGCTCTTCGTGGGATCCTGCTTAGTTGAATCGGTTTCACACACCATGTATGATTTAACCCAGAAAACAACAGCCAAAAAGATCTAGAAACTGATGGTGGAGAGGGATCTCATCATGTTAAACAAACTGCTACGCCAACACTTTAACTTGCAACTGATGGAGCCTCAATACGAGGTGAGCAATACATTCCAATCTGGTAATAACAACAACTTGCACGCGAGGTAGTGACACTAGGAATTTCCTAGGAGTAATCACCCATCCCAGCACTATGAAGGGTGCTACGTTTACACTTAACTTCCTGGCTCTAGTACCACGAAAGAGGGATTCGCGAGAATCGATGTTGAAAAGCGATGCACCACAACAAAGTTGAAATCTAATGGTAACGTCAAGCTCCAACACAATAAGCAAGATTCGAAACAATGGAAATAATATTGCAAATAAGAAGAACAACTATGCTCATGCTCATATATCGAAAAATAGGAAGTACAAATAGGGGTGTTATGTAACCCCCATGCCTAAACAAGGAAAGACCTCAATGATGCCACTGATGCACATGATGTTGACAAATGCATATGATGACACTAGAATGAGAAGTTACAATTCCAAATAAGGAATGTAACTCCTATGACACACTAACGCAAATGAAAATGACAGATTCTATGAAATAATCTGACACTTTTCATTTGAATTCCTCAGATGTATGACTCTCGCAAGGTGAGATGACTCACCTAGTGTGATGTGGACGATGACTGGACAGTCACACACACCAAAAACTCCCAACTTCTCAAAAACCTTCATTGTTGAATGTGATGCTTTAAGATCAAGATTGGGAGCAGTTCTAATGCAAGAAGGAAGACCGATTTCATTTGAGAGTCACCAATTCAAAGGAAAAGATCTACTCAAATCGGTCTATGAGAAATAAATGATGGCTATTCTTCATGTGGTCAAGCAATGGAGGTCCTATCTCATGGGCAGACACTTCAAGGTAAAAATTGATCACGATAGTCTCAAATAATTTTTGGAGCAAAGGTTATCATCTGAGGAACAACAAAAGTGGGTAGCAAAAATGTTGGGTTATGATTTTGAAATCATATACAAAAACGGGTAAAGAAACTATAGTAGTTGATGCGTTGTCCAGTAGAGATACATCCACAGATGTCTTACTATGTGGAATGTCCATGTTGACGGCTGATTGGGTGGATGAAGCAAGATTGGAATGGGATCAAGACAAGGATACACAATCTCTAATACAAAATATCAAGCAAGGATCTATGACATCTAACAAATTTGAGTGGAAAGGTAATGCCCTATGGTACAAGGACATGTTATACTTGAGTAAAGATTCTAAGTTGAAGCATAAGATTCTTGTAGAGCTACATGCCTCGCCTGTTAGAGGACACTCTTGGTTTTTGAAGACATATCATAGAATAAAAAGAGAATTCTTTTGGGAAGGACTCAAGGGGGATGTACAAAAGTTTGTATAAGAGTGTTTAGTGTGCCAACAGAACAAAGGGGAAACAATGAAGACACCAGGTTTGTTGTAACCCTTACCGATTCCTAGCCAGAGATGGGAGGAGGTCTCCACGGATTTCATCACCGGATTGCCTTATTCACAGGGTAAAAATGATATTTTCGTGATTTGTGGATAGGCTCACAAAATATGCCCTTTTTTTTCCCTATCACATCCATTTGTAGCTAGTACAGTCACAACGATTTTTTTTGGAGACAGTTCAAAGGCTACATGGAACCCCAAAAATAATTGTAAGTGATCGTGATCCTATTTTCACAAGTAATTTTTGGATGGAATTATTTTCATGTTTGGGTACTCAGCTAGCTCACAGTTCATCTTATCATCCTCAAACTTATGGGCAAACATAAGTGGTCAACAAATGCTTAGAGGGGTATTTACGTTGTTTTGTATCAGATAAGCAGGAAAGGTGGATTAAATGGCTACCACTGGCAGAATAGTGGTATAACACATCTTTTCATACCTCTTCCCAAATGACCCCATTTTTAGCATTATATGGTTACTATCCACCTTCTATCACTTCCTCCTTAAGGGTGCAAACTAAGGTCAGAGATGTTGAGGAACACATTCAACATCAACAACAGGTTTTGGCAAGTTTGAAGGAGAATTTAGTATTAACACAAAATAGGATGAAACAACAAGTAGATCAACACCGTAGTGAAAGACATTTTGAAATTGGTGACTGGGTTTTTGTATGTCTCCAGGCTTACAAACAGATGTCCCTAAAGCAACAAAAAAAGGAAAAAAAACTTGTTCCTAAATATTATGGCCCTTATCAGGTTCTACAGAAAATTGGTAGTGTTTCTTATAAACTAGAGTTGACTCCATCTTCACACATACACTGAATATTCCATGTTTCATGCCTGAAGAAGGTCATTGGATAGAAATTTGAAGCCTAGAAAGAGTTACCAGAACTTGACGAGGAAGGAAGAATCATTTTAGAGCCAAAGAAGATTCTGCAAATATGTACTAAGAGGCTGAGAACTAGAGACATTAAGGAATATCTTATCAAGTGGAAGAATTTGAGCATAGAATATGCCACCTGGGAGGATGAAGTTTTTTTGTAGCAACATCCAGGATTATTCAATGTTGAGGACAACATTGGTTTGAAGGGGAAGGGCATGCTACACCGTTAATCTATTGCTTGTATTAGGATATGAGTAGCCGACTTGTGGCTTACCATATCATTTTATTATATCATTTATACTTTCTCATGCTTAATAGGCCGGCCTTGGTGATGGCGATAACATATGAATAGTATATATAGGGGATTATAGGTAGTATTTCATTATCATTTGAGCATTTGACTCTTATTATATGGTTTGGAGGTTGCCCCCTCGAAGTGGCGAAGCTATTCTAATTGCATATTGAGATCATTATTCTGAAATATTGTGTTATTTGGTGTTCTATTGTTACTCCTAATCTGAATTATACAAGTAATCTCATTACATTCCCCTTCCAGTTCCAGCTCAAAAGTCAAGTGCACCTTGGCTCCTTCTTCATCCATGTGCTTGCAGCCTCGGTGGCCCAGTTCATTGTTGAAGCCTGGCGGTTCCCAATCAACGACTCTACCCAATGATACTACCCCCATTCTAGAAGAACTACATGAAGAGGATCACCTGGTTGTTCCTACCTCTACTATTCTTGCATCTACGGAAATTCACCTTATGGTTCCCTAAGTGCCTGGCACCCAAGCTTCATCTTCTCGCAACCATTTGGAGGAAATTGTGTTACTGAAGGCTCAATTACAAGGTATGGAAGAAACAAACCTTTTTCTGCAAAATGAATTTACGCAATGAATAGTAGAGAAGGTTCAGGAAATCACTACCTTACAACTTGAAGTAAGTAGCTTAAAGCGTCAATGTGATAAGAGTCTTAACATCTTGGATAGATTCCATCAGTTATCCCTCTAAGACAGAGAATCAAGGAAGGAAAATCAGAAACTGAAAAGGGAACTAGAATCTATCCAGGTGGAAAAAAAAGTGATAGCTATTTTATACTCTGTCTATCCTTTGGCCCTCAAGCTTCTAGCTTGTCGAAAACCTTCCTCAGTCTATAGCATGTTCGCTCAAGAACAATTTTATTCTTTGCATTTTTTCCAATTATGTAATCAGGGTCCTCATGAAATTCCCAATGGCGACAGTTTCTTATCAACTTATAAGTGTAGTACTCTTGAGATCTAAAATTTTCCTTGTGAAATCTACCTTCACAATATGATATTTACAAATGTGCCTGATTTCTTAATCAACTTATTTGTGGGTGATTTCCAAATCAAGGCCTTTCACTCTGCACTCCAGAATCAGATCATCTAGGACCAACAAACTGATATTTTCAATCACACTACTCAGTGCATTGGGTTCCACATTCGTCCAACTCATCACACTGATGTCACTCTGCGAAAGAACTTTTACTCACTTTACTATTAGGTAGGGGTCGGTGCAAACACTTCCAAGTTTCTACTTCAGTGTGTCATGGATTTTGAAAATTACAGTAAGCAGAACTTTGGGACTACATGGTAGGCATGTGATAAGAGGTGGGATACTCTGAGTCTACCCTTGAAACACAGGGAGGTTCTCTCTCCCCACAAGTTGAGCTAGAGTATGCGTAGGGGTGATGCCCTCATCACCATTATAAGACAAACCACAGAACAAACCAGTGAACAGTACGATGACGAATGGGTAGGTCTCCAAGTATGTCCACCACTCCTTCTGAGCCCTCTCACTACCTAGAAAAAAAATGTGGCCTAGTCCAATGACAGTTTCACAGCATGGGTCGAGGTCACCTCCAACACTCAGGGTTGTAAGAACACCAAAAAATAGTATGTTGATCAATTTAAAGAGTATGACATGGCTGAGCAACTTGGTAGGCAGGCAGGATGAAGATGAGTTGCATAGGGACATGAAACAGGTAAAGTCAGGGGGGAAATGATGAGTGCATTGTTTAGCTCATTGATATCATTTCTTCAAGCTAAAAATACCATTTTTGATATGACTTATTCATAACATGGGGATGTTTTGTGTAGTTAAGTCTTAGTGGATTTGATGCATTTTCTTTGCTATTGTTTATGTGATCCGCTTATCACATGGACCTCCTACTAATTTTTTTTTGTGAGATAAACCATGATGATGTGTGTAAGAAACAATGGATGTAGCTGGTAGTTATGAAGCCCAAGTTCAGAGCAAGCGGCAGGACACTGTTTCCACCAAAGTTGACTCAGTAGTTTGGGGCTTGTTCCTAACTGCCCATAGAAATATATGTGTTTTAATTAGTATTTGGTGGACAGTGATTGATGCCACCTATTATGGCGTGCCTTGTAACTAGCAATACCTATATGAAGACTTTGTCTTCAGAACATAAAAAAGAACTACTTTTATATACAGATATAGATTATCTGCATTCAGCTCTCTACATTATTATCTATTGTCTATGTTATGAACTTATTCTAAGTTAATGAAAGCTACATTGTTTTGAGAATCAAAGTTTGTTAATCACTTTATCCCAAGGAAGAGCAAGGGCCCACTTGACCAAGGAGATAAGAGGTTAGTTTGAGTTCATTTATGCATTCAGTTCTTTGATTGAATTCACTGCAATTGTTTTTTGAGAATATTACATGCATACTTTGATTGATTATATATGTTTCCTTCATTACAGATTTCATTCAGAATAGATGTTTTCATTCAGATAAGAAATATTGTAAAAGAAAATGCTAACTAAGTAATAAGGTAAAAAGGAACTACTAATCTTCATAGAACCTTGAAAATTAAAATTTCTACCTGATGTTCCTAGGGCCACCCCATGGCCATTGATGTTGTGTCTGAAATCTTAACCTTAGAGCATACCTTTGCCCATATTTGTTCCTTGTTGCTTACCATTTCTCTTTCTTCATTGTATGTCGCATCCAGGACGATGCTTTCTTAAGGGGAGTAGAATGGAATGCCCCGTTCGACATTACCCCGACCTTTCTCTGATGACCCTGTTTATAGGGGTAGGTGGTGGGTGTGATTTTGTTGATCGTTATTCAACCTCGACTGTGTCATAGAGAATGATTAGTGCCCTTCCTCCCCATCTGGCCTTCCCATGTCCATGTCTTTACTGATGTTGCTATTGGAGGGCCTCCGCAGTGCCTTTTCGATTACCTTGTTAAGGAAAATCTCGTTCTCGAATTCTATAGGTGGTTTTAATGATGTCTTGATGTTGTTAGGGTGTGTCCAGCTAGAAGGAACATCTACATAATAATTATTATATTGAATTGTTGATTTGTGCTTATTATTATTTTACTCAGTGTTAACGGGCGATCATTATTAATATGGTTAATAAATTTGTGTTATTATTATTATTATTATTAAATTTGTGTTATTATTATTAATATGGTGATCATTATCATTTGTGCTTATTATTATTTTACTTCATTTTAGGGTTTTTTATGTTCTTTAGTTAAAACAAATAAAATAAAATAAAATAAAATAAAAGATTTAAAATTAAAAAAAAACCCGTGTTTTTTTTGGGCGGTTTAGGGCAAAGGGAGGGCTCCTTGTGGATTTTTTTTTTCTATCTTATTGTTGAAGGAAGACAACAACCACTACAATGGAGGGAGGGGAGAAGCTTTGAACCAGCCTTTGGTGCACCCACTAAGCTATTCAAGGAAATGCCTCGCCAAATGTCATATCATGGAGTGCCATGGTTGTTGCAGCCTGTGCCAGCATCCTCCCAGCATGTGTAAAAAAATGAGTTCTAGAACCTGCATGGGCATCTAGCAATGCATAAAAGATAGTGAGGAAGCATTTCCCAATGATATTCTCTTTGTTTTTTTTGTCCCCGGTGGCACTTTCTGGCAGGGGCATCTCACATAACTTTGACGTTGTTTCAGTGTTATACCAAATGAAAGAACAAGATAGATTCTCATGGAATATGTTTGTAGCAGTATACAGAAGACGTGGATTTCCTCACGAGGTAGTCACGCTATTTCACCGTATGCAACAAACAGGGCTCCAACCCAATTAGTTTACAATTTCCAGCGTACTTCTAGCCTCTACCAAAATGGAAGCTTTGGAGCATGGTATGATATCCATCAAAGCATAATGGAGATAGGAATTTTGTTAGATGTTGTAGTTGCAACTACCCTGGTAGACATGTATGCAAAATACAGAAGAATTGACAAATCACGTGTATTGTTTGACAGAATACCCCAAAAAATGTGTTCTCCTAGACTGCAATGATAGTAGGATATGCACAAAATGGATTTGTTTAGAAGGCGCATGAACTGTTTGATAGAATGCCTCAAAGAAATGCGGTCTCATGGAGTGCCATGATTGCAAGATATGCACAAAATGGATTTGTTGAAAAGGTGTGTGAACTATTTGATAGAATGCCTCAAAGAAATGTTGTCTCATGGAATGCCATGAATGCAAGATATGCACATAATGGATTTGTTCAAAAGGCTTTAGAAACTTTCAAGTAACTACACTCATGGGTGTAGAGCCTCATGTCCATTGCCAACATTCTCTCAGCCCATGTGCAAGAATGGAGCCTTGTGCAAGCCCTACGAAATTTTCAAAACATAATGGGCAATGTATTTTGTTAGAGAACTTCAAGTGATCGAGAAGTTTGTTTGATGTTGTGGAGGTTAGATCGAGGGTCGTGAACTGGTTGACGAAGTGCCCAAGCAAGATGCTGAACCGAAGCCTGCGGATTTGACCGACTCCATTCCTCCCAGGTATGGTTCATCTCCCCTTACATCTCAAAATTCTCGTGCTTTAGTTCTCTTTTGCAACTTAATAGAATTGTATAAATATTAGTATTATAATAAAGTTAATTGTTTATATCAACTCATTGCAAAACAATGAAATGTCGTGTCATAACTCACGAAGTCAAGATAACTCGTTTGCATTAAAACATGAACTTCCACCCTCATTCTGAGGTGATTTAGAAAACTTCCTATCCAACTAGATCACTACAATATTGTTTTATCGACCAGACGAAATTTTCTTCCCAGTAATAAAGTTGATCATCTCCCAGTTTAAATAGATAATTTTTGCATTTTTTAGAGACTCATTACGTACCCTTCGTAACTCTGAAGACGAGATGTTAACCTTCATTCATGTAACTTTTTATGCAAGGAGTCACCTTGACCTCTGGATTAACACTGAACAAACATATGTGATCTTTTTGACACTCTTATAAGAGCCCTATTACACTGTTTTGTAGTGGTAGGAAGTTGTTAAACCTAGAAAGTTGGCTTTCATTTTGAACCGCCATTTGAAACCTGGATAGAGAAATTAATATCCATCTTCATAAACCTCTCATGTTTTTACTAGACAATTACATGGAACTTTCAGTTTAGGGAAAAAAACTTTTCTTGATAGTTTGACAATGGCATTTTGTAGGCCTGTGGTCGCAGTTTGACAAGGTCAAACTAGATCAATTAGGACCGTTGGCTTCAGAAAACTTGTTGCCGTTTGAAGATTGTTTTCTAGTTCTGAGTATCGTCGACTCGGTTTAATTCTCTTTATATAGGAAAATTTGTAGGAAGTTTCTTGTTGCGCGTTCATCCATCAAACGTCAATTTTTGGATGTGGTTTTCTGAGCCCTTGAGCTAACTTTTGTTCTTTTGCACTAGGTCAACTATGACCTATGGCCCCGGAAAACTTGCCGCCAAATGTAAACCGTTCGCTATTTCCAGATTTTGTCAGTTGCTATGAACTCTTGGTATATAGGTGGACACGTATAAATTTAGTTGTGGTGTGTGTTCTCATCAGAAGACCACTTTTGGAAGCAGTTTCTTAGCCTCCGAGCCCATTTTGAATGTTTTTGTAGCTAGTAAGAAAATGTAAAAATAGAAAGTTGTGGGACCCTCGTTGGGTTGCCAAACCACCGTGGAAACCTTTGACGCATGTAAATAACTGTTTAAAACTCTATAGGGTAACTTGTGTGAAATAGAACTTTTGGCAAATGGTGTTTTCTCTCTCTTCCCTTCTCTTTCTCTCTCCTGGGTTACAAAATGGAGTGAAATGAAATGCATTGAATACATGTCTCTAGACCTTTTCTTTCGTTTGCAAATTGTAATTATTATCATATGTAAATGGGAAAACTGAAAAATGATAATTATGTTGTATTAGGGTGGATGCCATGCCATCGAATTATTGTTGATACCATGCTCACGTGGTTTTGCAGGATGAAAGAATGATGACGAAAAGGCAATGTGTAATTCATTAATTATCATTGTAATTTATATAGTTCATTGTTAAATGAATAAATGTCTAATGTAGTCTCATGTTACAGAAGGTTATATTTGATAATTGTTGATATGTACGAGATGCTAGTTTTAAGGACATCTAGGAAATGTGCATTTAATCATAGGTTCAATTTGATTCATAGTACACATGGTAAAAAGGTTTGATATTTACATATTGTAAATGAATTTGTAGTAATATTTGTAGTGCATATTCGGTGTTCAATAAATGATTAACACATCATCTTGTGTATTCATACTTTGTAAATGTAATAAAGAGATTTAATTGAAACACTCTACCCTTGTATAGTATCGGAGCGTAACTTGATTTCATGTGTGATTCTCCTTACCGTAGACGACATTGAAAACTGTAGAATGAAATTAAACTCTGCACTTGATGGAACCTCCTAGTTTGAGTAAACAAGAGCCCAAGAATGGGTTTATCATCTTAGTCAGTATGTTTAATGACATTGTCGTAAACTTGGTAGATAGGAGTGACACAGTCAAAAAAAATTTGAAGTACGTAGAGCTAACTTCTCCTTCGTATCCTAATGGACTACCTTTTTTTTCCAAAGATAGATTTAAAATTAAATTTCTTCATCGAATGAAATCCTTGTTGGATCTAGACAACATAGATGGAGGTTGTGACTTAGTTGTTCTAAGTCTTAAACTCTTTCTAATGAACTCCTTAGCTTCATTCAGCTAAATTTTCTACCTTGGTTTCTCTCAACATAACAGCTTGGTATTTTCTTGAAGGTGGTTTAGCATAAATTTTTCCTCTCGCTTAAAACTCATATATATAGTTGACGGGTAGACTCTTAGGTGAAGTTGGAATTAATCTAAACCTCATTTGATTTGGATGTTAACTTAGGGTTTGTGTGTAGCTTCAAGTCTTCTGATCATATTTTTCTTCAAGAGGTTAGACAAACACTGCGTAACTCCTTTTTCAATACAATACTGATAATAAGACCATAATGTGATGTAGAAAATAAAGCACATAAGAGTAAATATGAGATTTTAGGTTCAGAATAATGCCACTCTTGGAGACCTTAGAACTCAGTTATATATATTCTTTTGTTCCAAGGAATATGAATTTTATTGGTGTGATCAACCTTCGAGAAAACAAAATACATATATAAATAAAAATGGCATTCCTCAAGTCGTTGAATTAGAATAACTTTGGTAGGGAAATAACTAAACCGTGATCGAGGAATATTTTTCGGTAAAAATATATCTTGTATCTAGATCTCCATAAAATCTTAATATCGCTATATGGACACTAAGTCACATTCACTTCAGTTGTAAGAGTAAAAAAGGTAGACATTGAATTTATGTTCGAGGAGAATATTCTTAACATAAGAACAAGATAATTAAGTATTTTATATGCATTTGAATTATGCCAAATAAGTATGCAAGTTATGGAAAATTTTGTAATGAATAAGAAGCCAACTAGAAAGGGGTTGAAAGGTAATTTAACCATGGAATGAACTTAATATTTTGTAGGTGGACAAATAAGAAATTTATCCTTGCAAAATAATGTTCTTGGAATGTTAAATATAACTAAGATGCAATTAAAGAAAAGATTTCTTGTGGATTTTCCCATCCTTGAGTCTTATTTTTGTGGTTGGGGCATTGTTAGTATTAATTCATTCAGAAAATTTGTGGCATAAACATGCCTATGTTGTTTTCATGTGTCTATGTGAGTCGATGACTTATGCGATTGTCGTATGCGATTCGATTTTCTGTACTTGGAGCCCTTGCTGTGTTGTGTGTAGTGAGCAATGTAAGTCAAAAACAAATTATCCTGGTATTTTTACTGTTGTAATTGTGTGTGTAAAATGTGGGCACTACAGGGAGTCTTCCAGAGAGGAAACTAGGGAGGATGATGAGGAGGCAGTCCCTTTTCAGGGAGAGGAGAGCGACCCTGAGTGGTATGATACTCAGGAGATTCTTAGAGCTGCCCAGGAGGAGGCGAGTGCAGAGAAAGAGACATTAGTCTTAGAGATGATGCTTCCTTTCTTTGGAGAGAAGGATGATGAGTCCGTGATGGGACATCATCCGGTCCATTTTGGAGAGCCTCCCCAGAAGCCAACAACACCTATATTAGTAGTCGCCGATCCTACATGGATTCCTGGAGACCTGAGTAAGTTTGAAACTTCCTCTCTCTATCTTGTCTATTGATGTTAATTCAGTGTGTGTTCATTTCAACATCCTTCTTTCGATTCATGTTGTGTAATTTTCTAACCTTTTGTGTTCTTTCTTTTGTAGCATCTACGCATGAGTGGCGAGAGCTCATTCGTCAGGTGTGCATTGACACCTTGCTTATCCCTTTGGGGAAGACTCAGGCCGAGATGACTACATACTCAGGGCAGCCTTTAGACGCCATCCAACATACTGACGTGTTCGCCCCTATCTAGAAGGTGGCAGAGATAGTGACTTCTCTGTGTACTTAGGTTGTTGGGTATGAGACTGTTGAGCATCTAATGAGGCGCAGTCACTCACATAGTGGTGCTACAGGAAGTGGTTGCCACCACGAGCACTTGCATCATGCGGTCCATTCCCATCACCATTGTAGCCATAGCAGGAGCCCTAGACATGGTTGTGCACCATCTTATGGGTCCCATAGGGACTGATAGGCTATTGATCCTTCATTGTTTTTTCCATGATTTTGACATTTGTATGATTATATTTTTGTATATCTCAGGCTCATTGCAAACGTTTTGACCATGCCTAGTGCATGATGGCATTGTATATAAACTTGCCCCACTATATATATATATATATATATCCTCTTTTTGGTTTGACATTCCGTTGTATCTGAGTTGAATTATTTTGGTTTATTTTGCATGTGTACTCTAGATGCTTAGAATTTCCATCTTTCAATGCTTTTCAGAATGTATGCAATGAATATGAATGACAACATAATGATTTCTTTTTGTATTTTATGATGTTGATATATGATGATGCAAACACAATGTGATTTTAAACTTAGCTTCTTTAGCAATTTTCGGTACTTCATATTGTTTTGACAAAACGTGATGATAATATGGTATGATGAGTAGATGTACTTGCCCCACTCCTAACCCCATACAACCAGTAAGGTGCAAGGGATCAACACTGAGAGTTAGAAAGGACACAAGTTATAAGAATTTGTTGAATGGAAATGACGAGAGACAGACAAAGGTTTGTCAAAACCAAATTGCGATGCTACAACTTTACCCTACTCAAGTTACTCCATAGTTTAGAATGTGAATTTCTTTGTAGTTTATCTAGACTTGGATCTGTAGATGACCACTTGGTTGACAAAATCTAGTTTTTAGGGTTTTGAACTCTCTTGGAATTTTGGACATCTAATTCACTTTGTTTTTGACTTATGATTTCATAGCATTTGAATTAATTGTTTATGACCTTCAATCTTGTCAAAGAGACCCCCTATACCTTGCCCCATGCTACCAGTAGGAAGCGTGGGCTTATCACCATGGACAAGGCATAGGCAAGTAAGGTCATTTCCCTCCTTCCCAACCCTACATCACTAGTAAGAGATGCAAGCTCAACACCGAAGGTTGGTAGGGAAAAGAAATGTGTAAAATAATTTTTTTTGTTGATTTTCATTTGACTTACTTATTTGAGAAAAATTCTTAGGATGTTCTTATTTCCAAAGAGGTGTATACGGGATAGATGTGACACAGTGAAGCTTCTAGAACAGACCATGGGCAAAGACACCTAACCTAGAAAGAGACCAAAATTAGGACCAAGTATGTAGGCCTTGGTATGGTTATTGTCAAAACTTTGTCTTATCTTGCTTAGATTGATAAATTGATTCAGAAGTAATGGATGATGTCATGAGAGCTTGAAGAGATGTGATTTGATTGTTTCGTCAATGTTTTCAGAAGTTTTTAAGAATTGCTGTGAGAATAAGTTACTTGATCACAATTTTCACAAAATGACTGGAAGATGAAAATGTAATGCAAATGTAGTAATGTACATATGAAAATGTCGATGGATTATGCGTAGTATCTCTTTAAGTGAAGAGAGTTCACAGATTCACTAAAATATTCACCTTTTAGTGTACATAGGTGAAATTCCCCATATTTGTAGTCCTCTACTACTCGATATGGACCTAACCACCTAGGTGTTAATTTCCTTCCTTCGTTAGTTTTCTTGTCTATCCAGTTGCCAGGTCTTAAGTCCAAGTCTCCCTCGTATATTTCACATTCGTAAACTTTCTTATTATATTTCCAGGGCATTAGGTTAGCGTAAACATTGTGCCATTGTGCAACATTGAGTCTAGTTTCATCAAGACTTTCTAGTTGAGAGAGTCATTCTTCTTTACAAACCTCTTCTCCCAGGATCCCTTGTAGATAAATATGAAGACTGGGTATTTCAACTTCGAGCAGTAGAACTGCTTCAGCACCAAACACCAAAGAAAAGGGGATTGCCCCCATTGGTGTTCTAACTGACATTCAATTCGCCCATAAGGCTAGAAAGAGATTTAAATGCTGATCTCGTTTGTTTTCCTTAAATTTTTTTAGGAGAATGGATTTTAACGTCTTATTGGTAGATTCGGCTTGCCTATTAGCCTAGGGATAGTAGAGAGAATATGTATGATGACTTATCTTGAAATTTTCTCATAACTCGCATCCCTCATCATTTTTGAATGACGTGCCATTATCGAAAATAATGACTTACAGGACCCCGTACCTACAAATGATTTAGTTCAAAATGAACTTAGCAATTATAGATCTGGGTGCAGTGGTAAGAGGCATGGCTTCTACCCACTTGGTAAAATACTCTGTGGTCATGATTATGAAGTTATGGCCATCAGTAGATGAGGGAGATAATTCCCCTATCAAATCTAGGCCCCATGTGGAAAAGGGCCATGGATTCACGATCGGTCGTAGAGCTTGTGCAGGTATGTGGAAATCATCAGAGAAATCTAGACATTTATGGCATCTACGCATGAATTCTACTACATCATGCTCTAGCATGGGCCAGAAATAACCCATCCGATGTATTTTCTGAGTGGTGGCATAACCACCGAAGTGACCTCCACATACACCACTATGTGACTCGTGAAGAATCTTTTCATATTCATCTACATCAACTCACCTCAATAGCATTCCATCAAAGGCTCTGTGATAGAGCACTTATTCTATAATAACATACTTAACAGCGATGACACACAATCACCTTCTTTTCTACGATGTTTTCCCTTCTGGGTACGTATGATCTACAATGAAGTTGACAATGTCAATGTACTAAGGACATGCAAAGATTAGGGGCCTAGTTTTGATGTAATAAACACACTCATCAGGAAATTCTAAATCTACCAGATCACCTCCTTCTAATGGGTTGTTAGCCAACCAGTCTGCAATGATTTTTCCCTTAACGAAATTTTTATTAACAAAATTTAGTTCAAATCACCCTGAAATGTCCTGCCTTTTTAGATAAGGACCCTTGTGTGAGGAACATTTGTAGGTGATCAAATTTAACGATAACCCTTGTTTCTTGGTTTAGCATATAATTCCTTAAGCATTTTATCGTAAAGACTATGGCAAGGCACTCCTTATTTGCCTGTGTGTAACATGTCTCATAATCAAGTAACGTTTGACTAATGAAATAAACAACACGTTCACGTTTATCATCATCCTCTTGAGCCAACATATAAGCTAATGAGAAATCAGTAGCTCATGAATAGAGGATCAAGGGATGATCTGACCTAGGTGACATGAGTGTGGGAAGAGATAATAAGAATCATTTAACTGACTCGAATGCTTCATTTCATTCCTCCATCCAGTTGATGTATTACTCTTTCTTCAACAGATTGTTGATTGGATGAATAGTGAAAGTCAAGTCGGGGATAAACCTTCGGATTACACCGAGCTTCCCCAGAAAATATCTGATTCCAGACTCATCTGACGGTGGAACCATTTCTAGCACAACTCATATTTTGGTTGGGTCAACATCAATCCCTCATGAATATATAATGTAACCCATAACTCACCTCCTTTCATGCCGAATATGCATTTCTCTGGGTTTAATGTGACACCATACTCAATTAAGCGAGAAAGGATGACACGAAGAACCTATGGGTGATCACAACACTTCTTTGATTTATCCAAAAGATCATCAACGTAGGATTCCATAATCTTATGGATAAGGTCATGGAATATCTAGGTCATTACTCGTTGGTAGATAGTGCCAGCATTCTTAAGGCCGAATGGCATGACCGCGTAACAGTAGACTCCCCAAGGTTTTATGAACGTAGTTTTAGCTTGATCCTCATTGGAAATCCTAATTTGGTTGTATCCAGATAACTCATCCATGAGAAACAACAACTCAAACCCAGTTGTTACGTCAACAATAACATCAATGGATGGTAATGGGTAAGTCGTCTTTGTGACAAGCCTTGTTGATATCCCGGAAGTCTATGAAAATACGTATCTTCCCATTCTTTTTGAGAACGGGAATGATGTTGGAAACCCATTGCGAATAATTGAATGGTTTAATGAATCCTACCTGGATAATATTCATTACTTTCTCTTTCACCATAAGGGCCACCTTTGGCTTCATGGGTCTTGATTTCTGCTTGATTGGTTTAGCATCGGGTCTAGTGACAAGATTATGAACTGCGATGTGTGTAGCAATTCTTGTGATTTGCTTATAGCTAAAAGTGAAGGATTTTTGATACTCCTTGAGGATTTGAGTATGTATTTTCACATCCTCTAGAGTTAAAGAGGATCCCAGTTTTAATATATTTGGTTCCTCCTCCATGCCAATGTTCACATCGAGTGTTCCTTCAATCAGGGATGCGTTTCCTTCCTTGAATTCTGGCGGCTTCAAAGGTAGCTCCAAATCCACTTCTTCTTCTACCTTGTAAATCTAAAGAGCCTTTCTTGGAGAGGTCTCGACCATGGCATTCCCAAAATAGGAAGAGGAATGTGGGATTAGAGAGAGGTATATTTCGTGGCAAGTAAGATGCAATTCTGCAAAAGTGTTTAAGTATCTCAAATTCATTTCATTACTATTGAGGGGGTTCAAAAGGTGGGGTTGACCCTCGGCCTCCACATATGTTAACATTGGTGTTATTGGCTCTTTACAAATCAAGGGTTTAACGTGAATCGAGACCATGAAGTTTGTGTCCTCTAGGTCACTACTTGGGGTGAAGCGTGAAGCAGAAGTTACTATTGAGTCGACAAGAATATTTTTTTCACATGGAACAAGTTTAAATTGATATAAAGTCAAAAACATTTGTTAGGCCTAGTATGACTATTTTGTATAGTTGTAGGTGTTCAGCTCTGGTCTCATATACCTTGGATATTTTATTCGTACCCAGTTGTGAATCACCCAACACCCTAATATTGATGATTCCCATTCTCTTAGCAATAATGAGACCCAATAGGAGAGCCTCATAATCAACACCATTATTTGTAAATTCAAAGTCTAGTTTGAAGGCAAAAGGTAGAATCCTTCGTTCAGGCGAAGTAAGGATCACACCTTCCCTGAAACCAAAATGACACTTGGCTCCATAAAAAGTGATAGTCCAATAACTACTTGGAAAAATGGACGTTGGATCATCTTTTGCATTTCCCCTTTTACCTTGGTCACTTCAACCATACAAATCTCATCTACTGGGAGGGAACCAAGTCCCAGAGTATGTTCCATACCCATGGAATCAAAGGGGAGAAGATTAGGCAAGTACCTCTCCAATAGTTCAACAATTTTTTTTGTGGTTTCCAAGGATACCGTCTCTACAACCATAGTTTCATCCTTGATGGCTGGAGCACCCTCAATCAGCCATGTGACTTCTAACTCTATCGTGGCACAAGTGTTTCCTCTGGTGTTGCACCAACAGGTTTATTTAACTTATTCATGTGAATCTCAAACTCAGAGTGAACAACTGGTATCTTCTTTAAATTAGCCAGGTGTATCTCAAAAGGCTTCAGATCACCTTGTGCCACAAATACTTTCCCTAAATGCAGGAATCTTACCTCCTGAAACATGGTGTAAGGGATCGCCTTCATGTGGTGGATCCAAGGATGACCAAGGATCATATTATAGTTGGTTTCCCGATCTATAATATAAAACTCAGTTAGTCTCATCAAAGGCCTAAGGGTGACCGGTAATATGATAGTTTCGATTGATGTTTCCTTGAGATTATCATAGCCTCTTAACATATTTCTTTTCAAGGATTAGTTATTTTCCCCATACCCTAACTTCTATAGAAAAGAGAAGGGGACAATGCTAACTGTTTCCCCATCATCTACCATTGCATGTTTAACATAGTTGTTGTAGATCCAAACTTGTAAAAAAAGGGCCGGATCACCTTTATGAGCTATCTCAACATTCATATGCATCTTACTTATGTTAAACACAAATCCAATGTCCCTTTTGGGTTTCCCTGGAGGGAAAACATCGAATTTTGTATTATTTACTTGAGTTTCCAGCATGGGAGTGATGTTAACTAGATGACCTAAACCTAGTGCTTCTAACAGTGTAGCTTTGTGAGCAGGAAAATTTTTCAGTAAGTCCAAAAAGGAAATGTGTGAAAAGGTCTTGATTAGATCACTGATTAGATCATAAGCCCCTACCAGCTTGCCTAGTGTATCATGATTATTTCCTTATATATCCAAAAAAATTGGGATTGGTTACGAAGAATAATCCCTGGCTCTTATTTCATCGTTAATTTGGGGCTCAACATCTAACTCTACCAAGCCCACAATCTTAGTTTGTTACCAGCCATCGAGAGGAGACACCACCTGTGGGTCTGATGAGGTTGAAGCTTTGTGATCATTAGTCCCTATCATAATACCTTTGTTGGAACCATTAGGATCTAATATTCCATCTTTGGGATGCCTGGGAAGGGGATCATTAAAAATACCGAGTGGTGTGTTCTGTAGGGATACTGGCCCCACGTAAGCATTTTGCATTAGTGTGGTGGGATCTGCTAGAAACATATATATGAATAACTGTCATTGATCCTTTGGAAATAATTTTAAAAACTTGTTGCAATCACGACATGTTCTCGCATCATGCACATGAACCCTATGAAAACCACAATACAGATTAGGGTCGTAATCTCATGGTCTTTAATTTATTACTTGTTGTGGACTGAAATTATGATTACTGTTCGTTTGCTGGTATTGGCTAGTGTACCCACTCGAGTATTGACTAGGGTCTGGGTTTGGCATTTTCCTATGTTGTTGTTGTTGTTTTTGTTTTTGTTGTTGTTGTTGTTGTTGTTGTGGATGATTAAAGTCCACAATGTTTATGGAGGGTTAAAAATTATTACTCCTTTGATTGTTTCCATTGTTGTTACTGTTATTTGTAACATTTGTGTTAGTAGGATTAACAACATTAGGATTTTTGGGCTAGTTAGTGACACCATTAGTCGTGACTCCATAATTCTTGTTAAGGATTTCTAGTCCTTGATTATTATTTTTGTTGTTAGAATAGCCAGGATTGTTTTGACCGGGAGTGACTAACTTTCCATTTGCACCATAAGTTTTACAACCACTGTCAATAACCACTTGGTCAATTCAGAGAGCACCTTCTAGTACCTTCTTATATCTCATGAGTGGGAACTTTTGGACCTCTTCCTTTGTTTCTCTATTAAGAGAGTTAAGTAAAAAATCGCAAAGTTTTGTTTGATCCATGTCTGGTGCACTTTCGGAGGAGTAGAGAACCTGTTGCCACCTTTGAATGAAGTGAGTTGAAGACTTGTTATGCTCTTGTTTAATATGAAAGAATTCTCTGATTCCCATTCTTAACAACTTATTCATATTGAAATCCTTGATGAACTCTGACATGAGTTGTTTAAAAGGGTGTATCGAGGCCTCTGGTATCCTGTAATACCAGTCGAAAGCGATGCCTTCTAACTTCTTAGGGAAGATTTTTACAACAACTGCATCCCACGGGAAAAATTGAATTTCTGTCACATAGGATTTAATATGGGCATTTGGATCGCCTTCCCCTTTAAATTTTGGAAGATCGGGAAATGGCCTTGGGAGGATGTCTGTCTGAATCGAAAAATCTAGAGGCTCCTTTAGGTACTCAGAGTAGGTTCCCATTGCGTAGGTTTCAACCATTGAAGGTCCTCGTTGGGGAGGCAAAAGTTGCATTGGCTATTGAAATGGCATGGCATAAGCACTCATCGGTGTATACAGAATTCCTTGCGGATAACCATAAGGACCTAGATAGGTGTACGTATCTCCTTGTGGTGCCTTAGAGTACATGTGCATATAAGGGGGTGGACCACTCTGATATGGGGTTGAAGGTGCAAAGCTAGGGAACGTTGCATTTCCAGCTAGTATAGTGTATGAGAACACACTTCCAACTGGCGCATGTTTTTGGTATCCATATGTGGCATAAGGAGGCATACCCAAGGTACCTGTCTCATTTAATAAGTCTCCAGGGTTTGGAATTCCCACATAATTCAGAGGATTTTTAGCCATGGGTATTTTCCCATAGTTCAGTGGATATTGAGGAGGTCTTGGTTGCCCCGCGTATGATTTTTGAGTATTCTGGGAGTGCTCCAACTCTTTGACCTTATCCACTAATGTGGAGATAATGTCTCCTGTTGGTGAGGCATTATTTTGCTTAAGTGCCTGTGGTTTTGGAGGTTGCTGAGGACTGTGGTATCTTGCTATACAATTGCTCATTGCCTTGCCACCTCTCGTTGGAAATGTTTTCATTTGTGGGAAGGGTAGTATTATTATTTTGAAAAGGGACTTCATTATGTATTTGCAACCTATCATAGGTGTGGTCCATGTCTCTGGAAGCGTTCGTTCATTCTTAACATATCATGCTAAATATTCTTCGTCCAGATGCGGGAGATGGTCTGATTGCATACTAATGGGCTATGTCAAAACAACACCCATAGGAGATGAAACCGGCCTCCCCTAGTGAGATTCATATTTTTGGAACTTGACTGTTTATGGGGGTAAGTTTACAGTGAATTGATCAAGCTCCTCAATATGCATACAGAGGAACCAATGTTGATCCCTTGGAGGAGAACGTTGTGAACATTTGTTCTTTTATCCACCAACGTTGAAAGTGAGGGGGACTGTTGCTATCCACCTACTGGGTAGCTATATATGTTCGTAACCTGGAATGGGGTAATCTTATTAATTGAATCCCGACATATTCGGGAAGGGGTATCAAAAATACCTACTAAATAAAGGGAAAATTAAAAGTGTAAGTGGAAAGGTGGAAACACTTAGAGACTAGCTCTTCATGTTGGGTTCACCAATTTTGTCCAAGAGAAAATCAACACATGACCTTCTTTGCACTCGACCTCCAGAGGTCATGTTGAGATAGCCATGGTGTGGAATGGAAATGAAAATTATAGTGATGGTGATGGTCAAGCTAATTCTGAAATCTAAAAACTTTGACGTGCACAATAGTAGAATCTACAAATCTAGGGAAATGAATGATCTCTTAACCTTAAGGGGTATGATGGTACAGTCTAAAATGATAGCTACTCAGAGACTCCAATTGATGTCTAACTTTGTCGAGATTCTATTGATTGGTTGTGGTAAATGTGTAAAGTAACCTACAGGTGCACCTCGTATGGGTTTCCAGAGGAAAGTTCATGGAAGAAAATACGATAAGTGTAGTGAAGTTGTAGAGACTATGGGTGATTCTCTGGTCTAGTCAAAAAAGTCTTAGCCTAATCGGCTGTTATGTTAAAAAAATGACAGTTGTGTAACGATATCTAGTGGAAGCAGTGAAGATATGAATACTAATGTGTGTAAGCTAGTGTCAATATCTAACTGATTAGCAGGCCACGTTAGGTTATGGGACCTGTGGATCATAACCTAAAGACTTGTTGAGGTTGATGCCCTTGTATGGTCATGCATGCAATAAAACCCTATTACCAGGAGCAATCCAAAAATCATAAGCTTGATTCGCAGTGATGTTTAGTGTCTCTAATTACTATATCTTCTCAGCGTATGTTGTAGGTGTGCATAAAACTATTAAATGTAAATTTTTGAATCAATGTCAGTTATTAACTCTTTCATGTTTGGTTTTCGGACCAGAGGATCAAAACTGTATGTCTTTTCTTGTTGAGGATCATTGATGTTCATGTAAGATGAATTGATTTTCTTTCAGTAAACTAAACTATCTATCAGAGGAAAATCTAATCTATGTTTTTGTTTTTTTTCTCAATATATCAGAAACAATGCAAAAAAACAAGCTAATCTATCAAAAATAAATATTTTTCTTGTTTTCTAACTTTTCAAACAATGCATGTAATCTAATAAACAAACTAAATACAAATGATTAGCTGGATGTTAGCTAACTTTTTATGCAGATGTCTAAATCCAAATCTAAAACCTATTCTAACTAAATCAAAATACTTTCAAACCATACCTCAAAAGTGAAGAAAAAATCATAACCCTCATAGAGCTATTGTTCTCCACAGCTTCCCCTGACAATGTTGAAAAGAAAGCTTCCTCTTGATTCGATCTACTTGCTATTATGTACAACTAATTGAAATGAATTGTTTCTCTACTCTATTTGATATGTAATTGAAAATTTTATAAACAAAGTAAACAACTGCACAACTCCAACCTGGAAGAGCAAGAGCTTTGGAAAATATGGCAGTGTTTGGTATCTATCCCCTCAGTTATTTCCTTTCTCTGAGTGTTCGTATGAGTCCAAGGGATTGGGAATGCAAAGAACAACAACAAGATGATGGCGCTTGAGCAATGGCAGCTTGGAAGCAATCTGGACGCATGCAAGTAGAAGAGAGATAACACAAGAGATTTGAGCTTGGCTATGTAATTCCTAGCAAGACTATGGCAGAAAAACAAGAACAAGATACACCAATTTCTTTGATAGTCCTTTTGCTTGAATACAAGCATGGAATATATAGGAATGGAGGATAGAAGGTTACTTCATGCACAAGGCAATGAAGAGGTAGTTCCACTCATTAAATCTATTTAAAATAGAAGAAGCAAGGAGAACCGAGCAACTGAATCTATTTTTAGTAGATTCAGCTCATGGATGCGTTCTAAAAGCAAACTTAAGTGAATCAGCCCATGCAATTCTACACATGAAGATTATGGAAAAATCGATTAGGACCGCCGCCTTGCCTGAGTGGTGGTTTCAATAATTAATGCCAAATTAAGCACAGAAAGAAGCAGGGAGATGAAATAAAGAATGGAAAATATATGTAAGGCCATCTAGACTAAAAATATATACTGCAAGTGGTTTCGAAGCTCGAACACCTTCTTGAAAGGACTTTTAATCGTCATTGGGAGTTCTCGTTACCGTTTTCCTGAAGGTAAAGAACATGCAATTTTGGGTGTGTACAATAACCTCTAGGAAGAGAAAAATGCTAAAGTGAAAGTGGGTTGCCCCCCAAATCTTATTATAGCTGATTTAGGTTTTTTTTCCTTCCCTTTTGTGTGTGTTTTTCTCCTTTTCAGTGTGGTGTGTTTCCTTTCAGTTGTGTGTGTGTGCATCCCTCCTTTCCGTCTGTCTCTTACAAGTTGAGTTATTATTTAAAGCCCAATGAATAATGCCTTGGTCTACAAGTTAAAATGAAAACTTGAAATCTCATATCATGTCCTTGTTCTGCTCTATCCAAAAAATTTCCCCAAGTCAGAGCTAGTTGTATTCATGAGTTTTTCCAAGGGAAATATTCAAACGTGAAAGCATGACAACCATACCCTACGGTGAATTGTTTTACTTAAAGGTCACCCCAAGCCCTCCAAATAATCTTAACCCATGTATCAGTCCTATCCCATCCTTCCAAGTGGCCCAATGTGTTATTTCATCATTTCCATAGGTGATTTAAGGATGCAAATTCCATTAAGGTATTTCCAAGACAAGATTCTTCAAGACAAGCTATTTGAGAAGCTTAAGAAAGGTTATTTCTTTGTTCTTCCTAAGGTTGACACACACCCTCGGAGTGGAATGAAATAATCAAAATCATCAAGGAGGTGTAACATGGAGATAAGAATTTTTTAAAACTAGTTTTGGAATATTTTGGGAAGTTTCAGAGGTTTTGGAGCAGATTCAACAAAAGTGGGTCCTGGAGGGTGAAGAAACTGATAGTGCAAAAACAACCCCTAAACTTTGGGAAGTGATTCTGGGAGATCTATGAAGAGTTGAAGGTCAAAAAAATTATATTCATAAATTTAATTCAGAGATATAGAAGATTGTGGTCTCAAATTTTTAGCAGGGCTCAGTAAATTCTTCCCATAACCTATTTTTAGCATGCATAACCTATAAGTTTGAAGAAACAACCTATTGTTTAGGAGGTTTCAAGACAAATCAACATATTGGAACCCCATCATTGTGTTCAAAAATCATTTTCTAATCAATTTAATATAAATAATTTTGGGGAAATTCATCCAGGAGATCATGTTGTGCCTCCGTCAAGTTTCTCCCGAAGGTATGGTTTAAGAGTTAGCAAATTTTCCAACTAGACAAATGAACCAATCAGAGAGTGGTGCACTTTTTGTCACCAACCGTACCAAACGTTTGGGACAAAATTGTACACCCATCCCCCATGTAGCCTCCTGGACCATGATATGACCATCTTGGATCCTGTGACGCCTAAAAAATTTTACTGACGAAACACCTAAATAAGAGGTAGAAAATTATGGAATCTTTTTTTGTTAGATTTAGAAAGGATTAATGGGAAAGGGTTTCCAATTTACAATACTAATGGTGAAATAATATTTGTTGCACAACGCCATTATGTTTCCATACTTGTGAATTAGTCGCATTCTACGTATGAGCAATTGATGGTTAATCTGGCGAAGCCAATAACCATGCGAGTGCACCGATTTACGAGTGGACGAAAAATGATAAAAAAACAATCAAATCACGATTATACTTTCTGATTCTCCTAGACATTAATATAAATGTCATATCAATTACAGAGAACATATAACATTATAATTGAATTGCTATACTATATATAATAATACTTACCATGCATAATATAACATTGATATACTATATATAATAATACTTACTATGTATAATATATCAATAATCAATTGCTATTCCATTCTTTATTCTATTATTTATATACAAATACAATACATTAGATATCAATAATTGTGTAATGTCTATTGTAAATTATATTATTCCAATTTAACTAAATCTAGTCATTTCACATACTATATAACATATAATATGTATCACCATAATATTATCTAATATAAACTTATATTATCTACACATTATATTATATAATGTATTATGATGTAATGAAAACAACTAACCTAATAACATAAATAAATAATATGAAAGTATTGTTAGTGCAAAATCATAGCACCCCTGGACGCACATCAGGCTTCTAGGTTGATGTTCAGGCATCCAGTGTGATTGCACAACATAGAAACCTCTCTCCAAGTGTGGGACTTGTGAAACCGAGAGAGGAATCTCCAGATTAGAGGCTGGTTCCTCAAACTCCTCTGATTTAGATCTATATTTTGCAAAACTATAGAGGTTTAGATCCTAATCCTATTCTAACTTGCAAGGAGACGGACAGAAGTGCAAAAATTGAAACTAACTAAAGATGGTGATGCACCGAAAGGAGAATGTTGGACATCTATCAAAACAGCCATGGGACAAAGAGAGGTGAGCAATGGGAAGGATGGACAGATGCATCACAGGCCCAAGGATAGATTTCACACAGAAAATGTCCCAAAACTCCATGAACACAGCTCCAGACCTGCAATGAACATTCAAACATGCACAAATACCTGCAATGAAGAGAGGCAAGAAGAGAACAAGCAAAAATGAGGAAGGATGGACAGATGCATCACAAAACACGTTTTGTTGTTCCAGAAGTTTACACAGAACATCATTCAATTAGTAAAAGGCAAAAATGCCATTACAGAGCAAGGGAGGAGGTTAGAACTCCATTTTCAACCCTAGAGAAGAAAAGAAGGGAGGGCAGAGCAGAAAGAATGAACAACCTCTTTTCAAAATGAGCCAAATCTGGCTTTTACATTGCATGGGTCGAGCCCAGGGGACAGAAACGTAGGAAAACATGCAAGCCCATTCCTCATGACTGCAGGTGCATTAAATCGGCATGGGGGACCTTACAAACCCATACCCTATTACCTTGACTAGATTACAGGAGAATGCGACCCATTCTGCATTAAATCTAGTCGCTGGAATGTCATTTTTGGCCATGAACACGCGTCAGAGCCGTTGCTCGATTTTCTCTCTTCAGACTGCACCAAAACACGAGATTGATCCTAGAACTGTGTAGAGAATTTCACCAGCTTTCTGTTGATATAAAGAACGTGCAAATCCAAGCTCTGGATCGAAAGTTATGGCGATCTGAAGAATTAGGGCACGAAACAGGCAAAAACGGATTTTGAAATACTTTCCGCGCTCTGCCACCTGGATGACACGTGGTAGGCTCTGATTGGATGAGAAATTCTTTCTCCTCCATCTTTCGCGGGCTTTCCTTTGAAATTTTCTTGTGGGGCCCTTTACTGGGACACGTGGCACTATCCCATTGGTTCGGGCTGACCCTTTAAAACTTGCCCTTTGACTTTTGACTTTTCTCCTTGAGACATGTGGCATGATCTGGTTGGTTCTCGACCCTACCGGCTCTTTCGCGCCCTTCGCGTCTTTTCATCCCGGATGTCCCAAATGCTTAGTGCTCCTTGTGCTGATTTCGCGCGAACCGGCCGGTTCGCATCCATTTGTCCCAAATGTCCCACTTTGCTTTGGACTGCCTCGACCTTTTTCGCCCTGTTCGGCCGGTTCGCGTACTCATGGCCCGCTTGTCCCATTGTGTTTCGGACTATTTGTGCTGATTTCGCCCGGTTCGGCCAGTTCACGCCTTTTTGTCCCACTTGTCCCGAACTGTCCCTCTCAGCAGTTAGTCGATTTTCTCTCAGTCGAATCGGCATTTCGCGCCCACCACGTACTTTTGTCCCAGATGTCCCTGTTGCTATTTGGGCCGCTTGGAGGCTTTTCAGCCGATCCGCGCCTTTTTGTCCCAGATGTCCCAATTGCTCCTAGGACTAGGACTTAGCCGATTTTCACCATTTTTTCTGGATCAACCTTCTTGCCTTCTGCAACCTTTTCCTGCGTTTTCTCAGAGCTTGCTCCTAACTACCTGGACAGGAGAGTTAGAAAAATATCTGAGAGAACCTCAAAAACATGATGTTTGCTCTGAATCAATCAATGTGCCTGGGACTTGAATATTCTGATGCATGTTATCAAAATTACCCAGGGGGGGTGAAATTTTGACAACAAGTATATCCTAAACCCAATTCATTAGTCATAACCCTACCCTAAAAGTCTACACGTATGGCTTATATTTTAGCTTACGTTTTATTTTATATTCACTTTTTAAACTCATAAGCCCTAAAATTCCTAAGACCTACCCACGGCCATATCTCAAGTATATTTTTTATTAATTAATTATTATTTCTTTCTTAAAGTAACATTTGTTTATTGGTTTTATTGTTATTTCCTCTTGCTTTTGTTTGTGGCTGTGCAGGTATGCGGAGTGTTGTGGTGGACGGGAAGCGTGGGTCGGCTCAGCCACCCACCCCAAGGTTTTACCTTTTCTAAAACAAAAATCATTGTTATTACGCCGAAGGCGTTCCCCCTATGGGAAAGGCACTTTCGCACGTTTCTATGACTACGTTAAATTTGACGTCTGTTTTGTCGTTTTGCTAAAAGGTTTAAATTTGACATCCCTTTACAAATTTTTCCTTTTTTTTTAGTCATTTCGAGTTGTATGCATTCCTCGTCTATCATTAGTTTGTTGCGGGTCTCATGCAAAGTTTTGGGTTTTGTGGATATTCAATCTACCCGCCTACAGAAGAGTTTGCATAGTTTATGAGGGTGAAATGGTTTGGTTTTGTGGTGGATCGAGTTGAAATTGTGGCATCCATCACCAGGTAGACAGGAAGTCGGAGCTTTGAAATAGTCATTCCATTTATAAGGTGCTACACCTAATCCCTGCTTCAATGGCCATCTCAACCCTCAAAATCCAAGTGAATTAGCTCTTGTTCACGAGCCATGTCTATCTATTGTTTCACCTAAGTGATATCTACCCTGATGATCTTGCTATCAACTTGGATCGGCTGCTTCTAAAAGATATTATTTAACCAAATATTTTTCGTGAACATCCGCTGAAGTATTATGGAGAAGAACTTATGGAGAATTTTTCAAACCCAATCATCTCACCTTTGCCAGCATACTCCCATCATGTGAAAAAAAAAACCTTTGGAATCAATATAAATGAAATACATGGTAGTATACATAATGCCCATGTCAACTGTTTGACAAAATGTCTTGAAGGGATGAAATTTATGAACATGTAATGGAAATGTAATTTTGATGAAAGCAATTGGCTTCAGGTTGCACATACATTTGGTGGTCTAAAGTTGAGCATAGTCTTCAGTTACTGGCATAGAAATTGATTCAGTGCAAAATATATGTAGCTGATTTGGGTGAAGTAATTACCTATACAGGGAATTGTTGTGAATGCCATATGTTTTGCATTACAATTATGGTGAATTCAGAAGAGAGGTCTTGTATTTGTTTGTGTAACATGAAAATCTTGTGTTTTTATAATGTCTTCCATATGGTATTGATATTTTATGCCAGAGGGACTAGTGGTTGAAGTTAATAGAGAGGAGTGGACTACTACAACAAGCTGATATATGCACTCCTCAATAATGGTATATTTGAGAATGAAAACAGTGGTAGCATTCGATATGAAATTTTAGTAAATTTGTAGAAAGATAATGATTTATGTTGAATACCAAGCATAAAAATAATATTAGCATTTTATAAAGTTTCAAGAATCACTAACCCTTAAGCTTAAGCTGTGTGTTACTCATGTAGGGATTGACACCATGGTAACACTTTACCATTTTTATCTACCCCAGGCACTCCAGGACTCTTATGAGGGATGGTTAGACTCAATAATTGTGTAAGTTGTGATCATTCCCTCTTCTACCTATACTTAATTATCAGTTGCCCTGTACGTGAGAGTCTACAACTTTTTTCTACAAATAATTTAATACCTCGTAGAGTTTTATCAACCAAAGAAAACCAAAAATTAGCAATACTTGTTTTGCTCTTGCAAATGTTCCCTAGAACTGCTGCCCAACGCCCACTAATCACCTGAACAAATATTCCCTAGAAAAGTTAGCAATTATCATTTGTCATTGACTTCTATTATTTTTTATATATATACGAAAGCATCCTGATTTTTTAGTGCATGGGATCTCTAGCTAAGAGATGAAGGCATACACTTCTTAATTTCATAATGATCAGGATTCATGCTTGTCTAAAATTATTGTGCATTTGTCATGTCAATTCAAAATTGATTGTGTAGTCTGCATAGGAGCTGGATGATTTATTTTCTAATAAGTGGAATTTAAAGCCTTCTTTTGGATTCCAATTAATCTTTTTAATGTATCTTTTGATGTTCGCTGATAAAGTCCAAGTAAAGCACATTATGCCAATATTTTGAATAATTCGGTTTGGTATTTCAGTATGTCATTGAGCTGTTGGGTTTCTGGTACTGCTGTTTGCAGTCCGAATGGACATCGCAATAGGTGGAGAACAATTTGAAATGGACACCACAACAAGGGGAGACCCGTGGCACACTCCATCAATAGAATTTTGTGCAATCACATAAAAAACTGTTTTAATTGAGTCTTCACAAATTACTCGGTGTCAGAAACACCTTTGCTATGGAAATTCGAGTCAGGGAGAGTTTCCACTTGCAGCCAACCCCTCCATTATTCTACATGTGCTTACTGAAAGTCATTTAGATCCACAAGATCTTGCAAGTCTAGAGGCAAGTATTCATGGTCGTGAATTCAAAATGCTTTCGTTCAAACGTCTTATGGATTGTCTATTCTACATCAAGATATATACTTACGACTGTAACATTTGCTTTGTGAACTTGTTCTGTTACTTTGTAGGCTTCGTGTTGGTTTTTAAAACAACTTGCAAACTTTTCCCCTGACTTTGATCTATCTATCTCTGAACTAGCGGCATTAGACATGTGCCAAAGAAGAGATATATTCAAGCCCATGACACAATCAGAGAGAGGGAACTCTTAAAAGAGAGGTGTGGAGGTTCTTGGACGTTGGTATTGCAGTTCTTGAGAGCAGGGGAAAAATGTTTCCTGCTTGAAAAGTGCCAAGCCATAGCAGGTCCTGGTCACAGTGTTGTGGTAAAAAAGTCAGGCATAGTGTATACATTTGGCTCTAACAGTACTGGACAGCTTGGCCATGGGATAATAGAAGAAGAATGACATCCAAGATTGGTCAGGTGTGTAATGAGTTCTTGGATTCCATGACTGATGTTTTTTGAGAATTTGTACTCTCAATGTTGAATCTATTTTTAAATTTACTGTTTGGTGAACAACCAGAATTGGGTAATCACATCCTACCTGTGCAGGTCTCTTCAGGGGATTCGAATCATTCAAGCAACAGTGGGAGCAAGGCGTATAATGCTCATCAGTGATACTGGAAGAGTTTATGCATTTCAGAAAGACTCTTATGATATGATAGTATTACTCCACATGAATCTCATAGTCTAAGATCTGATGGGCTGAATGATTTTATCTGTGAAGAGCGTCAAGATGGTGTTATTGGAGATGAGTTGGCGGGGCTCATTTTCATGTGTAATGATAGACACAGAATTAACTGTTTTCGATATAAGGTGTTTGGTATGCCCAAAGCAAAGTTGAGACTTTTAGACCATGTAAAGCAAGGTACTAAATTGTTTCTTTTTTAGTATGAATCTAGGAAGATTTGTTGCATATTTGAAGTTGCTTCTTATCCTGGAATTGAGCTTGATAATGATGCCTTCAGAGGATCTGAAGTTGACTTCCCCTTACAGTTATGCTAATATTCAATATCTGAGTGATAAATATGTAGATGGTTTTTATGTTCTGCACTTGTAACATTATCAGAGACATGATCAATGTTGAGTGTCCTTTTAAGATGTTCAATGATTTTTTACAGTTTGATATTATAAATTGTTTCCCCTTATTTACAGTACTGGATAGCTTGGCCATGGGACAACAGAAGAAGAATGGCGTCCAAGATTGGTCAGGTGTGTAATGAGTTCTTGGATTCCATGACTGATGTTTTTTGAGAATTTGTACTCTCAATGTTGAATCTATTTTTAAATTTATTGTTTGGCGAGCAACCAGAATTGGGTAATCACATCCTACCTATGTAGGTCTCTTCAGGGGATTCGAATCATTCAAGCAAATCTAGGCCATATGGTAGAGTTGGGCCCTATTTTTCTGAAATTTTTTCTTGAGACCGACATAACCATGCAACTAAATTGATGCCATTTTCACACATCAGTGGGAAATTTTCAGAGCATGTAATAGAGTTATTAATCCCTCCATTATTCTACTTGTGCTTACTGAATGTCATTTAGATCCACAATATCTTGCATGTCTAGAGGAAAGTATTCGTGGTCGTGAATTCAGAATGATTTCCTTCAAATGTCTCATGGATTTTCTGTTCTACATCAAGATATATACTTACGAATGTAACATTTGCTTTGTGAACTTGTTTGTTTACTTTCTAGGCTTCGTGTTGGTTCTTCAGACAACTTGCAAACTTTTCCCCTGACTTTTATCTATCTATCTCTGAACTAGTATCATTAGACATATGCCAAAGAAGAGATATATTCAAGCCCATGATGTAATAAGAGAGAGAGCTCTTGAAAGAGAGGTGTGGAGGTTCTTGGAAGTTGGTATTGCAATTCTTGAGAGCAGGGGAAAAAATGTTTCCTGCGTGAAAAGTGCCAAGCCATAGCAGGTCCTGGTCACAGTGTTGTGGTAACAAAGTCAGGTGCAGTGTATACATTCGGCTCTAACAGTAACTTGACAGCTTCACCATTAGGATAATAGAAGAAGAATGGCATCCAAGATTGGTCAGGTGTGCAATGAGTTCTTGGATTCCATGACTAGATGTTTTTTGAGAATTTTTACTCTCAATGTTGAATCTGTTTTAAAATTTACTGTTTGGCGAGCAACCAGAATTGGGTAATCACATCCTACCTGTGCAAGTCTCTTTAGGGGATTCGAATCATTCAAGAAACAACGGGAGTAGGGCGTACAATGATCATCAGTGATACTGGAAGAGTTTATGCATTTGGGACAGACTCTTATGATATGATAGTATTACTCAACATTAATCTCATAGTCTAAGATCTGATGGGCTGAATGATTTTATCTGTGAAGAGCATCAAGATGGTGTTATTGGAGATGAGTTGGCGGGGCTCATTTTCATGTGTAATGATAGACACATAATTAAATGTTTTTGATATAAGGTGTTTGGTATGCCCAAAGCAAAGTTGAGACTTTTAGACCATGTACAACAAGGTACTAAATTGTTTCTTTTTTAGTATGAATCTAGGAAGATTTGTTGCATATTTGAAGTTGCTTCTTATCTCGGAATTGAGCTTGATAATGATGCCTTCAGAGGATCTAAAGTTGACTTCCCCTTACAGTTATGCTAATATTCAATATATGAGTGATAAATATGTAGATGGTTTTTATGTTCTGCACTTGTAACATTATCAGAGACATGATCAATGTTGAGTGTCCTTTTAAGATGTTCAACGATTTTTTACAGTTTGATATTATAAATTGTTTCCCCTTATTTATGAAACAAGTTATTTTGTCAAATTATGTTAATGAAAACCTCATATTAAATTTGATGTTCATTGGACTGTCGTAAGGAAATTTCAACCTTAAATTTGTGTACATTTGACCATCACTTCAAAGGTTTTTTTTCCTTCTTCTTGAAGAATCGCAAAACACTAATATATTGGCCATATGGTAGAGTTGGGCCCTATTTTTTTGAATTTTTTTCTTAAGACCGACATAACTATGCAACTAAATTGATGCCATTTTCACACATCAGTTGGAAATTTTCAGAGCATGTAATAGAGTTATTAATCAATATGGTATGTGAAAAATTCAAGATAAGAACCTTGGAATTGATATCTCAAAGTGGATTTTAGATAGATGTATTGAAGATATATGAAAATGGCATGAGGTTAAAGCTGTTTCCAAACAGTTACTGCCGAGACAAGATAATTATAAGCTTGTCTTTTGAAGTATGTATATGAACTGCCAATGTTGAATATTATTCCTCCTTGGCATTCTTCATCTCCTCTCTTTGCAAGAAGTTTTTTCCCAATGATCATCTGTGCAGTTCCCACATAATAGTATTTCCTGATACATAAGGAAGCAATCTACGACTATGCTTGTAGACTAGTTTAGATGAAAAAAGAGTTCAAACAATTATAAAACAAGTTAGATCAATGTAAGATTAATTTTTTAATGTTAATGTTTTAGATATTTGAGTTGAAAATTTTATTACGTAGTGTGCAGGAAGCTTGTTTTTTTAAGTCTTTTGTGATATTTGTATTTAGTCTTTTTCAAAATTATGAATCCATACAACACTATTGCTTAGAAAAACTATGGCCATGGCAACTCTGGTTGGACTGCATGTATCTCCTCCTCTTTCATCCCCTTTTCTTTCCAATATCACTACACCATGCCTTCCTTCAAATACCCTCAAGAACAACTATACAAAATTTCTCATACCCAATTCAAACAAAAATGAAGGCAATGAGGATAGCTATCGTTTGAGGCCAATTAAGGCCAAGAAGAATCCCTGGCTAGACCCGTTTGACTATGGGGAGGACCTCGATGTGGAATATGGGGATCTCTATTCAGATGGGAAGTAGGATGCAGAGTATCCAAGGCCTCCTTGATGACCCAGATAATAAATTTGGGTTTCTTCAGTTTCCCAAGGGCTACAATGTTGAAATTTCTTTACTTGGTGGAATGTTGAGGGTTGATGTCAGAGTCTGTTGTTGCATGGTGACTAGTGGTGTTTATGAGAACTTGTTGTTTTTCCCTATCATACAACTGCTTAAGGATAGGTACAATAATAACCCTGTACTTATCTGTATATACTAATTTAATGAAGGCTAGAATGTTTTGTAGTTTATCATTGTGTATTTAATAAGTTATTTCATCAAAATCTTATATGCCTTCAATTAAGGTGGCCCCTGGGAGTATTTGGAGCAAAAATGGATTTTTGGATAAACAAACATGAGAATTCTATGACTGAGTTTCCTTTCAAAATAAAAGAGCAGTCTCAATTCCACTGATACAAAATGCATTACTGGGAGTTTTGGTATTTATTCAATATGCAATAATATGTACACATAATAACACCTTTAAATGTAATGCTTCATATATATTCCTACACTTACAAAATCAATTACACCCCTTATCAATATCAACTACAAAAATAATAACTATCCCTCTAAATCAAATAACATATACCGTTCGGCGTTCACATTGCATTGTACAAATGTGATTGCTAGTTATTATTTTTATTATTATCTTTTTATAAACGAAAACAGATCAGGGGTGGGTCGGTCCAGCTGCCCACCCATATATATATTACTCACCCTTGTAGACCAACTTAGTTTCAAAGGGTTTTTTTATAATAGAAAATTATTTCTTTTATAAAATATATAATATCATATATATTATAATATTTTCAATATATAATTATTTTATAATATTCTTATTATTTCTTATAATATTCATATTATTTTGTTTTATATAATATAAATATTTATATGTATATATAAAAAAAATCTTCGAAATTATCATTTTGTTTTAAGTTCTTTATAATTTATCTTATACCCAAATTTTGTAATAACAAAATTATTTTAATATAATCTACTTATTACTAGCAATCATACGCAAGAAGTGCAATGTGAAAATTGAAAGGGATTGGGGGAGTAGTGAAGAGTGGAGGAGGTATCAGGGGTCAATTTTGAAGGAGATAAAAAATCCATCCATCTACAAAGTTCAATGCACAAATCCAGTAACAAAACAATGAAAAAATCAGAAAATTTAACCCTTACTCATGTTCCTCCCCAAATATTCAATGACACAAATGTTATAAAATGTGGAGAGAAATAATATAATGAGAAAACAACAAATGAAGAGTAACCAAAATGCACACATTATCATTGTGTACCCGTCATTTTATTAAGTGAAAAATGGTTAGAAAGTGGTTGAAGTAGTTTCAACTATTTATTAGTTAAGACTTAACTAATATTAATAAATAAAATTATATTAAGCCTTATATTGTAATAGCATGAGCTCCTTGGAACTAAGATTAATGACCCTTATATTAACACACAAGACTACTTCTTCAATTAAACCAAATAATTTACAATTAATAATCTCCAAAAAAGTAAGATCCCTTCATTTTTCATTCTATAGAGTTTAGAAGGCATCTACCTTTAATAGGAAAACAAAGGCAACATGCACTCATTACAACTATCATCACTCATTAAAGAAATAATTATATAGAAAGCAACTCTACATAGAATTGAAAACCCATTTTGCATGAGCTCCTTGGAACTAAGATAAATGGATCTTTATGCTAACATAGAAGGCTATAGATTCAGTTTAAACCAACCAATTAACAAATAATATTATCCACAAAAGGTTGCTTCAGTTTACAATCTGAAGCCCCACCTAGCTTTTCAGTCAAGACTCCCATGAAATCACATTTTTCCTGATAGGTCCTCATTTACCTACTTTAGGTCTTTTTATGACTTGGATGTTTTGTTGGTGCTCCATTTTTATAATGCAGTATATGATAAAATAAAGAATAAACATAATAGTTTCATCTTTATGTTCTATGAGTCTATAGTTAACGGAACATCAGATATAACTGTACCTAAATTTTCAATGCTAAAGTACACTCAAATATGAAAAAATAATGTATCCTTTGTCCTCTTATCAGTCATTTGGAGTTCCACAAGACAACTTTGAATTCAAATGAGTTGTGTGGGACAACATCATAGTTTAGATCCTTGTAAATATTTTCAACCTCTTGACAAACTTCACCATTTTCTTACTAAATTCATCCTAAATTTGTTTTGTAGGCAATGATGTGTGTGATTCATGACTTATCTTCAACGTAAATCTGGTGAAAAAACAATCATCCTTCAAAAGGATACCTTACCACTTTTCAAATTTAAAAATATTCCCACTTCAAGTTATATTTGGAAGATCTCCATGAATTTTGATGGCAACTATTAGTAATTTTCTTCTAATGAATGCTATAATTCAGAGTTGCAAAATCGAAGATATCCTAAAATAAAGTCAAGAGACAAAATTTAGATCTGTTGGAAAAGAGAAACTCAACAATCATGCCTCCTAACTATGTTGGAATACACTCTAACTACACCTGTTAAGAATAATTAGTCCTAAACAATTTTAGAACAGACTTGTTGTTTTAAAGAAAGACAAATTAGGAGAGTCCTGACATAGACACACTGCATACATATTTAGAAAGCCTCAAAACTCTTGAATTCCACCATAGGTTGTTTGACCTCTTGGTTTTGTTTATACGCCTTCCTTCAGTTTCCTTAAAGTAAAAACTAACAATACTATCTTCTTTTCATCATTTACCTCTGATTTTCAAGGTATGAGGTGGGTTGATATCAAGAGGGGCATGTTCCCGACCTTTCGTGCTAGTTTTCATGTTTTAAGAATGCAACCGAAAATATTGAAACATATTTTATCTGATACCATTGTAAAAAAAAAATTCCCCTTCTTTTCTCCTCTTATATTATGATGTCATTACTCTCTTTATAATTGATTCTTAAGCTCATCAAACATGTTCAACCTGAATGTTCACTAAATCACCATAAAATATAGATACATGGTTCAGGCTCCACAGAATGGAAAACTACATACAATATTAAATAACCACAAGTGGTTGTGCTACAAGTACACTTAGTTCTAAAGAGGAAGAATGAAAAATGTAGTCATGGGAAAATAAAAGTAGACACACATCTTCCATCTATTTCCATAGAATTCTTTTACTTTTTCTCTGTGTATGCTTCAGATGTTTTGTTCTTCCATTTTCACTTAGAAACATAAGTCATGAATAATCATCAATCCAAACACATATGCAACCACCTATTGGGGAAAAAAGCAGCACATAGAAATATTAAATCACTAGCCAAAATCACTAGTTGTACTTTTCTTCACGCATTCTCCATGTATGAGCCTAAGCTCATCAGACATGTTCAACACTAAGTGTTCACTAAATCATCATAAAATCTAGATAAATGGTTCAGGCTCCACAAAATAGCACATTGCATAAATAATTAAAGAACCATAGATGGTTCTACTACAAGTATACTTCCTTATAAACAGGAAGAACAAAAAATGTAGTCATGAGCAACTAAAAGTAGACAAACATCTTCCATCTATTGCAATATAATTATTTTGATTTTTGTCCATGTATGCCCCATATGTTTTGTTCTTCCATGTGAACTAAGAAAAATAAGTCCAGAATAATTTCCACAAAATAACATACTACATACATAATTAAAGAACCATAGATCAAAATTTTGCAGCATTTGCATGATTAATGTCAGCCAACTTACGAATTAAACAAGATACATGGTTGGGAAAAAATTCAAGATATTGCCGACATTTAAAAGGCTCCATTTTTCCTCTTGATATGCATCTACTTGTTTTATGTAGGGAAACTCTGTTTGACCAACTTGAGTAAACAATTTGTATCATTTGCATTGTTGCTGTCATCCAACTTACAAATGAGACAAGGTGCACAGTAGGGTAAAAATTTCAAACATCGCCATTGGAGCATTGTAAATTCATCTCTACGCCAATAAAATTGTATCCTAAGAAAAAGATACTTAACAGTATTGTAAAAATTTGTAAATTCAATCTCAGTAGCACATACTGCACATTCCTAGCAATCAGGATTGTTATATTGAAAATAAGAATAACACTGTGAATTGAGGCCTAGTTTCGAAATGCCTGTTACAGTAGGCATTCTCATGTAAAAGAATTGTATGATTAATTCCAAAAAATCAAAACCATCATAATGGCTACAAACCAAAAAGAATAAGAACCAAGCATGGAAATGAATTCATTTTCCTTGACCAGTTATACACTGGTGAATAATAGCATCCAGAAATGCACTTCTAAAGGTCCTATAATTTTTAAATCTCAATCGTCATGAATCTATTAACACACATCCTTGACTTTGGATGTTGTCACCTCTTTCCAAATGTTGTTAGGTTGTTGCTTATCTTCAAGGGAATTTTGAGCTGTTGAGAACCATATAAATGCATTTGAATAATAAGAAGAAAACCTTGCCAACGCTACCCCTTATGCTGCTGAATTTAAAATCTTGAAAATTTTCCATTTAAACATGTTATGATATGGATTAATAATAAATAATACATATTATTTCAAACCCCTTATTTCTGGATTTAAGGAAAAATCTATTAAATACTTTCATAAGCATCAAAATTTCACGTTTTCATATGGTTTATAGGAAAATACAAAAAAATACTCAGAAATCATAGACTTTGACCATATTTACTAACTATGGTTGCTCCAAAACCTAGATAACTACATTGTAGCAAAGAACACTAAAAATCATGCCCATATTATGCAGCTACTAGATTGCATATGTGCAATGAAGGGGATTCAGACTCTTACCGTAAATTCCCTGAATCTACATCTCTCTGATTATTTGACCACACCCTTCACTCCACTGTTATGAGTTTTGGACTAATCCAAATCAAAATAATCCAATTATTTCCAAGTTTTATTACATTTTTAGAAAATATGGTGTAAGATGATGGAGTTTAAACAAGACGAATTTTATTAGCCTTGTGTTTTGATTCTATGCACGTTATTTTCAGCTACTCTTGAAGCATTTTTATGGTCAGCTTGAGATATTTGAGGAGAGGGTATTTGAGAGTTGATATAGTTAAACAATCTTTGGATAAAATAGTTTCAGCTTTCATCAGGAGTCTGTGTAATTTACTTGTGAGTGGACTGTTAAAAGGATGGGATGAAATCAATAGCAGTAGCCCAAGAGGCCCTGCATGTGCATTAAGTTTTATCCTCTCCACTTTGGTTTTGTGACTACTCTATGATGAACAAGTTATGGGAAAAAGGAAAACACAGAAAAAGTAAACATTCGAAGACAAATTGAAATATGGAGATAGTTAAAATACATTTCAAGGAATCAACGTGACTTATTATTATTAAGATGAACATGAAAAACATAGAAAATACCAACATTTGAATTGCTACAATGCATTACAACTTCACATCAAGTCGAGATCGGAATCCAATGCTCCTCCCCATATCAAGTTGGAAATTAACACATCTTATCAGGTTGGAGTTCAAAGCCAATGCCCTTCCCCATATTAGGTCGAAAATGAAAACTACATATCAGGTCAGGGTTCAAAGCCCATGCCCTTCAACCTACACATTCCCTGGGGGTATTTTCCATGTGCATGAGCATCTGGATGAGATGGGAGCCAACCCCATAGTTGTTTCCTTAAATTATATGCAATCACCTCCGTACTGTTACTGTTTTTGAAACATACATAATCCCTCACTCTAATGTGTTCACAACAACACCAAAAATCTGAATTCACAAAGTAGGTAGAGGGGGGCTTCATTAGAAACTTGGAATACAATAATTCGAGCATTCTTGCAATCTCTTGCATGTAGGGACAAAGCTGCATCTACAAATCAACTTCGAACACCTTTTCTCTGGCCATGGCGTTAGCTAAGTTCATTTTACTTATGTCCCATCCACCTGATTAGTTATGCATGAAGTAATTTTGATTTCTTGGACTTCCTCTCTCCTCCCCTATAGATTTATAATAATAAAATCCCAAGCAATTCCCTCTAAGTACCTCTTTCTACAATATATCTCTTTTAGTGAATCTTGAAATTCATCTAAAACTCTAAAAATCTTAATGTAATGATTGAAAGAGTACATATAAATTGCTTTAAAAAAATATGATATTTTCGTTTCATATATTTTTGATTGGTTCTGAACTGTGCTGGGAGGAAATGAAAAATTTTCTGTGAGAAATATCAAATATTTTTTATGTTAAATACAAAATGCAAAAAACATTTCAGAATAATATATGAATAATGTGAACATTGACGTGTAGGTTAGATAACTGTTGATGTATTAGATATCACACATCCTATGCATATCATAAATCTGAATTCAACTATGTTATATTTTTTCAAATGATTCAGAATTATGATAAAAGGTAAAGATAAAGGTAAATTTTAGGCCCCAACCTAGCTGGAATTCTTTCTAGGTATATCAGGAACTTCCACTTTACCTTATTGTTTTCAATTTTGTACACCTTAGGTTTTAACCTCATGACCAAATTCAAGAGCAAATGAGGCCTTACCAATCAAACTGCACCATGTGTGTATCTTAATCTTATGAGATATTTTTAATTGCAATGCCAATAATTCAAATCAAATAAAAAAATTAACTTCAGATTGTAGACTGAATTTGAACATGTGAGACAATTTTTCTGTATGAAATTAATAAATTAAACTTTAGAACTCTGGTAAGTACAAATGCATCCCTATCTAACCCCATATTTTTTCCTCAAGTTCTTTGGAAACCATAAAAATTGATGGCATAATTGTAGGGATGAAACCTCAATTCATTAAGAGAATTTGACATCCAATGTAGTCTTTATTTGGGTATTGTTTGATATTTGTACTTTGGTGAATGACATATCATTTGGGATTTGTGCCTTAAGGGATGACTAGATATCCAATAAGATTTGTACTTTGATAAATAGGAAAACCAACCTCATTTCTTTTTATGTATTTTGGTGTAGGACAAAGCCAGCCTCATCTTTTTTAGCATCCTCTAAAATTTATACCTTGATTTACAGAATTTAAAATATCTAATAGGAGTTATACCTTGAAAGATAGTGTGAAAAAATTACTTTATCATGATCTGTAACAATTAAACTACAACTCTTTCAATTCAATGTAATTTAGTGTATTATAAATTCAAATCTGATTTTAAATATAATATAAAAAGCAGAAACATTTAACCCACTTGGCCACTAAAATAAGAGGCCTAGTAACTAGAACAGGGTTCAGATGTGTTTGTACACGAAACCATTAGAATGGTTTGTGAAGAGTTATACAAGTGAGTATTTTAAGCCACTAAAACAATCTTTTAATAAATGTAAACCAACTTTCAATATACATGAGGAGAGAGAAAAACCTTGGTTGGAGGGTAAGGAGAGAGAAAGAGCTTGACTAGAACACTTCTCATAGATGAGTGTATTGATGTCAGTGGGGTAGCTGGTTCTTTTAAGCCCACCAGAGAAATACACTAATTAAATTTTATTATTTTCCATTTTGTACCACCACTTATCACTAGACAAGCCACATTTTGAACCTGTTATATACAAAACATAATGGGGATGTTGCTATTTCGAGCAGAATTTCTAGTTCCAGAATAGAGCTACTTATATCTGTTCATTCTCTTGAGAAACAAATAAAGGGTTAGGGCTAGGAGGAATACCTGTTGAGTGTTGGGAGGTTGTGCGTGTACCGTAGAGAGATCAAACCAATTGTGAATAACTCCTTTTTGTCTGGGAAGGACTACCTGTAAATAAGAATGCAAGACCACCAGATTTTAGTTAGACAATAAGTAAGGGAACTGCCTTAGGCCCAGGAAATACTAAACTTCCTTTCGAAGGTGGTCAGTTCCCTTTTTAATATAAATTATTGCAAATGATAATAAAGAAGCTATTGCGAAATCATGATTTAGGTACCTCGTTACTAAAAGCAATAGGAACTAAATTACCCATAATAAAGCGTCATTTTGTTTGTTTGGTCACTTGTTATTGATACATTCAGATCAAGTTACAGGGATAGACCAAGCTGAATCTGAGGTTATTAGGGGATAAATAGGTGAAAGGTTGGTTTTGGTACAAGTCACAGTGACCGACGCCGGTCACTGGATAACCGACCACGGTTATAAAACCACTACCGGTAGGGAATAACCAATATTGGTAGGGGCAGTGGTTCAGGGGCTTCTGGGTAGAGGTTGATTACAGGGTTTTAAGGTTGGTATATGGTTAGGGGGAATAATAAGGTGATGGAGAAGACTCAGAGAGTGAGAAAGCTATCTTCTGGGCAATATAGGGATGGATAAATGTAGGTTAGGTGCAGGGTCCTGCCGGGTGTTAGATCCAAGGCTAAGTTGATAATCACTATAAGTGAAAAATTCACCAAGTGGAGCCTAGAAGCATACAAGATACTACTTACTACTTTCTGACGAGGATATAGGTCCAAGGAATGCGGTGACAAAGGCAAAGCTCTGGTGGGATGATCTAACAATTGAAAGTGAGCTGATGAAGCTATCTTCTGACTCTCCCAATGCTTGGACGAGTGTGACCGTGATCTCGTTGATCAGTTACAGTCTTGTCCTCTATGCTTCTCTCTGTAAAAACCTTTCTCCTTCTCACTTGTCTCTCTTTTTTTGCAAATGAATCTGGATCTCTGTATTTTGGTTGGGGTCGGTCATTTACAGGGAACCAATGGTGGTTGCATAACCGATGGCGGTCGAGTAGGGATCGGCATCAGTCAAGTCAAAGTTGGCTATTTTTACCAAAAATAGCCAACTTTCCCTCCTTTTCTCCCGAGGGGTCAATTGTGGGCCTGGTCAAGTCATTATTAGGCTCGTTTTGATGTGGGTGAGGGGTGATGAGTCATGGGTGTGGGCCTGGACCAAGTCATAGGTCTTAATTAGGTTAGTTTAGGGTTAGGGCTAGGTCATAAGTGAGGTGGCGAGGTGAGGTGGCAGGGTTGGAGATGTGGATTTATTAATTATAAGGTAATTAATAAATAATTCAGTGTGTAAGGTTTTAGGTGGTGAGGTAGAGTTAGGTTGCGGGAAGAGATACAAGGTAGAGGGAGTCGTAAGACCCAAATTTGGTGTCTACATTTGCCCCTTGTTGTCGTGTAGCTTGTCTTGTAAAGCTGCACAGTTGACAAGAATAAGAAGTGGTTGCCCTAGTTAAGGGTATAGGTAACCCCCCTCAAATCTATCACAGATTGAGGCGACGTGAAATCAGGGATAGGGTTGATAAAGGGTGAATGATGATGAGATGATGGTAAGATGGCAGGGTAAGTTCAAGGAAGCAGACACACGTTGAAATGTAGTAGTGTGACTAGGGTACACGATTTGAAGAGCGAACAAGCAATTCATAGGCAAAGGTCGATAGTTTATCCAAACAAGGTTGATATAATCCTAGTATCCAAGGCATAGGAAGTAGCTCCAGAGGATATAACGAGTAAGGTACTGGAATGTTTAGGCATGTTCGGCAGTACCAAATGGTTGGTTTGGTTGAGATAAACGTCACGGTATTGGTCTAAGCAAAGCTAGTTGGCTGATCAATTCAAGTATCCTAGTCATGCTAAAACACGAATAGGTGAGCGCGATTAAACAAATAGCTACATTATGGGTGGATAGAATCATAATTTGTGGGCCTCGGTCAAGGTACTTAATTGGTGCTGCTATGGGTCGGGCCGATTGGTTGGTTGTGGCCTTGGGTCGGGCCATTTGGTTGATGACAGCCTTGGGTTGGGCCAATTGGGTTGTTGTGGCCTTGGGTCGGGCCGAGTGGTTGGTTGCGGCCTTGGGTCAGGCCGATTGCGTTGTTGCGGCCTTGGGTCAGGCCGATTGGGTTGTTGCGGCCTTGGGTCGGGCCGATTGGGTTGTTGCGGCCTTGGGTCGGGCCGAGTGGTTGGGTACGGCCTGGGTTCGGGCCAATGAATTCAAAATAAGGCTATTTAGCAAAGGCCGGGTGTAAGCGATGTGGTGAAAAATAAAGTTTGGTGGATAAAGGTAGGAGTTAGGAAAAACTAGGCATGTAACCGATATCGGTTAGTTATGACTGGTATCAGTTAGGAGACCGATATCAGTGTTTTAGGGCACACTCTAACCGATATCTATTATAGGTCAAAACCTATAAAAAGAAAAAATACGGCGTGTCATTTTCACATTGTGAATTTGAGTATCAACATGTTTCTTGTCTGATTTTTACATTGATTGGGTTGAGTATTTGGGCAGAGTTGGCACTAGTTGACTGGGGGAGTGAGTTATTGGTAGGCCCCAGAGATCAAGAGGCAGAGTTTTATTGGTTGAGGACTGGGTTGAGGAGATTTGGAGCTATGGAACAACCTGGAGTACCAGGAGGTGCTGGGGGAGCTGGACCACCACCACCTATCCCTCCACGATGACGTGTAGTCGTATCGGTAGGTTCTAAATCCCTATTTGTGTGAAGTTGATGAATTTAGCTAGGATGTGGGTTTTGGGGTAGGAATCTAAAATTTGATAAAATAATGATTAAATGAAGGTAAATCAGAAAATGGAGTGGGTAGATATGTTAGGTAAGTCAAAACGGCAGGGTGGGTAAGTTTTTAGGCAATTGGGCTGGGTAGATGTGTTAAAAATAGAAAAAAAAGGGGATTTAGGGGCCGTTTTTGGTTCGGCCCCAAAATCCGGCAGTGACCGATGTCGTTCACTAGGCTACCAACATCGGTCACAGCAAAAGCTGTATAGAATTGCGTTATAGAGATTGGCGTCGGTCATGTGTTGACCGACGTCAGTGCATAAAACTCGGGTATAGACAAGTGGTGGGGGACCGATGGCGGTTGAGGGTGACCGGTACCAGTCACCATGGGTAGGAGAAAAGGGTGTGAAATTTGTTGTGTTGGTTGATTGTAGGTGGGTAGGATAGATTTTTGGAAAGGTAAGTGGGTAGAGTTGCTAGGAAAGGTTATTGGGGTGGGGGGTAATCGGGTGGTTGGAGACCGAGTTGGGTAGGATAGGTTATGGGTTGTGTATGAATGAGGAGGGGATAAATTGGTTGAGATATGGTTAAAGGGAAAGAGTAGAGTGGGTGGAGTATGAGTGGGGTGGTTGGTAGGGTGTGGGATAGGTAAAGGGGATATTGTAGATGTTTGTAGGGTGGGGTGAGTGATGTTGAGGGAGATGAGGTGGTTTAGGTTTGATTGGAGTGGGTAGGATAGTTAGAGAAGGACCATAAGAGTGAGAGGAATTTATAGATGGATAGGGTAAGGGAGGTGGGTGTAGATGTATTTATAGAGTCGGGTTGTGATTGGGTGGGTGAGTGAGTATAGAGGGTTAAGGTAATTAATTTGTAAAGGGTAGGCCTGATAGAGTGGGTTATGTTTGCAGGCATGCCAGTAGCTGACGATGCGAGATCGGATGCGGCCACATGTGTCCGCAGTGCAGTGGGCAGTGATGCGGGAGGTTAGACTCAGCGGAGTCCAAAGATATAGGGTTGTGGATAGGGACCACAACCTGATGGTTTCCCTCATCAAGAGATGGGATCCGGTAACCAAAGTCTTCCATCTCCCTACTGGAGAGATGACAGTCACATTAGAGGATGTGTATCACATCCTGAGACTGCCAATCATAGGTGAGGCAGTGTTCCAAGTGGATGCCGAGACAATGATGGATAGCATCCTACAGGTATTCGGGGATGCAGCCCCATTGATTACATATCATAGTGCGAGCATCTGTTACGGCGATATGTATCGCGTGCATCGACAGGAGACACGGCTCGCCATGCTGATGATGATTGGGATCACCTGCTTCGCCCTCCCTGACTCAGAGGGAGGCCGCTTCCCACGGGCTCTGATGGGAGTATTACATGAGATGGTGGAGGAGCATACCTACTATGCATGGGCACTAGTGTATTTGGTGCAGCTATACAGAGAGCTCTGGGGCTATCGCTGTATGAGGCCATTCGGGATATGTTTGACATTTTTCTTACACTGCTGGGCTTACGAGCATATCGTGTGTTTACGACCAGTAGGGTTGCCCCAGCAGCCAGGGCCAGAGGAAGTGTATAGGTATGGGTTTCAGAGGTGGTGGGGGTCGTGGGCCAGCCACGAGCGGTTATCGCAGGGCGAGATGTCATGTATTACAGGCATATGTTAGAGGGCCTGACCACACTAGATATTATATGGAGGCCATACAGAGGCCATCAACCCCGTGGAGGAGCCTGAGCACATCTGCGATGGATCTAGTATATCTTCTAGATAGTTGGATGGAGACCCAGGGAGTATGAGTAGATTCCCCTAGAGAGGGTAGGAAGACAATTGGGTCTACGGAAGGATGAGCCACCTCCCTTCCCACAGTATCAGAGGGAGGATGTAGAGGCATCACTGCCTCTACCACAACCATTGGACCCAGTCTGGGTTGCAGAGAGACCGGCCAATGATACAGTGGATGACGCCGGAGTTACAAGTTCATTTTTGGTCTGGTGGGCAGGGCAGAGAGCAGCCATGAGAGCACAGCCCGCACAGCCAGATTTGGTGGCTATTATAGTAGAGAGGGACCATCTCTTGGGTTAGTTACAATTATTATAGGGGTAGCTTGCTACTGCACAGGCACAGATCAGAGTGCTACAGGGGCAGTTGGCCCAGGCGCAGGGACAGGTAGAGGAACAGGCACAGCCGCAGGGCCAGATCTCTATTCAAGCTCCGATGGCAGGTCCACCGCCACCACAGGTACAGGTGCAGGGTTAGGGTGTACAGGCAGCGCAGGGCCCACTTATATTAGGAGCCGGGGGACCAGCCCCAGCAGCCATGGTGGCACGGGCCCGATACATGGAGGCGAGAGCGGAGGCCTGCTATCATCAGGACATACTAGATGGTACCGGAGCCGATTATCAGCCATATGCAGCTCACAGAGCCGAGATGTCCCAGAGTCACAGGTCACAAGGGGCCGCAGCCACAGCCGGTCGGTCGGTTACAGGTAGGAGGTGAGATCCGGCACAGGGGCCAGCTGAGGGACGGGCCGAGGGTGGGGGAGAGAGCTGAGTCACCCCAGGAGTAGAGATGAGTTTTGTTGAGTTGATAGAGGATTTGTTGATAGAGACACCGGTCTACGAACCGAGTGTGTATATAGAGGCCTGCGTGCCCTCATAGGATTTATGTATGCATTTTTGTTGTATATACCGGCCTACGAGCTGAGTACATTTTGTATAGTTGATACCGGTCTGCGAGTCGAGTATATTTTTGACATGAGAGACCAACCTACGAGCTGAGTCGAGATTTTGACAGAGACAGTGGCCTGCGTGCCGACTGTGTATTTATTTGTATGATAGAGGCCCTATGCAGGGCAATTTGTATATGTTGACATTGATTTGAGGATATATATAGATGATGAGTTGGATACATATGGTGTGTATAATGTTTGAGTTGATTGCATATATTATAATGTTTTATGTGTTTTGTTGATGGTATTGGAATGTTTGTGATGTATATATAGATGATGTTGATGATATTTTGATGATATACATATGTTTTGAAATATTGATGTTTATTATGATGATGGATGTTGATAGTGATGTCATTATGCAGGGAAAAGAGGCGGGCGCCGCCAAAATTTTGCAAAAACAAAGAGAAGGCTTGGATATAGTCAAAATAGGTATAGGTTGACCGATATCGGTTAGATAACTGATGTCGGTCACTATTGACCAATACCGGTTAGATAACTAACATCGGTTATGTTAAAACGAGCTATTCTAAAAATAGAAAAGCTGGAGAGGCAATGTTAGATTCTTATTTTTAGAGCCATGCAACATGTTAAATACGTGGATGTGAGGCTGTTGTCGTCCATACAGGGTAGTTGCATGGGAGAATTGAGTGATAAGGAGGAAAGAGATAGGTAAAGTGATCGTGGGCTTCGATTAAGAAGGCATAAAGGCAAGTAATAGTGAAGAGTGTGGTGAACATGGTTGAACAAGGAGGAGCATCAAGTGGGCAGAGAGGAGAGGGAAGACAGGTTCCACCTCAAACTGCTGCATCCCAGGAGGTATATAGAATTTTTTGTTTGGAATTAAATTTTTGCATGTGTATGAATAGGATGTGGGAAGGTAAGTGGGTAGAGATGAAAAAGAAAGGTGATAGGTAAAGGTTTGGGATGGGGTGAGTGTTATGGGGTAGGTAATCAGGGGTTTCGAATATGTTTTTTAGGAATAGAGAAGTGCGAACAAGCGAGTAAGTTATCATAGGTGGTGTTTTTGTGTAGGGCAGATGGAATTGATAGTGACTGATATCGTTTAGGAATAACCGGTATCGGTTAGGTAACCAGTATCAGTTATACATAACTGATATCGGTTACTATGTAAAGTTACGGATTATGATAAAAAAACACGTGGGGATTTATTTGTTGTTTGTTGGTTTGATGTGTGCAGGCACAGGCAGGGTTGAGGATGAATGATAGGGTACCAGCCTTGTTGTCACGAGTCTGAGCGGATGTAACACCAGCTGAGTGGGCATTAATAAACTATGTGGGGTTAAGCAGAATCCGCTATCATTCACGAATCGCATGCAATCATGCCATGTTGCAGGCACTGATTGAGAGATGGAATCCTGAAAAGAATACCTTCTATCTGCCAACATGGGAGATGAAAGTGACGCTAGAAGATGTGTTTCGAATTGTGAGACTTCGAATTACAGGAATACCAATGTATCAGGTAGGGCCTAATGTGGTGCGTGCAGCAATAATGGCAGTATTTGGTCCAGCCGCATGAGATTTGACACATCGAGGTTTGACGTTCACTTATGGTATAATATTTGCAGCACACCCTGAGTCAAAAATGTTGGCCATGGTATTAATGATAGCAGTGGGGTATTATGCATTACCGAGAGCGGACGGGGGAAGATTTCCAAAATCATTGATGTGTATTATTCGGGAAATGATAGAAGGGAGCTTGAATTTCACATGGGCACCCGCATATCTGGTGGAACTATACAAGGGTTTATGGGCATGCTGGAAAAATCACAGGACTACACTGGATTGTGCATACTTATTACATTGTTGGGCCTATGAGCACATTGTGTGTGTGCGACCAATAGGCTGACCCATCCAGGCAGGAGAGAAAGGAGTGCAAAGGTTGGGATTCAGGCAATGGGTCCAGACAGAGCAAGAGGCGAGATCTGAGGCCGTGACAGATGACACCAAGTATTATAGGTAGATGTGGGAGATGGTGACAATTGCAGATATCTGTTGGAGGCCTTACGGGAACTATATGGTGACGACAAACATAGCCAAGGATTTGAGGGGTGTAGAGCGATTGAGGTGGATCGTGGGACACAGGCCAGGTGAGTATGAGAGGATTCCTCTAGATCACGTGTGGTGCCAATTTAGATTTTTTCAGGATATAACCATGGCTCATAAACCATACAGGAGGATCAAAACCAAGGCACCATTCTCACCTTTCATGGCCGACACTTCCATAAGGACTAGAAGAGACAGCAGCCGATCGCAGGGTAATGGATGTAGGAGTGACAGAGTCTTATAGATTATGGTGGGCAGCAGAGCTGCGAGATACACATGAGAGAGACGATCATCCTGATATAGCTGTGATTACCACAGATAGAGACCACCTACAATGTTTAGTTCACCAGCTTCAAACACAGTTGAACGAGACCACAGGATTGTTAGAGGCTTCGCAGTCTCGAGTGGAGAGACTAGAGGCAAGAGTCTGCCACGCGAGAGGGCAGATTTGTATGTTACAGGAGAGATTGGTAGAGCAGTGGGAGGAACCAATAGCAGTGGTACCTTTGAGTATGGAGAGGCCAAGTGAGTGGCATCGACGATCACCATCATTTCCTGGTTCAGGACGAGGTGCAGGGGTCTAAGTGAGTTTCATACATAGGGGTAGAAGAATAAAAATTCTGACCTGCGCATCGATGATAGGGAAGATGTATTTGTTTAACATCTAAATAAAATGAAATATGTATGTTAATTTGAGTTTGTGATAATTATAAGAATTTTTTTATTTTGAATGTTTGGATAAAATAAAATAAAAAGACAAAGGTGAATGTTATCAATATAAATATGCGAAAATATTTATATTTTTAAGTAAAACATAGCACATGATAAGTGATGGTTGGGGATGGTCGAGCTAACCTTGGGAGACCCCATGTCTCCTAAGTGATGCCTACATAGCCCATTGCACAAAGCAAGGCGGGGCCTCAGACCGATGTAGTTCTCCCTTAGGACTAGGGAGAGGTGAATTCAGGCAATTTGGTTGTGGTTAGGCAATTTTTTGGTTGGTAAAAGTTCGATGTTTGTAGAGTAATGTTATTGGTGTTGGTGTGGGTATAGGTGAAGTGAGGGTTAGCTTACCCAAGCATAGGAAAACGTGTCCTAATTAAGATCAACACGCAATCCTAGATTCGGGTAAAAGAGGAAAAAGAGTCCCATAGTTGGAAAGAGCTAAACAAACCACATATTATCATAGGATGAGCTTGAATCCCTAGGTACCTTGCATAGGTGAGAAGTTGATAGGTGAAAAGAGTTGTATAATCACAATATATCAGATATACACACGTTCCTTGAGTTTTTTTATTGTGAAGAATGGTGAGGTGAGGTGGATGGTATGGCTGGAGATTAGAGAACTTGTTATAAGGTGATTATTCTGATGGAAGAGAACCAAACCAAAATAGACAAGTCCATGACTCAAAATTACTTTTGAATACTGCTTTATTTTTCTAGATATAGACTGATCGGTGTGGGAAGTCTATATGGGATATGCATTTCGTTGTTCTTGAGGTCTTTACGAAGCTGATCAATGCGAGAAGCTTCTGATAGAGGCTGACTTTGTATAGCTATTCTTTGAGGGAATAGTCTACTTATAGTAGCAGATGCGGCTTTACACATAGCTGTCCTTCGAGGGAATAGTCTAGTTTATAGTAGTAGATGCAGCTTTACACATAGTTGTCCTTCGAGGGAGCAGTCTAGTTTATAGTGTGGAGATATAGATGTCTATTTGGCATGAAGCATCTAAATTTGCAGGAAGTTTGACTCAAGAATATCCCAGAATTGTATACCTGAGAACTTGTTATTTTGAAACTTTTGAGTCATGGTCCAGACTAAAAAGAGGAAGGCATCTTTAAGAGGAGGTAATGATCAAACCATGTGAGCTTGATTCTACTTTGAGATGCACGAAAAAAGGTGTATGAGGTGGTAAATGAGCTCAAGGGACGAGCGCAAGGTAGATAAGAAGTGATGTAACACTAAATTCAATAGTAGAATGGTCGGAGATGTAAGGCATTAAGGGGTTTAGGCTCAGGTTTACCATTAAGCGAAGCTAAACGATAAGTACCTGATCCATAAGTGTTAGGAGAAAAATTTCTACATTTACTCTTTTCTAGTTTGGTTATATGTTGATTCTCTTTGAGGACAAGATCACCAATATTTAAGGTATGCTCATGAATTAGCTTATCATAAGCACGCTTAATGCACTTTTGATAAATTTGAAGGTGGTCAAGAGCAGTAAGACGATGCTCGTCAAGAAGCTCCAATCGGGCTAACCGCTCTTGGCGGAAGTCATCATTGGTGAGAATATCTTGGAGAGATATTCTAAGAGAAGGGATTTGTATTTTGAGAGGCAAGATGGCCTTGGTACCATACACCAGAGAGAATGGTGTGGCATTAGTGGAATTATGAATGTTGCTATAATAAGCCCAAAGGGCAAAGGGGATATGATCATGCCAGTTTTTTCCAGAATCGTTAACTACTTTCATGAGAATTTTGGTTAAGGTTTTGTTAGAAGATTCAGATTTTCCATTTTCTTGTGGATAGTAGGGTGACGAGAAGCTAAGTTTGATACCAAAGTTGTCACAACGGGCTCGTAATAGCTTATTTTTGAAAGATTTTCCATTATCGGTTATCAAGCGATGAGGAACATTGAAATGGCACATAATGTGATGATTGATGAATTCAACAATTTTCTCCTTTTTGGTTGAAGTGAGTGGAATGGCCTCCACCCATTTAGTGTAATATTTGGTTTCCGTGATGATCCAATGGTGACGTTACAAAGAAGGTGGATGAATCTCACCAATAAGGTCCAAACCCCATTGTGAGAAAGGCCAAAGATCTCGTGCGACCTGTAGCGGATGACTAGGAGTATGTTGCAGGTTGGCATGCTATTGACACATAACACAATGCTTAACATATTTTCAGCAGTCTGTATTAAGAGTAGGAAAATAATATCCTAGGCGAAGGATCCGCTTGGCCATGGCAAAACCACTAAAGTGCCCACCACAAATTCTGTCATGGACTTGTTGGATGGCATGAGTGACTTCAGCGCTGGTTAGACATCGAAGGAGGATACCATCGAAGCCACATTTATAGAGGAGTCCCCCCATGATGACATAATGAGAAACACCTTTAAGGAAAGCACGTTTTCCATTACTAGTAAGGTCAGGTGGGAGAACAGAGGTTGTAAGGTAGTTGTGAAATTGGTGATACCAGGTATCCTGTGAATCAACAGATACATTATTTACCCTACAAAATTTTAGGACTAAGTAAGATGGGGCAAAAAGAGTTGTGTTATCCAAAATTCACCCCCAGGGTAATTTTGATAACATGCATCAGAATATTCAAGTCCCAGGCAAATTGATTGTTTCAGAGCAAAAATCAGGTTTCTAGGGTCCCTTCAGGAAATTTTCTAACTCTCCTGTCCAGGTTGAAAAGAGCAAGCTCTGAGAAAACGCGGAAAAAAGTTACAGAAAGCAAGTAGGTTGATCCAGAAAAATTTGTGAAAATTGGCTAAGTCCTAGTCCTAGAAGCATTTGGGACAAGTGGGACAAAAAGGCGCGGATCGGCCGAAATGAGCATAGGCAGCCCCGGAAGAAATTGGGACATCTGGGACAAAAGTACGCGGCGGGCGCGAAAAGCCGATCTGGCCAAAAGAGAGAAAAAATTGGCTAACTGCTGAGAGGGTCGCCTTTGGAACAAGCGGGACAAAAAGACGCAAACCGGCTGAACCGGGCGAAATGAGTCAAGGCAGCCCGAAACACAATGGGACAAGTGGGCCGCGAGTACGCGAACCGGCCGAACCGGGCAAAAAAGGTCGAGGCAGTCCAAAGAAAAGTGGGACATTTGGGACAAATGGACGCGAACGGGCCGGTTCGCGCGAAACCAGCACAAGGAGCACTAAGCTTTTGGGACATCCGGGACAAAAAGACGCGAAGAGCGTGAAAGAGTCGGCAGGGCCGAGAGCCAACCAGGAGATGACACGTGTCACAGGGGAAAATTCCAAAAGTCAAAGGGGCAAGGTTTGAAGTGTTGACCCGAGCTAATGGGAAATGGACACGTGTCCAATAGAGCAGGGAAGTGCGGAGCTCGAGGAGAAGTTAGAGAATTTGGCCGAGTTCCCCAAATAGGCTAAAAGTAAAGGAAGCCCCGCGCCCTGTCCTCCAACAAGATCATGCCACGTGTCCAGGTTTAAGGGGCCCACAAGCAAATTTCAAAAGGAAATCCCGTGAAAGGTGGAGGAGAGAGAATCACGTGACCAATCAAAGCATGCCACGTATCATCCAAGTGGCAGAGCGCGGGAAAGATTTCAAACACGTTTTCACCTGTTTTGTGCCCTAAAACTTCAGACCTCCATAACTTTCGATCCAGAGCTCAGATTTGCACGTTCTTTATATCAACGGAAATCTGGTGAAATTATCTACATGATTCCAGGGTCAATCTTGCGTTTTGGAGCAGTCTATAGGGAGAAAATCGAGATATGGCTCTAACGCGTGTTCATGGCCAGAAATGACATTCCAGCGACCAGATTTAATGCAGAATGGGTCGCATTCTCCTGTAATCCGATCAAAGTGACAGGGTATGGGTTTGTAAGGTTCCCCATGCCATTTTAATGCACCTGCAGTCAAGAAGAATGGGCTCCCATGCCTTTGTACGTTTCCGTCCCCTGGGCTCGACCCATGCAATGTAAACGCCAGATTTGGCTCATTTTGAAAGTTGTTGTTCATCTTTCTGCTCGGCTCTCCCTTATTTTCTTCTCTAAGGGTTGAAAATGGAGTTCGAACCTCCTCCTTGCTCTATAATGGCATTTTTTACCTCTTATTAATGGAATGATGTTTTGTGCAATCTTCTGGAGCAACAAAACATGTTTTGTGATGCATCTGTCCATCCTTTCTCGTTTTTCCTTGTTCTCTTCTTGCCTCTCTTCATTGCAGGTATCTGTGCATGTTTGAGTGTTCATTGCAGTTTTGGAGCTGTGTTCATGGAATTTTGGGACATTTTCTATGTGAAATCTATCCTTGGGCCTGTGATGCATCTGTCCATCCTTCCCATTGCTCACCTCTCTTTGTCCCATGGCAGTTTTGATAGATGTTCAACATTCTCCTTCTCTGGTGTATCACCATTTTAGTGTAGGCTTTTGCTATTTTTCCTTTCTCGCTCTCTCTCTGTCTCCTTGGCATGGTTAGATTAGGATTAGATTAGCTTTCCTGCACTGGAATAGCTTGTGGCAGGTAGTTTAGGAGCAGGAACCAGCCTTCTCTGGAGATTCCTCTCTCGGTTTTACAAGTCCCACGCTTGGAGAGAGGTTTCCATGTTGTGCAATCACACTGGATGCCTGAACATCAACCTAGAAACCTGATGTGCGTCCAGGGGTGCTGTGATTTTGTACTAACAGTTTTGGCACGCCCGGTGGGAGCTTAGAGGTCTTTCACATCATCTTTTGTAGGTTGATGTGTTCCTATGAAGATTTCAGCCTTTAGAGGCACTTGCAAACACATCCTGCGACTCCATCTGATCAACAACCATCTCTGAAGTTGCAGACCTTCCTTTCCATTCATTTCCATCCATTTTTCATTCATCCTTCCTTCCATCCCTTTCATTCTTTTCCATTCCATGAAGTTGTGCAACCATGACTTCATTTCCATCATGGAACTCACATTTACAACAACAGCAGTATTTTCCACTTCCAACATGTTTTACAAATCCTCCAGATCAGCATGCATACTCATATGAACAGCAGTGCCAAAGTTAGTTTGGCAATGAAGCTTCCCAAGAGCAAGAGTATGCATACAATGAAGACCATCAGATCCAAGATGCTGGTCTGTTGGAGAAAATCCATAAGATGGAGGTGGGGATGGTGCAATCCAGGGCTCAAGCACAAATGAAAGCTTTTGGAATCGGTTATGGAGCACCCTGTCCATGGGTGGGACCTTTTGCAAGGCACTACAGCCCTCAGGAGAAGCTGGACTTCATGATAAAGATGCTGCCCCAACTTGCACAATGGACAGCAGAAATAGAGGCCTATACAGTCGGTGTTGAACAACCTTGTCAATGGGTAAGTTCTACACCATCATCTGGTTTCTCTCTTCCCATTACTCAAGCAGCATCATCTCATCTGGACCTGCAAATTTTAAACCCTCCATCTGCTGTCCCAAGTGTTGAATCCATCTCTCCACCTCTCAGTCTTCCACCACACCTCGATTCTTCTTTCCTTTTTCCTTCCAAATAGTCATCCCCTCCACGAGAGCTAACAGAAACACCCCCTCCTCCAAAGAAACAAGAGGTTTCACCTCCTCCACCACCACAAAAAAATGTCAAATTAGTGGAGTTTCAACCTATCCCTCCTTTTGCATTCCCAATTCCATGTGGGGAAGAAGAACTTGCAAAAATCAGTCATCAAGGACAGCAAGGAGAGGAGCCCAACAGAAAAGAAATAACAGACGACTTGAAGGTTTGGGCTGCCAAGTTTGGGATGACAAAGATCCCCTTGATGGTTAAGCCTACAGAAGAGGCTAAGGTTGAACAAATGGTGGTGAGGACTGATTTCGTTGAAGAAGAAGATCTTGCAGCCCCAACTTGTCCTCTAGAGCAGCAGAATGAAGAGTTTGACTTGACAAACTTCACGCTGGAGGAAGAGTTCAATCAAGAGCAAGATTGTCTTCAAACATTGGAGAAAGGAGAAGCTGTTCCAAATCCAAAAGAAGAGGAGAACATTCCAGCTGTGGGGGAGAAAAATGCAGATCCAAGGGCTTTGAGCACAAAGCAGGTTACAGAAGAACCTTCAGTTCTTCTTTCCACTTCATCTCTCTCAAGTTCTAGTACTGAAAAGGAGTTTGATCTCTCAAACTCAATATTGGAGAGTGAAGGAAACCATGGTGGTCAAGTTGCAGATCAAGAGGACACCATGGAGGAAGTTGAAAACGAGCAGCAGGACAGCAATGAGGTAGTTTACCTGTCAGATTTGGAGGACTGTTTTGATGGAGAAGAGCCGGTTGAGCTTTCACCTTTCTCTCTTTCATCATCCACATTCCAAACACCAGAGCCTGCTGCCATGAAGGAGAGCTTTCATTTGCAGCAGCCTGCATCTTATAGCAGCCCTTTGGAGTCAAAATTGGAAGATTTAAATCTTCCATGTTCTTCATCGGAGAAAGAGAAAGGACAGAAGAATCCCACCATTTCTTCCACATCATCCATTCAAGAGGGTCTACAAGAAGACTCCATTCTTGGATTTGAAAATCAGAGCTATGGGCATATCAAACGGATTAGACCTTGCCCAATCAGGTATTTGGCTTCATTGGAGCCAAAGGAGAAGCCACAACCGGTCATGCTCACTTCTGGGCATGAGGATGAGCTACAAAGTACCAAGGATCAGCTGCCATACCTCTTCAATCCAAATGCAGAGCAACTAAAAGAGGTTTTGGATTTGTTTTCAGCTGATACCTTGATGATCTGGGTGGAAGACCAGCTTCTTGTTGATTTTCCACTCATCCAAACAGCCATGATCAGTGCCAAATCAATTGCATGGCTGCCAATTTTGAAGAAAGGAAGCTATTTCTCACAACCAGTTGCAGGGTTTGTTTAGCTTGCCTTTGCTTCCAGTTAGAGTAGAATAGCTAGGTTTGCTTTCAGCAGAAAAAGTGCTTGTGCACACTCTGCATGTTCCATTTGGGGCATGTATGATTTTCAGTTCTGTACATAGTTTTGCTCTTGCACAGTTCGTTCCAGTGGCATTTCGGTAAGAACAACTACATGCCCGGTGGGTTTCCAAGTGGCTCAGAGGGGATATTTTCAAAGTTCAGATCAGTTATCAGGCTATTACTTGTGACTCCATGCCCAATGGATTGCTTCAGGCTACTGGTGTTTTCATCTAGCAGGCAGATGCCTCGCTGAGTCGCCAAATTGTTATCCAAAATTCACCCCAGGGTAATTTTGATAACATGCATCAGAATATTCAAGTCCTAGGCAAATTGATTGTTTCAGAGCAAAAATCAGGTTTCTAGGGTCCCTTCAGGAAATTTTCTAACTCTCCTGTCCAGGTTGAAAAGAGAAAACTCTAAGAAAACGCGGAAAAAATTTACAGAAAGCAAGTAGGTTGATCCAGAAAAATTTGTGAAAATCGGCTAAGTCCTAGTCCTAGAAGCATTTGGGACAAGTGGGACAATAAGGTGTGGATCGGCCGAAATGAGCACAGGCGGCCCCGGAAGAAATTGGGACATCTGGCACAAAAGTACGTGGCGGGCACGAAAAGCCGATCTGGCCAAAAGAGAGAAAAAATTGGCTAACTGCTGAGAGGGTCGCCTTTGGAACAAGCTGGACAAAAAGACGCGAACCGGCTGAACCGGGTGAAATGAGTCAAGGCAGCCCAAAACACAATGGGACAAGCGGGCCACGAGTACGCGAACTGGCCGAACCGGGTGAAAAAGGTCGAGGCAATCCAAAGAAAAGTGGGACATTTGGGACAAATGGACGTGAACCGGCTGGTTCGCGCGAAATCAGCACAAGGAGCACTAAGCTTTTGGGACATCCAGGACAAAAAGACGCGAAGAGCGCGAAAGAGCCGGCAGGGCCGAGAGCCAACCAGGAGATGACACGTGTCACAAGGGAAAAGTCCAAAAGTCAAAGGGGAAAGGTTTGAAGCACTGGCCCGAGCCAATGGGAAATGGACACGTGTCCAATAGAGCAGGGAAGTGCGGAGCTTGAGGAGAAGTTACAGAATTTGGCCGAGTTCCCCAAATAGGCTAAAAGTAAAGGAAGCCCCGCACCCTGTCCTCCAACAAGATCATGCCACATGTCCAAGTTTAAGGGGCCCACAAGAAAATTTCAAAAGGAAAGCCCATGAAAGGTGGAGGAGAGAGAATCACGTGACCAATCAGAGCATGCCACGTATCATCCAAGTGGCAGAGCGCGGGAAAGATTTCAAACACGTTTTCGCCTGTTTTGTGCCCTAAAACTTCAGACCTCCATAACTTTCGATCCAGAGCTCAGATTTGCACGTTCTTTATATCAACGGAAATCTGGTGAAATTCTCTACATGATTCTGGGGTCAATCATGCATTTTGGAGTAGTCTGGAGGGAGAAAATTGAGATACAGATCTAACACGTGTTCATGGCCAGAAATGACATTCCAGCAACCAGATTTAATGCAGAATGGGTCGCATTCTCCTGTAATCTGATCAAAGTGATAGGGTATGGATTTTTAAGGTTTCCCATGCCGTTTTAATGCACCTGCAGTCAAGAAGAATGGGCTCCCATGCCTTTATACATTTCTGTCCCCTGGGCTCGACCCATGCAATGTAAACGCCAGATTTGGCTCATTTTGAAAGTTGTTGTTCATCTTTCTGCTCGGCTCTCCCTTATTTTCTTCTCTAAGGGTTGAAAATGGAGTTCGAACCTCCTCCTTGCTCTGTAATGGCGTTTTTTTCCTCTTATTAATGGAATGATGTTCTGTGCAAACTTCTGGAGAAACAAAATGTGTTTTGTGATGCATCTGTCCATCCTTTCTCGTTTTTGCTTGTTCTCTTCTTGCCTCTCTTCATTGCAGGTATCTGTGCATGTTTGAATGTTCATTGCAGGTTTGGAGCTGTTTTCATGGAATTTTGGGACATTTTCTGTGTGAAATCTATCATTGGGCCTGTGATGCATCTGTCCATCCTTCCCATTGCTCACCTCTCTTTGTCCCATGGCAGTTTTGATAGATGTCCAACATTCTCCTTCTCTGGTGTATCACCGTTTTAGTGTAGGCTTTTGCTGTTTTTCCTTTCTCTCTCTCTCTCTGTCTCCTTGGCATGGTTAGATTAGGATTAGATTAGCTTTCCTGCACTGGAATAGCTTGTGGCAGGTAGTTTAGGAGCAGGAACCAGCCTTCTCTGGAGATTCCTCTCTCGGTTTTACAAGTCCCACGCTTGGAGAGAGGTTTCCATGTTGTGCAATCACACTGGATGCCTGAACATCAACCTAGAAGCCTGATGTGCGTCCAGGGGTGCTGTGATTTTGCACTAACAAGTTGTTGGACCAAGATAAATATGTCATAATTAGATGGTGATGTAGGAATTTGTGAGGCCAAGCAAGCCATAGTATCCAAAAATTTAGTAGTTGAGCGTGGAATGGTTTGGATAGTATAATGGGTAAATAAGGTCAAAAGTGAATCTACGTAACGTTTGAACTTTTGAAGTTCCTCATTTTTACATTGGTAGATGCCAGTGACTTGATTTAATACCAATTGAGAATCACCAAAAATGTGAATAGAATTCACACCTAAGTGTAACGCAACGTGGAGACCCAAAACAAGGGCCTCGTATTCCGCTGTATTGTTCACCTTCAAGAGGAATGAGAACAATGACTGCCCCTCCACCGCGTTGGCATTTAGATCCATCGAAGAAGATAGTCATCGGATAAGATGCATCATTGGGTGAAATAGTTACGATGAGTTCATCAGGGAAAGTAAAATTGGTAAATTGTTCCCCAGGTAAAGGGGCTTCCGCGAGTTGGTCTGCGATAGTTTGTCCTTTGACTAATTTCTGGTGTACGAACTCAAGGTCAAGGTCGGCGAGGAGCATAAGCCATCAGGTGATGCGTTGGTTTAGATGAGGTTTGACGTACATATAATATATGGGGTCAGCATTGGTGATGCCAAAAATTTTATGATTCAGGAAGTAATGTCAGAGTTTGGTGGCCACGAATGATAGGGCTAGGCACAACTTTTTGACATGTGTATACCTAGTTTCGTAATCCATGAGAGTACGGCTTATGTAATAAATTTCTTGTTCTCGATGCTTGGAGTCACGATGTGCGAGCATAGCTCCTATAGCATGGTCGGTGGCAGAAAGGTAAAGGTAGAAAGGGCGATCGTCCTAAGGTGGGATAAGCACGGGTGGCTGCAAGAGATAAGCTTTAAGAGCTTCAAAGGCTTTGTGGCACTCCTCGCTCCATTGAAAGATAATGCCTTTTTTAAGGAGATGATGGTAAGGTTGACATCGATTTGAGAGTTGTGAGATGAAATGACGGATAGATTGGAGTTTTCCCTACAAACTACGCAATTGTTTGAGGTTAGTGGGTGGGGGCATTTCTAAAATAGCTTTGAATTTAGCGGGGTCGACCTCAATGCCACGCAAAGAGATGATAAAGCCAAGGAGTTTTCTCGAAAGGACACCAAAGACACATTTATTTGGTTGAATATGAACACAATATTGTAACAGGCGATCGAAAATAATGGTTAAGACATTGAGATGTTCACTGCGATGTTTGGATTTTCCAAGAAGATCATCGACATAATCCTCAAGGATAGTGTGCATAATGTCATGAAAAATGTAAGTCATAGCTCGCTGATAGGTCGCACCAGCATTCTTAAGGCCAAACGATATGACACGATAGCAGAATATCCCGTAGGGGGTAATAAAGGCAGTTTTATGTTGATCAGCCGGGGCTACTAAAATTTGATTATATCCCGAGAAACCATCCATGAGCGAAAGCATCTCATGGCCCGCAGTGAGATCAACAAGTTGATCAATACTAGGTAGGGGGAAGTCATCTTTTGGGCAGGCGAGGTTAAGATCTTGGAAATCTGTACATTTTCGAAGTCCCCCTGTTGCTTTAGTGACAGTTACAACATTAGAAATCCATTGTGGATAGTCAATAGGTAGGATGAAAGAGACAGAAAGGATTCGTTGAATCTCTTCTTTAACCAAGAGAGCAATGCATGGATGCATTTTTCTCAGCTTCTGTTTAACTGGTTTGGATTCTAGTTTCAGAGTGATGTTATGGACAGCAATTTCAGGATTGATTCCTGACATGTTGGCGTAGGACCAAGCGAAAGCTTGATTGTGGGCACGGAGAAAGGTAGTGAAGGTGGCTTGTTTTGATGCATCGAGAGATTGTCTGATCTTTACAATGTGAGGATCGTCCTCCGTGTGGATGTTGATTTCTATATTCGACTCATTCAACATGGTTTGGGTGTTAGATGGTAAGGCACGTTGAATATAAGAGTCATCCACACCAAGGTAGGTGAGGATGGAGTCATCATCCTGTCATTCCACAACATTAATCAAAGGCATGTATGCTTCGATGATGTATGGATGTAAAAGGGGGAGAGAAGATGGGTCCTTACCATCACGTTGATAAGTGAGAGGACCTAGGAAGATAGCATTCACGAAAAAAAAAGTTAGGAGGGATAGATTCCAGGTCTATCGACTCCGTGGGTGAAGATGGTAAAATGGGCGATGATTGTTCGGAATGGGTGACTTTGTCTTCTTCTTAGATACAATTGATACAAGGTTTCTTCAGTGTAGGGGGTTCAGAAAACCCAAGATCACTATGATCTTTATGTTTGCGTGTTGTTATGGGAATAACCGTATGTCGTCCTTGCTCATAAAGACCGAAACCAAAACCTTTCCAAGCACAGCGCGTCAAGAATGTGAGGGTGAAACAACGGTTGGTTAGATATTGAAAATCAGATTGGAAGGGAACCACACCAAGGGGAGGTTCAAGGGTGACATAGGATGCTTCGACACACCCATATGTTAGGTTGGTACGGCAATTAGGTGGTCTGTAGGAGATCACCTCCCCCACATGACAGTCCTAGATACACATGTAATTTTCCATACTCTTGTGGGGTATGGAAGGTGCTAATGTTGTATAGGCGATACTCCCCTAACGTAAGGCATTGAAAAACACATACCAAGGGATCTGAGGTTGGGATGTTGTCCGCGGGAAAGGAAGAAGTATTTTCGTTGGTGGTTTCATTGGTCGAAGGTGTGGGTGCGGCTAAGGAGGATGGTTGAGATGTGGTTGAAGTAGATGGTTGGGTTGGATCAATGGGTGTCTTGACTGGTACAAGCACATCATTAGGGAAGTATAACATATTGCAAGTTTTTAAGGGGGAAGCGTCAGCTGTGATGGTGTATGACTTCCCCTCATACACAAATTTTATGCATCTATGTAAGGTGGAGGGAACACATCCCATAGCCTAGATCCAAGGGCATCCTAACAACATATTGTATTGGAATTCTCCCTCAAGGACATAGAAGATTTCGGGTAAGGTACGTGGCCCTACATAGATGTTAAGGATCATGGTGCCCAAGGTAGAAGTAATAGCATCGTTAAATGAATGTAACATGGTGGGGTTGGCACACATGCAGCTAGGAGGGATATTCATGTGTTGGAAGGATTTGGAAGAGACAACGTTTAGGCTAGCACCCCCGTCGATCATAACATGATGTACCCGGATGTCTCGGATGTAAGCTGATATAAAAAGAGCAGGGTTAGGATCCTCTGCACCAAAGACGACAATTTCTTCTTCGGAAAAACTAACAGCAGTGGCTTGTTGTACAGGGATAGAGGTGGGTGTGGAGGTAGGTTTTTTGGTGAGAGAAGCAACATGGTTGGGTGTTAAGATGGAGACAACGGGTAAGGTTTCATTAGGTAGGACCTCTATCCCTTGGAGGATCTCAATGAGAGCTTGTCGATGAGATTCATATATTTTAATGAGATCATAAAGTGTCATTTTTACAGGAGATTGGTGAAGTTGTTTGATCATGGTACGATGAGAAACTCCATCAGAGAGTGGATAGGCAGGTCCACGAATAACCACTTTAGGTGGTGGTGTGATCGGGATGGTGGAAGAAGAAAGAGAGGCCGCAGGTGTGCTTTCTTTGAATTTTCCATTGTTTTTCTGACCTCGAGTAGCAATGCTAATCATGTTGATCTCATGAATACAAGAGGAGGAAGATGCCAAGGATAAGTTATTGTTCTTGAGAGGCGGGGTTACAATGATGATGGATTTTGGCGATGCGGGGACAGGTGGTGTAGGAGAAGGGATCGAAGCTAAGGGATTTTTCTTCCGTAAGTCATCTTTCTGAGATTTTCTATTCGAGATAGGCGACGGGTGAAGGATGGCTTTCAAAGCTTTGCATTTTTCTACATTGTGTCCTGGTGTGCGGTGGTAAAAAAATATTTTAGATTCATCATAACCTATGGGTCGAGGTTTAGATGGATCATAGGGTCTGAGTGGGGGTAGGGAAATGGTCACATCCCCTACCAACATATCAAGGATCTTGACGTAAGATCCTTTGAGCGGGTCAAATTCAGATGAAGATGAGGCTATTAATTGAGTGGGTGAGGTTGATTGTTTTGGTAATGGTTGGGTATGAGTGGTTCGTGTGGGTGGTGGTTTAGGCAAAGGATTTTGGTGATTGGGTTGAACTAGGTGTGGATTCTTCTACGTAGAAGTCATGTTTAGTTGGTTAGATGATGAGGCCACAGATGACATGGTGGCAGGAAACAACCACGGGGAAAGAGGAGTGGCGGCAAACAAGTCCTTTCCTGATCGAGTTTGCTTAGGGTTGGTAGGTAGGCAGGATACTTGGGGCGATGGTGTTGAGATACCTACGGATTTTTGTATGGGTGTAGGAGGTGCTGGTCGTGTTAAAGAGGACGTGGGAGGCATGGTGTATTGAGGCGAGGTGGAGGGGTGAGGCCCTAATATAGAAGGTAGGTGTGACGGCGAGGGTTGAAGCCGTACCTGCTATACTAGTGTGATCGGGGACGAGGGTTTTAGTTGTGGCGGATGCATAGATTGGAATCGAGGAGATTGGGTCTATCTCCTAGGTGGATTGACAACTTTATTTTTGGATAAGTCTAACCATTTAGGTGGGTATGTCAGGCTATGTATTGGTAAATTCCCAAGTGTAGGGGACGGTTTGGTTAGGTTGATAGAGGTTGATGAGGTCTTTGTCAGAGATGAGGGGGGTGAAGGTGAGAACATAGGCATTTTGAGCTTTTGTAAAAACTTCGAGTATATGGTAGAGGTGTCTAGATTAGTCATCTACATTTGAGTAGAGCATGCTATACTCAAATGTTCCCATAAGACTCGTCTATCTTCTGGGGGATGACAATCTTTATGTGTGGACGGGAATATTGGTATGGAAGAGAAGTGATTTTTAATTCCGGTCCACTGTGGGTGTCACACAGGGGGCGAATGAGGCACTGTATCAATGGGTATTAAGAGGTCAACCGGTCGCTGGAAAGATTTAGGCGATGAAGAACTGATAAGGAGGAGGGCATGTTCTAAAGAATCTGTCTTGGTTAAGGAGTTTGGTGAAGTAGGTTCGAAGGGTTCCTCCTCTAAGGATGACAGAAAAAGTGATGATCCTTCTTCTTTTGTAGCAAGAGTTGTGGAAGGAGATGTTTGGGAAATAGATAAGTTCGATAACATTCGCTCACAGTCTTGCAGGGATGTGGTGTAAGAAGGCTCGTCGGTGAGAAGAAAACTCTAGGCAGTTGATTCCTTTATGGGTAAAAGAATGGCAGGGATGTCTTTTTGTTCTGATGAAGGAGGAGGCGAGGACTCCTGCGTCAGTGAAGAGGCTCGATTCAGAATTTATTCGATGGAAGCCCTTGGTTGGGAATTGAAAACCACGTGGATCTCATGCACACTCTTTTCCTTGGCTAGGGTTTCTTGGTTTGTGTTACTGTTAGAGGAATGATTTGGAAATGGTTTGTTGAAGATTTTTAAGTTTTGATTAGCACGGGCATTTGGATTATCGAGGGTTATATCCCCTGCATCAACCATTTCTTGCACTATGTTTTTCAACATCTTGTAGCTTTAGTGGCTTTGTCCCTTCACGCGATGGAAGTTACAGAAATCATTCTCTTTATACCAAGAAGGTATAGCGCGGGCGGAATCAAACCCGGAGTGAGGTTTAACAGGAGGTAACGTGATAGCTCTTGCTTTAAGAAATTTTTCCAAGATCACTTCATAAGTTTCTCCCAAGGGAGTGTACTGGAAGGGCTCGGCTTTATACTTATAGGTGGATTTCGGCTGGGTATAAGACGGTGCTTGAGATTTGACCGTAATCACGTATACAACTCCTTTTGATTTCAAAGTAGCTGATGTGTTAGAGTTGGTGGTGTTGGGTTTGTTCATGGAGTCCTGGGTTTGGAAATTTGGGTTTTTGTTACGCAACTTCAATTTCTCCTCCTCTAAGGCTCGAATCTCTAGTTTCCGAGCCATAGTGAAGGCCTCATCAAAGGTGTGGAAAGTTTGAATTTGGAGGGTGGGAGAAATTTATTTAGCACAGGCCCATGTAAAGAGTTCGATGAGCTCGGCCTGAGGTAAAGCATAAGTAAGTTGGTTAATGAGGCCCCGCCATTGTCCAACGAAATCTACGATAGATTCATCTTCAAATGGTTGGATGGCATAGAGATCGGTAATGGATACTTTCTTAGAAATATTGATGGAGAAATGATCCAAGAAAGATTGGGCTAATTGGTTAAAGGAGAAGATTGAGTGCTAGGCTAAAGCACTGCACCACTCCAAGGCAGGTCCTGATAAGGACATGGGGAAGGTATGAAGTAGTAAGGCATCATCATGAGCAATCAGATAGCAAGCATGTCTAAACGATTGCAAGTGTTGTTGAGGGTCCTCCTTACTATTAAAGCGAGTAAATTTTGGTAATTCCCATTGAGGAGGATATGTATGAAGGGGGATAGAAGGATGAATAGGTTCCCGACAAACTTGCTCATATGTCAGGGTGTTACGGCTTCCTGAAACAGAAGCCTCAAGATTTTGCATCTTGTTCAACATCTGTTTAATTAAATCATTGGTTGGGTTAGATGATGGTGTTGTCGTCGTAAACGGAGGAGGATTGGGCCAAGAGCCACTACCGAACAACGGTGGGGTTAAATGTTGATAAGGTATTGATGATGAATATGTTGGGATGACTGAATAAGGATGTCCTATGTAAGATGTTGAGGCCACCAGATGAGTTTGCGGAAATGAAAAGGTGGGCGGGTCCTAAGAGGGAAAGCTCGTGTGAATAGGTGGTAGAGAAAAAGTTATGAAAGAGGCAATCTGCGAGAGAGATGAGGTAGGGGCAGTGGATGGTAGTTATATGTGGGGCCCTAGATTAACCAGAGGAAAGCCAATTGGTGCAGTATGAACCACCAAAGCCACAGAGCTAGGAGACGGGGCTAAGGATGAAGATGGTGAGGTGGAGTTATTAGGTGGAGAAGGGGCTAAATGAGTGGCTATACTAATAGGCATACCAAAGAGGAGCTTACCATCGGGTGTATGGTCATGGGTATGAGACAAATAATATTGTACAGTGCTAGGATTAGCATCTAAAAATTTGGCAAAGTCCTTATCTCCTACAGGGATCTTGGGAAAAGCACTGTGTCCGTAGGATCCCCCATAGGATGCGAAGGGGGTGACTCAGGAAAAGACACGGAACAAGCATGGGAAACCATGGCTGTGGCTTGTTGCCGAGTGATAACAACCATGGACAAGAGGATACAACAGAGAATCAGTCAATCAGGAACATAAACTGCAACAAAATGTTATAATTGGTAGGTTGCTAGTTTGTCAAGAGCTGTAAAATAGAGTAACCGATATCGGTTTGGTAACTGATGTCGGTCAGATAATAGCCGGTGTTGGTCAGGTAACCGATGTCGGTATAATAGGACCGGTGCCGGTCACCAGGAAGGAAAAGAGAGAATGTAAGAAGCTGTTCGTTTGGGGATAACAAGGCTGGGTATACCCACCAAACTGTCTGAAGTGATAACTGAGACAGGGTATAACAGAGAAACAGAACTGAAAGAAAAAATGAAAACAAGCAAGATGCACAAGAAAATCAAGAGACTAATCCTAGGATTAGTTTTAATCACTATTGGGCTTATGCCTTAGACGCCAAATGATGTCAATCCTAAACAAAATACCTAAGGGAGATGTCAAGTTTCTTTTGGTTTGTAAGGCTACCTCAATCGGGCGGAGTAATACTGCGGGAAAAGGGGGGATGTTTGAGATGTTGTGTAGATTATGATGTGATTTGGTATGTGTTGTGCAGTGAGAGTAATATTAATTTCTCGTCAATACCGTGGATATCACCCCCACGTGTACGACCTGTTACTTAATCTACGTTCACTAGAATTGAAAATAGCAAGAAAGAATGGGATGCACGTGTTTTAAACCTAAATCGAAAATGATATTTGATGAAGCAAAGAAGATGAATTTCACTAATGAAAAGATATAAAAGAAGGAAAAATTCTTTTACAAAAATGACAAAATATTTTGTGAATATTTAGAAGAAAGAAACAGCAAGTGTGCTCCCTATATGAAAACAAGAAAGAAAGAAAGAAACCCGAGAAGGGTCCCACCGGGCGTGCCAAAATGTTTCACGCAGAATTTCTAGTTCCAAAATAGAGCTACTTCTATCTGTTCATTCTCTTGAGAAACAAATAAAGGGTTAGGGATAGGAGGAATACCCGTTGAGTGTTGGGAGGTTGTGCGTGTACCGTAGAGAGATCAGACTGATTGTGAAGAACTCCTTTTTTTCTGGGAAGGACTACCTATAAATAAGAATGCAGGGACCACTAGATTTTAGTTAGACAATAAGTAAGGGAATTTCCTTGGGACTAGGAAATACTAAACTTCCTTTTGAAGGTGGTTAGTTCCCTTTTTAATATAAATTATTGCAAATGATAATAAAGAAGCTATTGCGAAATCACGATTTAGGTACCTCGTTACTAAAAGCAATAGAAACTAAATTACCCATAATAAAACGTCATTTTGTTTGTTTGGTCACTTGTTATTGATACGTTTAGATCAACTTACAGGGATAGTCCAGGCTAAATCTGAGGTTGTTAGGGGATAAATAGGTGAAAGATTGGTTTTTGATATAAGTCACAGTGACCAACGTCGGTCACTGGATAACTGACCATGGTCATTAAACCACTAGCAGTAGGGAATAACCGATATCGGTAGCGGCAGCGATTCAGGGGCTTCTGGGTAGAGGTTGATTATAGGGTTTTAAGGTTGGTAGATGGTCGGGGGGAATAATAAGACGATGGAGAAGACTTAGACAGTGAGAAAGTTATATTTTGAGCAATATAGGGATGGATAAATGTAGGTTAGGTGTAGGGTCCTGCCGGGTGTTAGATCCAGGGGTGAGTTGATAATCACTATAAGTGAAAAATTCATGAAGTGGAGCCTAGAAGCATACAAGATACTACTTACTACTTTCTGACGAGGATATAGGTCTGAGGAATGTGGTGAAAAAGGCAAAGCTCTGGTGGGATGATCCGAAAGTTGAAAGTGAGCTAATGAAGCTATCTTATGACTCTCTTAATGCTTGGATGAGTGTGATCGTGATCTTGTTGATCAGTTACAGTCTTGTCCTCTATGCTTCTCTCTGCAAAAACTCTTTTCCTCCTTCTCACCTTTCTCCCTTTTTTTGTAAATGAATTTGGATCTCTATAATTTTGGTTAGGGTCGGCCATTTACAAGGAATCGATGGCGGTTGCATAACCGACGGTGGTCAAGTAGGGACCCACATCAGTCAAGTCAAAGTTGGATATCTTTACCAAAAATAGTCAACTTTTCCTCCTTTTCTCCCAAGGGGTCAATTGTGGGTTTGGTCAACTCATTATTAGGCTCGTTTTGATGTGGGTGAGGGGTGATGAGTCATGGGTGTGGGCCTGGACCAAGTCATAGGTCTTAATTAGGTTATTTTAGGGTTAGGGCTAGGTCATAAGTGAGGTGGCGAGGTGAGGTGGCAAGGTTGGAGATGTGGATTTATTAATTATAAGGTAATTAATAAATAATTCAGTGTGTAAGGTTTTAGGTGGTGAGGTAGAGTTAGGTTGCGGGACGAGATACGGGGTAGAGGGAGTTGTAAGACCAAATTTGGCGTCTACAGTTGCACATCCTTATGCTCAATCACAATGACACCCACAAGCCTATATTTACAATATGTTGCACCTTCATTAATATTCAACTCAAGAACTTTCTCCAACTTTAAATTTCCCTTTATTAGGCCGACACTCTCCACACTTAAAAACAGTGTCTATGGGAGAGGCAAGATTGTTATTTTGGTTGACCATTTTGGGTTACAATTGCATGATTTACCGCCCAAATTGAAGTTAAATATGTCCACAACTATAAATTGCGAGTGAACTGAGAAAGTTGAGAGGGATATGAAATATATTGATCAATAGGCCTATCATGTTTTGAGTGTAGTGACTATGGGAACAATGAGAGCAAGTTACCCCAAATTTGTATTCCCTGCACAAGGAATCACCCAAGCCCTTGACACAATCTTCTTTTTACAGATCATCCAATAAGAGACCGATACAACTGTATTTACCACAAAATATCTAATGTATCTCTCATGAGTCATAAAACCACTCCTTCTCTCTCTATTTATCTTACCTTCGTTATATGGTTATGATATTATGATATAACTATGATGTTTTGAATCCATCTCTCTATTATTTCCTTATCATCAACACCTCTAGTGATGAGATGGCTACTTCTATTGTCTGGTTCTCATCTAGTAATTGGGTGACAAGCTGCAGAGAAAATTTTCTTTTAGCATTGCATTCTTCAAGAAGCCAAGATCCCTTCTTTAAAATAAACTCCACGGCTACTTTATGGTCTCTACTTGTTGCCTCCTAAAGATCCATCCAGTCGAACATATCCAATTGAGAAATGAAATGTTTCCTGGTGATTAGGTGATTGAAACCCCGCAAAAAACATTACATGTAAATACGAACAAGAAAATATAAAAACAACAAAACTGCATTCCATGCAAAAAGAAAATTTAAACACAACAAAAAATGAAAACCTCCAAACAACCATCAAAATTAATCGCATTACAAAAACATCCAAACGACCGTCAAATTTAACACAGTCACAGAAACATCTGGAAGGTCCTTTCCCATAGGGGGAATTCCTTTGGCTTAATTATGTAGGTATAAATGTATGTGTGTACACGCACATTATCCTAATCAAACTAGTATAATTTCCTTTTATTAAAAGTAATGCAAGAAGCACTATATATATATATATATATATATATATATATATATATATATATATATATATATATATATTTGTATTATGGGTTTTAAAGGATGTCAAAAGGGATTTTTTTTCAACTAATGGAAGACTTTGTAAGATACTACTAGTTTTTTAAGTTGGAAATCATTTCCAAGTATGAGTTATAACGATGGAGAGGTCAATATCGTGTAGTCTTCTTGGTTGAGATAAATAAAATTCTAAAATATATTTCAACATAATGTAGCTTCTAGTCACTACATTAGACCTATATCTAACTTTGAATTGTTTTCAATAAACTTCATATACTCCAAGTTGCTAAAAGCTTTAAATTTCTCAAATTACACAATATATACAAGGCAAAATTAGCTAAATGCTGGTTATTCCATTTTGAAGTTCCTTTCCAAAGGAGAATTAAGTTGTAACACACTTTTATCAAAATAATCTATTGAATAATGTAAGAATTATTTTCACACTATATCAATGTGACAACCCATAATGTAGAAACTAAGCCTTTTATTTCACTTCAATGTCATGCCATACACTCATGTAAATAGTCATTTGTAGAAAGTCGAGAGAGAGAGAGAGAGATAAGAAATTCCATTTCATTTCATTAACCTTTTCATATACAATCCTTTTAACACCAAGAATACTAACAATAAATCTTACATTTTCCATTCATTGCAATGATATATAATTGTATAAATAACATTTTCACGAAAATAGAGAGAGATAAAAAGAAAAATTCATATTATTTCCATAAACCATTGAAACTAAAACTTTCAACACCATTTTGTTCACATGAACATTTCAATACCACATTACAAAACATGCCTTTCCACTTGATTTACAATGCTCATGAGCATTCACAATAACAAACTTGGACAACACTATACAAGATATTCAAATGGCTCAAGATCAGAAGTTGCACGAAAACCAATATCAACTTCTATTCACAACTTCATTTCAATTCATCACAATACTTCCATATCAAACAAAAGGAGAAATATGACAACACTCGCTGCCCAACCATGCAATAGGGGAATGATCTCATCCGGATTGCCCCACAAGTTCCCTAACTCAAAAAGGGCTCAAGAAATAACAAACGAGATTAGGAAAAAACTCCACACCCAAAACAAACACAAACATGCAAACAAAGTTCACAACAATCAAGTAAGTAAATAGACACACAACTAGTCATGCCAACCACAAAAAAAGAAGTCAAAACACATGATTAAACCATCTCTGGTTTGAAATGGGGAAGAAATATACCACCCTATATCATTTATCGCTCCACTAGGAGAGGGTAGCTAGCCATTGGTTCCTCTGCAAGAATAAAAATAAAAAATGGATCCACATTTATACCTCCCAAGCCCATGACCACTTATAGCTCCACTAGGACTAATTACCCCTCCCCTTGGTTCCTCGAAAACAAAACCTAAAAAGGGAACATATCTCTCACTTCGAAACACTACTTATCCCTCCAGTGGTAAAACACATTCCCCTACACACAACACAACTTGCATTCCCATAGTGGAATCATGCAACCTTATACACAAAACTTATTTAACAAACTAACACGTAACCAAGTGGGTAATAAAAATCAGGGTTTTGAAATAAGTTCGAGTAGAAATTACATTACAAATAGAGAAATCAAATGGATTAGGCATACCTAAAAATCACTTGTCCCAAAATGATCTTGAAATAAGTATTCCCAAGCACTCCAACAATCCCACAAGCTTTCCAAGCAATCCTCAAAACAACAACACCTCCCTGAGACCAAGTGATCTCCCCCAAAACAAGGCACAAGACTCCAATTTAAAGAAAAAATCAAGGTAGAGGATCTCATAGGATCATGCCATGTGGCATACTCCATCCCCAAAAGTAACCCCAAATCCTCAAACATGACATCAAAGCCCTTACACAATCACATGGGTCATCCTTACATACCATCAATTCACTTTTTGACATGACTTAACCTATACTCATCCCATTTCCCAAAATCCTCACACAAAATACATACTTAAAAAAAATGAAAAATAATATAAATGGTGCACATCCACAAAATTTGATTTTCAAGAAACCCAAAAAGTCACTTCATCAAATCATCATATATAATCTCAAATCTCAAAAAATCAATAAGGTAAGAAAATTACTTACAAGATCCCATTTTCAAATGAGACAAATATCACAAGCCATAAATGATGTACAAAAGAGCCTTGAAGTGGCCAAAGTGTCATAAAAAGGTACACCTACCCTATGGGTAGGTGTATGGGGATTTTTTGGAGTGCGGGACAAAGTTTACTTGTCCCACACACCTTTAAAGATTTCCATCAAAGGCCAAATTCATGTTCTCCATAAATGGAAAACTTTCAACTTCAAAACATGTACCCAAACATCCCAAAAATAGAAAGGGGATCACTTTAACAAATCCAACTTACAAGCTAATTAAATTAAATTATCAAAATAAAAAAACTAGTCAATCTAAAGGTTAAAATGAAAGGAAAAATAAATTTAAATCAAGGAGTAAACAACAACATTTAAAACTAAGGTCACTTTTACACAATAACATTCCCCAAATCAATTTCCAAGCCCGAGTGACCCATTGCTGGCCAATGAGCCCCGTGTGAGTTAGTCCCCCTTCATCCTATTTTGTTTGTTTTATTTTTTTGTTTATTTTGGTACCAAATCTCCTGAGCACATGTTCGTCACCTGCACACTCAACAAACACATCATACCTTCCTAAAATGATATATATAAATCAATTGTAACTATTGCACAAACACACACACTCACACTCACACATCAAATAGTTTACACGATCAATTTCTTGACATCCAATAAGTTTACCAGAATTACCATGATTATACATTTTCAATAGAACAGAAAAACTAAGTTTACTTACATCAATTATCCATCCACTTTTTATTTTTTATTCATCATACAAGCCAATAAAACACACACACACACACACACACACACACACACACACACACACACACACATCAAATTCTAACAATTAAATTTTGTCAATAAGTTTCCATAATTTAATAAATACCAACATAATGTGTGCTAACAATCCAAATCAGAATATATGAAATTCTATAATCATGTCACCCCAACCATGTTAATATATCAAAGAAACGATATATTAATATGTCTTTTCTCATCCATGCTAGTATGGGCACCTCATGCCGATACAATGCATACACGCATTATGATAAAAAACTATAATATGGAGGGAGAGAGGGAAATTTATTTAAATAGTGTCTAAATGAAGTGGGCACTACAGAGCTCAACTTGTCAAGTTAAGCCCCCATGCACTATTTTTAATCCCCCAACTTCATTCAACCATAGAGTGACACATGGACCAATCAGAGAGGGGTGATGTTTTTGCACCAACCATCCCAAACATTTGCAAACAAAAAATGTGCCCCTCCCATTTTAGCCCCTAGTCACCCACATGACCCATAAAGCTGCCTATGAGTCTTTTTCTATCCCCCTAACCCTTCCACCTCGACAAATCACAAGATGACATGTGGACCAATAGGATAGGGGTGTAATTTTATTCACCAACCATCCCAAATGTTTGGTACGGTTGGGAAAAAAATTATTCCCATGCTCAATTTTAGTACATTTCTAAATTTTTGCATTTCTTGTGTTGCTTCTGCTACTTCTTCCCTGTGTGCATGATAAATTCACTTCCAGAAGGAATTTTATTTCTCCATCCCCATAGCTTCCACATATTGATTCCTTCATTACACATCCATTCCCATTTATTCACTTCTGCAATATCGTCTAAACCCTTTATTTTATAGATGGCACCATGGCCACTTTTTGCCAGAAGCTTCCATGACCAAGAAACAAAGAAATCTTCATAACTCATTAACCGTAAATCGAATGCTTTTGAGATTTGGGCCACATATATTCCTCCAAAAAACCTTAAAGATGCAAAAATGAAATATTCAAATGTTCCCCCATTAATTTAATTCAATAAAAAATCTATTTTTCCGCTAGCTCTCATTCATTAGATTTCCCATCAATCTGGAGAGCAGGCGAAGCTAAAATTGTGAACACAAACTTCAATTGAAAAACCTATCCTTATAGAGTTTATTTCATTGCAATCAGAGGTGAAAAATAACATGTTAAAAATCTCCATGACTCCATTAATGTTTTCCATGGTAGCTCCATGCCTGAAGCTCTCACCAGGAAACAAATTCTTTATTTTTTGTTTTTTAGCTTTCTAGTCAACTAATCACAATGAAAATTGGAGGATGAGATCACGACAAAGAGATGAATCCAAAAATTTCATCCCCTTCACAAAATGAGGCCATTTTGGAAAGTTACTAAAAATAGCATATCATATGCTCTCCCACATGCTAAAATTACTAAGTCTCATGATTTGTAATTTTGATCACTCAGGACAACCAAGAAAGATGCAAAACGAAAGAGAAGGAAAAAATGATTTTTTTTCCAAAATAGTAGGTCCGGGAAAAAAAACCTACTAAAAATAGAAATGCATCAGTAGCAGAAGAGGATGGAATGTACCAAGAGGTTCATAAGGTGAAATTGAGGAAAAACAGGTGATATATCCATAAATAGCAGGTTATGGTCTCACATACTAAATATAGAAAGTTTCAGTTCCAAGTGCAGAAAGATGCAGATGGCTTCATTTTGACTCATATTTCAAATTTTTGTAATATTTATGGTATGATGAGATTATTTCATGGTTTAAACATAGGAATGAGAACTTCACAAAGGTCATGGAATAATCGTCTTGAGTTCATTTATGTCTAGAATCAAGGCAGAACATCTTAAGGCGAAACAAGTGAATCCATCACCATCTCTCGGTGAGTTGGGTGTGTTGGAATGATTTTTCTGAAGTGAGATTAGTGAGCTAAAGAGGTTCATTAATCAAGTGTTAAGAAGGATCATCATGAGTAGTGTTTGTGTCCATGTAAAACTCACATTGGGAAGTCTTGAAATAGTGTTTCTCAACACTCATTTCATGGTCCAGGGTTCTCGTGCATCATGTAAAAGGAGCTATCTTGTGATCATCATCGGCGAAGAAATATTGTTCAAAGTGAAATTCATTGTAGCTTCGCATCAGTGTGGAAATTTTGCAGTGGTCATCTGAACCCAAGATTGTCATCTTCTACTTCTTCAGGGTGGATCTTCATCAATGATGGAGGTATATTCATTCTTTGGAGAAAATTTTCCCCTCCTTTTCTTCATTATTCCTCCTCTTCTCTACCCCCTCTCTAATTTTTCATTGTGAGAAATCATGATGTTTGTCTTATTCATTAATGTGACTATAGTTCAAAATGTAATAAGTCACCCTTCACTAATAAAAGGGGACTTAATGTTATTTCCTAAGAATGTCAAAATTCATGAGTGGAAAGGAAAACTCAAAGGTCACATGGGGGGTAGATGAAGGGTATTTCTGATGTATATATAATGTAATGACACCCACATTCTTAGGGACTATCAAATTTTTATGCTCAAAGTGTGATCAAGTTTGTATTGAAGGAGATTAATACTTGGAGAAATATAAAAGTGATTAACAAAAATAATGAATTTCCTAGATGGTCTAATGGGATATCTAGGGTATTAATGTTAATCTAGTTAGGAGGACTAAAACGTTGTAAATGAACTAAAGCAATATGAAATAAATGTAAATAAACTACTCTAGATGAAATGAAACCCTAATGTGTAAGAGAAGAGTAAGGAATAGACTCAATTGATAACAAAAGACTGTTACATAGTGTCATAGATCTGGAAATAAAATCTGGAAGTGTAGACGAACCCTCAAAGACCTTACGAAGGGTATATCTAGACTTTCTGAGATGACACAAGCACCTGGGAGTGTATTGGGCCACCACGAGGAACCTTGGTTTGTAATCTAGGTGCTCAGAACACTGCAAATCCTTAGAATCTGAATCTGGTATGGTCGCTAAGTATGTTCGAGTGTTTCTTGTCTGTCACATTGGATTTGTTGGATGAACTAGAGAATGACTCGTAATGCAAGGAGAAGTATCAAACCCTAGAAAAATTAAATATGCATATGAATGGGTCAGACTGACCTCTTCCGCCAAGCTAGTGGACTTATACTGAGCATTACACTACATTATAGACCTTGATGTAGTTCTGGTGTGTGTGTGCATGTTGTGCCCTAGGTGCTCTCATTCTCAATGCACTTTATGAAGTAGTGAGAAATAGTAGCTATAGAAATGTAAGTAGCATGTGTGCATGGAATAGAATGGAATCCCTCCCCCTATGAAGTGTGTGTGATGCAGATCTCCTAGCTTGAATGCATGGAACTATGTGGATGCAAGTGATGCAATGGATGTAGCCCTAGATGGAGTGATAGTAGTGATAAGATACAATGACCTAGGACCCTCATTATGGTCTTATAACTTTATATTTATAGGGCTCTCAAGCTTAATTTCGTAATTAATCCCGACAAGGCCGACTGAGAAGAAGATAAGGATGACTAACAACTAGAAGTGACCCAAAAAGAAGCGGAAGAGGTTGTGCATAGACCAGGGTGCCCGGAATGGGACCAGGGCACCTCAGGGTGCCCCAATACAGGCTAGGACACCCTGATTTCAGGCTAGAATGTTGGAGAGGTCATGAAATGGGTTAATAGGTATTAGGAAATACGCGGGAAAGATGAAACAATAGATAAGAAAAAGGTGGCTAAAAGGTGGGATTAATTAGTACTTTTTACACTTGAGAACATTCTAAATAGTAGTATAAGACTGGGCTAAATATCATCTAATGTGCACTATTTGTGTCTACATTTCCCCCCACTTTATTTTGGTGATTTGAAATCTCGTTAACATAAAGTAGATAGAGATGCCTACTTGATAACCATATAGAGTGTAAAAGAATACATGTCAATGGACTTGACTCAAGCGTGGAATGAAAAAAATAAAAATGTGGAGGAGCGTGGATTCTAAAGATGATAAATGTTTATAATAAGTGATGAAAGTGAACCTAGGGTGGAATGCATGTGTATCTATTGTTGTGTGTAGTGTACCTACATGGTTAGTGTGGCAAGTACCACCACACTGTGTTTTCGTTGTCATTTTGACTGTTGTTGTTGCCCCTAATTTGATTTCTTGTTTCTCATACAACAAAAATGCAAGGAGAAAATGATCAAGTAGTCAAATATATATGTATGTAAAAATGTAGTGTAGAAATATGCAAATGTAAAATACGCTAGAATAGAAAGTGTAGATTGAAAAATGGAACATGTGCACTTGATCCATGTCGAGAAAAAAGCTATAAAAATATATCTTATAGTGTCACGAGTTTTTCAGGTGATCTCACGCCACCTTGGCTAAAGAAGTATAGGGAGGAACCATATTGTATCCTCCAACATTTAACCAGTTCTACTGAAATGTTGGAAGAGATATTTGTACAATCCTGGTTATTTGGGTGATCTGATGCCACTAGATAGAGAAGTGTAGAGAGGCACACCCATTGTAACCCCTGCCCATGTAACTGCTCTGTAGAATTTCCAAAGGACACCATGTCCTATTAAATCCTCTATGTATGGAGTTTATAGACTGGTCTGAACTCAATTACTGTATGTTAACTGGTGTAGATACACTATGTTAGTAAAAACCCTCAATAATACCCCCCCTCTTTGGAAGCGCATGTGATGACCTTGGAAGGAGAATGTGTCCCCAAAAGAGGACCAATCTCAATTTTACTTGTAGAAATATTCCCTATAGGTGGAGAGGAAAATTCTTGGTATATACCAAGGAATGCACAAAATGGGATGACTAGCCAATACAAGTGTTAGTCTAAACACATGCATGTAAAATAAGACAAGCGTAAAATACGCAGATAATGTAAAATCACTAAGTAAACTAGTGTAAACACGTAAGAAAGCAAGAAGACCACACAAAGTGGGTTTCTAACATGGGACATCACTCATGATGTCGCAAAACTTGCAATGCCATCATGGCCACAAAAAATAGGAAAGTGTGCACAAAAGCAAAGGTCAAAGCCCACAAATAATGACAAACAACAAAGACAAGTAAAAATAAACATGTAGTCATGGAAACATGTAGTCCTACAAAACAAGTGCTGCACATGGAACAACCGCTAACATGTTAAAGTGATAACCAATATGTCAAATCATGTATGAACAAGTCTTATAAGATTCTAAGTACAAAATGAAACAATAACACCTGTATGAGATGAATGTGGGTGCCCTCAGTGACTAGTTTAGTAAGGGTATAAGGCGAGTATCCATACCGCATGTAAATTTCCTGTATCTATGATCACACTAGAAAAATTCATGAATGCACATGTGTGTATGATAATGAAGTATAAGAAATCAATCTAATAAGTGTAGTAGAATGAGCATGCAAAAACATAGTAAGCAAGAGTAAATGCTACCGAGATAATGCAATATGTTGTGGATGGATGGAATGGAATGTAAAATGGAATGATAGGAGAAATGTGCCCCTTGAGTGTATGGAATCGTATACAGTGAGGTTCATTTTTTTCCCCTTAGCAGTTAAGAATGAACCATAAATGAAATTGCGTCATTGGGAAACAGTCGAGTAGTTTTGGTTGTATCTAACGCACTGTGATGACGATGTGTATGGGATGGTGATGAAATATGAGATGGGAAGAATATGTGCATGAACCCTATAGATAAAGTGTATATCATGACTTTGTTGATAAAAGGAGTGCTGATTTATCCCTAAGTGTATATCACTATAGAAGGAGTGTGTGGGAATGAGCTATATGGAAATATGTGCGTGGACCCTATAGTATAAGCTTATACCACATATTTTTAAATGGAAGAGTGATGATTTATACCTAAGCATACATCACTATAGAAGGGGTGTATGAGAATGATATATATGGAAAGATGTGCATGTACCCTATAGATTAAGCGTATACCACGACTTGTTGAATGGAAGAGTGATGATTTAGCCCTCAACGTATATCACTATAAGATGAAAGAATGGAAGGTGGCGTATACCACTATGTGAAGAATAAGGTGAGGGTGGTTATTTATCCTAAATCATGTACCACTATGTGAATAATAAGGAAAGGGTGGTGATTTAGCCTAAAGCATATACCAATAATTGATGAGTAGGATAAATGATGATCTAATAGCATGACTTATAATAGGATAATAGAATGTGTGATGATAGGATATAGGAGGATAAGGATAAATTAATGAAGATAGTGGTGATTGAACCTAGGGTGTATACCACTAAGGGATGATCAAAGGTGTGATGATGTAATGGAATAATTTAGATTTGAGAAAATGTAAGAGGAGAAAAGAATAGCAGATGAGAGGACATAATAGCATGATGTAGAAGTGATGAAATTATTGGTGATTTAACCTAAGGTGTATACCACTATGGTATGTGATGATTCATGTGGGTGATGATATAGCCTATAGCAATGGTAACTATTCCGATGAATGTGGTATGATGACAAGTCACATACAGGTAAGGTCCATTTGATTGGGAAACCCTCGGAAGTCGAGTATGGACCGAGGAACTAAAGTACATCATAGAGTGGTGAGTAGAGTGCATAGTATAAATGACCAAGGTATGTGAATGCACAATTTAGGTAATGTAATGTATAATTTGTAGTAGGGTATGGAATGTGTAATGTAATAAGTGTGTAGATGGTAATAGAATGTGTAATGATGATAGGTAAGACTAGACCCATGTATAAGGAAATCTAGTGTAGCTTGTAGAATATATAGGATGTATGGAAGCAGTGTGGCTGTGGAATAAGCATAGATAGAAAATGGAAGGTGTAGTGATAAGATATAAATCTAGACTAAGATATAATGTACTCTCTCATAAATTTAGAATGTAGATATGGAATAGAAAACTAGACTCATATGTACTGATAGCTACTGTAGTATATGGATGATGAAATTTATGAAGATATGTGAGGTATAGGTGTAGGATAGTAGAATGTAAATGTGTAGGTCCTATAGTTTAATGTGTGGGGTTCAATGTAATGGCAATCCCTCAACAGTCCAGTGTGAACTGAAACACTAGGGTGCATCATTGGGTAACGAGGGTGCTACGATGCTTGAGATAGAAGTGATGATAAATGTAGGATGATACAAGTATGCTAGAAGTGATAAGGGGTGGGGGTCAAACAATACGATTTAGTGTTGGAGGTATGAAAATTTTTGATGAAGATGATGACACCGTAGGATGACAGTCAAGCAAGGGAGGTATGTGACACAAGCATTGCACAAGGGAATGAAGCCAATAGGCATGCGATGGGTGTACGTAAGTCCAAAATATAGGTGTAGTAACATGTGTGGGTTATGGTGAACAAGGAAGGATCATACGTGTGATAGTAAACGAGTCATGTGGAATGAAGCAACGTGGAGATTGTCAGGGAGAGGTAGTAGTAATCCTAGAAATAGGTATATGGTAGTGTGTAGGACTAATAGAATGGAGTGGGTGCATAGGGACTAGTTAAGATGATGGGGTAGGAAGATTATGTAGTGTTGGTGATGTCAGAGGAGCTATGTGAGGGAGAGGAGGACGGGTAGGAGAAGCGGAACAATATTACGAGGATGTTGGAGGTGAATCAGAGATTCCATCAATGGAGACAAATTGGTTGTTGTAGATGAACTTAAGGCGTAAGGGTTTGATGGAGACAATAACCTAAGATTTATGGATCCAATTTAAGCTGAGAAATAGGTTAGAGTGGTTGAATTATTGATTAACGAAGCAAGGTAGGAGAAGAGTGAGAAGACCAACTATGATACGTAACTTAACAACACCATAAGGCCTCTTGAATAGAATGTCAATTTGTAATGGAGGGTAGCCAATAGATCTTAAAAGAGTCAAGGAACATGTACTAATAGGAGAAGATGGATCAACCTTAGTGTTTTTTATAGGGGTTGAGGCAATAAGGGCCCATATGTATAAATGGTCGGATGTGAATTTAGTGTGACAGTCATCGTAAGAGAAATAAATAACATGTGGTGTTGTATTAGCATTGACGACTAAGAATTCTAGTGCTCCTACATCGGGAGGTGGTGCGGCATGGTATGCATGATTAGCGAAAGATTTCGTAGCCTTTTTTTCACATTGGTTGGATTATATCATAAAATTTTTGACCTTTCCCTTGTCCTTGGTGGGGAAAGGGCTAATAGGCTCTGGTAATTAGAGTTGGTCATTATCAATTAGATCTTGGATAATTTCCCTAAGATTCATATAATGGTTAGTAGAGTGGCCTACACAGAGATGGTAATTACAATGGAAGTTTTCATTGTAATTATGTCCTTTAGGTCGCGATGGGTATAACTTGAGTGGTGGTGGGACGGTGATGAGATTGTTATCAAGGATTTTTTACATGATGAGATGTGGTGCCATTGGGAGGTTTGTAAATGTATGCTAAGGAGGTTGGGATGGTGCCTCCTTAGAAGGTGTAAGAGTGTTGAATGCGAGTTTAGTGTCGATAAGCTTAGACGTAGAGGGTTTGAGTGGTGTCTTGTTTGGAAAATGAGAGGAGAATGAAGGTTGTTCTTGATACTTTAGTTTACCAATAGAGAGAATCTTAGATTCGTGAAGTTTAATAGTATGACACATCTGGTCAAAGGATGAAAAAGATTCAAAGAGAACACTTTCATAGAGAGGTGGTAAAAGGATTTGTATAAATAAATCTTGTAACTCAGAATAAGTGAGGATGTTATTCATTTTGGCAAGATTAGTGTTGTAGTGTAAAACATAATTAGTGAAGTGCTCATTGGGTCCCTGTTTAAGGTGTGCTAATTGAGCGTGGGTCATCTTAGAACCGATGTTGATGGAGAATTGTGTGAGAAAAGCATCGACAAGATAGGTAAAGTAGGTGATGGAATTAATAGGTAAATATTAGAACCAATGCATGGCATAGTCATGGAGATTGCAAGGAAAATGTTTGGCTAGAAGGAGTAGATCATCAGAAAAATTGAGAAAAGCAACATGAAATACACGAATATGCTCCTGCGGGTCACTGTGTCCATTAAAAATGGGCAATTTAAGGGGGAAAAATTAGGAGGAAGTTTGTAAGTAGAAATAAGAGGTGAAAATGAGGTATGCAACAACAAGATAGAATCTAAAGAGGGATATGTGGTTTCCTGTTCCATCTTATGAATTCGAGCCTGGAGATCATGATATAAGTCCAGGTTAAATCCTTATTACTAGTAGAGGATGTTTTCCGCTAATGTGAGACCAAAGGAGGATTGGAGTCACTAGTTAGAGTGGGAAATGAAACCGTAACATTAGAAATAGGTGGAATCGTAGAGGCAGGAGGTTGGGTGGGAAAATCTATAGAAGGGTTGAGCTCAGCCAAGTTGTTTGCCTCTTCACGAGCCACATACATTACTAAATCTAGATCTTATGGGTGTTTAGAAAGGTAATCGTTGATGGATTTAAGGTGAGCTTCATTAAATTCCTCATGAGTGTGAGCCATGCGAGAAGGGGAAACTACACTTCAGAAGGTGTGATAAAAAAAATTTGGGTTCAAAAGGTTGTGTGTTCGATTCAAATTGGGTTCACCAAAATGATTTTAAAAAATAAGGAATTTCCTAGATGGCTTAATGGGATATCTAGGGTATTAATGTTAATCCAGTTAGGAGGAATAAAACATTGTAAATGAACAAAAGAAGTATGAAATAAATGTAAATAAACTACTCTAGATGAAATTAAACACTAATGTGCAAGAGAAGAGTAAGGAAAATACTCAATTGATAACAAAATACTATCACATAGTGTCGCATATCTAGAAATAAAATCTAGAATTGCAGAAGAACCCTTAGAAACCCTACGAAGGGCAGATCTAGACTATATGAGATGAAAAATGTTCCTGGGAGTGTATTGGGCCACCATGGCGTGCCTTGGTTTGCAATCTGGGAGCTCAAAACATTGCAAATCCTTAGAATCTAAATCTCATATGGTTGCTAAATATTTTTGAGTGTTTCCTGTCTCTCATGCTAGATTTTTCGGATGAATTGGAGAATGACCCGTGATGCAAAGAGAAGTATCAAACCCTAGAAAAATTAAATATGCATATGAATGGGTAGGACTGATCTCATCCACCAAGCTATTGCACTTATCATTGATCATTACCCTACATTACAAATCCTAATGTAGTTTTGGTGTGTGTGTGTGTGTGTTGTGTCGTAGGTGCTTTCATGTTAGTTGCACTTTATAAATTAGCGAGAAATAGTAGCTATAGAAATGTAAGTAGTATGTGTGCATGTAGTATAATGGAATCCCTCACCCTATGAAGTGTGTTTGATGTAGATCTCCTAGCTTTAATGCATCACACTATGTGGACGCAAGTGATGCAATGGATGTAGCCTTATATGGAGTGATAGTAGTGATAAGATACAATGACCTAGGACCCTCATTATGGTATTATAACTTTATATTTATAGGGCTCTCAAGATTAATGTCATAATTAATCCCAATAAGCCCAACTGAGAAGAAGATAAGGATGACCAACAAGTAGAAGTGACCCAAAAAGAAGCGGAAGAGGTTGTGCATAGACCAGGGAGCCCGAAATGGGACCAGGGCACCTCAGGGTGCCTCAGTATAGGCTGGGGCACCCTTATATTAGGATAGAATGTTGGAAAGGTCATGAAATGGGATTATAGGTATTAGGAAATACACTGGAAAGATGAAACAAAATATAAGAAAAGGTGGCCAAAAGGTGGGATTAATTAGTCCTTTATATACTTGAGAACCTTCTAAATATTAGTATAAGACCGGGATAAATATTGTCTAATGTGAAATATTTGTTTCTATAAATAGTTATAGCATTATTCCATTTTTTTGAAATACTTTTCTCTTTTTCCTTTCATTGTTAAACTATTGGAGATATCAATCAAGGAAATATTTTCTTCTTTCTCAAATGTATGAATGTGTGTAACCTTGTGTGCATGGTTTTCTCTCGTCATTAATTTTATAAGAATATTTGTTTATTCTCCTAATTGTGTATGTGAAAATTCTAGTTAACTTTTACAAGAATATGATTTTCTAATTGTAGAGTTAAGTTCTCCTACCTAACTTCCCATTCCATTTCCCCCATCTTTTAGAAAATTCCTCACTCGAAATTCATTTCAAGCACTTGTCAGGGGTCTAGTGGAGTGTTCCTGTTGGATCCCTAGCCTCTTGGCCAACAACAAATTTCCCTTTTTCTTCATACACAATAAAGTGGAGCTACACCACACAAGCAGAGGGACCTAGATTCCTATAGTGTTAGAAAGATATCCACCAATTTCTCTACCTGAAATTTTTTTTCACCAACATGTACAAATGCTAATATAAAGTAATACTCAAGAAAAAAACATATATAAATTTTAAACCCTAAGCAAGAGAGGGAGATAAAGAGACTTAGCTAATTTTGGAGAAATTTAGAAGTAATATAGGTAGGTGGAAAACTAAAATAGGCTAAGAAGAGTGTCTTTAGTGCTCGATGAAGATTATGAAACTCGGGAGTGTGCTAGATAGGAGCTCCCATAGGAGGACAAGAGTGTATATACGTGTTATCCTACAAAATTGACAAGGGAAATTTGTAGGTAACCATACAAAAAAATTTGTTTTGGCCCAAAGGAATTTTGACAACATTCGAAATAGCCCAAAACTCCCTTTAAGAAATCAAGTTGTTTCAGGACTTAGCCATTTTAATCCATTTTCCTTTGGGGATAAATTTCTGTGTTGACAGGACAAAAAGTGCACCATTTTCCTTTGGGGAGAAATTGTCATGTTGACATGCCAAAAATTGCGCAAATGGGGAGAAATTGTCATGTTGACATGCCAAAAGTTGTGCCAATGGGGAGAAATTGTCGTGTTGACATGCCGAAAGTTGCACCAATGGGGAGAAATTGTCATGTTGACATGCCGAAAGTTGCGCCAATGGGGAGAAATTTTCGTGTTGACATGCTAAAAGTTGCGCCAATGGGGAGAAATTGTCATGTTGACATGCCGAAAGTTGTGCCAATGGGGAGAAATTGTCATGTTGACATGCTGAAAGTTGCGCTAATGGGGAGAAATTGTCAAGTTGACATGCCGAAAGTTGTGCCAATGGGGAGAAATTGTCATGTTGACATGCCGAAAGTTGTGCCAATGGGGAGAAATTATCATGTTGACATGCCGAAATTTGCGCCAATGGGGAGAAATTGTCATGTTGACATGCCGAAAGTTACGCCAAAGGGGAGAAATTATCGTGTTGACATGCCGAAAGTTGCGCCAATGGGGAGAAATTGTCGTGTTGACATGTTGAAAGTTACGCCAAAGGGGAGAAATTGTCATGTTGACATGCTGAAAGTTACGCCAATGGGGAGAAATTATAGTATTGACATGTTGAAATTTGCGCCAATGGGGATAAATTGTCATGTTGACATGCTGAAAGTTGCGCCAATGGGGAGAAATTATCGTGTTGACATGCCAAAAGTTACGGCAATGTGGATAAATTGTCGTGTTGACATGCTAAAAGTTACGCCAATGGGGAGAAATTGTCATGTTGACATGCTGAAAGTTGCGCCAATTGGGAGAAATTTTCATGTTGACATGTCGAAAGTTGTGCCAATGGGGAGAAATTATTGTGTTGACGTGCTAAAAAATGCGCCCTTTGACACTGTGAAGAGTTGTTTCTTCTTTCTGGGATCCATTGATCATTTTTGTAAAATATTTAAAATGCATGTTGGCATACATGATGACCTCGTCCATGTTGCACCATGGGATGTTTCCATCTGAAAACATTCCCAAGTCAACTGTTGACTTTTTAGATATTTTCTAGATATTTTGTAAGTTGTTGGTTTGCTTTTCTCTTCTTCTCTCCTCTCCTCCTATAAATACTAGAATACTTGTATTCTAGGTGGACATTTTTTGTAGAGAAAGACTTTGTGCTTTCTTGTAATAAAAGAAATATTAATACACATTTTCAGACTTTGTGCTAAATCTGTGTGTTATTTGCATCAGATCTTTCTTAAGTTAGATCTATGTTTTTATTATGTTAGGTTTATTCCTAATATTGTGATATGTTCATTTGTATTGCTTTATTTGTTTATGCAAGTACGTTTGGCTCTATTTACTACTAGCCCAAAGCATAAACCTTTTGACATTTCTGTCTTGGAATTCATTTCTTTTCTTCCTTCAGATCTACCCTCCTCTGTTCCTTCCCACCTACCTTTCTGTTCATTGTTATAACTACCTCCACTGGGATGAGATCCTAAATTCTTTGAAGTTAGAATATTGTAGATTTGCGTAGATTCCTGCTTGATAGATTAACAATAAACCAGTTTCATTTTGTTGTCTCAAAGAGGGGCTATGCCCTGCACACTATTTGCATTTTTCACCATGACCTGCCTAATCTGATAGATTTTTGGACCAGCAATTTTTGGCGACTCTATTGGGGAATCAAAGTAAGGAAATAACTAAAAAACTATAAAAATTTGTCCCAGATTACAAATTTTAACCCTTTTTTAAAATTCAAAATTTTTACATAAGTGATCCAAACTAAAAATTTGCTTAAGCAAATCCATAGATCTGGACTAGATAAGAGCTTTTAGTTCACTGATTTTTTACAAAAACTTGTATATTTTAGTAGATCTGAGATTCTGACATTTTATCTTATTTTCAAAACCTTGCAAAATTTAGGTCAAAGATCTAAAAATCAGCCTTCTAAATTAACCCACTTTTTATCCTTATTAATATTTGTTAGAAAAATGCAATCGGTTGATATTGAAAAGGGTAAAATTAAATATTAAAAAAAAGAGTACATGTTGCTGATTTTTGCCAGAAAAATCAGAAAATCAACAAGTATAAACAAAAAGATTGTTGTAAATCTACTCCTGATTGTTGCAGATATGAACATATACGCTGGAAGGTGAACCATTTACTCGTAGCAGAAGAGCTCATGGAGAAGTTGATCCCATTTTTGATCTACTTCAAAGGCACAATTTCAGTATCACTCTAGTACGATTCACGTCGCTGAGTTCAGTTGATCGATCAGCAAGAAGTGCCTCTCCTCCACGAAAGAACCATATTTCAGGGGGTGTTTCTACATCAACTTGCAGTGCTCTGTTGCTAAGTGGAACCACACTACCTATTTGCATTCCTTTTCCTACTTTTCAAATGGCAGTACCATGGGGAAACACCATGGGTCCTTTAGCGTTTTCACATCCATTCCATGCCCTCCCTCATAGAAATTGCAAGAATTTCCATGGATTTGATGGGAGCAGAAATCAAAGCATGGATGTGCATATAGCTATGTTTATTATGTCATGCAACATTTTGGATGTGACCCATGAGAACATATCGGTACGTCTCTTTTTGGAGACCTTGCAAGGACCTACAGTAGAATGGTTCCAGCACTTGCCAGCAGGATCCATCACTAATTAGACCACTTTGCAGACTGCATTTGAAGATAGATGCAAGCCTTCAGAAGATGCATTTACGTTATTGTCACAAATCACTCACATGAAGAAGGAGGCCAGTGAAACTATGCATGATTTTATATCCCGATTCAATTCACTAATCAGTCGTCTGCCACTTGCCATGATGCCGACATTAGAGAATCAGAAGTGTTTCTTTGTGAATGTGATGAGTTCAAAAGTAAGTTTCTTACTTTTACAGGAACAAATACCCACCTTGGCCCTTTCTCAAGCTAACGGCCATTCGGATAGAAGATAACCTGCTTATATCTGGTGAGTTAAGATGGGAGCCGTCAAAATCAAAGGTTTCGAGTTCTTCTTAGGCTACCACATTAGATCCAACGTTCCAGAAGATAGTGAATGACTTGCTCTCATTAAAGAAGCAATTGACTCAAACATCGTCTGCTGCTCCGTAGCTGGATATCCCACGGAGGAACTTCACTTCCAATAACACCCCCAAAATGCCATGTTTTCCTACTACTTCTCCAAGGTTAGCAATTGAAGCCCCTCTGGTCAATGCTTTGGTTGGAATCAAAGAAGATGAACCAAATTACGAGGAACCTTGGTCGCAAGGTGAAGATGACCAAGATGCCGGTGAACTGACTGGCGACTCTACTATTGGGTATATGGAATTTGAAGACGAGGAATATGATGAAGAAGAGGGTACCCAAGGGTATGTGAACAGACAATCATACGTAGTTTTCACTCGCTCACAAGGAAAAGAAGAAGAGGTTGTTGCTAAAATACAAAAGGAAAAGGCTGTAGTAACTCCGCCTTCAACGATCGTTAAAAGAGGTAATCCCCTTCCTAATCAACCTCCTGTTAAACCTTTTGTAAAGAAATCTTTTCCCCCTGTCTCTCCTCAAAATCAACCTTCCTCTAGTTCCATAAAGACCAGTAACCCTCCTCTACAAACGTGAAACAAAGGACTCATTCCTTCGTTAGCACATCCCTTGGTTATATTCAATATAGTCGATCATGCTAAAAAGACCAAGATCTAGATGTCCTAAGATGAGTACCTTTAGTGCAACCCAGAGCAACTTATAAGATTAACTAAGTATATCCAAAACCAGGTTGTTGTCCCTCCTCCTATTTCCCCAAAAGGAATTCTTCCCATTCCTCCTGTGTCCCGCATAAATGTCACCACAACTTTTGTGTCAGGTAAAATTGAACCCTTTTATCTATCTTTCCTAATCAATGGTCATAAATTAAGCAGCTGTATAATTGATTCTGGAGCTTCTAACAATGTTATGCCAGCAAAGGTTGCCCATGCTTTGGGCCTCACACTTACTAAACCTTTTGGCAGATGCTACTCCATGGAAACCAAACAAGTACCATTGATTGGTCATATCAAGGATGCGCAGTTTGCATTCGTGGCATTCCCTGAGAAAAGGGTAAAGATTACTATTCTCGTAGATGATATTCCAGTAGCATACAAAATTTTGCGAGGGAGGAGATTTTGTAGAGAAGTTGGTGGGGAAATTCATATGTACTAGTCCAAAGCTAGGATTCCTGTCAAAGGGGTGATGTAGACGTTGGAACCTAAATCACAAAAGAAATATCTAGTCACCAACTCTGATGACCCTAAGGCTCAGATTCTTTTCGAATCATCATGAATGGATTGTTTTTCATCCAAGAAGAGGATCTCAACAAAGTATGGACATTGCAATTTAATGGCAGTTGTGCAACAAGCAGATGCGGTGCTGGGGATGTTCTAATATCTCCTGAGGAGGATATTTTCCCTTTTTCTTTCAAGTTTTAGTTCTTCAATACAAATAATACTACTGAGTATGAATCCTTGATTACTTGGCATGTAAGCTGTAAAAGAGAAAGGAATCAAGAATCTGAGAGTGCAAGGTGATGCTGAGCTAATTTTCAATTAGGTAAAAATGATATACTAAGTAAAGAATGATCGGCTCAGACACTACCACAATGCAGTGTGGGATAACATCGAGGATTTTGACTCTTTCTCAATCAAAGCAGATCCGTAAACTCAAAATGACATGGCTGATTCATTGGTCGGTTCAGCCTCTCTCATGCTCCCTCACCCAAGGTTAAAAATGGATAAATATACTATCGAGGTGGTTTTTCACCCAAGTGTGCCAGATAATTTACAACACTGGAAAGTGTTCAACGACGACAACCAACTCATCACTTTTTTTAAGAAAGCTGATAATTTTAAAGAACTCCATTTCGATGGATCAACTTCTACATGTCGTGAGTCTCTTACTGGTAAATCACATGAATCTAAAAAATATACGGTGATATAACTCAAAGGAAATAAGATTACGAAAGTTTTGGTTTATTTAGAACAATTATTTGGTAATCATGACCATTTTGTCAAGAAAAAGTGACAGGATGATCCTTGCTCTTCTCTGGAAACTGAATCTGTCAATTTAGATACCACGGAACATCCTTGCTCAGTGAATATCAGGAAGTCTTATACGCCCAAGGAAAAGTAAACAATTTGTCAAGTTGCTAAAAAAGTACATGGATGTGTTGGCATGGTCTTATGCTGATCTAAAGTCATTCAAGCCAAAGGACATTCGGCACGACATCCCACTTAAGGATGATGTCAAGCCTTTCTGTCAAAAGCAAAGGCACTACAACCCCAAAATCTCAGGTACCAGCCTAGCTGAAATTTAGAAGATACTGGATGCAAGAATTATTTTTCCAATTCATCATAGTACCTGGGTTGTAAATATTGTGTCTGTGCAGAAGAAGAATGGTGAGATACACATATGCGTGGACTTTTGCAACTTGAACCAGTCATCCTTAAAAGATAACTATCCACTTGTGATAATGGATCAAGTTCTACAAGCAGTAATCAGTTCACAAATGCTATCTATGCTTGACCATTTTTTAGGTTACAATCAAATTGAAGTCACGCTTGAAGATCGGTTCAAGAAAACGTTCACTACTCCTTGGGGTACCTTCACCTATAGCAGGATGTCATTCGGTTTGATCAATGCCGGTGCCACCTTCCAACAAGAAATGGACTTTGCATTCAAAGGTATGATGGGAAAACTCATAGTGGTTTACCTAGATGACCTAATCGTGTTCTCCAAAAGTCGAAGTGATCACTGCGATCATTTGGAACAAGTCTTGATCAGATGCCGAGAGCATGGAATTTCTCTGAATCCCAAGAAGTCAATTTTTGGGGTCACCAAAGGAAATCTGTTAGGATATGTTGTCAGCAGAGAAGGAACTAAGATAGACATCAAAATATTCAAAGCTATTCAGAGCCTTACCTTGCCCACAAGAAAGACTGGCATTCACTCTTTCTTCAGAAAGGTAAATTTTCTTAGACGCTTTGTTCCTGATTTTTCTGAGAAGACTCTTCATATATCTAATATGATGAAAGGGTCCCAAAAATTATGATGGAATGAAGAAGGCAGGGCATCATTCGAAGACATAAAAACCTCCGTCGTTCACGATCTTGTTCTGGTGTGTCCCAACTTCAGCAAAGACTTCATCATGTATAGTTATGTATCTGCGCATACTGTATCAGCTATCTTGATGCAAAAGAACTCTGAGGATATTGAATCCCAGATTGCTTTCATGAGCTCTCCTCTTAAGCCTCATGAACTAAAGATGTCATAATTGGAAAAGCATACCTTCTCCATGGTAAAAGAAGTCAAGAATTTCTGCTACTATATTATAAATTCTCATACAGTAGTGTTGGTTCGTAATACAGCTATTAAGTCTATCCTGACTCAACAGGAGTTAGGGAGCTTGCGAGGGAATTGGATCGCAAAGGTCCAAGAATACGATCTAGACATCAAACTAACCAAGTTGGTAAGAGGTAAAGGCCTATGTTTGATGGCTGAAAATAAAGACTCAGAGGTACCTGAAAAGAAAGTTGATCACATTAATGGAGAACAAAGTGAACTGGAGAAATAGATTCTTTGCCCATGGTTCTATTTTTTGCCACCAACGACGAATGGTATTCTGACATCACGTTCTTTCTCACCTATGGTGAGTGCCCAACTCACCTAACCACAAAGGAAAAGTGAACGGTGAAGCTCAGAGCCACGAGATATGTCATATGGGATGATGGATTGTATAAACGTGGAATTGATGGCATTTTTCTACTATGTGTTGACAAGCCGTAACAGATAAGATTGTTAAAGATTTTTCATGACTCAGCTTGTGGTGGTCACTTCTCCTCATCAGTGATGGAACATAAGATCATTCAGGCTAGGTACTATTGGTCAATGCTATTTCAGGATGCAGCCACCTGGGTAGCGAAATGTGAACTGTAGTTCGTTGGAAAACCAAAGCTAGCTACATTTCCCCTTAGGCTCGTCATTGTTGACAAGCCATTCAGACAATGGGGAATTGATTTCATTAGAGCACTCAATCCTCAATTGAGTTCCAGACATAGTTACATCCTAACAACAATGGATTACTTCATGAAATGGGTGGAGGACATACCTGTCAAGCATGCCACTTCTGAAGTTGTTTGCAACATCATCAAGGAAAATATCATTGTGAGATTTGGCATTCCACACAAGATTGTTGCTGATAACACTTCCAACTTCTCTTCACTAGAAGTAATAGGTTTTTTCTATGGATACGGAATAACCTTAGCTCATGCCTTTGATTATTATCCTCAGGGAAATGGTCAGGTAGAATCCAATAACAAGAACCTGGTAACTATCATACGGAAGCTAGTTGATGAAAACTAGTGGTCTTGACACAAATCATTGTATGATGCTTTGTGGGTAGATCTAATCACTCCAAATAGGTCTCTCGGCATGTCACCTTTCCAGGTGTTATATGGGATCGATACTGAAATCCCTATCTCCATGGATCTTCCTGCTCTACGCTTGGCTCAATCAATTGAAGATGAAATTTTTTAGAATTCTCTTGAAAAGAGGATTATATACCTAACGGAACTTGAAGAAAAGTGAGTGAAAGTGGTCTACAAGATTACTAAACATTAGAATCAATTTAAGAGGTTGTTTGACAAGAAATCTAAGTAGAGAGATTTCCAAGTAGGAGATCTTGTTCTTCTATGGGACAAACGAAGAGAACCGAAAGGTATGCCTGGGAAGTTTGACTCTCTTTAGAGAGGGCCATACAAAATCAAGCAGCTCAATGGAGAGAATAAAGAAATATCTCTCATAACTGGACGAAACTAAACTCCCACTTCACTATAGTGGGTAGCACCTGAAGATCTTCAGGAAGTAGAGCTTGCTCTCTTATTTGTACAATTTTCTTGTTCGTTGTGTGTTTTATTTTTTATTTTTGTGTGTTCCCTTTCTTTTCTGTCACCCTTGTTTTTGAATCTACGTAACCCAATAGATAGGCACATGAAAATCTATGATTCTCTACCATTAAGTTTCACTCAAAGATAATCCCTAGAAAGAGCTAGTTGTTATCCTACAAAATTGACAAGGGAAATTTGTAGGTAACCCTATCAAAATTTTTGTTTTGGCCCCAAGGAAGTTTGATAATGTTCAAAATAGCCCGAAACTCCCTTTAAGAAATCAAGTTGTTTCAGGACTTAGCCATTTTTATCCATTTTCCTTTGGGGAGAAATTTATGTGTTGACAGGACAAAAAGTGCGCCATTTTCCTTTGGGGAGAAATTGTCATGTTGATATGCCGAAAGTTGCGCCAATGGGGAGAAATTTTTGTGTTGACATGCCGAAAGTTGCGCCAATGGGGAGAAATTGTCGTGTTGACATGCCGAAAGTTGCGCCAATGGGGAGAAATTGTCGTGTTGACATGCCAAAAGTTACGCCAATGGGGAGAAATTGTCGTGTTGACATGCCGAAAGTTGTGCCAATGGGGAGAAATTGTCGTGTTGACATGCCAAAAGTTGCGCCAATGGGGAGAAATTGTACATGCCAAATTTGTACCAATGGGGAGAAATTGTCATGTTGACATGCCGAAGGTTGCACCAATGGGGATAAATTGTCATGTTGACATGCCGAAAGTTACGCCAATGGGGAGAAATTGTCGTGTTGACGTGTTGAAAAGTGCACCCTTTTACACTACGAAGATTTGTTTCTTCTTTCTTGGATCCGTTGATCATTTTTGTAAAATATTTAAAAAGCATGTTGGCATACACGATGACCTTATCCATATTGCACCGGGATGGTGCCATCCAAAAACTTTCCCAAGTCAACTATTGAAATTTTAGATATTTTCTAGATATTTTGTAAGTTGTTGGTTTGCTTTTGTCTTCTTCTCTCCTCTCCTCCTATAAATACTAGAATACTTGTTGTATTCTAGGTGGACATTTTTTGTATGAAAATAAAAGTGAGGAGAGAAATACTTTGTGCTTTCTTGTAACAGAAGAAATATTAATACACATTTTCAGACTTTGTGCTAAATCTGTGTGTTATTTGCATCAGATCTTTCTTAAGTTAGATCTATGTTTTTATTCTATTAGATTCATTCCTAATATTGTCATATGTTCATCAGTATTGCTTTATTTGTTTATGCAAGTAAGTTTGGCTCTGTTTACTACCAGCCCAAAGCATAAACCTTCTGACCTTTCTGTCTTGGAATTCATTTCTTTTCTTCCTTCAGATCTACCCTCCTTTGTTCCTTCCCTCCTACCTTTTTGTTCGTTGTTAGAACTACCTCTACTGGGATGAGATCCCAAACCCCCTGAAGTTAGAATATTGTAGATTTGCACAGATTCCTGCTTGATAGATTAGCAATAAACCAGTTTCACTTTGTTGTCTCAAAGAGGGGCTATGCCCTGCACACTGTTGGCCTATTTCCCCATGACCTGCCTAATCCGACAGATTTTCAGACCAACAATACGCTAGCGTCCATTCTAGGTGCTAGTTTCTTTGTGAATGATGTGGATATGGTATCTTTTGTGCATGAGGAGCTTCATTTCTAGTTTTTGTTTGTCACTCTTTTTTTACTCCTTGATTGTTGAATGTACTTGTAACCTACAAAACAAATTATTTCCCTGCACATGTCCACAAACCACATAAAATCTAATAAATAATATGCAAAATGTGGAGACGGACTAACCTTGATGGTCACTCAAAGAGTGAACTTAATACAAAGTGATGCACTATATTTTAGACTCTATGTAGTTCTATGAGTAAGTGTGTGTAATTATTCCCTAGGAAGCCCTTGTGCAAGTTACACAATAATAGTGGGATAGATCTATAATGTAACAAATGTATAGAATGTGTGTTATAGAATAGAATAAACCTCCCCTCCTATGTTGTGTATGCAAAATAATGCATCCATTGTCCCTTGAATGAGTGTGCTAGATGTTTGGAATTCAGGACTACGGAATAGTGATATGATTAAATAACAAACCGAATCATGCACACAGGATCTAAAAATTTCCCCAAAGTCTACAACAGTGGAATTATAAACTTGAATAATCCAAATCAAAACAAACTACACACACATAGCACAACATGTATTGTGGTTTACCCAATGTGGGCTGCATCCACCAAAGATAGAGATATCATATATATAATATAAAAAAAGTACAAACAACCTCTTCAATACAAGAGTACAATGCATCTCTCTGAGTATCTCCTCTCCTCTAGATCTCTAAAGGGATCTCCATGAGTGCACTTCAACCATGACTCCAAACCACCAATAAATCTCACATAACCCAAAACTACAACATCTCTGAAATGCTACCAAGTTCTTTGTGGATTTACAACAAGACCTCTCACATGGGTCTACCAACGTACAACCATGACTACACACCAAGAAGCAAGTCTGTCTCTCCATCACTACATCAACTTGTGCAAACATGATGAAAAACTCCTCTAAAATATGTATACCTATATGGATCAATAATACAACATGATCTCATGGATCTATGAATATAATATCTCACAACAACCTATGGATCTAACAATATAAGACTAGATCTACATGGATCAACAATACAAGATCACACCAAAATGTGGAACTACAAGAAGAAAATACATGTGCTTTGCATACTATGCAAGCCATTACAATGAGATGATAACTATACAAAGGAAATATAGTAGAAGATGTTACCCTCTTCTCACCATTTAGATGTACCTACTATTTATTTTTGTTCAGCTTCTCTCCATGGAAACTATGTCTTCATGTAACCTATTCTTTCTTTCTCTTCTTATAAATCTTCTCAATCTAGGATAATCAAGGATCTAACTCAATCCTTCTCTTAATTAACCTTATAACCCTATCTTTCATGCTTATATAGGCATATACAAAATTAGGAAAAATTAGATATGTATTTAAAATTTTTAAATCAACTTTATAAAAAAGTTAGATCTAATTCCCGTGAGTTAAATATTAGCTTTCACACACATGTAACTGATGTTGGTTATCCTGACCAATGTCGGTTACCCTGACCTGTGCCAGTTACCCTGACTGGTGTCGATTACTGTATAAACCAACAAGGTGTAAATCATGTTATCTATGAAGCAATTCAACTCCACAATCCTAACAATATCCCACTTGGAGATAAATTTTTGAACCTATACATGTACATGTACATCACCATCCTCTACATAACATGAATACCTTCTATTCTTTATATCAAAAATTATCTCAAATGAAATCGGGAAGATTAAACCATCTTCTAAAACTGAGAAGATAATAAACTTGTGACTTACCATATACCTGCACAAATCTACTACTGATCTGTGATACATGAGCTATCCATACATCAAGATCCCACTGAATCATAACACCAAGCCTCACATGTAACCAATGCACCATGACTAACACACATGTAAGATCTCCCAATAAAACTAAAGTACTTAGCTTCAATCACATCCAAAGCCATACCTATAAAACCAACCATGTTCTCCAACCATATATCAATGTCTCCATGTAACCACCAATGAAACTGACCAAAGACAAGTCAAACTAGAATATACGTAAGCAAAAAAAGATCCTGGGTCAAGACAACCCAAATGAGTTCTACATGCAACCCATAGTTAATTACTCCAAAACACTTGTAGAACTTAAAGAATCCAATTACTGCATTCTGCAAATCCAAACCTGCATAAACAACTAACATGTCCAAGACAACCATCCATAGATAACATATCTATGAAGGAGTAACATAGTAACAAGAGGAAATACAAAGATCCCCTACTCATTCTCAATGCATCTAAACCGTGCTCATAGGCATCCATGTGCAAAACAAATATTTGCATCATCATAGACTCACAAAATAGAATCTATCCACATGTATAAAATTACCATATACATCAGTCCATATCATCAGGGTCTCAGAAGCTCCAAGTCTCTCATCGACTAACTCCAAAGCCATATATGAATTATGTGCTCATCAATGTCAATAAAAACAACCCTGCTAACCATTCTACTAATAATTAGTGCAAATACCAGCAAGAAATGTCATCAACCTACCGCAAAACCATCTAAGATGAAAGAAAACAAGGGCAACATCAATAAGATGTAAATATACACTGATGTCACATTATAACCTGTAACGAATAGATTTTCCTTCTTTACCCTTTAATGTCAATAATATTACTCTCTCTTCTTAACCCAGATTAACAACCATCAACTGTAATCCCATAAGGATATCTAGGCACTATAATTAAAACTAGAAGTGATGTCATCATGCAATAAACTCAAAATACCTGTAAAACCGTGACTATCTTCCAAAACAACTTATGCCTCATGCCACACAAAAATTTAGCATACTCCTCTCACTCCACATGTGCATATATGTCCAACCTGAAATGCAAACAACCATGGCTTGATCACACTTAACTGAAATCCCCTGCACTGCTTCTAATCACCAAGCTCAAAAGCTATATATGTCAGTGACAAATAAAACAGATGAAAGAAAATATAAATTGATTCCCTTCTTATCAAAGAATACTTCTACATCACAGAATTTTGGACTTCTTGTGAAGTAGGTGAATCAACTTCTTTTCATCCTATGTACTCAACATATTTTGTTACCTACAACTATGTCTAAACATGACTTTTCATTGAGGATCCCATCCTTAGACTAGATATCCTTGTCTGTAAGATTCCAACATATCCCAGAAATAAAATTTAAGCTCACCAAATATCCATGGTGAAAATTTTAATTGTGCACACAATCCAAACATAATACCAGTTTCTTCAGATGAAAGAAATAAAACATGAACCATATAAAGATACCTGACCCAAAGTCTCACCAGACTAACTGATCTAACTTTGTCCTCTTTCTGATTCAAACATTGAAGTGATCTACATCGTCTCTGCCATGTACACTTTGTGCAAGAAATTTGATCCTCCAAAAAAGGACACTGAACCATCTATGCCCTCTTCTGCTGCAAAAACCTAGTATAGATTCACTGCCATAGAGAACGATGTTGGTTACCTGACCGGTACCAGTTCCTCTCTAACCGATGTCAGTGTTACTCGAATGAACACCACCAAAAAATTGGCATAATACACCAAACCAAGTGCCTACTGTGACCAAATCCGATAATTGTGTTGAGCCAATCATTTTAAGAAGCACCCAAATCTCATACAAAAACATTACAACAATAATCCATGTAATAAAATTTCATCAAGATGAAATACATCACCTTACCAGCACCAAGATACTCAACTACATCTTCAACTGAAGAACATGCTTCTCTTATGGAAGCTTCATCTTCATTTTGTGCTACAACATCTCTTCTGAAGCCCATGCATCTAACTGCACCAAGGATGCATAACTTCTCCTCTATCTCATACTCAGATTTGCAATCCAAAATCATGCATGTGTAACCAAAACATACAAGCACTGCAATACCAAGATAAAATCATACCTTTGTAACTCAAATTTGCAATCTGACCAACATGTTTGTGCCTCTAAGAACCAAGGACACCTCAACAAACAAGACACATTCCATGCATATCTCAATTTATTCAAATTTATAATTTTCTGTTTAAAACTAGGTTTCCCAGTAACCGACCACGATCACCCTGCCGACACCGGTTGCCACCTAACCGACATTGGTCACTATATTCTCTAGCAACCTCACATTTCTAGCTTCCACTTGAGATTTAAATCTCTTCCTACAATTTTCACATTAGACAAAACAAACCATGCTCTCATACATCTGTCAATAAACCACTAACAATATGCTGAAGCAAAACCTTTCTCTAAAATAACCAAGCTCTGATACCAGTTGTTGGGAATTTAGTACTGTGGAATAGTTCTATGATTCAATAACAAACCCAATCATGCACATAGGATCTGAAAAATTCCCAAAAATATACAACATTGGAATTATAAACTAGAATAATCTAAATCAAAATAAATTACACACACATAACACAACATATACCATGGGTTACCCAATTTTGGCTATGTCCACCAAAGATAGATATCTCATATATAATATAACAAGAGTATAAACCAACTCTTCAATACAAGAGTTTAACGTATCTCTCCAAGAGTATCTCCTCTCCTCCAAATCTCTAAACAGATCTCCATGAGTGCACTACAACTGTGCCTCCAAACCACCAGCAGATCTCACATAACTAGGAACTACTACATCTTTGAACTGCTACCAAGTTCTCTGTGGATTTGTAACAAGACCTCTCACATGGGTCTACCAATGTGAAACCATGATTGTGCACCAAGAAGTAAGTATGTCTCTCCATCACTGCATCAAACTGTGTAAACATGAAGACAACCTCCTCTACAATATCTATATCTACATGGAGCAACAATACAACATGATCTCATAGATCTATGGATACAAGATCTCACAACAGCCTATGGATCTAACAATATAAGACTAGATCTATATAGATCAACAATACATCATGATCTCATGGATCTACAATACAATATCTCACCAACATGTGGATCTACAAGAAGAAACTCTATTTTCCTTGCATACTATGCAAGTCATTACAATGAGACAATAACTATACAATGGAAATATAGTAGAAGATGTTACCCTCTTCTCACCATTCAGATGTACCTTCCATAGTTGTACATGATATTTCATTCTGTCCAAATTCTCTCCATGGAAGCTTTGTCTTCATCCTCTCAATCTAGGAGAATCAAGGATCTAACTCAATCCTTCTCTTAATTAACCTTCTAACCCTAGATTTCATAATTATATATGCATATACAAACTTAGGGAAAGTTAGATATGCATTTACAACATTTAAATCAACTTTATAAAAAAGTTTGATCTAATTCCCATGAGTTAAATATAAACTTTCACGCACAGGTAATAGGTGTCGGTTACTATGTAAACCATCAAGGTGTAAATCATGCTATCTGTGAAGCAATTCAGCTCCACTATCCTAACACTAGATGGATACTTTCAAGTGATTTTGTGCCTTTGGATGGAAGCTTAAGTGATAGTATGTACTGTTTTATGCTTGGTCCTTTATTTTGAAAAAATAATTGTGTATTTATATGATTCCCTTGTTTGAAATTCATAATTGAAAACTGGATGGCCAGCCCAAAATAGTAAAATGTAATTAAGAATTGAAATGGGTCCAAAAGGATAATAAAAAGGCAAATAAGGACGTGAGTTCCTAGGAGGATAAGAACATCTGTCACTAGTATCCCAACTGTGTGCTAGTGTCCAAGGATATAGAAAAATAAAAAACTTAAATGCCGGAAATAGTACAAGATATATAAATCCAATAAAAATACAAAATACAAAAGAAAAGGCTAAAGGCAGTTGTCAATTACTAGTTTTCTTGCTTAGGAATCATGTAAATACTCGCATGCTTTAAGGATACAAAAATATACACGAGTGCATATATTTTATGTCTACATTTTCCCCCACTTTATGTTATTGAGTGAGTAATCGATAGCATAAAGTAGATAGAACATGTGTACCTTGTAACTTTGTAGAAAAGTGTGTAGTCGACAATGTGCCAAGTGGACAAGTGAAGCTTGAAGTGATCGTAAAGTGAAGCATGGAGACTAAGAAAGGGAAGTCGAACCTAGGGATGAAGCATGTGTGTAGTAGTGTGTTATGTTTTCTAATGTGAGATGCTCCTTGTTGCATATTAAGGATGTACCTGCAAAACAAGAGTGAAAGAGTAGTCAAATTATCGTATATGAGAAATCATAGTAACATGTGTATAAGTAAGTAAAAGTGTGAAAGTATGTAAAAGAAAATTTTGCACTTAATATATAAGAGAGTATTAGATAGAAATTTTTCCTAATTTTCTTGGAGATGTTGCTAAATGGTGAGGTTTTTTGTCTCTCTCATGCCAAAAGTAAGTTTTTTGGGCAATCTCATGTTCAGAGCGAGTATTTTTGGGTGAACTCACACCAAGTGCGAGTTTTTTCGGTGATCTCACACCAAGTGTGATTTTTGGGGTGATCTAAAGCCAAGAGAAGAGTTTTAGGGAGAGAGGTATAGCTTTAATATCCTTCCATGATGCTTCCCAAATAAGCATCCCTAGAGGAAAGTGTTTTCTATTATAGAACAATTCTAAAAACTACTGGAGATTGTGATGATCTGAGAAATTGAATATTTTTTCCCCTAGGACACAAGCACTAAGCGTTATTGTCTGCTCTGTGTGTGAGGTCTAAGTATGATTCTGGACAATTATGTGACTATAGTATTGTGTTAATTCTATACCATGTTGATCTGTAATGTATCTCTGAGCTTTCGTAGGGGTGATTTGTTAACCCAATATATGCCCCCATCATTTGGGGTGCATGCAATGACTATAAGAGAATGTTGTCCAAAGGAGAGAACCCTGATATGATATGCATATCTGAGTGGAGATACCTATAGGGGGTAGGGGATGTGCATGGTGGAAACCAAGGCACATGAAAACAAGAGAGGCTAGTAACATGTGTTAGTAGTAAAAATAGATATCATGCAATATAAGATAAGGTAACAAACAACTAGAAAGACAAGATACACCGCTTGAAGTGGGTTTCATATATGGGATATCACTCATAATGTCATAAGACAATCAGGGCCGAAGTGGATAAAGGCATTCAATTATCACATAAGATATAGAGCATAGCCCACAAACAATAGCAAACAATAACAAGTAAAATGTATCAAATAACCATGGTTGTATATAGTCCTACAAGGAAAATGCTACACATGAAGCATCTGTTAGCATGTTAAAAAGATAAATAGTATGTCATAGCGTGTATATAGCAGTGAAAAGTAAGTGATAGTAAAAATAAGTAGTAAATTATGAAATAATATAGCTTATAGTGTGTGACAATAGTCAAGGTAGGTGCCCCAGGAGCCTTGGCAGGTCGGACAAGGGATTCAGGTTCGAGCATCATACATCGTGTAAGGAGCTATAAGAGATCTGTATTCACTTCTAAAGACCAATTAAACATGCATGTGTATATGATAAAGATAATAACATACTGAGTATCTGTCTAGCATAATAAACAAAGTGTAAGATATACGTAATATAAGCTAACAAGAATAAATGTAACCAAGATATTGTAATGTTGTATGAGTGTGATGGTGTGATATGCAAGGTGTAAATACAGTAGGAGCAACATTGCCACCAATAGATGTGATTGAGATGAGGTTAAGTTACAAATGCTCCCTCATGTAGTGCCTTGTTACGTTATCCCAATTCCCAGTTCTTGCCTCGGTGACCTTGTCACAGTGAAGAATTAGCATTCTTCTTATCTGTATTGCCTCCCCGTGCCATTATCGATCTTTGGTTATTATTTTGTAGTCAAGCTTTATAGGTGATCATTATTAACATGGATAATAATTTTTAGGAGCAGTAAAAATAATATAAAATAATAGTAACGATATTATCATTATTATTATTTTATTTTTTGATCTACGATTTATTATTATTATTTGATTGTCGAATGTTATCGTCATTAATATTAATTATCTTAATGTTCTTTTATTGCATTTTTTTTATCGTCCCCGAAGAGCAATCCTCGATTCACTTAAAAGAGGAGCTTGTTTTCTTGGTGGCTCCATTGTTCAGGAAGTAATGTTCATGTTTCTTTTTATCTTATTGGAAAAACTCCAGCCACCAACTCCCACCTTGACCATCTGATCCCACACGCATGCCTCGTTGCAATTCTTAATTCTGGGGTGCACTTATTGTTGCGTCCATTGCTTTTCCTCCCACATTGGATTATGGATGTGACAGGCTAGACATGAGGAGATGTGGACTACATTTTTGTCCTTGGATTCTTTATTTCCTTATTTTCTGGCAAGAGGGGTGCGTGGTAGAGTGTATGGCCACCTGCCACTTCATTAACTCCTTTTACTAGACGTGTGGGACTCTTTCTTGCTGGTGGCCGCACTTCCTCCTTCATTTATTAATTCTGATTTGCAAATCTTCTATGTTTCTTGTTGACTGCCTACATATCCTTCTCTGACCGCGTGAGATTTCCTTTTTTGTTGGACTGCGTGTGGAGTGGTTGAGAGGCATTTTCTTCCTAGTTGCGTGGGTAGAGAGGCCAGCAAAATCTTTTCTGTCAAGGCATTTTACTTCCTGGTTCCTCCTTGGGCACATTTTTGGGTTTGATATGGTGGTTTTAGATGAAGCTTCAAGCTAGTGAGGTAGGCATGTTACCTCCACTTTCATTGGGTGCTGCGAGGTGTGTTCTGTCGGGGATCCACAGCAACAACCTGTAGCAGGATTAGCCAAGTGACAGGTAGGTTACAGTTTGGTAGAAGCCTGTTTGAGCGCTTCCAATAAGTAGGTTGTCCAACTATGTTGTTATCTATCAGTATCGAATGCATCCTCAAATTCAGGTTCCTCCTTCAAGATATTTTTATCAAAATCGACTATGTGACAGTGAGAGTGTTACCAGGAGACCTGATGAAATTTATTGCAAAGATTCTCTATTGAGACCTTACTTGTTTTACGATGTAACTCATGGAAGAGAATCTCATAGAGGCGGATCTGTTTCATATCATAATATTCACGAAGCACAAATTTCCTTGTTGTTTCATTTCTTCCACTCTGCCCAGTAGATGAGGGTCTATCTCCATCGTGTGTTCAATTCCGGTGGCTTCGGGGTTAGTTTGTATGCTTTATCGGGGAAGATTCTTCGGGAGAGGTGTTTCTCCTACTTTATTAATTCTGCTTTCCTACCAACATTGAGCCATTCTGAATTAAGGTGAGCAATGGCGAATTTGGATGTAAACACAGCTTCTTTTCAGCACATGGAATTAAGTACAGCGCAGTCTGCATGCAGCGACCTCGATTATGCCTTTCAGCTGTAGTTACAGGAGGCCCTCGCCGTCTCACTCACAACAACTCAACAGCCCAACAATTCCACTTCTCCTTCTTCTTCTGCTCCTGCTTCTACTGCGAATACCATTTTCAATGGAAAACAACCTACTCATAGTGAAGAAGAAGATGAGATGAAATTTTTACTAAAAATACAGGCGCTCAAGTTCGAGAAATACCAACAAGAACTTGCCGATCACGAGCAGGCCACCAAAGAAATGTGCCGCTTATCGCAAGAAATCCACAGAAGAAACCATGACGCCCAATTTGCATGCAATATTGAAGATATGGCGGAAGGGGAGAGGGAAGACGTTGGAAATGACTATGAGAAACCCTTCGAAGCTACGCAGGAGGAGAGGTAATTTAAGCTATATTTTAAAGGGTTGGTCAGTTGCGAGTGTGTGGGGGAAGAGCAGTGGGAGGTTTTTTTCAGGCGCAAGTATTGCTATTTATGATCTGGATGATAAGTTGGTCTTGCAGGTGGCAAAGCCACTGCGGCTTGGCTTGAGCAGGGTGCCCTCGTCAATGGCCACTTTTCCATTGCTTGCTTTCCTGCACCTATTCCATCCATGGCTTCGGTGGGCTTTTAGATCCACAGCTGAAGGATATGGGTGAAAGATTGCCTGGAGGAGCTAATGTGCATAATAGACCTGGTTCCTTGCCTACATTTACTCCTAATGGTGTTCATTTACCATCTGTAAATTATGTTGCAATTGCAGTTGAAACAAAAGTTAGGGAATCTAATGGTCTTCCGGTTGCTCGTAATTCAAATTTTCCAATTGCAGACTCCAATAGTACTGTTTGCCATTCAGTGGTAGAAGGACAAGTTATTACAAACAATAAGATTTTTTTTTCAGTCAGTTCAAGATAGGTCGACAGAGTCAAACATGTTATATAAAACCCATAGTATTGATGAAACCCCAAGAAGTGGATCAGTGGGACGTGTGGCTTATGCAGTCCCTGCTGGATATGTTGCTGGTGGATGCATTTAAAACAAGCATGATAAGACTAACCCTCTCTCTTAATGATTTATTTCGTTTAGCATTTGGATAAATCGATCTTTGCAACTTGGTTCGAATGCTGTAGATATGGGTTTATTTTGGAATGTTGATGTGTTTTTGTTTTATTAAATAAATAGTGTTTGGACTCTGGATATTATATAGCATGCATTTACATATATTAACTCTTTCTTGAAAGAGATGCCCAGAAAGAGATGGGTTTCAAATGACTTTTAATCATAATTGCATGAACTGATCTCTCCCCCCCCTTTACAGTTTATCTTATTTATTATTTGAGTAGAAGAAATCTCTACATCGATTCTTGCCTACTGATCTTATAATGTTGGTTTGTCTTTTTGCCTTGATTATTCCTTTGAATGATGGTTTCTGTAGAATAAATATGGAGCGTGAATGAGGTTTATAATTTTTCTTGTATTGTTTATATTATGTAAACATGGCTTGAAAAAGGGAATTTTCCGATATGACTGTATTTGGATTTTACTGTGGTTTTATAATAATATAAACTCTCATTAGGATTGGGGGCTTCTATTTGGGAAGAGTCATACTAGTTTAATCAGTCTTTCTAGATAGCTCCATCTGAGTCATTCGATTATCATTTACCTTGGGGATTATTGATAACCCCTCACCAGGCCCTCTGCTATTACTATTACTATGAGCTTATTATTAGATTGGAACCCTCTTGAAGCATGCGTTAATGGGTTTTCTATGACCTTTACGAATATGTTAAGCACGCAAGTCAATATCATGTGTGGATAATTCTATGGCTTAATTTTGAGGCACTACTTGGATCTTTTAATCGGTTAAAGTAATATTGGATACATTGAACTCTCATGAATGTCGACATTCTTCAAGTTTGATTGATATGTGATGTCCTCATGCATATGAATTCAGGCAATGCTTGAAATATGAAATTATAAATATATCTTATACTTTGACCTTGAAGCTTGTTGAAAGACTTTTGGTAGGAAAACAGATGAATAGGGAAGTTAAGATAACTACCCTAAAATGGAGTCATGCATATCCTTAAGTAAAGGTGACAGCTACCATAATGGGACTGTGCATACCATGTATGATAGTAAGGATATAAGTCCACCTGAAATTATTTAACTTCATTTTATAGAACAATAATTAATACCCATAAATTGGGGCATGCAAGTGGAGGTTGGATTATATAACAGGGTATTTTATGTTATCAGGTAACCAGTAAGGACAAATATGTTATTTCAATACTTGGTTAACGAGTGGAATATTTTATGGAATTTACGATGATTATTATGTTAGCTACAATTGATACTCGCATCTTATTAGGAGTTGAGATAATGTTGATACTTGTATTCATAGTGGCTTGGACCGCGCTTACATATCTTAGCTAGTCAAATGTATCTTTGGCATATTAGCAATAGATGACAGTATTGTCGATCATAACTCATTCTTATGAGTTGGACTCTTTTACTAGAAGAAATATATAAGACATGGAAATAAGCAACCAAAAGGATATCTAAATAATATATGAACTTGCTGATTGGCGAAACCTTTGTTAACGTAATTATATTCTTAAAATTGTGAGGTAAGTATCAAAATTATACTTACATATAATCATTGATTATCTATGAAGGTTTGATGCTTGAGTAATATTGATGAATAATATAAGATTGATACTTGTTTTTATTGTATAAACTTAATGTCATTGGTGCTTCTATTTAATTGAAAGATAATATTGTTGGATACTTATATATGTGAAGTAGGTCGAGGGTATTAGGTGAGCGTTATTATTATTACTGTAATTTAAGTATGATTAATTGCATGGTTAAGGTTGTATATCTGGTCACTTGGAATTGTGTTCTTATGTAAGCAGATCTTAAGGAAGTGAACATTAATGAGTATGAAATGTATTATCATGAGTTGTGCAGTTAAGTTTTAAATGTATGTTAGAAATTTATTTGATAAGGCGTATTGCAAACTTTAATTTATTTAAATGCTAGATGGCATAAATTATTAGGTGAGGTTTATATCTTATCATGCTCAGTTCTAGCGAACTGACTCCAGTAAATATTTGTGCAGATGGATTATGCGAGTAGATTAAAGGAAAAGAGTGTAAACGTTTCATCAGTTCAAATTATGAAGTTCTTTGTAGAAATTTCAATGCGTTGCAAATTTTGTAACTTTGCTTGCAAGGAGTTTAGAAGATCTCTTGTCTTGGTATGTTCAGAAAAACTATGTGGTGAAGTGTTCTTTCCCTTTTGTTGTTAGACTAGTAACTTACCTTGGTGAGAAATGATATTCAATCATTACATTGGCATAAGTATTGTAAAACCTTGATTTTGAGAATAAAGTGTTAAGTCAAAACTCTCTGACACCTTATAATGATGTGATATAAGTAAAATTAAATGGAGTGGTTAACCCTTATAGAAGTTAACTAAAATATATATATTCAGATAAATTAATGTAGAGATGGCTTACTTGAGAACAAGAGATTCCTGAAGTACTCAAATGTGAAACTATCCTTGTAAAGTAAAATTTTATAAATTGATATGCCTAGCTAAACTAGTGAACACTACCCCTTTTGGGTGAACTCTTAAACAAGCTTAAGGGAAAACAATGGTTAGTTTCTGGAAGATAATAAGATTTAGCAAGTAGGAGAAGACTTTAAGTGAACTACTCTACAGTGTATAAGAAATTAACTCAGTTGGTAAGTTGAATTTGTGCAAATCATACATTGAATCTTTCTGAAAACATAAGTCATGAGATAAAGGGTGTTTTATCAAAATAAATAACCTTCAATGATTTCTTAAAGTGGCTTGCCCTAACTGTAAGTGTGTTTTGTGGTTGGACTTCTATGTTGTCATGTCTAAAAGAAAAATAAATTGTCCTTGATATGTGTGAACGTTTCCGTGCTGCCTTTATGGCCATCCTTGTATCGAGTTGTTCACGGAGTTAGTGGTATCCTTGGTGACGACATGTTATGTCATGTTATGTGTCAAGCAAGTCAAAAAAAAATATCTTGTCTTTTACTGTGCTGTTCGTGTGTGAATTTTGGGGTTGTTACACCTCAACATTCAAGAATGAACCATATAACAAGAGCATGTCATTGGGAAATGAGTACAACACTTGAGAATAGATGCTATAAATATATATCTTAAATCAATGAGAATGAAGTGTGTATATGTGAGGTTTATGAATGAATTGTTCCCTCAACAAAGTTTGAACCATAGCACTCGAGTGTGTCATCAAGTAGTAATGGTAAAATGTGTCTACTAATGATGTAGGAGTGCTTAAGAAATACTAAGCGTTAAACGAAGAACGTGAAGTGTATTGATATACACTAGAGATAATTAATACTAATAGAGGGGGGAATAAAGTGTGATGCCCCCAAGTGTGTGATGGGTGAAGAATCAAGTAAACTCATACATGAGATCGTTAGTGTCAAGTTCATAGCCTATAGGATTTGGATTGGAGACATGGTATATAATAGTGTGAGGTTAATCATATAAAGAGCCTATGCGGAATAAATTTTACATACACAACATATTATTAATTAGTGAAAGGAGGTTTCAGATAATTATATGCATACCAGTGAGTGAGATATTTTGTATAAAAAGGAAGGAATCATTGCATATAAAGACACAGGAAAAGGGCATATGAAACGTGATATCCGTATGATTAGGATAAAGAGTACCACCAATATAATTGATCCAAGATTTTATGAGTGTGAGTGGATAGGAACATTGAGTACGTGAAAGGAATACATATAAATGGAAGACGTGGAGGCCATTTGCAATGGTGATAATGAAATATCCATGATATAGATGAGGATAGTGAGGTGGGCGAGGTTATCAATGAGTGTAAATCCTAACTAAGCTAAGCCTTCATGTGTACAAACAATATAAGAGAAACTGGGGTCAAATGGGATATGAGGCCAATAAGATTCATGTATGAAAAGAGTGCATTTGAAGAGATCACGTTACGGAACAGAGTGTACTTGGGGTGAGCAAGTAGCTGGTATGATATTCAATGTATGGATGGTCCCCTGGAAATTTATCATGCCAGTATTGGAAGGTGGAGATTTATTGAATTGATATTCGTAATGGCCAATAGAAAAAAAAAATCTTGGAAGAAGGATTCATTGATTTTAAGGGGAGTAAAATTTAGGTTGCTTAAACTGTCATCAGTGAGCTCTACGAAATCCACTTCATCATTAGAATCATTAGTTTTGGAATTATCTTGTTGGATACAATTGTCAAGGATATTAGGAGCATTAGAACTAGATGTAAGGTTTAGAGGAGTAGTGATAAGTGAGGTAGTAGTAGTGATAGAGGGAGATGAGGTGGGTGATATAAATTAGGTAGTATGCATAATGATATAAGGGAGGTCTATGGAGGTAGCAACAGTAGTGGGAGTACTAGATTTACTAACATCATATGTATCGACATTTTGATATGGAATAGGATGCAACCAAGGTATGTGAATTATAGTGATAGGATCTATGTGATAGAGCTTGAATGGGTCATGGTCAACAATAATGGTATGATCATAGCCATCATGTAAAAATTTAACGCAACCATGAAATATAGAAGGAAGATCCCGCATGACATGAATCCATGGTCTACCAAGTAATTAATTAAATTAAAATGACACATATATGACATAAAACATAGTGGGATGGATTTTAGGTCCAATTTGTAAGGTTAAGGTGATAGTCCTATAATGTGTTAGTGTGTAAAGTATCAAATAATAGAATGAGTTCCTAGGAACAATGGTTAGAGTATGATGTTGTTCAATTTTTCAAATTTCATAGATTAGATGTTAGTGTAATTAATAATTTAGGTGTGAGTGATTTTGTATGATAACAAGGATTTTAAAAATATCACCATCGAGTAGGGCACAAATTAAAAATATTAAAAGGGGAATGAATCCAATAAGTCTTGTAAATCTACACAACAAACAAGAAAGAATCAAAAATAAAAGTTAAGTTAGAAAATTTGAAAATAACAAACATAACAATGTAGCTAGCATTACAAATGACACATCAAAGGCCTAAGATCTCACAAAAACAAAATCTCCAATTTGGATAAAAATAATTAAGGAGGTAGATCAAGTAATCAACATTTTAAAAATAACCACTTAGAAATCATCAAAGGTATAAACAAGAGAATCAATTAGCAAGAAATCATATCTATGATAAATCAAAATAAGAAAAAGAGAGAAGTACTAAAAAATATAAAGTGTGAGGAAACAGTAAGATAATCAGACAAATTAATAGATCCTTTAACATACCCACTGGGCAACCAATCCAAGAATGATAAAAGAACAAGGATTTACATTCCTTTCCTCATCAGACATAGAAAAATAAGACATGGGGATCTTCCCAATTCTTAGACAAACTAGGTGGAGTGATCCACCTCACCATGAGCTACGAGTGTGTGCCCTAAACATTTAGGGGTAGAGCTACCAAAAGTCCAAGAAAAATCCGTACAGGGGAAGATTGTACCAAAGGACACCGTCCAAGGAGATATTGTGCATAGGATTTCAACAATGCCTTACATGGGAGACCATCCCTAGCACATGCAAAAATCATATGAAGATACAAAAATAAAGCCTTTTCATTCTCTCAATAGGATTTTTTCTTATCAAAACAACCACAATTTCCCAAGAAATAGGTCTCCCAAACCGAGTTATCTCTATTCTCCCATATAAAACCACCATACCACATATAAAGATAACAACTACATTCATCTATGGTCATTTTCACAAAGCGAGAGAAATTTCATTAAAGGGCCATCACAAACCACCTAGTTCAAATTTTGGCATAAATAATAGGGGAATGATATTAGTAGGAAACTATGGGAGTATATAAGCATCATTGGGAGTTCTAGAAATCATTACAAGAATGTGGGATGATAGTGCAAACTTCAACTAGCTTGAACTCCTCACACATGAACTAAATAAAAATGCACAAAACATCACACAAGACAGAGGAAAAGTGTTCCAGTACCAATGGCTCATCATTCTACTTGTTTAACACACTAGAAGGCTCCTTGTGGAATTATAGAAGTAGACAATGAGAACTTCCCATAGGAGATATTTGTATTTTTCATTCTAGTAAATACCTACACAAATTTTGAAGACATGTAATTATTTGGAATATGACATCTAAAAACTGAGAACATCTCAGCGCAAACCCACACATATCTAGGGAGGTAAGAATGTATACAACCTCTTATGATAAAATCACTTTGTTACATGATGGGGTCATACCCCGATCAGAGGTCCCTAATGCTAAACATCCTATGTCACTACCATTTTACATCAACAAGGATATAACCAAGTCTGAACTAAGAAAAAGGCATGATGTGATTCCAAAAATTTTCCATCCAATGTGTACATAAGGTCTAGAGAAACCAGTGAGGGGAGAGCTACACATGGAAAAAACTAACCATGATCATCCTTAAACATAATTTGAAGGGGAATATTCAACAAGGGAATCTAACTGCAAGAGATTAAATTAACCGATCATCTCACCAACACAAAGACAAGCAGCAAGGTTAGAAACAGACCCCAGATTACCTAACTATTTTTCCAATCTATATTTTTAACAAATACAAATTGACAAAGAGAGATTACACATAATCATAATCTCATAAATGGGCACAAAAATATATCTGTTAGAGGAATTAGAATGGCTCACATGGAAATCCATCGTAACGGAACAATCCAAAACTAAGAATCTAAGGCCAAAAGATAGTGTCAAACTCCCTTTGATTCCAAATTCTTTCATGATCATAGTGGTACGGGAGGGCGTGACACAATAATAACTGGTGTGCAACATTAAGGAGGGTATAAATGACCAAAGAACTAGTGTATCCACCCTAGAGGAATAATTCTTATTCTCCCCACCCAAGAATAAAATAAGTGAAATAAACCCTATCAGAGTGGTGTTACTACCTACAATTGAGGAACCAACTATTTTAAGCACAAGTGTGAACACATGCAAAAGATCCTCCCTTACATGTGAGGACATAGAAAATAAGAATAAAATTAAGTAGTAAGTCCAAGAAAATCCATTGATGACATAGAGTTAAGAACACAAAAGTAACGAGAGGTTAAGGAGAAAAGAAGAATCAAAATGATAATCCCTAAAGCTATAATCCAAATAAAAAGCACGCCTTATCCTCCTTAATCTTCGTAAGAGGTAATAAATCAACTTGAAACAGGAGTAATGGAAATTACAACTACACATTTAATGCAATAAGCACAATCCATCATATAGAAAAGTGCACATTCAGTGAAGGAACCAATAAAAACAACCAGAAAAGAGGAGGATGCAGTAAAAAAAAACTTGAAGAAGAAGGAAGTTTAAGAATAGTTATGCAGACAACAAGATGAAGAGTAACATAGATAAGAGGAAGAGAGTGTATGCGAGGAACATGAAGAAGAACATCATTAGATATAAATTTCACATATTGAGGCATGAAAGGCCACGAAAATCAAAAGGAAACAACAACAACAAGAAGAAAATAAGTACATAAAGGAGAATAAAAAAGGAGAATCAAAGAAGAAGAGAGGAAAATCAAAGAGAATAAAAGAAGTAGAGAGAAAAAACAATAAAAATAAGAGGAGAAAGCATGGGCAAAGAAAAAATTATAGGAGAAATAAAAGGAAGTATAAGAAAGTATAAGGAAATAAGAATAAATAAGAAAGAAAGAGGAAGAAAAGAGAGAAGAAGAAAAAATAAATCTACAATAATTAACAAACGATAGATGCCAAGTAAGCAAAGGAACAAATAGAGATCGGTACATCCAACACAACACCAATAAAGGTATAAAAAATTTAGAAATTATATTTGTAAATTTTTTAGTGTATAATGCTTTCAATAACACCAACATGAATAAGTAATACAATTCTCCATTCATCCCATGTTCACAGTGTACTCCCAAACATTGGTCAGATATGTACACAAGCTATCAAAAACAAATTTACATTCAACACACTGGAAGTGGATTTGGATAAATTACCATTACACAAAAAAAATTAAATGAGTACACATATTAGAATCCAATATAGGAGAAACCACACTGTAGATGTCCCAAAATAAGGATAACTTGGAGAAAACACTGTGGAATCTAAGTTTGTATGTCACACAACACTATCCAAAGTAGGTCACAAAACTATAGGTGATCAGGTCATGAGATAAGAAATGTAGATAACACTTTCGGTTGACAAGGTAGTGGAAAAATAGAATGATAATGAAGTGGAAAAAAATATCACAACACACGTAGCTAGTTCTAGCTAGGAAGTAAAAGAGGCCATAATAATACTCAAGGAGTATGTCACAATGCTCAAGCAAACCAAATCTCTAGAGAAAAAATTAACATTTTAACTCTTGGATTAAAATGTGCACAGTTGAAAGTTGTCATGAGAGATAATAACAATGATATTGAGATTGAGATAAAACTACACCCACAAATGTTGACAGAGGAAGAGGATCAAAAAATTAAAATGGATTTGTAGTCATCATTACAAGAAAATGATAATGTATGTGAACAATTACGGGAATTGGAAAAAAATGCAAAAATGAACACTTTCGCATGGGTTCAAGAACAATGAATGAGATATCGAATGGAGACACTAATTCAATATTTCCATGATCACAACCAGGTTACATAACAAGCCAAAAATGACCAAGTATATGAATTTATACATGTACCATGCAATTATAGTTGTACTATGGAATAATAAATGAATATTTTGCATCTTGGAATACATGCAAGGTTGATCTAGAGGTCATTCTTCCAACTACATAGATAATGAAGAAAACAACAAGGTTAATTATTCAACATATATACTTCTTCAAATATCAAAGGCCACACTCATAATGTCACCACCACCATTCACCCCTCACAGTCAAGCTCTGTAGATGGAAAAGCAGAAGTAGAATGAGTAGTAATAATAAACACAAATCATCATAATATTTTTGAAGGTAATTAGCTAGAAATATTAAACTCTTAATTATATATATATATATATATATTAGTAGGCTTGCATAGTTTGAAAAAATACAAGGAAAATTTATTAGGGAATTCCCATAGATTGAAAACATGAAATGGGGGTATATTAGGAATCCTACTTAATTAAAAACCCAAAAGTGTGGTTAAGTAGTGTGTAGAGGATTAATAAAAGTAAATAGAATCCTTCGTGTTGAACGCAAACAAATAAAGTTACATTATAACATGACCACAACTCGACACTGGACATAATTAAATACAGATACACATCCCTAGCAGTTCGAATCAATTTTTATCTTTGGATGAGATAATTATTAAGTTTGGGGGGTCATGTCATATAGTAAAATTAGATAGTAAGTTGACATGGATATAGTTCATGCTTCTGTAATCCTTTGGTATGTATATAGTACTATAAGAGAAAAGATAAAATTTGTAGAATATGAAAAACCCTTGAATATATGAGAAGGAGATGAAAGGACTGGTAATTCAACATTCATCGTATTTTTTATAATATAAATCTATGTAATCATGTTTGAAGAAGGTTGATCTTGGATCCTAATAGAAAATACTTCATTATAATTCCTTTTTCCATGTTCTGATATACATTTGTTTTATTTCTAGTGACATTACAATATTTATATGATATGGTTCTCTTTTCTTGAAATCTTTGTATATCATCTGTTACGCAATTGAAACACTCAATCATATTCCATGCTCTAATCTAGACTATAACATGTTGCAAGTTTTTATTTTGTAATCAAGAAATCTTTTCTAACATAAAAGTAGGAACCTAATCTAATCATTCACATAGCATATCCATAATCACATAAAACTTCATAAACATCATCGTAATGGTCATCACATAATTATTCATATCAATCACTATATGACACAATACATAAGAATAAAATGAGTGTTGAAGCCATAAAATAATCCAAATGATATATATCAATCAATGTGTATGATAGTCCAAAAATATACATCTCAAATTAAGATACATCATATCTAAAATCCATGTATAAACAAAATGGCCACATTAGCTCTGAGCATGAGTTGTAATTGGTGTTGAACATGAGGGTGTTGATCTTCCTGATGGAGGACCCCTTGATGATGGTACTAAAGTTAATGATAATGAAATTAAAATAAAGCTCTATATGGCCCATGAACACTATTATCTACTCTTACACTAGTACATTATTCTCATAGAGTTGTCTATAATACATAACCTCATGTGTTACTCTCATAAAATATGTGAGTTATTATACTAACCCCATGTGATCTACTATAGATCAGGTTGTATTATTAATTCCCGTAATTTTCAACCCAAAATAGCCCTTGAAATAAACCCATTATCCCATACAACTTTGAGTCGTTTTCTTTAACCAGTTTAAAAGTGTATAAAGAAATATTCATTGAATAATCACTTACCAAGAAGTTAGAATTTGTTTCCAATATGAGGCTAGAACTAGAACTTAAGGGGAACAAAGGATTATTAGTGTCATTTTAATTCACACCACGTGAGAATTTAAGAGTAGAAAAAATTACATCCAGACTATCAATCATAATTTTATTTTATGGTTGGCTACATATTTACAAGAGGGGCCTTAGTTGAACATATGGGTAAAAATTTATCACTAAGAATTTCATATGTTCTTGTCATAAGTTCAAAATCATAAGGTTTAGAAAGTCTCCCCGCTAAACAGTTATAGTCCAATAAGATAATAGTCCTATTAGAATATAATAAATTACAAAGAGTCTAAAAAGCTTACCAAACTATTATTTTAATTAATGAGGCTAGAGAAAGTCTTATTGGCCACCAACTTATCTAGTTTAGCCTTAAAAACAAAATGAGATTATCAATTCCATTATAATCGATCAAACTCATCCAAATTAGGAGGGGACTATTAAATTTGGTCAGAGTCTATTCCAGAGAGTCGAATGAACACAATATAAAAGTAATATATTCAGGATGTATATAGATAACATTACAGAGGCTATTATATAGCCATAACAATAGGAAAAAAACTTCCTATAAAATAGGAAGTGATACAAACAACTAACCCGTTAAAGTTTTTACAGGTACAACAAACCTCTACTAATATACTGTTGTTAAAACAATATATTATACTAAATGGAAATATAACCATAATACTAACCATACCAAATTAAAATATATTTACCATACGGTAAATTCAAACCTCGTGTGAACACTAAATTCCTAACATTCCTCCCCTTAGTGTTTACATGGTAAAACATATCTAATTTTTTCATTGTAGTGTGTCACCTCTGTGTGCTCATGATCAACTCCTCAACTTTGCAACATCGAGATTACACAAAACTCACACATGTACCAATGCACATTTCTTCCACTGAAGGTTTTCTCTGGCTTCTACCAACAACCTTACCCAATTTGTTTTGGATGTGTACCAATAACCTTTCACAATTGATTTGACAGGTTCAGCAAAAACCTTACAAAACTGGTTTTATAGGTTCGCCAAAAACATTACAAATTGGTTTTATAGGTTCACCAAAAACATTACACAATTGGTTTTCCTATATTACCAAAAACCTTCACATTATGATTGCTACAATAAATTTTGATCAATATTCTACAATGTTTCTAATAAAAGGGGTTACATGAGGAATACTCACAAGTGAATAGGAATTTACATCAATTGTTCTTATTTTTCATGACATACTAAAAAACAAAATTCCACACAACACAACAAATGTCATCATACCAAAGTATGGCCATGTCATTGATGACAGACGAGAGGTAGCTATCTGACCTCCTTCCTCTATTGCCTCCATCCTCCAATGTCTTGTTGGTAGCTCAGAAAAATGTGAACATGAAGCACATATGTTTCCACATTGAGATTATTCTTTTTTCTCCCCCACAATGTGAAACACTTTATTTTCCAAACATTGGGTAACACTGAAAATGCATCCGTGAGGCAATTTTTTTTTTTTACAATTTTTTGCTCTTGAGACTTGACTGGAAAAAGTTGACACAAATTCTAAAATCACCTATTTGACTTTGATAATTTCGACACACTTTTAAAAATGACTCTTTTGAAATTTTTATAATGATTTATGAACTTAACTATATGGATTTTACAAAATGACACTTTATACATTTAAAAAGATCACAAAATAAATAAATAAATAAAATAATTTTAACACTATACCTATGTTAGGTAACAGAATCAATTCTTTTGACTCATTGATTAAAAAATCACCAATAATATTAATTGACAATAGGGGACTTTTTATGACCTATTTCTTGAACAAAACTAATGACCGAACGAGATAAATCACAAAGGTGTTTATGGAATAACAATGACAGGAAGATAAAAATATATACTTAACCAAAGATGCATTGAATATAACCGACACAGCTATCTTAAACTCACAACCCTGAGGTGGAGTGAATACCCCAATGCAAAATGCCAAGAACATAGGATAGAGCACGACTTCATCAACCAATCTACAATGCCGAAGAGATTTGGTCATCTCAATCTTCAAAAGACATGGCACATCTCATGGAAGACAAAAAGATGCTTGTTTTTTGGGAAGTAAAATATTACTCATGAATCTGTAGAAAGACGTTGGGTCTGCTGAATATCGACTCACAAATCTACCTATAGATAGATTGTCCACGAGGATCGTGGAACAACCACTCAAAATTAGGCACATAAATGACTGTCAAAGTGAAATTCAAAGTGACAGAATGCAGATCAAATGTTGAGAGCCATATGAGCATATATATCATTGACCAACAAATAATTAGGGTGTACGAATGATACGATGAAATATCTTCGTAGAATTATAAGGCACTCAACCAAACAAAATATACGTGGAAATCAATCTATCCGGACAAGGATTTGGATTTGCGTTGAAATGAATAATAAGTAGACCAAGATGGAGGTACACGTTAATACAATCTGAGTGTAAACTCATCATTATTATTCCTTGAAATCACAATTTTTATGAATGTAATTGGATCACGACCAATAGGAGTGCATGTGGACTTGTACAAATAATCTCTAAAGATGCAGGTAGGATCTGGATCAAGCACAACGTTGATGGAGACACGAAACAGATAGGATCTACACATGTATGTATGAAAAAATAAATCTTATTAACATGGTGGGAAGATGACATAATTAGTGAAACAACATAAGTATGTGACAATAGTGAGGATATGCAGGTACGTAGATCAGGTTATAAGGCATCAATGTAGATCATACAAATCATCCCAATATGAGATTTGACTGGAATTAGACATTACTGCAGATTAATTAATGGATATCATAAAATGGGGCAATAAAGGTGTGCCCCTAAAAAGAAATCAGTACTCCATCAAATGAACCTCTTACACTAAAAATCCCTGCTCTGATACCAAATATTAAATTTGGTCAGAGTCTACGCCAGAGAGTCGAATGAACACAATATAAAAGTAATATATTCATGATGTATATAGAGAGCATTACAGAGGATATTATATAGCCATAACAATAGGAAAATAACTTCCTATAAAATAGGAAGTGATAAGAATAAATAACTCGTTAATGGTTTTACGGGTGCAACAAACCTTTACTAATACATTTTTGTTAAAACAATATATTATACTAAATAACAATATAACCAAAATACTAACCATACCAAAGTAAAATATATTTACCATATGGTAAATTCAATCCACATATGAACACTAAATTCCTAATAGGGACCTATTTTATTTTCTAAAGGTCCTTTGTAAATATACATACACACACACACACATATGTACATACATACATACATACATACATACATACATACATACATACATACATACATACATACATACATACATACATACATACATACATATATATATATATATATATATATATATATATATATATATATGTATGTATGTATGTATATGTATATATGTATGTATATGTATGTATGTATGTATATGTGTGTGTATATGTATATATATACACACATACATAACATATACATACATACATACATACATAGATATACACACACACACACACACACACCACACACACACACACACACACACACACACATATATACATACATACATGTGTGTGTGTAAATATAAAAGTGGACATGTAAGCGCATAGTATGGGAGTGCCATAATTCATTGCGGAACTAAATGTTAGTATCAAGGCTAATTCTATCTATATTCCATTATTTTAAAATAATGAAAATAAAAAAATAAATACAAGGGAAGGATATTCTATATTTTAGTTATAAAAAAAAAATATTATCTGAGATTTATAGGAATGAAGGTTTATACCAGGAGCTATCATGATTTTATAAGTATATAAATATCTAGCTTTACTAGTAAAGTTTTTAATCCTATTATTATGGAATGAATTTTCATTTCCCAATCATTTAAACCTAAAAACATGAAAAATAATACAATAATGTGTGAGCCAAACAAATTTTGGGTAGAGGTTACTAAGAGGTCATAAATTGTTTACTGTTTACAAAGATAAAGCAAAAAATAACAAATGATAATTTTTAAAAGTACTTTCTTGTATGAATTTTAAAATCCAAATAACTATTCATTTCTCCTCATTACCATGAGTAAAAAGAGAAACTAAATTTGTTAAATATATAAATAAATAGTAATCCAATAAACTAAAATGACACTTGAAAGGAAAATTAATTCAAGCAAGTTTATAAAGGCACTAATAACAACAACTTGATTATGCTAAAATGTAATATCCTAACCTAGTCTAATGCAAGTTTGTAGTAAATAAATAAGAAATGGAATAATTAAAATACTCCCAAGTGAGATATCTAATGAAATATGAAACCCTAATATGCAAAGAGGGTTAGGATAGCCTTAGCTTATTCAAAGATTTTGTGGGATTGTGTTGCAACGGAGATAGGATGAACAGGAGGAGGAAAATGTCACACAAAAGCCTGATAAAATGTAGATCTGGAGGATTTTAGTGGACTTGAGATCTTGGGGATGGATAGGGGCACCCATGGGCACCCTGGTATGAATTCTAGGAACCTTGGTTTGCACATATGGTCGGAAACCTAAATTTTTCAGGGTTGTAAGATATCTGCACTCCTTCGGTTTTTGTCACATGTATGTCACTACACTTTGCCAAATGTTTCCATAAACTTGTAATGGAAGAATCTCCTGCACGACTGCAAACCAAACATCAAAACCCTAAAATAAGAAATATTTATATGAATGGGTCATACTTTCCTCAACTGCCAAATTGATGGACTTATCACTAAGTGTTGCACTAGATCTCAGACATAATGTAGTTCTAGGTGTGTTTGGAATTGTGCCCTACGTTTATCTTGTGTCAGTCACACTTTTTAAAGTAGTGAGCAAGTATCTAGATGTAGAATGTAATAAATGTATGCATGGAAACAATAGACTCCCCTACTATGAAGTGTGATGCAGATGAACCAACCTTTGTGCCTTTTGATGGAGCTAGATGGATGAAAATGTATCTATAGATTCATTTGATGGATGCAACCTTAGGTGGTGATAGCTAGTGCTTAGTGCTTGGTCCCTTATCATGATCACATAACTTTATATGTATATGATTCTTTCACTTGAACTTCGTAATTAACCCCGAAAAGGCTGACTACCAAAAATATAAGATGCTCAAATGGATATAAAGGACCAAAAAAGTGTGACCAAAGTGTAAAGAGGATAGGGGTGCCTAGAGGGGATGAGGGAGCCTGGCACTGACGTCCTCATTGGGTTCTCTAATCCAAAAAAGGTAAAACTGAAGCATGAAAAGACCGACTGGGCTAAGAAAGGTGTAAGACCAAAAGTAGCAATAGAAAAAAAAATATATGGCCAAAGATAGGGGTTAATCAATACTCTTCTTTCTTAGGAATCAAGCAAATAGTAGTATGTGATCAAGACTAAATAATGACTCAAAGTGCATGATTTTGTGTCTATATTTTCCCCCACTTTATGTTGGTGAGAAGAATGATCGGTAACATAAATTAGATAGATATGGGTACCTGATATCCATGTAGATTGGTGTAGAAAGTGTGCCGAGGGACTAGACAAGGCGTGGAGTGAGAAAAAAGATGGAGCGTGGAGAATAAAGATGAAAAAATATAAAAAGGTGATGAGAGTGAGCCTAGGGAAAAAGCACGTGTGAAAATGTCGATGTGTGTCTAATGTACCTACATGTTAGTGTGACGTTGTTGTTGATATTGACTATTTGTTTCCCATATGGAAAGACCTATAAAAGAGAAGATGATCAAGTAGTTAAATACACATATATATGTGTCAAACAGTGTGAAAAGACACATGTATGTATGTAAAAATCCTATAATGAAAGTATAAAAATGAAAAAGGAACATGTGCACTTGATCCGTGATGATAAAAAAGGGTGTGTAGAAAGGATCCTGTTGATGAAGTGTGATTTTTTTGGGAGATCTCATGCTAATGGCCGAAGAAGTTTAGGTAGGAAATTTTGATTTATCCTTCAACCTATAACTGCTGAAGGCTGAAACTATAGAGATCTCTGTAATATCTAGTTTTTCATGTGATCTGACGCCAATGTAATGGAATAAGTTTAGGGAGAAACTTCCTGGTGTTATCCTCCAACCTTTAACAGTTTCCCACTAAATAAAACACACCTACAGCTGGTGTGAACCCACACATGTGCTAAGGAAAATATTCTTTGTAAAATCCATTGTGTATGGAGTTATGTATACTATGCTGAACCCACTCCCTGTGTAACCAATTGTGTCATGGATGAAAGTTGAAAACTGAACTGTACCGGTACTATGTGTAAACCAAAATGATTTCCCCTCTTTGGGGGCACATGTGACGTCATTGTAGGAGGATGGGGCCCCAAAAGAGGACCAGCCATTGTAAATGAAACTGTACCCTGAAGGGGGAGGGGATGTGCTTGGTAAAAAAAAAGGCACATACAAACAAAGTGGCTAGGAAACAAGTGTTAGTATAAACAAACATGCATGTATAAAACAAGTGTAAGCTACGAACACAATGTGTAAGAAGATAATGTAAACATTTGAGAAGACAATATAGACCGAAAAGAGCAGGTTACAAACATGGGGCATCACTCATGATGTCCCAAGAAAATCAAGGTCGACGAATCCAAAAGCATACAAGTGTGCACACAAGACAAAGGGAAAATCCCATAAACAAGAACAAGAAATAACATACAATATAACAAACAAGTATGGAATAAAATATCCCTACATAGAAAATGCTACAAATGAAACAACTACTAGCATGTTAGAAATATAAAACGTATGTCAAAGCATGTGTAAAACAATAAATTAGTGTGTTATGAAAAAACATAAAACAATAGCACCTATAGTGTACGAATTTGGATGCCCCTAGGAGCCACTGTGAGATTGTTACTAGGTCCACGCATCCATTCAACATGCAATGGAGTTATAGAGTCTGCGATCACAACTAGAAAGAAAGTGAACACGCATGTGTGTATGATAATTAAAATGACATATAAGATATATATCTCACATGTGTAATAAATTGTACATGTAAAAACATCAATAAGTAAGAGTGGGTGCAACAATAAAATGTTTTATGTTGTGGATGGATGGAATGGAATGCAATGTGAATGATAGGAGCCGTGTGCTCTTGAGTAAATGAAATTGTATGTAATGGAATGGAATGCAATGTTTGTATGATGTAAAATGTAGGATGTATAATGTATGTATTTAAGATATGGGAAGATGCATGATGTGTAGTGTCTATTGTGTAGTGTTTGAGGTTCATGTGTATACTATGTACTCAACAGTAAAGTGTGAACCAAAGCACAAGAGTTTTTCGTAGGGTAATGGTTGATGTATATGTGTATCAATATGTATGATTATAGTGAGTATAAGACATGTGTTGAATATAAGGGGATATGGATGTAATTCCCCCCAAGTGTGTAAGATGAAGAAATAAATCATATAATTTCATTTAGGAGGTCATCGTTGTAATGGTAAAAGCAAAATGAACAAGCATTAGAGACCTGGTAATCAATGGTGTTTTGTTGATCATGTAATGAGGCATTAGGGCATAATTTATACATACCCATGACATATTTCTCATTGGTAAAGGGAAATAATGGACACCCATGTTCATACCAGTGAGTAAGACTCTGTGTAGAGCTAAGAAAATAACTATTGCAAATGAATACACGACCAAAGGGCATGGAGAATAAGATATCAGTATGATCAGGATATAATGTGCCCCCAATGTAATCAAGCCAACATTTACGTAATGTAAGTGATGAAGAGCGTGGATTTTGTGCAAGAAAAATTTTGAGATGAAAAACACGTAGGCCATTGGTGGCAGTAATATGAAAAAACCCATGATAAAGATGAGAAGTGTGCGGTAGAGGATAGAGATCCTTAGAAGAAAAACCTAGATGATTCAAGACCTCATGTGTACATACAATGTCATCATAAGTAGGATTGAATGGAATGTGTTCCCAATAAGAATCATTGATGAAAAGTGTGCACGTGAAAGGAAGTCAAAGTGATGGAGGTGGCACATGATGAGGTGGAAGAGCTAAAGTGACTTTTGATGTAGAGACATGCTCTTGATAAACAACAATACCAATGGTAGTAGCACAGGGAGGCATAGATGTAGTTGGTGCATAATATATCATTAAAATGAAACCTTCAATTTGTGGTAAATGTGGTAGAAAATCAATGGTTTACGGGTCATCGGTAGTGTTAGTTCATGGAATAGCAAGTGTAGTGTTTGGGTCATGGTCACAATATTTGTATGGATGACGGTCACAAAGAACATTATACTTGACATTCTCATGTAGAAATTTGATGCAATGATTTACTATGGAGGAAACAACTTGCATGGCATGGAGCCATAGCCTACCAAGTAAACAATTATATGAAACTATAAAGTCAATGACAAAGGAGACCATGTTGATAGTTTTTGGCCCTAGAGTGATAGGGATAACAATGTGACCTATGCATGGATGAACCGAACCATTGTATGCACCAAGGAAAAAATATGATGGACTAACATGGGCAACAAAAAGACCAAGATTTTCAAGAAATGACATAGGGCAAAGGTTAAGCTCATATCCATTATAAATTAGAGTGTGTTTGACACATACATTATAAATATGAATCATGATATGAAAGGGTTGATCATTGTTGAAGAAAAAAAGATCAATAGTGGGATTATATGGAAAATAAATATGTTGAGAAAATGCATTGAAAAATGTATTATACACTGAATTTGGATGCATTACAGCAAAAAAGTGAGTAGTAGTAAGGAGTTTTTTTACTCTGTCTTAAATCGAGATTGGCAAGGAAGAAGTCATTAATTGAAATAATCATGATGATAAAGCAACAAGGATCTTAGTAACATGTAGATCGATTCGGGTTCATGAAAATGATTATGCTAATATGTAATATCCTATCTTAATCTAATGCAAGTTTGCAGTAAATAAATAAGCAATGGAATAGCTAAAATACACCCACGTAAGCTAAACAATGAAATATGAAACCCTAATGTGAAAAGAGGGTTAAGAGAGCCTTAGTTGATTTCAAGATGTTGCAAGAATGTGTCTTAATCGAGACCAAATGAACATGAGGAGGAAATTATCATACAAGAGCCTGAGAAAATGTAGATCTGGAGGATTTTACTAGACTAGGGAACCTGGGGAAGGATATGGGCACCCGTAGGCACCCTAGTTTGAATTATTCGAGCTCTAGTCTACAAAGATGGTCATAAACCCAAATTTTTAGGGTTATAAGATATCTGCACTCCTTCGCTTCTTTTCATGTTTATACCTTTGCACTTCGCCAGATGTCTTTGTAAACCTATAATGGAAGAATCACCTACAAGACCCTAAACCAAGAATCAAAACCCTAATAAAGAAAGATGCATAATGGATCAGATTGTCCTTAGATTCAAAATTGATGGACTTATCACTGAGTGTTGCACTACATCTCAAACCTTATGTAGTTCTAGGTGTGTGTGGGGAATCGTGTCCTAGGTTGCTCTTGTTTCAGTCACACTTTGTGAAGTAGAGAGAAAGTAACTAGATGTAGAATGTAATAAATGTGTACATAGAAAAAATATAATCCCCTCCTATGAAGTGTTCTGTAGATGAACCAACCTTTGTTCCTTGTGATGGAGCTAGATGGATGCAAATGTAGCTATATATGCCTTTGATGGATGCAAATGGAGCTATATATGCCTTTGATGGATGCAACCTTAGGTGGTGATAGCTAGTGATTAGTGCTTGGTTCCTTATTATGATCACATAAATTTCTATTTATATGATTCTTTCGCTTGAACTTCGTAATCAACCTTAAAAAGTTTGACTATAAAAATTAATATTCTCAAACAGCTAGAAAGGACCCAAAAAGTGTGACCAAAGTGTAAAGAGGATATGGGCGTCCAAAGGAGACAAGGGCACATGGCTCTGATGTCCTAATTGGGCACTTGAGCCCAGAAAAGGTAAAAATTAATCATGAAAATAATGACTAGGCCAATAAAGGTGTAAGACTGAAAGTAGCAACAGAAAGCAACAAAAGACGACCAAAGACATGGGTTAATAAGTACTCTTCTTTCTTAGAAACAATGAAAATAGTATTATCTAATCGATACTAAATAATGACTCAAAGTGTGTGATTTTGTGTCTACAAAACTCCATCTTTAGTTGTCATTTCTATTTTAAACCTAAGATTTATAACGAAAATAAATAAATCCTTTCCCAAAACAAGGGAAGGACACATAAGGTTTGTTGTAAACATATATTCAATAACAAAATTTCTCATTTAAGGCTTACATAAGATATTACAAGGCGTATTTCGACTCCCATCAAACCTTCTTATAATATTTACTTACAAAATTTAAAGAAGGCTATAGTTAAATAACAAGTATATAAGCCTTCCTAATAAGGGGAACACCATGTCAAATTTGTAAGAAAAAAAAATCCAAGGAAGGGAAATATTCCTCCAAGATTCCAAGATCAAGTTAGTCCTTTGAAAAATATTTCTTCGACACAAGAGAATAAAAATCCTTGGTTTTCCACATAACCTATTGGCATAATTACATTCCATCTCTAATAATGGAGGATATGATATCCTCCCTCTAAGGCCATGGGAGATAGAGGTTTCTTGCCTCCAAGTTACATAAGAAGTAGAGAAACACAAGATTCAAATACACATATTCAAAAATGAATACATCCACCCAAAACAAAACACAATTACTAACTCCAAGTTTATTCCTGGAGGGGAAGAGGGGAAAGGATTCCCTTTTCCAAAATTTTGAAAAACCATATCATATATTTATCCCATAGTAATCATCATACTCCAAAAATTCACATAATCTCCAAATCCCAACTTTAACCATCCTCCTTGCCAAGGTTTTTCTAAAATTTGAGGGTTTCCTTCGCAAGGAAGGGAGATGAGTTTTCAACCAATACGAAAACAAATATCCCTCATCATCCATATGAGGGAGAAATAAAAATAAAATACAACTATCATGGCTTACCCATCAAGCCATGTCAGCACTAGAGGGGTTTTACACCCTCTTCCCCAACATTATGAATCCATATCAAGTGACGTGGATGGAAACTAAGTAAAAGAAACTACATACAATACACCATGCACTAAAAACAATTACACAAACACACAATAAAACCATTCCATTCATTTTTACATATGATAAAAACACAAATCAAGAGGATGAGAGGCCTGCTTCTCAATTAAGCAATCCAAATCGATATCTCTTCAAACCCCAACACTTCTCCAAAACACCAACTAGAAAAAATGAATCCAAAATATCCTTTCCCCCTCCCAAGTTGACGAATAAGAAAAGGAATCTCTATGATCCTCACCCCAATGAGAGGGTGACATGTGCCCCCCTCTTCCTGTCAATTTCAAGATTCCCCCCAAGTCTACTTCAAGCATAATACAAGAGTCTTAATGAGGAGAATCACAAAAAATTACCAAAATCAAAAATAGAAATCCACTCCAAATTCCTAAGAGGGCTCACAGAACAAGTTAGATAATAGATGTGGACAATTGATGCTCAAATAGGAGGGAAAAACCCATTTTAACATGGGAAAGAGTTCCCCTACCCATAACACCTGCACCACCCCCACGCTGAAATTTATAACCATCGAAGAATAAATTCATGTGGTAAGTGTCATCGTCCAAAGAGAGAGTAGCAATGGATTCATCAGGGAAATCAAAGTTTGAAGACTGATTCCTGGAAAGTGGTGTATCAGCGAGTTGATTGGCGATGGACTAACCCTTTATAGATTTTTGATGGATGAATTTAGGGTATAATTCTGTGAGAAGCATGAGCCAACGTGTGAAACATTGGTTTTGATAAGGCTTGGCATACATGTAATGTAAGGGGTCTGTGTTGGTAATGACATAGGTTTTGTGGTTGAGTAGGTAATGATGAAGTTTAGTGGCAACAAAAACTAAGGCTAAGAAAAGTTTTTCGGAATGGGTTTATCGGGTTTCGTAGTCCAGGAGAGTACGACTTATGTAATAAACCATCTGTTCCCTATGTTTTTCATCACGATGAGCAAGCATGGCCCCTAAGGAGTGATCAATGGTAGAGATATATAAGTAAAAGGGTTGGTCATTTTTAGGAGGAATGAGTACGAATGGTTGGAGAAGGTATTATTTTAAGGCCTCAAATGCTTTGTGGCATTCATCATCCCATTTGAAGGATACATCCTTTTTAAGGAGGTGATGAAATGGTTCACAATGGTCAAAAAGTTGTGAAATGAATCGATAAATAGATATCAACTTACCTTGCAAACTACGTAGTTGATGAAGATTAGTTAGTGGAGGCACTTCGAGAATAGCTTTTAATTTAGCAGGGTCAACTTCGATACCACGCAAAGAAACGAAGAAACCTAAGAGCTTTCTTGAGAGAACTACGAAGATGCACTTCTTGGGTTGGATTTTTACACAATATTTGATAAGTCAGTCAAAGATGACATTTAGAACTGTGAGGTGTTTGGCCTGACATTTGGATTTTGCAACAAGATTTTCTACATAATCTTCCAGTATGTGATGCATGATGTTATCAAAGATATAATTCATAGCCCACTGGTATGTAGCACCAACATTTTTAAGACCAAAAGGAATGAATTGATAGCAGAAGGTACCCTAAGGGGTGATGAAGGAGGTTTTGTGTTGATCCTTTGGAGTAAGTAATATTTGATTATAACCCGAGAAGCCATCCATGAGTGATAGCATCTCATAACTAGCGGTAAGATCAACTAGCTAATCAATATCTCGCAAAGGAAAATATTCTTTCAAGCAAGCTAGGTTGAGGTCATATAAATCTATACAAATGTGAATTCCCCCTGTCACTTTAGTGCTAAGGAAAATGTTATAAATCCATTAAGGGTAGTCAATGGGTAGGATGAAAGAAACAGAGAGAAGGAACTGGAGTTTTTCTTTAACCAGAAGAGCAATACATGGATGCATTTTTCATAGATTTTATTTTACAGGTTTGGCATCAGGAATGATTACGATATTGTGGACCACAATATTGGGATCAATACCGGGAATGTCAGTGTAAGACCAAGAGAAATCATCGTTATGATTTTTGAGGAAAGAAGTAATGGCTTCTTGTTCGACAACATTTAAAGATTGGGAAATCTTTAGAATGTGCTGGTCATCCTGAGTGTTAATGTTGATTTCGATAGTCAACTCATTAAATATCGTTTGCATCTCATAAGGTAACAACCAATGAATAGAATAATCCTCCACACCAAGGTAAGTGAGAATAGACTCATCATCTTGACATTGAATGACGTTGATAGAAGGTGAATCATCTTTGATCATGTTAGGATACAGAAAGGGGAGAGAAGAAGGGCCCTTTTTATCGTGTTGATAAGTCAAAGGTTCCAAGGAAATGGTATTTACAAAAAAAAATTATAAGGTATGGATTTTGGATCCATTGACTCCGTTGGTGAAGATGGTGGAGTAGGTGAGTGGATTGAAGGAGAGATATGCTCCTCGATGAGTTCAAAGTGGGATTTTTTGGAAGATAGTCCGGAAAAGCCGATACCACTATGATCATTGTGCTTATGGGTTGTGCAGGAAATGAGAGTATGAGGTCCTTGTTCATAAAAAGCAAAAGTAAAACCCTTCCAGGCACATCAGTGTAGGAAAGTGTGGGTGGAGCGAAAATTGGTGAGGGATTGAAGGTTGGAGGAAAATGGTCATGTTTGTGATGGTAGTTTTGGTGAGTAGGTGGAGGTGTTGAGTCCCCCATATGTGAGATTGGTACGAAGGTGGGGAGAACCATAAAGAAAACTCTCGCCTATGCAGTGATCATAATGAGGGTGTTGGCATAGGTCCCCATACTATTGTGGAGTGAGGAATGTATTGACATTGTATAGATGATACTCCCCTAAAGTGAGGCATTGAAAGACACCTTCCAAGGGATCAGTGGTTGATATGTGTGTAGCTATAATAGATGAAATATGAGGTGCTGTATTGGAGGAGGTATCGGTTGGTTGAGAAGTAGATGGGTTACTTTTGGAGGTTACGACATCAGTGGGACTAGAAGAATTAGGTGAGAGAGAAGTGGCTGTAACATTGATGGATGAGGTCATGGGTGAAGAAGAAGTAGTTGGAGAGGTAGATGTCTTAATGGGTACAAGAACATCATTAGGTCGGTATTGCATATTATAGGTTTTGAATGGTGACGAGTCAGTGGGGATGGTGTAGTTATGTCCTTCATTCTCAAATTTTAGGTAGTGGTGTAGATTTGAAGGAACACAACCCATTGCACAGATCAAAGGTAATCCAAGTAACAGATTATACTAAAATTCTCCTTCTAAGACAGAATAGTTTGGGAACTGTACGATGACCCACACGAATATGGAGAACAACAGTACCCAAGGTAGAAGTCATGGCATCATTGAAGGAGCGCAACATATATGGGTTATTATGCCTGCAATGGGAAGGTATGCACATTTGGTTGTATGCATGGGAAGAAATGATGTTAATACTAGTGCCACCATCGACCATGACGCGTCGTTTGTGTATATTATCTATGTAGATAGAAATGAAAAGGGAAGGATTGAGATCCTATGATTGGAGGGGTGTGATCTCCTCATCAAAGAAGATGAGGGAAGTTACTTGGTGAGTAGGTGGAGATTTAGTAACTAGTGGAGAGTTAGTTAGGGAAGCCACATGATGGGGAGTAATGATAGATGCCACAGGTGTAGGGTAATTTGGTAAAACCTAAAAAGATTGGAGGACCTCCTTGAGGGCTTGGCGATGTGATTCAGAGGTTTGGATAAGATTGTACAAAGACATATTAAGTGAAGATTGGTGTAATTGTTTTAACATTGTGTGATGTCTGACCCCATCTAAAATAAGGTAAGTAGGTCCCCGGATGGTTATTTTAGGTGTGGGTGTAGACGATATGCTGGGAACTGGATTGGTAGATGGGTTGGTTTCTTTTTCCTTTCCTTTTCTCTTTCTGGGTATGGGTAGTAACTGTTATCCAAAATTCACCCCAAGGTAAATTTTGATAACATGCATCAAATTCTTTAGTCCCAAGCAATTATATTGATTCAAGTCAAAGCATCATGTTGCTGGGGTCCCCTCAGATTTTTTCTAACTCCCCTGGCCAAGAAAGAAAGAGAAAGCTCTGAAAAAATGTGAAAAGGTTGCAGAAGATAGGCTCGGGCCAGGAAAAATCATGAAAAATGGCTAAGTCTTAGTCTCCGAGACAGCCGGGACAAAAGTATGCGAGGGACGCGTGGGACGCGAAAGCGCGAAATGGGCGAAGGTTCGTCCGGGACAGCCGGGACAAAAGTACGCGAGGGACGCATGGGACGCGAAAGCGCGAAATGGGCGAAGCTTCGTCCGGGACAGCCGAGACAAAAGTACGCGAGGGACGCGTGGGATGCGAAAGCGCGAAATGGGCGAAGACAGAAGAGGAAAAGTCAACGTTTGACCTGCGAAACTTCAAACAGCCATAACTTTTGACTCCGAGCTCCGATTTTCACAAAATTGGACTTTCTGGAATGAGCACGACGTCCTCTATGCTATTTATTATTTTTAATGAGGGTAGATATATTTAATTAAGAGAAACATATTCAGCTCCAGTCATTTAATGTTCATTCCCGTCAAATGACAGAAAACGCCTGCCAGACCCAAAATAGCTGCCCGCACTCAGAAGGCCATAACTTTTGCATTTCTCAACAAAATTGCACAAAATTGGTACTGTTGGAATCATGGTTCCGAGCCCAATGCACAGAAATCAAGAAATTCTGGATTTGATCAGAAATTGATTGAGTTTTTTAAGAAAACGTGGCCGGGTTCCAAACAATGTTTTATTTGGTAGCTGGGAGTGCAATTAAGAGGCATGGTCATCATTCTTTCTCTGCTGCAGCACATGGGACAGTATGGGGAGCATTTTGCAAGTAATGTATAATCATTTTAATCAATTTAATGCCTCTTACAGGTGGTTGAAGGACAGATTTTTGGATTTCCATTTTCCCTTCTCTTTTCCTTCTCTTTTCTCTATAAATTGGAGTGTTGGGCTCATTGTAGAAGAGAGAGTTTTTGGGTAGCAAAGCTCTGTCAAAATTGCTTTGTGAAGCCAGTGCGTTGCAGGCCCTTGTAGTGGACTCCTTGCATGGTGATCCAGGCCCTTATCTTGTAATAGACTGAACTGTGCATACCAGGAAGCAATAAAATACAAAGTTTGTGGATGTATCTTCCCTTGCTGTGTTTTCTTGCATTCTTCTTGCTCCTTTTATCTTTCTACAAGAATATTGTGTATATTATTATGTTCTTGCAGGAATTCACTAACATTGTGTATGCTTGGAATATTGTTGTGAATGCATTTTGTTAGATTATGGTGAACTGTCATCACCTCTTCTAGTGTGCACTTTCCCTCTGTATTTCACACATTTGGAGATTACTCTCACACCCTCCTTTTATGGTGTATCACCGCTTTAGTGTAGGCTTTCATTTTATGTATTCTCTCTCCCTGGTCCCTTGGAAATTTAGATTAGAACAGTTAGCTTATCCTGCATTAGAGTAGATTGTGGCAGGTAGTTTAGGAGCAAGAACCAGCTTTCTCTGGAGGTCTGTCTCAAGTAGCAAGTTCCACAACTTGGAGATAGTACCCATGTTATCCAATCACACTGTGAGTTCCAATACATGCACAGGGGTGCTGTGATTGGGTGATAACAATAAGGAAATGTGAGAAATAAGGGGTAGTTGAGGGAGAGCAGGTAGAGGGCATGTCCAGGTGTGTCGTGAAATGAAATAGACACATATTTCAATGGTTAAAAAACTCAGATGGTGATACCCATTTCCCATTGTGAGATGAGGTATAAGCAACATCCCCATTTAGGTGGAGCTTCTTTCTCCTTCGGCTTGCTGGATGAAGCCATCAATGACTGTTTGTCATGCTTTAGATGTAGTTGTAAACTACATTCTGTTGGTGGAGATGCAGGTCATTATTGTGAGAATGTTGCCAAAGTGATGTTTGTGGAAGCCTATTGTTTCCATGAGTTAGGATCCTCATCAAGAATATTGTCATTGTCAAATTGGGGCTTCAGGAGGCCATAATTGAATGAGAGGATGGATTCTAAAGCCTTATAGTTCTTTAGATAATCTATGGGTACACGATGGTAGGCAGCATATTTTGGTTTTGTCAAACACATTTGGCTTGGGTTATTATGTGATCAAATAGGTGTAATTGGTGAAAATGTGATAACACGATGTTGTTATTCTAGGAGCAAGGAAAAAGGATAAGTTTCATAGCCCTTGTGACCCTGAAATCTTATTGTAGCCCTCTACCAATTTAAAGTGAGATGATGGGTATATGGGTTGAATTTTAATGGAAAGATTGCTTTGTGAGATGTGTCACAATAAAATTTGAAATTTGAAATGTAAAAGAGTTATACTAAGTATTACTGTTTTTGGAAAGTGATGTTGTCAAAGAATGAGTTTTCACCTATCTTTGGTAAAGGTGTGGCGATTTTGAAATAGAAATTTAGAAGGAGGTTGTAAGAGTTTAACCACTTCGTTAGAGATTAATGGAATTATTCACCTTTGTTGCACTATGATATTATTTCCATTGCGAAGGATGTGCATTGATGTGGATTGAACATGCAGATGATGGGAGGATCCCTATTTAGAAACGTGGAAAAGTGAAACACATGAGGAGAAAATGTCTTATTCTGGATTGTTTATAATATATGCACGGGTGGAAGGGAGGAAAATTTCATGGGTATTGATGGATTTATGGAAGGTAATGGATGTATAGGAGGTAAAGAGGTCACCAGTAATGTCAGAGTCTATGCAAGTCAGTTAGGTATGTGAGAGGATCATGGTGAAGAGGTGGGATGTTAGAATTTTTATTTATTGTGTGCTGGAGGTGGCCTGGCCAAGGTTGAGGGGTGAGGTCCTAGGATGGATGAGAAGGGTGAGGGTGAAAACGGTATTGTAGGCGGGGCTGGTGTAGGCTGCTTAAAAGTTTGTGTGGGTTCGGGAGGATGGGGCCAAATCTACTTTGATAGGTGGGTGAGCGAGGTTGGGTGTCGGCACAATTCCTAGGGTGGAAACGGATTTGGGTAAGTTAGGTGATGTTGGTGTAGGTATATGTTTTGACGTAGATATATGTTGGGTCATAGCAAAAGACTCAGACACTGATGTGGATGGTGAAGTAGAAGATGTATCAATAAGCATGGTTATGTAGGGTTTGGTGGGTTGAAACACTTTTAGATAAATGGTGGAAGTGTCTTTAATTGATAGTTGCATTTGGTTTGAGGCATGAAGCAAAAGACGTCCCCAAAGCAGGGATCTATCGACAATCTAAACGATTTGCAAGGTGTGAAAATGGTATCGTGGTAATTGAGTCTGATGTCGATCTAGTAGTGATCCCTGTAAAATGTGTTTGGGAAACAGGGAAATGGTCAATGTCAGACTCTATAAGTAAGAGAGTTGAAAGCATTGTAGACATAAAAATCAGGTCACACTCCCCTTAGCCGCTCATAAATTAATCAACTTAAACACACTTATCTAACCATGCCACCTTTTTCACCCCACAATAATATTAATTTAATTAATTAAATTAAATTAATCCACATTTATCATCATATCTATTATTTAATTAGCCTAATTAAATTAATACCACCCCTCTACCTCTCGTAGCCACCTCACCCTAAGCCTATTCTTAGTATGTTTCCATAACTAACTAAAACCTAACTAGCACCCTAGAAATAAATGCCTAAACCTCATTCCCACATAGACAAATGGTAACCCCTGCTCATGTCCGGATGAATAGAGAGATCTGGGAGCTATTATATCCATGATCTCCTATTTTTAGTTAACTTAGGGAATCCCACCTTAACCGACACCGGTCAGCCCATAACCACCGTCGTTCACCCTTAATCCTTTTTGGCAACCTTATTCTCAAATTTGGAAGATTCTGAGAGCACGACCATGCATGCAAGCAACCAGAGCATGCATTATTTCTCACACGAATGTCTAGCACTCACCCAACAACAATCCAACACTCATCCCAACACAGGAAGATCATGCAAGAGCTCTTTAATGGTTGGTTATCCTCCATAGAATTCAATCCCCTACCAACACATTCATTCCTCACTCACAGAAGTCAAGTTCCTGATTCCAAGTAAGTAGAACATTTTATTCCTCTAGTTTATGTACTTCTACATTGTATTTTCATCCCTTTTGTATGTTATTTGCTCTCCTAGTCACCCATTGACCTCCTTTGACACTTAACCCTCCATATCCCTGCTAAACCTTTCCAAATCCCATCCAAACAACCTGTAACCTCATTCCGACCAACCCATCCCCTTGTGCAATCACAGATGGAAGCCAAAAATTGTTTTGTGACATTCTTAGTACCCCAAAGTAATCGGCATCGGTTCTTCCTAACCAGCGTCAGTTAGCCTACATTACATTGAATTCATACCATCCTTTTCCAACTCAACCTATATCTCATCCTAGCTCCATCAAAACCCTATTTAACCTATCCACTAGCCTGATATCTCACCTATACCTCAAAAATACCTCACTCAACTCCCTTTCAACTTGAAAAACCTCCTCCAGACCCTTGTTCTTGACCCTCTATCATCTTGTCAGTGACCAGAGTCGGTCACCCTTAACCTACATCGGTTACCTCTAGACCGACATCAGTCTCTATATTTACCTATACTACTAAGAACGACAACTTACCTACCTATCTCTGAGTCATCCATAACTACCTGTAACCTTTCTCAGACCTCTACCAGACCTGCAGAAACCTAGAACCATTTACTTGACCCTCAGATTGTATTCTAGCTTAGCCTGTTTGATTAGATCTTACTTATTGTATTTTGTATGAGATGCCTAAATCATATTAACTACAGTAGGACAACATTTACTTGATTTCTCACATTAAATTTCTTAAACAGTGGATTGAATGTCATCTAGGAAGTATCACACTTCCCGGATCTAGCATACGCTAGGTAATCCACTGCATATACTATTTAACTCTTTTTGGTGGTCTTGTTTTCTATTTCATGTAGTTCCTCCCAGCCAAAAGGAATCTCTCACAGTCAGTTGTGGATCGAGGGGTCAACACATGCGTAAAAAACTTCAACCATTCTCAACAAGTATTCCTCCTATGCCCATTACCTTATCTATTTCGTCATTACTCCTAGATACATCTAAGAATTAGGTGAAACATGTTGGCATGCCCGGTGGGACCCATTCGGGGTTCCTTGCATTTTTCTTCGTTCTTAGGAAATTTTTGTGTTTTTTTCCCTTAAAAAAGCTTACACATTAATTGTCTTCTCTGGAATCATTCTTCTTCTCTTCATTTTCTAAAATCAATCATGTTTTTGGTGCTTTAAAAAGAAAACATTCTTCTTTATTTTTGCATTGCATTTAGTGAAAGAGCACGCTCTCTCCTGTTCATCTTTTTGTGTCATCAAATTTCATATTTCGATTTGGGATTAAAATTAACCACATTTCATTCTTATATGCTGCATTAGTGCACATTAAATGAGGGCAACCTATATGCTAGAATTCATGCCCAACTGATGGTTGACAAATGAATCATAGAAAGTACACTCTCTCTCTTTGTGAGTCTTACTAAACTGCACAAAAATTTAAATTAACACATCTTTCTGAAACAATATCCTTCATGGGAACGCCTGCCAACGATCGTACTGATCTAAGGATTTTCAAGTACGCCCTAACTTTTTACTTCTATCAATTCATATCTTAGAGGACGGCCTGCCCCCACCATAACATTCCTGAAACTTCAAATTTTAGATCTCCTTCTTCATAGGAAGCCTTCCTCACCAAAAAACTCTATTTTTCAGTTCATACAGCCAGTCCCAAAAATAGTATAATCTGAACAAACAGAATACAACATGCACTCTTAGGATCATATTTTTCTTAGTGTTTGTGTTTGACTTGTGTTTTGAGGTGTGAGATTGCATTCTTCATATTTTATTTCTCCTTGCACACTCCTCATCATAGTTGGTGTGTGCCAACTTCGTCTGTGTGTTCCTGGACCTCATCTATATCATTCTCAGAATTATAGGTCTGATTCTACACTTGATTTTAAATCACAACCATTTTTCTTCATCTATATTTCAATTTCACAGTAACTGGTGTCGGTCCAGTGACCGCCATCGGTTACCCTCTGACTGTCATCAATTATACCAAACCGGCATCAATTTACAGTCCTTTTGGCTAACCTTCCCAAAGGGACACCTGCTTCATTTTCTTTGCTATTAAAAGTTCTTGTCACTGGTCATACCTTCCTGGTTTTGATAAATATCCACCCTACATCCCATCTGTCTGGAAATTATCAGTTTGTCGCCTCATTTGACAAACTGCTCTTTTCTCATAGTAACCAACACCAGTTTACCCTGACCTGCATCAGTTTACCCTGACCGTCGTTGACTTACCCTAACCGGCGTCGGTCATCCTGTGATATTTTATAGCTCACCTATTGGCCTAATCCACTTACCACTACCTATTTTCCAGCTTTTGTTGTGTTCCGTGTCATTCAAATAGGATACAGTCTCACCAGATTAGTCCTTGTCCACATGGTCTATACTCGTAGTCAGAAAAATGCTCTCGTGTTCCACCCTAGCTGTCAACCACTCCCACCTAGTCCTTCGCCACCTTCCATTCTATCACCTATGGATCCTAACCAACCTATCACTATTGCCATAGGTTACGAGGAGTTTGCATGAATCCTTGATTAGAATCCAGCAACCTTATAATTTTACCTCACCCATTCATCCACTCGAGATGCCTTAGGTCAGTTGATATACGGTGTGCCTGTATCCATCCCTCTTGCCATCGTCCCTGCTTCTTTGTTAGCCCCTTAATGGCTCCATGTTAGTCTCACCTGTGTTGTCCCCAATCATGTCTCAGCTAGGCCCCTTGCCAGATTTGACCACCACTTTTACCACATCGGTTACACCCGCAGTTTCCACCGTACCTTTTTCAACTACCCATAACATAGCCTCATTCACACCCATTGTCTGACATATACCAATTGCAACACAACCACCCCTGATGTTGGTGCTCACTACCCCCTACCAAAACATTGTCCTCTCTATTCCATAGTCTCTCCCTCCTATCTCTAGTAGAGTCACTATGACTATCCCACCTTCATTAACCTACTACCAGCCACCTCCCATTTTGTTTGTCATTCATTCTAGGTATGTTACCCCTATGTCAGTGAAGCCCACTTTCAACCTCCCTGTTCGGCATCACCATATACTAGAATTCCACACTCATCATATGTTCAACACTAACCCCCTTACACTGTGGGAGGTACCCAATATTCATAGCCTACCAACGACCTCATCAAACTAATGATGGATAAGATGTAGACACTAGAGGCATCGGTTTCTAGCTCATGAAATTATTTCACCTACTCCAAAATTTTGTAATGCGCCCATTCACCCGTCCATTCTTATTCGTCCATATCCCGTACATTGCGAGATGCCTAAATTTAACTGCTTTAATAGCAAGGAGGACCCGCAACAACCTTTGCGGTCTTTTAAACATGGGTGCTATCTTATTGCCCATGACGATGCTTTACTTCTAAGAACCTTTCGCATGTCTCTAACTAGCCCTGCATTGGACTAGTATAGTGGGTTGCTATATAATGGAAAAGTGACATGCAAGCATGGGAATCTACAAGTACCTCTTCCTCATACCCAACCCCCTGAGGTTGTGTTGAGACAACCGGTGAATGTTTGAATATGAATGGATATAGACAAGCTAATCATGTAATCTTATATCATCAATATGTAGTAATGGAATCTACAAATATAAGGCAAAGAAGGCCCTCCTAACTTGAATTGGTGTAATGCTTCGTTTAGATATAATGGTTGTTCAGAGGCTCCAATCAATGTCGAGCTCTGCCGAGATCCTGTTTCTTGGTTATTTGATACGTGTGAAGTGACTTGTGGGAGCTTCGTATATATCTCCAGATAAGGTCATGAAAATGGTGATAGGAAGCTTAGTGGATTTATAATGAACTATGGGTGGTTTATCTAGTCTAGCCCAGAAAATATTAGATTGATTGGCTTCTATATTTAACACGGAGAATTACGTGATGATATCTCGCGGGAGTGGTGAGGATCTAAATACCAGCATTCATAAGCCAGTGTCAATACTTAATTGATTTGTAGGCCCTTTGGGTTGTGGGACTTGGGGATCACAACCTTGAGTTTGTGGTTGTTGTGGACCTATTATGGTCATGTGAAGAATCAATCCCTTCTTCTGATTATCTAGTAATCGTATGCCCTTTTATCCTCTATGTTTAGAACTAGAATTTGTATTATTTTCTCATAATACCTTACAAGTGTTATGGAAACTTGAATACGTAAGCTAGTATCTATGTCAACGAGGAGGTCTCCTGCGTCAGGTTGTGGAACTAAAGGATGGCAACCAAATACTTGTTCTCTTTCAAATCCTTGTACAATCATTCAGATGTTTTATCAAGGCAATTTGTAGTTAGGATGGTTTGACCAAAACATGTAAGCTTTATCGTCTTTGATATTTAACCCTCTCAGTCGTTCACTAATTGCTAGAAATTTTGTTGTTGCTCAAAAGACCTATATCCTAAGGTATTGATCTATATCAGCTAATGTCATGGGTAGATTTAGTTGAGGCACTATTGGTTCAAATATATATTCTCTAGGCTCTCTAGGTCCTGTGATTGTCATACAAAATGATTTAACTTTTAACTAACATTAATAAACTGATTATGAAATAAGTATTTACACTATGCAAACATTCTTCTATTTTTGTATTTTCAATGATGTATTTCAATGAATTTAAAGAGAAATTACTTTAGTATATTTATAAAATAGACAACTAATCTAGTAACATAATAAAAACAAGAAAAGTAGCCTGGTATGGCTATTTGCCCGTGCAGTTGTGATTTTATCCTAAGTATCTAAGTAGCTATTTATTTTGAATTGAAAGACTCTCAATCCTACCTCAGAAGTGAGGAATGAATCACATTTTCTCAAACACTATCAATCCCCACAGCTTCCCTGGCGATATCGAGAGTGAAATTTTGACTGAAATGAAATAATTCACTACTCTATTTGATATGTTGCAATTAGAACTTTGATAGCTCAAACTTGGCATTTACAGAATAGTGGTGAATCCAGTTGTGTGTGATTTAATCCCCTCAGTGTGATCTCTTCGTTCCTTCATGTCCTCATGAATCTAGAAAAGTGTGTATATGATAGTATCAACAGAAGATGGTATTTGAACAATGGAAGCTTTAGATATAGACCGAATACAATGCGAGTAGGAGAGGGATAGTGCAAGTGAACAGAGCTTGACTATGTAATTCCTAGCGGGATTTATTGTGGGAATACAATGCAAGTGCACCGAGGGTTTTATAATCTATCCTTGTGACAAAAAAAACCTACAACTTTAATGGATTCTAGTCTAGAAATGAAGTTATTCTATGCTAAAACTGATTGTATGAAGCAGCAATGGAACAATATTGAAACAAGAAGATTAAATGACCTCTAAACAACAAAGGAAAACTAATAATTGATGCAAAACATGAAGCTAGTAGAACTCTAAGCAAGAAATTTAAAGACTGAATAAGAGAATTTAGAAAGTGAGGGGCCATTTGCTTGAAAACAAGTTGGCTATTTATAACCAATGCATTTACCAGAGGGTAACTCCCAATTGAACTCTTTTACTATAAACAATGGAAAAACACTAATACCAGGGAACCGGAAACATTAATGCAAACCAAAGTGGTTGAAAGCATGTAAAATCAATGATTTAAATTTGACGTGATCGTTGGAAGAATATGGAAAATGCGAACAGGACCGCCGCCCTGTGCAGGGCGGTGGTTACAGGACCGCCGCCCTGTCCTAGGCGGCGGTCACAGGACCGCCACCCAAGAAAGGTGGTGGTTTCGTCATTTAAGACAAAGATGCAAGAGAAAAGGGGGGAGAGGGAAAAAAAAATCATGTGGGGGCATGCGGGATATAAATGTGTACTTGGCGAGCTTTTCTAGATTCTGAACACCTTGCAAGGAGACTTGTATCATCATTGGGGTATATGTAACATCGTTCTAGCTGTGCAGTAGCCTACAATTTTGAGTACGTACAATTACCTATACATTCAATATACTCATTCAATAAGATAGCCCAAGCCTTCTTGGATTACTTCTCAATTAACATCATTAAGAAGGTTACCATGACTGAACTTTACTCTACGCGTCAATATGACGATGAATCTATCACAGATTTTGTTGCTCGTTGGCGTAGCCTGATCAATAAACTCAAATTACAATTACCACAAACCAAACTCGTAGATCTCTTCACATGAGCTTGCGCTAGACATATTTCACTGACCCTGCAAGTGCAGAATTTCTGAACATTCAATGAGGCATTCACTATGGCATGAAAACTGGAAATTCATGCCATCGAAGAAAAGAAAATACAACTACAAAATAAGAATACTTCATTCAAGTCAAATGATACCTCTTCTTCCTCAAAACCTCAGAATAACTATTCCAAGGCCAAGGGAACCACCAATGTAGTGGTACTCAAGGTCGGCCTTGCTCATCCATCCAACCTAGCTAAACCCACATCTAATCTTTCCCTAGTCTAGACTTTACAATTCAAACAAGAACAAAGAAAATACACCCCAATTGGGGAGCCATATTAATATGTTTTAGAAAATATTTTTAAGTCTTGTGTTATCGCCCTTCCTCCTGTAAAACCACACACTAGATTTGATCCCGCTCGCCCCACACCTGCGTGCTACAAAGAGAATGAATTCTGTAACTATCATCGTGTAAAAGGTCACAGTGATGGAAATTGCATCACTTTCAAAAATATTGTTCAAGAAATGCTCCAGAGTGGTGAGTTAGTCTTGGATAACCCAAATGCACCTGCCAACCAAAACTTCCACATTTTCAAGAAACCATTTCCTAGTCATTCCCCATCTTCTAACCAAACTAGTGGTACCTCAAATAATGATAGTAATGCACGTGAAGTCCATGCTATTTTCATTGACATACCAGTTTTTTCTCATCTATCTCCTATTCCCTCTATCGAGGAAATCTTAGCCAAAATTCCTCTACCTACACAGGGACCAACTTCATCTATTCCTCCACCCACAGAGGAACACCCTTCATCTCCCCCTTCATTTGCAGAGGAATCCCTTGCTAGCGTTGAGACCATGTCATCGTTAGCTTCTCCACCTAGTGATCCATCGCTAGCGATGCCTCCCCCACCCACAGAGGAGTACCTTTCACCTCCTTCACATATCCTCCCCCACCCATAAGAATGAAATGGTCCTTTCTGTTGGTATACATTTCATGGAAAACCTTCTCCATCTACCTCTCTACCTCAAATTAATATGGTCCATGTTGTTACCCGTGCTCAAAAAGACAAAGGGAAAGAAAAGGAAACCGAGCCATCAACCAACATTGTACCCAACATACCAGTTGGACATGCACCTAAAGTCACTCTCCATGGTCCTACATATCCTATTTCTGATGCGGTTACGTACCACGCGATGCTTAAACAATTAAACCAATCTTCTCTCAAAATATCCCTATATGACCTCATCCAAACATCGGAGTCACATCATCAAGCCCTCATGGAGGTCCTTCAGTCTATTGTGGTTTTACCCAATGATCCCACCCATGTAGCCTCCATTATCACACCTCATCATGTAGCCTCTCTCACCAAATTTCCACATTCTCCCACACATTCACCTACTCACCAGGTCGTTACCCTTCACTTCTCGGATGAAGAGATTACACCACACCAAACCGATGACCCTGATCCTACTCTTTTCATCTCCGTTCATATCGATAATATCCACATACGACATGTTATGATCGATGGGGGTGCTAGCATTAACATCATCTCTTCCCATGCGTTCAATCAAATACGCATACCTAACAACTGCATTCACAAACATCCCGTCATGTTGCATTCCTTTAATGATGCTATCACATCTACACTTGGTACTATCATCCTCCATGTTCGTGTGGGTCCATGTATTGTTCTGGAGTTATTTTACTTCTTAGAAGGGGAGTTTCAATACAACTTGTTGCTTGGCAGGCCCTGGATCCATGTTATGGGTTGTGTTCCTTCCACTTTTCATTGTTGTGTAAAGTTCAACCATGAAGGACATACCTATACCATTCCAGCCGACCCCTCACCTTTTAAAACGTACAACATGCTTTACCGACCTAACAACGTGCTTATACTCATTAAAGCATCTACCTCCATGACCAATTCTTCTTCGCCCACAACCCCATCCAACAATACTACATCTACCTTACCCGTGCCTAAGTCTTCTATTCCTACCGTGGCTGTAGCCTCAAGCAGCCACCCATTCACTTCCCAACCAACCAATGCCTCTTCCACTTCAACCTCTAACGCTTCATCTATTCTAGCTACCTCCATATCGACCACGGATCCATTGGAAGGTGTTTTTCAACACCTTACTATGGGGGAGTATCACTTGTACAATGTCAATACATTCCTTACCCCACAGGAGTATGGAAACCTTCACCAACACCCTTACTACGATCACCATATAGGTGAGCATCTTCTTTATGGTCCTCCTCATCTTCATACCAATCTCACTTACGGGGGACTTGATACTTCCACTTATAAACTTGAACCACCCTCATAAACCCGAACCTTTTTAGATGACCTTCATTCACTCTCCAATCACCACTTTGCTCACACTTTCCTACACCGATGTGCATGAAAGTGTTTTGACTTTGGCTTTTATGAGCAAGGTTGTCACACTATTATTTCATGTACCACCCGCAAACACAATGATCGTAGTGGAATCGGTTTTACCAAACTACCTACCAAGAAGGCCCGCATTGAACTCCTTGAGGATGTGGATCCCTCTCCATCATCTTCACCTTCTTCACCACCTTCACCAACGGAGTCAATGGATCCAAAATCCATTCCTCCTAACTTTTTTTTCGTAAATACCATTTCCTTAGGACCTTTGACTTATCAACGTGATGGCGAGGCTCCCTCTTCTCTTCCCTTCCTGTATCCTGACATGATCAAGGATGATACACCTTCTATTAACATTTTTCAATGTTAGGACAATGATTCTATACTCACCTACCTTGGTGCAGAGGAATCTTACATTCACCGGTCGTTGCCTTCTCAGATGCAAACAATGTTGAATGAATCAAATATCTAAGTCAACATTCACACTTAGGATGACCCGCACATTCTAAGATTGGCCAATCTCTAGATGTTGTTGAACAAGAAGCCATCACTTTTTTTCTTAAAAATCATAACCATGCTTGCACCTGGTCCTATGCTGATATGCCTAGTATTGATCCCATAATAGTGGTCCACAATATCGTAACCATTCTTGATGCCAAACCCGTAAAACAAAAGTTGAAGAAAATGCACCCTCGTAATGCTCTTCTAGTAAAAGAGGAGCTTTAACGCCTTCTTTCAGTTTCTTTCATCCTACCTATTGACTATCCCCAATGGATTTCTAACATCGTCCCTATCACTAAGGCGACAGGGGGAATTCACTTTTGCACATACTTCCATGACCTTAACCTCATTTTCCCAAAGGATGACTTTCCTCTACCCGGTATTAACCAGCTGGTTGACCTTACTGCTAGCCATGAGATGTTATGACTTATGGATGGATTCTCAGGTTATAACCAAATCTTGCTAGCCCTAGAATATCAACACAAAACTGCATTCATCACCCCTTGGGGGACCTTCTACTATCGAGTCATGCCTTTTTGCCTTAAAAACACTGGTGCCACATATCAGCGGGCTATGACTTACATCTTCCACAACATCATGCACCATATACTGGAAGATTATGTGAAAGATCTCCTCACAAAATCCAAACATTGGGTCGAACATCTTACAGTCTTGAAGACCATCTTCGATCACCTCATCAAGTATTATGTTTTCCTTCAACCCAAGAAATGTTTCTTTGCGGTTCTCTCGAGAAAGCTCTTGGGATTTATCATTTCCTTACGTGGCATAGAAGTTGACCCTGCTAAAGTCAAGGCCATTCGCAAAATGCCTCCATTCACTAACCTTCGCCAACTTTGTAGTTTGCAAGGAAAGTTACAATCTATCCACCATTTTATTTCCCAACTATCTGACCGTTGTCAACCGTTTCATCACCTCCTTAAAAAGGATGTCTCCTTCAAATGGGATGATGAATGCCACAAAGCTTTTGAGGCCTTAATAAAATACCTTCTCCAATCAATTGTGCTCATTCATCCTAAAGACGATCAACCCTTCTACCTATACATCTATGCCACTAATCACTCCTTAGGGGCCATGCTTTCTCATCGTGATGAACAACATAGGGAGCAGGTGGTTTATTACATAAGCCATACTCTTGTGGACTACGAAACCTGATATACCCATCCTAAAAAACTTATTTTAGCCTTAGTTTTTGTTGCCTCCAAACTTTGCCATTACCTACTCAACCAAAAAACCTACATTATGACCAACACTGACCCCTTACACTTCATTTATGCCAAGCCTAATCAAAATCAACGTGTTTCACATTGGCTCATGCTTCTCACTAATTTAGACCTCGAATTCATTCATCAGAAATCTGTCAAGGGACAGGCCATTGCTGACCAGCTCGCTGATGCACCTCTTTCTGGGAATCAGTCTTTGAACTTTGATTTCCCTAATGAATGCATTGCTACCCTCTCTTTGGATGATGACCCTTACTAGATGACTTTATTCTTCAATGGTTCTAAATGTCAGTGTGGGGGTGGTGTAGGTGTTATCCTCATTCCTCTTGATGGTGAACCCATGCCTTTATCTTTCAAACTCGACTTCGATTGTACTAACAATATCATCGAATACGAAGCACTTGTATTGGGCCTCTCGACTTCTTATTCCCTAAATGTTAAGTCCATTAATATCTTTGGTGATTCCCAACTGGTAGTGAACCAAGTCAATGGTGTATATCAGTGTCATAATGAAACACTTCAAGATTATAAATGCTACGTGGGCATACTTTTGACTACCTTTGACCGATATAAACTTCAAATTGTTCCGCAGTCCACCAATAAATTTTCGGACACCATGGCCTTCTTCGCTTCCCAGATACCCACTTCGTCTATAGATTCAAATATCTTTGCCACTATGAAATGACTACAAATACCTTCTCATGTACCTTACAGTGTTAACCACGTCTGAACTACCTCCCTAAACACACATGACCTTTGGTATAAATAGCTTGCAGACTACCTTTCCCTTTCTATCTTGCCTCCTGACCTCACATGTAATGGACAACGCGCCTTTCTCAAAATGGCCTCTCGTTATGTCGTCATGGGTGGCCTCCTCTATAAACGTGACATTGACGGTATTCTCTTACGATGCCTTACGAGTTTTGAAATCCCCTATATAATTAAAGAAGTTCATGATGGAATATGTGGAGGTCACTGCAGTGGCCTTGTTGTTGTTAAGGGTATTCTTCCCCTAGGTTATTACTGGCCGACCCTTAATCATGATTTTTGCGACTACATTAAGCGTTGTGTAAAATTCCAGCAACATTCCAATCTTCATCATACACCTATTCATGCCTTATAGGTCACCCTTGAACTTTGGCCCTTTTCTCAATAGGGCTTGGATCTCGTCGGAGAGATCAATCCCCACTCTTCCCTGAGATATCAATGGATCATCACCACTATTGAATACTACACAAAATGGGTTGAATCCATACCCCTCATCTCCATGAAAGCTAAGAAAATATTTGAGTTCATAAATCATCACATTATTTGTCATTTTGGTTTTCCCCACCGCCTCATTACCGATAATGGAAAAAAAATTCAAAAACAAAACATTACAGAAACTTTGCAACACCTTTGGCATTCATCTAAGTTTCTCTTCACCTTATTATCCACAAACCAATGGCCAAGCAGAGTCCACCAACGAAACCTTGAACAAAATTCTCATGAAAGTGGTTGACGATATTGGGAAGGACTGGCATACGCATATTCCTTTTGCCTTGTGGGCTTACCTCACTAGTATTGGCACTTCCACTGTTGTTACTCCCTTTTCTCTAGTCTATGGTATAGAGGCTATTTTTCCTCTCAAAGTCTAGATCCCATCTCTTCATATTTCCCTTTAAGACATGCTCAATGATGATGACTTTCGCCAGGACCGTTTAGCACAACTTGAGTTATTAGACGAATGTTGTCTTAATGACCTCGACCATCTCCAAGTTTACCAAAAATGCATCAAGCGTTCCTATGAAAAACGTGTCCATGAACGAACCTTCAAGGTCGGTGATCTCATCCTAAAGTAAAATCAACATGTAACCAAAGCAGAAAAAAGTAAACAGGGTGAGTTTGCTCCTAATTGGCTCAGACCATATATCATGACCCATAACTATGGATCAGGTGCTTATCGTTTGTCTTCACTTAACGGTAAGCCCAAACCTAAGTTCCTCAATTCTTTGCATCTTTGACCATTCTACTGTTGACTTTAAGTCCTACATCACTACCTGTCTATTTCATGCTCGTCCCTTGAGTGCCATTCACCCTTCTCTTTTCCACATTACATATCCAATGACTAAACAAGAATTATGTGCTTTCCTGCCACTTGTTTTTACCTTACCTTAAATATGTGTACCGCGGCTCTGCACATGGCATGATTCTCATGGATATTTTCATCTTCTTTCAGATGACATCCCACGGTCATTCAAACTTTCCTTCTAAACAAGAACCAAATGCTTTGTTATAGTCTTGTCCATGACTTAAAAGCCCAAAATAATTTCCAAAAATAAAGGGATCAACTCCTTGAGTCAAAATTCCAATACAAAGATGAATCCCTCAATAGGACATCTTTCGTTCTAAATTTCTTCTATAAATAGACTGTTCCCTTGAAGGAAAACTATAAACAACACGCAACACTATCTATAGTCTATCAAAAAAGAAGACTATTTCTAAAAATAAAATAAAAATATTCAGAAGCTTCCCGAATACCTCAAGGAGACGTATATTCATCCCGTATGGACTTCCCACATTGATCAATATATCTAAAATAAATTTTTTTCATCATGGACTCACCTATTGTGATCTTGGACCTCTTTCTAAAAGGCATGTTACTTCCTACCATATGACCTAATCACTTTCACATCCTTCCCCTTTTTCTCTTCATCTTATACTGCCTCAAGGGATCTGCTGAAACAGTGACATTTGGTGATCATGTGACTATTATTCACCTTTAGAATAATCCATCATGTAATGCCTTTAGGGTCTTATGTTCACCAGCCTACCTAAAGTATGGTCAACCTGTTATTATCCTTGCCAATCAGGTGGCTTTCTTTCCTCCTTTTATCTTTTCGCTTCTTCATTATTTATAGATTATCCTATATAGGACTAGACCCTCACCACTTGTCTTTTGGGATTTTATTCCTTCACCATGATTAGTCTGAAATCACCCACACCTATCTACATATAATGCACCCAAACCAAAAATGACCATAACTTAATCATGCCTATGACCTAGAACCAAACATACCTAAAACTTAACGACTAATTTTCTACCTCCTCATATTCTTCCGTAGCTTATGGGAGAAATACATCGGCCTGAGGTTCCTTTTTACCGAGACTATGTAGGCAGCACTTCCAGTGAATGGGGCACTAGAAGGTTAGCTCGGCCACTCTTTACCCTCACCAATTTCCCCCCATTCTATAAAGAGTTCCCATTTTATATCAAAAACTAGCAATACGAACCATGTTCACATCAATTAAACTATATATGCTTACCACACATTCACATAACCTTTACCACTTAAATTATTTCACATTTTCATACATAACCAATATTTGAGCATTTTTACACCATCACATACATTTACATCAGCATTTAATATGCAAACATCAAAATTCACATCCATGTCTAAACCTTACTTGACTCGATCCATGCCTAAACTTACCTGACTCGATCCATGGCTAAACTGACCTGACTAGATCCATGCCTAAACTTAATTGACTCCATCCATGCCTAAACCAACCTGACTCCATCATGCCTACACCAACCTGACTCCATCCATTCCTATGACCTAACTCGATCCATGCCTATAACCTAACTCGATCCATGTCTAAACTAACCTGACTCGATCCATGCCTAAACTTACCTAACTTGATCCATGCCTAAACTTACCTGACTCGATCCATGCCTATGACTTGACTCCATCATGCCTAACTCACCTAGTTTCTATCCATATCACAACAAAATTAAAATTCTCATAACACCAACACAATCATCAGAATCTCATCTATCTCATCATATAAAAAATGTGTGTATCGATACAATATACACTGGTATAAAAATAATGTACTTCTCTAAAAATCATCAGCATGCAGGCTGATACCCAATACAAAATGTCATCAACACGTAAATCGGTATCATGTACAATAAACCAATACAAAATCTCTTCGGCATGTAGGCCGGTATCATATACAATAAAATAACACTCATTGACACGTAGGCCGGTCTATATCGATATCATCAAAACTAACACTATCACAATGCCGATGTCAATCAGTCATACCATCGGATCTCAGAGTTTGTCTCTCCTAACTCCTCTACTCCTGTTGTGGGCCTCAGTCTAGCTGCCAATGGCCCCTCATCTGGATCCAGCCTCCGGACACTAGTAGCCTTGCCATGCTCTTGTCTATGGGCTCACCGGCCCCCTGTGATCTCCACACTATGAGTTCAGGATCTGGTCCTCTCACTAGAGGCCTGATGTGCTCGGTACTCCGCGTATGATGGGACATATATCCCAACAACCACCAATTGATCTTGATAATACCACTCCTCTCCTAAGGCATCCCTAAATATAGCCATGGGAACTGTCTTCGAAGGTGCCATGGGTCTCACTACACCCTGTAAAATCTAACCCTGAGTCGGTCCCTGTACAATGGGACCCTCTCCTTGACCCTGTGATGGTACTATCGGCCCTAGACCCTGTACCTGTATCTGGGCCTATAGGGTCATAAAATGTGTCTGTGCTGTTGTCAGTTGTCCCTGTAAGCATGTGACCTGCCCATGGGTTGTGGCCAACTGGGCCTATAAGTCTATCACCTGCACCTGCAGGGCAGCTACGTACACCCCATCTCCATCACCACCCTCACCATCAGCCCCCTCTCCATCCCCACCCTATCCACCCACCTGTCCCTATCCTCCCTGGGTCTGTAGTGTGGCCACCTATGTCTGTAATGTGGAAAGTTGTGCCTTGACCCCTATAAGATGCCCTTAGACAATCCCCAACTGATTCACTAGGGTAGCCACCTGCCCTTGTAGGGCATCCCTATGAATGGTGATGGTGGATAGATCTAGCTGCCTTGTCCTTGGTGGTGCGGGTCTTAGATGTGCCACCCACCACTATCTGTATCCATTGACTACTTCAGAATCATCAATCTCCACATCGACCGACTGCTCCTCCTACCTGGTTAGCACTGTAGGTCAAGGTGGAGACATCGGCCTCTCCACATCATCTCTCTGGTACTATGGGAGGGGTGGCAGTACATCCTATATAATACCAAAATGCCATCTGAACTGGTTTATGGGTATCATCTCATGCTCTCTTGCTCTCCACCCATCTATCCACCTGTAGATCTGGAGCCCATCCAACTCCTCCGCCATCCGTCTATATAAGGTGAAGCCCATATATGGCCTCTAAATGATGTCCACTATGGAAAATCCCTCCAGTAACCTCCTATAGTATGCTACATCATGTGTAGCTCTCATCCCTCAGTGCTCTCCCATGGCTGGTACCCACCGTCTATATCTAACCCGAAGCAGTATCCCCTCAAATGCGTCTGCTTGAGACATCCCAACTGGCCGCACACACATAATGTGCTCATAGGCCCAACAATGTAATAGAAAAGTATAACATAGCATGAACCACCGTAGCCACCCGTATGCCCATAACTCTCTATATACCTGTACCAATAGTGCAGGTGCCCATGCAAATTGGGTCATGCCTCTCACCATGTCATACAACACCCTCATTAACAACCTCGGGAATCATCCACCCTCTACATCAAGAAGTGTGAAATAACACACTGCCTACATCAATAAGACCACCAACCTCATCTCCTCGGGGTAGGCTCTATACATCGCCCCATAGCTCATGCTCGCGCTATGGAACTACAAATCTACCACACCCTCACCAAATACTGGTGCCAACAACTCCTCAGAAGCCTCTGAGGAGATTGAATATACCTATGTCCCGACTATTGACAACCGTAGGATCCTGTAGACATCCTCTAGGGTGATCGTGAGCTCAGTCATCAGTAAATGAAAGGTATTGGTTGCCGAGTCCCATCTATTGATGAGGGAAACCAAAAAAATCACCTCCCAGACTACATGCCGGTAGCATGTAACTCCAATCAAGCTTACCTCCTCTACGTGACGCCACTCATACCTCCACCAGTAGTGGTGGCACCCTACCCCTCATATGTAACTGATCTCTCACCTGCAATCAACAAAATGATCACATTATTAAAAACTTACCCATACGTACAATTCTCACCTATTTACCTTTACCTTTAACCCCATTCCACCAAACCTATCTACCCACGCCCCAAACCCTCACATTTTTTCCTTCCCTTTAACCCCACATTAAGACCTAACCTACTTACCCACACCCATACCCCTACATCGCAGCATTCCCTATCTATCCATACCCTTCCATATCTACCCTGACCCTTTCCTGACTCCCCCTACCCACTAAACTTACCTCTTTTTGGCTCGTGTTTATCCCTATGTGGACCAGCGTCGGTCATCCTTGACCGACCCCGATCTACCCTTGACTAACCACGGTCTAACTATGATTGGCATCGGTCACCTCCCTTGTGACCAGTACCGGTCTGCACCCAATGATGCCGGCCACAATGGAACCAAGGTCAGTCACTGTCGCGATGACCGCTGTGAGCCCAAACCCCCTTTTCTCTCCACACTCCAAGTTCCACCCACCCACTTCTCCCCTAAACCTCTTAATCATTCCCCACCCCTCCTTTACCTACCTCCTATCCTTCCCCATCCCTGTTTCCCCCCCCCCCCCTTTATCCCATTTTCACAATTTCATTTACCCCCCAAAACCCCATTTCCTACCTACCCAAATTCTTCCCAAATTAACAAAACAAACAACCACAAGGCTTAAGATCCTACCTCATCTCACTGGCGTCGACGTGGTGGCACCTCCAGCCACTACACAGGTCCACTCGAGCCCTCTCCTACCTCCGCCATCACTAAATACTCTTTGAATCTCAAACCAATCAAATATCATGCCCTGATCTCGTGTCCCCACCTATCAATCCACACTCACCACCTACGTGGCTTGCTAACTCAGCTCTCCAATGCAATCGGTTGTTCTCTTCCTCTCCTTTTTCTCTCTTGTCATTTTATCTCTTTTGCAAATTACAACTAAATTTTAAAATGCAAAATTTTACTTTTTTATACCCTTCCTAACTTGACCGACGACAGTTTCCCCTTGACCGATGATGGTCGTGTGCCCTAGTCAACCATTGTTAGCTCCCCTATACCAAACTTGGTTGATACCGACCGATGTCAGTTACCTTGTATAGTCATTTTGCTTGCCTAATTCCTTTTCTACCTCACCCACACCTAACTTGAACACTTTACTTTATCCTCATGTCATCAATATTTCCCACCTCACCTCATTATCATCTAGGGCCTCATTATTTTACCATGTCTCGGCCTTACCCATGTTGTGACCTATATACCTAGACCCAGAACATTTTTTGTGACCTTTGAACCAATGTGCTCGTTATACCTTGCAATATCGTTACCCGTGTTGTTTAACCTAGTGACCTTACTTTTCCTATTGCCGTGATGAATATCCTAACCCAACCTTGGTGTACCATAACATACCTAAGCATTCCTACGCCTGCCCTACATTGTGCTTTTGCACCATATCCTATACCCTGGATACCGGAATCGCTTCAACCTTATTTGGATATCCCTATCGACCTTAGACAATGTAGAGTTTGTAAGATCTTCAACATGGTACCGTGCCACGGTTTATACGTGTGCGTGTGTTTGACTTTCCCTACCTTTTACCCTGGCCCATTTACTTGTTTTATAGATTTGAACTTTCCCCATTACCCCATTGTTCACCATTCTTCTTCGCATTCACTTTTATCAAACCACTCGTTGATTCACCCTGCCACTTCATCAGTTCTTGGTTTGAGGAGGATCACCTTCACTCACACATGGGGCAACCACATCTTATTTTTGTCAGCGTCACTTACCAATACAAGCTACACAACAAAAAGGGGTAAAATGTAGACACCAAAATTAGGTCACACTCCCCTTAGTCTCTAGTTAATTAATCAACTTAAACACACTTATCTAACCATGGCCCCTTTCTCACCCCACACTAATATTAATTTAATTAATTTAATCCACATTTCTCATCATATCTATTATTTTATTATTGTATTTAAATTAATACCCACCCCTCCACCTCACCTAACACCCTCACCTAGCCACCTCACCCTAAGCCTAATCTTGGTATGTTTCCATAAATAACTAAAACCTAACCAACACCTTAGAAATCAATGCCTACAGCTCATTCCCACAGACACAAACGGTAACCCCGACTCCTATCTGGAGGAGTAGAGAGATATGGGAGCTGTTATAGCCACGATCTCCTATTTTTAGTTAAATTAGGGAATCCTACCTTAACTGACACTGGTTACCCTAAACTGATGTCGGTCAACCCGTAACCACCATTGGTCACCCTTAATCCTTTTTTTCAACCTTAATCCTTTTTGTCAACCTTATTCTGAAAATTGGCAGATTCTGAGGGCACGAACATGCATGTAAACATCCAACACTCACCCATCAACCATCCAACATTCATCCTAGCATAGATTTGATTCAACCAAGTAAGAAGGAGAGCACAGGCAACCCATGCAAGAGTTCTTTAACATTTGGTGATCCTCCATAATTTTCAATCTCCTACCAACACCTTCATTCCTCACTCACAGACATCTAGAACCAGATTCCAGGTAAGTAGAAAATTTTACTCCTCTGGTTTATTTACTTCTACATTGTATTTTCATCCCTTATGTATGTTATTTTCTCTCATAGTCACCCATTGACCTCCTTTGATACTTACCCCTCCATATCCCTACTAAACCTTTCCAAATCCCATCCAAACAACCTAATACCTCATTTCAACCAACCCAGCCCCTTGTGAAATCACAAAGGGAAGTCAAAACTTATTATGTGACATTCTCAATACCCCACAGTAACCGGCATCAGTTATTCCTAACCGACGTTGGTTAGCCTACAGTACATTGACTTCATACAATCCTTTTCCAACTTAACCTATAACTCATCCTAGCTCCATCAAAACCCTATTAAACCTGTCCACTAGCCTGATATCTCACCTAGACCTCAAAAATACCTCACTCAACTCCCTGTCAACTTGAAAAACCTCCTTTAGACAACTGTTCTTGACCCTTTATCATCTTGTCAGTGACGAGTGTCGATCACCCTTAACCGGCATCGGTTACCTCTAAACCAACATTGGTCTCTATATTTACCTATACTTCTCATAACAACAACTTACCTACCTATCCCCGAGTCATCCATAACTACCTGTGACCTTTCTCAGACCTCTGCCAAACATGTAAAAACCCAGAACCATTTACCTGACCCTCGGATCGTATTCTAGCTTAGCCTGTTAGATTAGATCTTACTTATTGTATTTTGTATGAGATTCCTAAATCATATTAACTACAGTAGGACAAAATTTAATTTATTTCTCTAATTAAATTTCTTAAACAGTGGATTGACAGCCGTCTAGGAAGTATCACACTTCCTGAATCTAGCATACGTTAAGCAGTCCACTGCATATACTGTTTAACTCTTTTTGTTGGTCTTGTTTTATATCTTAGGTAGTTCCTCCCAGCCAAAAGGAAGCTATCATGGTTAGCTATGGATCGAGGGGTCAACTCGCGCTCAAAAATATTTAACCATTCTCAACAGGTTTTCCTCATACACCCAATACCTTATATGTTTTTTCATTACTCCTAGAAACTTTCAAGAGTTAGGTGAAACAAGCATATCAATGGGAGTTTGGAGGGCTAATGGGGAATGGTCACCTAAAGGTAATGAGATTTCCACAGAATCCTTTACGAGTAAAGGAGAAGATGGGACAAATGAGGCAGATGAGGTAGACTCTTCTTGCAAGGGTGCGGGGGATGAGCATGTGTTTTCCATGGGTAGGACAATTACTATTGGGGGTTGTCTGACAGTTTGAGAGGTAAGTGGCAAAGTAGGTCCGGTGCTCACTATGGGTTTCTCTATGGGTGAAGAGGGAGATGACGGATAATCCTTTGTAGGTGGAGGTGTAGATGAAGTAGGCTCTTATGTAGGTTGGGAATCTTGTGCAAGGATTTCCTTTATGGAATGAATAGGAGATAATTGGGAAACAACTAGTATGTCACCAAAAATAGCGTGGACTTCACAGACATTACTATTGATGGTCGAGGCTTCACCATCCTAGATGGAAGATGGAGCATGATTAGGGAATGGATTTTTGAATATGTGTAAGTTTTGGTTAGCTGGCACATTTGGGTTGTCCAGGATTAAATCTCCATTGTCTATCATTTCTTGAACTATATTTTTTAAGGTGATGTAGTTTTCGTCACTATGGCCTTTTACCCAATGATAGTTACAAAAGTCATGTTCTTTAAACCACGTGAGTGTGGGGTGTACAGGGTCAAAGCCAGTGTGTGGTTTCATAGGTGGGAGGGTAATAGTACGAGCCTTAAGAAATGTTTCCAAGATAGAATAATAAGGTTCCCCAATTGGGATATATTTTTGTTGCTCTTGTCTGAATTGAAAAGTTTGGATGGGAGAAATATTAGAAGAAGGTTTGGATTAATTAGATGGGTGAGACAGGCCAACCTTGAAGACGAAGAAGCATCATTGGTTCTGAATGAAGCATTTTTATTATGTAGCTGAATTTTCTTTTCTTCAATGGCATGAATTTCCAGTTTTCATGCCATGGTAAAGGCCTCGTCAAAGGTGCAGAAATTCTGAACTTGTAAGGTTAGTGAAATGTGTCTAGCGCAAGCCTGAGTGAAAATTTCTATGAGTTCAATTTATGGTGATTGAAATGTGATTTGGTTAATCAGGATGTGCCAACGAGTGACAAATTCAGAAATAGACTCGTCATCATATTGACGTGTAGAGTAGAGATCAATCATGGTAACATTCTTGACAATATTAATCGAGAAGTGATCTAAGAAGGCTTGGGATACCTGATTAAACAAGTAGATATAATGTCTGGGTAACTCACTATACCAGTCTAATGCAGGTCCTGTCAAAGATATGGGAAAGGTTTACAAAATTAAAGCGTCATCATGGGCAATCAGGTAACACCCATGCTTGAAAGACTGCAAATGCTATTGTGGGTCTTCTTTACTATTAAAGCAATTGAACTTTGGCATTTCCCAATGTATAGGGTATGAGTGAATAGGAATGAACGGATGGATGGGCTCATTACAAATCTCATCGTAGGTGAGGGAATTATGTGAACCAGAGACCGATGCTTCTAACATCTACATTTTGTCCATCATTAACTTGATGAGGTCATTAGTAGGTTGTGATGAGTGAACGCCTCCCGCGATATAAGAGGGTTGATACTAAACATGCGATATGAGTGGTATTCTAGTGTATGGTGATACCGAATAAGGAGGTTATGAATAGGGGACTGTCATGGAGGGAACATACCATGAATAATCCATAGACGAGATAGGGGTGGCTCATAATATGTATTTTTAGGTGGGATAGTTGAGGTAACTCTAGTGGCGATTGGAGGAAAGGTTTGTGGGATGGAGAGGAAAATATTATGGAATGGGGTAGGGGTCATCGACACTATGGGTGGTTGTGTTGTTATTGGTATATGTAAGACAACGGGTGCAGATAGGGCTAGGTTTTGAATGGTTGATGGTGGAACAACTGAGACCATGGGTGCCACTGATGTTATAGATGCTGCAGTCATAGCGGGTATGGGGCCTAACTACAAAACTACTGGGGGTAAATCAAGTGAAGGTAACATCGAGCTAGCAGAGGCCATGGTGGAGGTGGGGACATGGCTAGGAGAGATAGACATGGGCATGCCATATATCAACTTCCCTGAGGAATCCCAAGTGGAGGATTGGGAAATATAATGTTGCAACGCCGCATGATTTTGATCAAGTAGTCATGCAAACTCCTTGTCACCTGTAGAAATGGTAATAGAATAATTTGGATCTATAGGTGATAAAATATATGGAGGTGAAGGACTAGGTGGGAGTGGTTGATGGCTGACATGAAATACGAGGGTGTTAGTCATGTTACGAGTCAGCACCATGTGAGCAAGTGTTGACTTGGTTAGACTGTTTTCTGTAAATGACACAGAAAACAATAGTAACAGAGAGAAATGAGGTTGGGAAGGTGAATCTGATCAAGGTTTGGATTTTCATAAACCAAACACAGACACCGACGTTGGTCAAGTTAACCGATGATGGTTACTAGGTAACCAATTTCGGTCATAGAGACTGATGTCAGTTACTGTAGAAAATTACCAGTTTCAGAAAATGACACAAGATGGATAAACAGTTCCAAAAAATGGTTTTTGTATGATGGTAACACCAACATACCAAAATTATAATATCAAGGAAAATTTGTTAGTGCTTATAGGGCCAAAATCAAAACAGAATGGTGAAAGAAGACTGTCCCAGGCCAAAGTACCTAGAAACTCAGAAGCTGACACTGGTTATGTTTAACCAACGACGGTCACTGGACCTACACCGGTTACTCTGAAATTGAGATAGAAATGAAGAAATCTGGGTTTTGATTTAAATTAAGTGGAGAATTAGACTCAGAAACTTGAGAATGAGAATCTGGGGTCCAGGAACACCCAAAAAAGTCGGAATACTCCAACTATGAGGGTGGAATGTGCAAGGAGAAAAATAAAAAATGGAGAAACATATGCTCACACCTCAAACTACAAACCAAGTAGAACATTAAGAAAAATACAATCCTAAGAGTGATTTTCTTTATATTTGTTCATCTTATGCTATTTAGGACTGACTGTGTGTATTTGGAACATAAATTTTTTAGTTGGGAAGGTGTCCTAAGAAAGAGGAAATCTAGAAGGTGAGGTTTCAGGTTGTGTTATGGTGGGGGCGGGCCATCCTCTAAGATATGACTTGACAAAAGTAATGAGCTGGGGAGTACCTGCCAATTCTCTAATCCATACGATCGTTGATAGAAATTCCTAGGTAGGATGTCGTTTTTAGAAATATGTGTATATTTTTAATTTGTGTAATTTGGTAAGACTCAGAGAGAGAGTGTGTGTGTGTGTGTGTGATTTCTACGATTCTTTGTGTCAACCATCAGCTGGGCATGACTTCCAGCATATAGGTTTCCCTCATTTTTAATGTGAGCTAAATGCAGAAAATCAGAATGTAATGCAATTAATTTTAAGCCCAAATCAAAAGATTATAATTGATGACACAAATGATGAATAGGAGAAGGTATGCTCTTTCACTAATGCAATGCACAAAGAAAGAAGAATACTTCTTTTTAAAGCACCAAAAACATGATTGCTTTTAGACAATAAGAAGAAGAAGACAAATTCTAGAGGAGAAGATTAATGTGTAAGATTTTTTAAAGGGATACAAACACACAACGTTTGCCTAAGAATGAAGAAAAATTCAATAGAACCCCTAATGGGTCCCAACGGGTGTGCCAAAATGTTTCATCGTTTTCTTTATGTTTCTAGAATTGATGAAACAAATAAGGTAAATGGGTGATGAGGAATACCTATTTGTGCTGGATGGTTAATGGTTGTTACACGCGTACTGAATTCGCGATCCAATGCTAACCGTGAGATCTTCCTTTTAGATGGGAGGAACTACTTGAAATAGAAAACCAAACCACAAGAAGAGATTAAATGATATATGACAGTGGACTACCTAGCAAGTGCTAGATCCAGGAAGTGTGATACTTCCTAGATGGTTATCAATCCACTATTTAAAAATAATTTAATGTGACAAATAAGAAAAGTCCTACTTTAGTTGAAATGATTTAAGTATCTCATTTAAATACAATAAATAAATATTAACATAACAGGCTAAGCTATGGCTAGATCTAAGAGGTAGGTAGTTGTCAGGGGTTGGGACTATTCATGGTCTGATTCTGGGTTGTTTAGGTCAATTGATGAGAGGTTGTTGGGTTCTGTTCTGGGTCAGGGTACAAAACATAGAGACCGACGTCGGTTTGGTATGACTAATGATGGTTTATATAGGACCAACAACAGTTATGGGTAACCGGCATCGATAAGGTATGGGTGTAGGAAATTCAAAGAAGGCTGATTGCAGGGTTTGATCTAGGGTTTGTTGGAGGTGCTAGGGTGGACAAAAAGTTTTATAGAGGTACAAGGTAAACTCAGGGATAAACATCAGGTGAGAATAAGTGATTTGGAGATGAGGGTAAAGGAAAATGTGAAGTTGTAAGCTGATAGGAGATGAAGGAATGAGCACGAAAAGTATAAGCTGATGACAAAAATTATAGGAGATAACTACACCGAAATGGACAATGTTGGTAGAAATATACTTACTGTGATTGCAGACTTGATGGCTGAATAGTAATGGCAGTTGATCATATGAATGGAATTTGGTACCATAACAATGGCTCTTAGAATAATTTCGTGAGTATAATGCTTCAGAATATGTCCTAGCGATGTCTGTGGGTGTCTGGATGTGTGAAAGGATGTTGGTTCTGCTTGCATGTAGCTCTGATCTCTCTCTCTCATGATCTCATTGTTGGTGCCCATTTTGATCTTACACCATTTTCCCTAGTTTTCCCTTTGATTTGTGTATTCTAAAATGTATTTTTCCTCTCAAATGGATGAAGTGAAGCATTTATCTCCATTTGTATTCCCTAAATTGTTGGAAAACTATTTTTCATGCCCCATTTTGAAGAAATCCCCAAGTGTGCCCTGTTTTTGCCCTAAATTTTTCAAATCCACAGGCTCTACCAATTTTTTCCATTTTTCCTAATTATGGAAGTTCAAAAATGATAAATTTATACTTGTATGAATTTGATAATCCTTATCCATGGTCGAAAACCATGCTTTGCCATGAATTATTTGTAAAATCATTTGTCGTTGGTGAAAATTTTGAGTTTGAGTGAAAATGACGAAGTTCTATGTTTTTTGCTATTTGACAGTCATTGTTTCAAGTCAATTTCCACCTCAGCATTCAACACTTACGTGGCCTCTTTTAATTGGTTGAGGGATGGTGGAAAAATGTGTTGAACTTATCATTTTGTGTTGTTTTTGCAAAAAGTCTGATTTGGTCCCGTGGCCCCATCGTGTTCTGATTGGCTACACAAAATCTAAGTGGTGGAGCAAAATTCCTATTTTTCCCTGAAGGAGGACATGTGGCAGCTTCTGGATCAAATTTGGAGGAGCGGGTTGTCAGTTTCCTCTGAATTTTTTTGACTTTATTTTATAAAAAGATTAAAGTAACAAAATGGAATGAAACTCTGCAACCAATTAGGGAAGGACAAGTGGAAAAGTTTGAAAATTCAAAGGTAGAGGAGATGTGGATCGGCGAAGGACTTTGAATTTTTTAACTTCAAAAAGGATTAAAGATATATTTTGGGCCAAAACACCGTAGCAAATCAGAGGTGGAAACATAGCTTCTAAAAGCCAAAAAATGGAATGGCGGGCTGATTGAGATGTAGCTCTGCCCCAATCAGAAAATGACACGTTGCAGTTTGAAAAGTCAAAGCAGGGAGGTAGAAAATGAAGTATAAAAATGGGCATGAAGCTCCGCTCCAATCATAGAAGGACACGTTGTTTTGAAAAGTCAAAGCAGGGGGCAAAATTTTGGGTTACTTTGAAGTTTTTCAAACTTCAAAATAATTAAAGTTAAAATTTGGACCGCATATCTACTCCAATTAGAGATAGAAAAGTGGGAAATTTGAAAATTCAGAGTAGGAGGACAGAGCATCGGGGAAGTTTGAGTTTTTGAGCCCTTTTGCGGAAAAAAGGGAATAAAGTTGTAACGTCAAGCGCAGCCCCCGCCAAGAGTCAGTTAAGGCCTGCAGAGGTGCGGGCCATCGGAGCAAAGTTGGAAAATTATCTTTTTCTAAAAAAAGAGGTAAAATAGCATAATCGATCCACAATTCCACTAGAACCCACATTAGGACATGTGTCAAGCTTGTTTTCCAAGGGCAGAGAAAAATGTCAATTTTTACATTTTTCCAAAAGTGATAAAATGTCAAAAAATGATCCCAAACCCGTTTCCAATCACATTTTGCCACATGGAGGGCTAAAATTAGAAGGTAAAGGACAAGATCAATGGTAACTATGCATTTCATCAATTTGGCCACCATTTGAGCTCCAGGATGTTTGGAGATACAAATTTTACATCATTCTTCATCAAATTTTTGGAAAATTTGTGTCGTTCTAGTCTGTAAAGATCAATTGAATCAATTTAAAATCTCAATTTGTAAATCTGATGTATTTTGAAGTGGATTTTTCCTCGAGCTTGAGTAAAAATGTGAAGTATCAGATCCGTGCAAAAGGAAAAAGATGAAATGATGAAGGAAGAAACCAAGAAAGAAAATCGTGCCCCCTATTGAAGTAATGATGCGGTTTTTTGCAATGATTCACCTTTTTGAGGCACCTGACATCTTTTGAAATGTTTTTCTGTTAAATGTCCTTTTCTACGATTCATGATGAAATTTTATAAAAAACTTGATGTTTAGGATATCCTTTTCTTAGTAGAGAAGGCTTGGATGTAAACAAATGATATATAATGCATGTTTTGAGACTTGCAAGAGGTCGGGAGTTCATTTTCCTGAGAAATTTTTTGAGAGAAGCTCATCTTATGAGAAACCTTTTTTGAGAAACTTGGTTAATTCCTCCTGTGATATATTTTCATTCCTGTTGAGTTGGTTACAAGTGTATAGCCATCAAAAAACTCTGAGATTGTTCCTTAAACATTCCCGTGTGGGTGAATCTATCAATTTTGAATTAATTTGTGTTGAATCTCTTGCAATTTTGTGTTTATTTCATTTTAAAATGTGTGCAAGTAGTTTTACTTGTTCCTATTGCAATCTTCTATCAAAATCTCTGACAATCACATAGATCTTCATCCTTATGATAGTTTAGTGGCATCTGTAATTTCATTTATCATAAGAGATTTCATCTGGGAATGAAGTAAACGATTTAAAATCACTTTTTTTTCATTAGTTGATAGAGATTGCTTATAAGCCTCTGGGTGTACCTCAGGCATGATTGATATTAAATTTTGGTGTTTTGTTGGGTCTCTTAACTCAAGCCTTTGTGTTAAAGTATCAAATATTGTGTGAAAAAGTGCTGATCTGGGCTTCCATTAAAGCACACCTTCTGGTTGAAGGAACTTTCTGGCTATTTTGAAGCATTATGTCTGAAATTTACTCAAATGTTGTGAAGTTTTCTCAAATATCTGGCTAATTCCAATTTGTCTTATTGATCTCCAACAAAAAAAAATCATTCAAAAAACTACTAATCCTACCTTGAACTACCCATGTTTTCCCCTATATATCCACAAAAGAAAAAAGTCCACTTGCTAAAATATGCATAACAGATCAAGATTCCAAATGTCTTTAGTAATCTTAGCCTTGTGGTGAAAGTACCTCCATATTCTGGAAGTGACAACTCATTAGAGTCAGATATGGTGTGTTGATCATATTTTTCCCACAATTTTTCTCTACAAAATTTATGCAAAAGAAGGATTTACCAGCGTTATTCAATAACAAAGGTTACAAAATATGTCCTCTTGCCTTGGTTGAAAGGCACAAACTAAAATAGTTAGGATAAGATCACATCCTTTTAAAGGTGTTACCCACTTCTCCAAATTCTAAGTGATAAAAGGTCAGATAAATTGCTTCCCCAGCTACAAAAAATGACATACACTCATTTATCTGTCTCTAAGTGTCTCATTCAATCTTTGATGTTGCTTGGCCTTTGAAGGAGTTTAAATATGGGTACCAACAAGCTTCTGGCACCATTTTCAGGGACTTCTTGGAGTTCTTGGAGTTCTCATATTTCTTGAAGTGTTTGGAGAGTTTGAGAATTTTTGCATCCACTGTCAACAATGCTTCTGGCGTCGTTGCTAGGGAGTTGTTGAAAATATTTGAAATATTTGGATACATATCAAACCTTGGTAATGTTTCTTATAAATTCTACATGCAAATACATTATGGAAGCATCATTCTATATTCAGGTTTGTAAGATTTGTTTGAAGTTATAAGCTCTGTCTATAATATTCCCATCTTCCAACAGTTGTTGCACTTTGTTGGCAATGTAATTTATAAATTTGGGTAAAAGAAGATAAGATCTATTGAGATTTGTATGAATCTAGTATTAACTGACACTTGATAGGTTTTTCATAGTGCATTTGTACAAACTAAGGTGAAAATCCTTAGTGGTGACTCTGTGTTGTTTAAATTCTTAATTGATACCAGTTTCCTAACCTATACCAAGTGAGATTTGTCATTAATTTCTACAAAGCTGGAAGGAAGGATATCTTTCTTTATTAAGGACCTTGGTAGGAGGTTATTCTCTGAATGGAGAAAATCAAACTATGGAGAAAGAAAAGTCTATAAGGCTGTTGGAGAGAAGAGCTCAAGAAAAGAGTTGTCAACTATTGAAAATGATCATCCTGTCATTGAGGTTTGCAATTCTTCCTCAAGATTCTTTGAATCAAGTGATGTTATTGTAGATCTACATTCTCCATCTGGTGAGAGGCCCTCTTTTTTGTTTGAAATGTTTGTTTCTCATTCTACCCCTATATTTTCAAGGTCTGATAGAATCTTCCAAGAAGCAGAACCAGTAGGGGATAATCATTTTTTAAGCTATATTCATATACCTCATAGACCCCTCAGTCCTCATCATCTTACATCTCCTGCAAATTCACCTCCACAAAAAATATGGCTTAGACACCACCCATACCTCCATTCTTTGTCAATAATTTTGGTCCCATTAACTTTAGAGGTATGGCTGGTTACCCAAATGTTGTGCCTCAAGATTTTAGGAATAGATTGCCAAATTTTCAAGGAAATAATGCTATAACTGGTGATCAGCACCTAAAATTTTTTGTTAATATGATGGAGGATTTTGAAATAGAGTTTGAGGATGTATATATCAAACTATTCATTAATACTTTAGAAGAAGATGTGAGGGACTGGTATAAGGCATTGCTAGATAATTCTATAGATTCTTGGAATGAAATGAAAAAAGCTTTTAGAATACAATATGGGGATAAAACAGACCCTAGGTTTCTGTTGTCTGAATTTGAAAATATTAAAAAATAATCCTAATGATTATGTTCATTACTTCAATATAAGGTTCAATAAGAATTTGAGAAGGTTTTCAGTAACTTTAAGGCCATGTGATGAATCTTGACTTATAAAATATTCAGATGCATTTGATAAGAAAGATGCCTTCTATTTAAGCGAAAAAAACCCTAGCACTTTGAGGTAGGCATTTGCAATGGCTATCTAGATTGAGAACAACATTAAAGTAGTTGGAAAAAATCCTAAGAGGGAGGGTATAAATTTTATAAACGCAAAAAAACCTCAGGCAAGCAAGAGTGTGGAATTGGAAGAGGTAGTAAAGACTTTGGTAGGGGCTGTCAAAGAAATATCATACAAGCTATCTAGAGTAGAAAAAAGAATTGGGAAAAGTTCCCAAAGTCAGCAAAAGCCACAAAATCATGATAGATTTTCAAACCATCCTAGAAATGAGCACATAGGTTTGATGAAATAGGTAAAGGACCCATGGGGGGAGGAAATAGACAACCCCAAGCTTAGGAAAATAGAATGGTCTTTAATCCTCTGACCTCCAGGGTTGTTAATGTTGAGGAGGAACATGATATTGATTGGTGTGATAGAAGATTTATTCCCCATCCTCCATGTGAAGAAGATTAGTAGGATGACGAGGTTGGTGATGACACTGATGATGATGTCTACATGATGGGTTTCTCTACAGGCTCACAACAGGGAGTAACTTCAACTGAGTTGATCAGTGCCAGAACTGCTGCAACATTTTGGGATTGTATCCACCGGGTACTACCTCTTCCTCCCTCTCATACTTTATAAGTAGATGTGGTACAAGATTTTAAAATTCCTAAAAATGATTTTGAGTACCTAAGAGCTCTACTGATAAAGAAGTATGATGGAGGAATACCTTATGAAGAGGATAGAAAATTGTTAATTAATGTTGTTGTTTCCCAAGAAAAGGAGTATAATAAAAGAAGAAAAGATGTCAAAGGAGTAGGGCCTCAAGCCAAACCTAAAACTCCATTTCTTACAAGTATTCCTAGAGATTCTCCTAAGAAGGATGCATCTGCCAAAGGCCTTATTGACCCAAACAAAAATTATAGTCCTCCTCATGCCCAAACTATAAAAAACCCCGTGTCATCTGGTGAGTTTTCTAGTCTCCCTTCTAATGCTTCCCTGCCAAAGATTGTTCCCTATGACATAACCCAAGTTTTGAGTCAAATCAAGGTCAGTGTTCCAATTTTTGAGTTGCTTAGGATTCTTGAGTACAAGAAGAAAGAATTTGAGTACTTGGGATTGAAATAAGAGAAGAATACCCTAGGCAGAAATATATATATTGTAGAAACTCCTCCTCCAACCATTACAGACCTTAATTCACCACTATCATTGGAAGAGATTGGAGAAGCACCTACATTTTACTTGGGAACATCTCTAGTAGAGTCTCAATTGAGTTTTGATCCATTTTTTACAACTTTGATCATTAAAGACATACTGCTGCACAATTGTATGTTTGATTCCAGAGCATCATGCAATGTCATGCCTCTTGAGGTCATGAATGAGCTAGATATCAAAGTGATTATAGCATATGGAAGCTGTACTGCCATGGACTCTAGGGAGGTCCCAATTGTTGGATGTTTTAAAGGTCTGGTGGTACAACTTGTAGCATACCCAGGTAAGAATTTGAAACTTGATGTTTTCATTTTTTCTTTCCCAGCCAAATGGGGAATGTTTTTATCGAGGAAGTGGGCTACAAGTGTTGGTGGAATTGTTTAGATGGACATGTCTTTTTCCACCATTCTAATTGAGGGAAAACTTGTCAAATTGTATGGAGAAAGGAAGATGTTGCATCTTATTGAGGACTCCAACAATGCTTCTTATGAAGTATTGTATACTAATGCTGATGCTGATAATTTTGTTGGCTTTGCTGATGGGAAGGAGAACAAGATGGATCAATGTAATTAGCTTGAATAGGTAGGCTCTCCTTGGACCTTGTTATTTGATGGGGCTTGTTCCAAATTTGGAAATGGTGCTGATGTAGTTTGAATTTATCCAAGCTCGGAAGAGTTTTTTCTTTCTTTCAAACTTAACTTTGAGTGTACTAACAACATTGATGAGTATGAAGAATTGTTGTTAGGTTTGAGAATTGCATGGAAGTATTATATTAAAGATATCATTGTCAAAGGGGACTAAGAACTGATTGTCAAACAAATTATAAAATTATATGCTACTAAAAATTAGAGGATGAAACAATATAAGCATGCAGTCTAGGATTTGATTGAAATATTTAATTCATTTAATATCTTATACCATGATAGGGAGACCAATGTTGTTGCAGACCATCTTGCAGTTTTGGGATCTCAATTTGATGTTTGTTCAATGTCTCCCAATTGTGAATATAATGTTGAAGTATTGACAAGGCCATCTGTCCCTGACAACGTCAAAAATTGGCAAGTGTTTGAGGATGATGCTCAGGTCAAAAGGTTTCTGTAAAACAAAGGAGAGTTTGTTGATCAATGTATTGATTGGGAGACAATGGTGTGTGCAGCAGAAGGGAAAGAGAATTTTTTTGGGAAAAATTTCATTCAATTGATAACTAATACCATTCCTGGAGGGTTGGTTTCTCTCTAGTCAAACTTTGATAGTTCTAATTGCATTATTAACAAACATATAGAAGCCTCAAGGGATGTTGAAGAGCATGACCTTGGCACGAAGGAGAAACCAAGGAAGATCTAGTTGGGAAGTAATCTAGATAAATAAGAAAGCAATCCTATGTCTAGCTGCTGAAGAAATATCAGAACTGTTTGGTTTGGACTTATTCTGAGCTAAAAGCATATAGAGAGGATTTGTTTCAGCATGAAATTCCCTTGGAATCCAATGCAAAACCATTCAGAAAAAAGAAGAGGCCGATTAATCCACTCCTCTCCATGAAGATGCAAGATGAATTGAAGAAGTTAAGGGATGGAGGGATCATTCAGCGTACAAGGTATTCTTCTTGGGTTGCAAACTTAGTGCCAGCCAGAAAAAATAATGGTGATATCAGTATATGTGTGGATTTTAGAAATCTGAACAGAGCATCAATGAAGGATAATTATCCTCTGCCAAACATGGAAAATATGGTGTAATTAGTGACTGGATCTGAATTTTTGTCTACCTTGGATGGTTTTTCTGGCTATAACCAAGTTGTTGTGAAGGAATCAGAAAGAATTAAGACTTCCTTTACCACTCCTTGGGGCACATATGTTTATGTCAAGATGCCATTCAGTCTGATGGATGTTGGAGCTACCTTCCAAAGGGAAATTTATGTTGCTTTTTCTAGTTACATTAATGACTTCATTGTTGTTTATCAAGATGATGTGACTGTGTTTTCCAGGAAGAGAAATGACCACTTACAACACTTGGAAAAGATGTTGATTAGATGCAGAGAATTTGGTATTTCACTCAATCCAAAGAAGTGCCATTTTGGAGTACAAAAGGCAAAGTTACTTGGTCACATTATATCAGAGCATGGTGTTATGATTGATCCCGAGAGGGTAGAGGCCATCAGAAAGGTCCCAATTCCAAGAACAAAGAAGGGAATCCAATAATTATTTGGGAAGATCAATTTCATTAGAAGGTTTGTATCTAACTTTGATGAGTTAACTCTCCCCATCACTAGCATGCTAAAGAAAGACCATATTATCAAGTGGGAAGAGGATGTTATTCAATATTTTGATGGGATCAAAGAATCACTAAAGCATGCACCTATTTTGACATCTCCTAATTACAAGAATCCTTTTCAGATGTTCTCCTTTTCCTTAGAAAACACCATTGCATTTGTTTTGCTGTAAAAGGATGATGAAGGTGCTGAGAGACCAATTTCAATTTTTCGTAAGGAATTGAAAACAACTGAGTTGAAGTACACCATCATGGAGAAGCAAGAATTTTCCTTGGTGAAAGAAACAAAGGTTTTCAGACCTTACATCTTGAGTTCTAAATTTATTTCTTATGTTCCTCACACCATGGTGAAAGACATCTTATCAGAGATGGAGGTGTCAAGCAAAAGATGCAGATGGGTGATCAATTTGTAGGAATATGACATGGACATCCAAACCACAAAGTTGGTAAGTGGTTTGGGCTTAGCTAAGCTTATGGTTGAGAGAAACTTGAAAACCATTGAAGTGAATAAAGTGGAAGAAGAAAGGGTGAGTTTCCTTGATAAATTGATGAGTTATGAATGGTATAAAGATATAATATTTTATCTTAGACATTTATGCTTCCCTGATCATTTGAGTAAAAATTAGAAAAGATCTCTTAAGATAGCCTCTCAAAAATATGTCATTATTGATTTTGGGTTGGCTTGGAAGAACCCCGAGGGAGTGCTCTTGAGATACATAATTGAAGATGAAGCCCCAAAGATAATTGCTGATCTCCATGAAGGAGTTTGTGGGGGAAATTTTTCTGGAAGAGTTACATCACACAAGATCTTAAGGGATGGTTATTGGTGGCCAATTATTTTCAAAGATACAACTCTATTGGTAAGAAGATGTGAAAACTACCAACATTTTTCTGGAAGAATGAAAGCTTCAAGCTCCCTTCCTTTGCAATGTGTATCAATTGAAGATCCTTTCAAGCAATGGGGAATGGAATTCATTGGTGAGATTTCAAACCCTTCTAGTGCTGGCCATAAGTGGATTCTTGTAGCCATAAAATACTTCACTAAGTGGGTGGAAGTAATCCCCACAAAGAAAGCAACACACCAAGTTGTCATGGACTTCATGTTCAATCATATCATCTGTAGATTTGGAGTGCCAGTCAATATTGTTGCTGATAATGCCATGTGTTTCAGAGATAAACCTTTGGTGGAAATTTGCAAAGAGTATGGGATTAATCTGACATATGCTTCTAACTATAATCCCCAAGGCAATGCACAAGTTGAGTCCAACAATAAGAACTTGTTGAAGATCATTATGATAACCTTGGAGATGAATAAAAGGAAGTGGGGTGAGCAACTGAAATTTGTTGTTTGGGCTGATAGGATCAATACCAAAAGAGCTACTAGTAAAAGCTCATTTGAGTTAGTATATGGAACTCAAGATTTTTTTGCCCCTTCATTTGCAATTACCATCATTTCAGTTTGTTCAACAACTTGAAGATCAAGAGGTTAGTCCATATGAAGCTCAAAATTAATTAGATTGTTGAGCTAGATGAAGAAAGAAGGACATCCCACCAAAGGCATGTAAATTTCAGAGAAAAGTTGAAGAAGTTATTTGAAAAGAAGGTAACTCCAAGAGCTTTAAGTTTTGGAGATCTTTTACTTTTATGGGATAGCAGACATGAAGATAAGGGCAAGCATGGTAAGTTTGATGCATTTTGGATGGGCCATTACTCTATTGACATTCGAATTGGAGAACATACCTTCTTCTTGAAAGACTTAGATGGGGAATTTCTCTAATTGCTTGTTAATGGAAGACATCTGAAACATTTCCTTGATTTATTCCCCAAATTCGAGGTATGCACCATTGTATAGTGTATAGTTCTCTAGTTTCTTTCTATTTTTGTGCTTTTGTTCATTTTGGTCCTTAGTGACCTAGTTTTGCTGGTTTCTCGGTTCGTTTTTGGAGGTTGGTTATGGTTTTTTGATCTACAAGTTGACTTCATTTCCCAATGAATGTTTTTGGCACTTGGTCTTCTCTATTGTTCTTGTGGCACTCGCAGTGAGTGCCCATCCTCGATCTAGAGCCGATGTTGGTGCCCATTTTGATCTTGCACCATTTTCCCTAGTTTTTCCTTTGATCTGCATATTCTGAAACGTAATTTTCCTCTCAAATAAATGAATTGAATAATTTATCCCCATTTGTATGCCCTAAATTTTTGGAAAACTATTTTTCATGCCCATTTTGAAGAAATCCCCAAGTGTGCCATGTTTTTTCCCTAAATTTTGCAAATCCACGAGCTCTGCCATTTTTTTTCCATTTTTCCCGATCATGGAAGTTCAAAAATGATAAATTTATACTTGTATGCCTTTGATAATTGTTCTCCATGGTTGAAAATCATGCTTGTCCATGAATTATTTGCAAAATCCTTTGTCCTTGGTGAAAATTTTGCGTTTAAGCGAAAATGACAAAGTTCTATGTTTTTTGCTATTTGACAGTTGTTGTTTCCCGTCAATTTCCACCTCAGCATTCAGCACTTACGTGGCCTCTTTTAATTGGTTGAGGGATGGTAGAAAAATGTGTAGAACTTATCATTTTTTGTTGTTTTTTCAAAAAGTCTGATTTGGTCCCGTGGCCTCCTCGTGTTCTGATTGGCTACACAAAATCTAAGTGGCGGAGAAAAATTCCTATTTTTTCCCAGAAGGAGGACACGTGGTAGCTTCTGGATCAAATTTGGAGGGGTGGTTTGTCAGTTTCCTTTGAAGTTTTTTGAATTTATTTTGTAAAATTATTAAAGTCACAAAATGGAATGAAACTTTGTAGCCAATCAAGGAAGGACAAGTGGAAAAGTTTAAAAAGTCAAAGGCATAGGAGATGTGGATCGGAAAAGGACTTTGAAGTGTTTAACTTGAAAAGGGATTAAATTTATATTTTGGTCCAAAACACCGCAACGAATCAGAGGTGTATACGTAGCTTCTAAAAGCCAAAAAATGGAATGGTGGGCCAATGGAGAACTTTGAATTTTTTAGCTTTATTTTGTAAAGTTAAAAAATAAACTGCAGCTTCACTCCAATTAGAAAATGACAAGTTGTAGTTTGACAAGTCAAATCAGGGAGGTAGAAAATGAAGTATAAAAATGGGCATGAAGCTCTGCTCCAATCACATAAGGACACATTGTTTTGAAAAGTCAAAGTAGGGGGAAAAATTTTGGGTTACTTTGAAGTTTTTCAAACTTCAAAAGAATTAAAGTTAAAATTTGGACCGCATATCTGCTCCAATCAGAGATAGACAAGTGGCAACTTTGAAAAGTCAGAGCGGGAGGACGAAGCATCAGGAAAGTTTGAGTTTTTGAACCCTTTTGTGGGAAAAGGGAATAAAGTTATAAAGTCAAGCACAGCCCAGTGAAGAGTTAGTTAAGGCCTATGGAGGTGCAGGCCATCGGAGCAAAGTTAGAAAATTATCCTTTTTGCAAAAAGAGGTAAAATAGTAGAAGTGAGCTGCAATTTTGCTGGGACCCAAATTGGGACATGTGTTAAGCTTGTTTTCCAAGGGTGGAGGGGCGGAGAAAAATGTCAAATTTTTACATTTTTCCAAAAGTGATAAAATGTCAAAAAACGCTCCCAAGCCTGTTTCCAATCACATTTTGCCACATGGAGGGCTTAGATTAGAAGGTAAAGGACAAGATTAATGGTAACTATGCATTTCATCAATTTGGCTGCCATTTGAGCTCCAAGATGTTTGGAGATACAAATTTGTCATCCTGCTTCATCAAATTTTTGGCAAATTTGTGTTGCTCTAGTCTGCAAAGATCAATTGAATCAATTTAAAAGCTCAATTTGTAAATCTGATGTATTTTGAAGTGGATTTTTGCTCGGGCTCGAGTAAAAATGTAAAGTATCAGATCCAAAAGTTGCAGAGGAAAATTTCGAAAGGAAGAAGATGAAATGATGAAGGAAGAAAGTTCTCCATGTGCCAAGGATGAAAATCGTGCCCCCTATTGAAGTAATGATGTAGTTTTTTGCAATGATTCACCTTTTTGAGGCACCTGGCATCTTTTGAAATGTTTTTCTGCTAAACATCCTTTTCTGTGATTCATGATGAAATTTTGTAAGAAACTTGATGTTTAGGATATCCTTTTCGTGGGAGAGAAGGCTTGGATGTAAAAAAATGAAATATAATGCATGTTTTGAGACTTACAAGAGGTCAGGAGTTCATTTTCACGAGAAATTTTTTGAGAGAAGCTCATCTTATGAGAAACCTTTTATGAGAAACTTGGTTAATTCCTCCTATGATATATTTTCATTCCTATTGAGTTGGTTACAAGTGTATAGCCATCAAAAAATTCTGAGATTGTTCCTTAAACATTCCTGTGTGGGTGAATCTATCAATTTTGAATTAATTTGTGTTGAATCTCTTACAATTTTGTGTTTATTTCATTTTAAAATGTGTGCAAGTAGTTTTACTTGTTCCTATTGCAATCTTCTATCAAAATCTCTGACAATCACATAGATATTCATCCTTATGATAGTTTAGTGGCATCTGCAATTTCATTTATCAGAAGAGCTTTCATCTGCGAATGAAGTAAATGATTTAAAATCACTTTTCTTTCATTAGTTGACAGAGATTTATTGTAAGCCTCTGGGTGTACCTCAGGTGTGATTGATCTTAGATTTTGATGTTTTATTGGGTCTCTTAACTCAATCCTTTGTGTTAAAGTATCAAAGATTGTGTGAAAAAGTGTTGATCTGGGCCTCCAACTAAGTACACCTTATGGTTGAAGGAAATTTCTAGCTATTTTGAAGCATTTTGTCTTGTATTTAGTCAAATGTTGTGAAGTTTTCTCAAAGATCTGGCTAAGTCCAATTTATCTTGCTGATGTCCCACCAAAAAAAAAATCATTCAAAAAGATACTAATCCTACCCTGAACTACCCCTGTTTTGACCTGTATATCTACAAAAGAACAAATTCCACTTGCTAAAATATGCATAATAGATCAGGATTCCGAATGTCTTTAGTAACCTTAGCCTTGTGAAAGTATCTTCATATTCTAGAAGTGACAACTTGTGAGAGTCAGATATGGTTTGTTGATCATATTTTTCCCAAGCTTTTTCTCTACAAATTTTGTGCAAAAGAAGGATTTGCCAACATTCTTCACTAACAAAGGTTACAAACTAGGTCCTCTTTCCTTGGTTGAAAGGCACAACCTAAAACAATTAGGATAAGTTCACATCCTTTTAAAGTTTTTACCCACTTCTCCAAAGCCTAGGTGATAAAAGGTCACATAAATTGCTTCTTCAGCTACAAAAAGTGACATACACTCATTTATCTATCTCTAAGTGTCTCATTCAATCTCTGATGTTGCTTGGCCTTTGAAGGAGGTTAAATCTAGGTACCAACACTCATAATGTGCCAACCTGTGAAACCAGGTTACCAAAGAGAATACATGGTAACCGACGACGGTTCCTGGTTGACCGGCGTCGGTTTCAGGATAACCGACGTCAGTTAAGGAGGGATTCCCTAGGTTTACTAAAAATGGTAGATCTTTCCACTCTCTTCGGGAAAGTTGGTTTTATCTTCACTGATTAAAATGGAAGCTTCTTTTTGATGGGAGGGAATATGGTTAGAGGGATAGTAGGCATTTATTTTTAGGGTTGAGCTCAGTCTTAGTTAGTTATGGCAACTTGCTAAGAATAGATGTAGGGTGAGGTGTCTAGGTGAGGTGGTGGGGTAGAAATTAGTTTAATAAATAGAATTAGATGATAAATATTGTGAGGGTAGGGATTAATTTAATTAAATTAATTAAATTAATATTAATGTAGGGTGGAAGGGGTCATTGTTAGGTGAGTATGTTTGAGTTGGCTATTTGACGAGGGTGCAAGGGGAATGTGACCTAATTTTGATTTCTACAATATGATCTAAGGGATACTTTTTCATGTAAATGAGACCCCCAAAGTGAAAAAAAACCCTTCCAATTTATACTTTTATCCCAATTTCAAGTTTTATGAATAGAGGCACACAAAGAGAAGTGGTGGTGCCCACCCAACACATGTTTAAGTGGTCCCACACCTCTTAAAACAATATTATCAACTTAAGAAATTATTAACAGAATTAGAGACCATTAGGCCCTTAAAACAACTCTAAAAAAAGGTTAGATAAATTAATCCAAAAATTAGTCAAGAAGAAACAACTAGAGGTCCCGAAATTATTCACAACACATACACAAGGAGAGTGATTCATCCAAAACCAATCAAAGTGAGTATAACAAGGATAAATGATTAACAAGGGATGACAACTTGTGAAAACTTGGAGGTACAACCTCTAAGTCCCACATTCTCCTGTATGAACATGTACCCTGCACATTTGATTCACACGTCATCATACCCGATCGCTAAAATAAAATAAGTGAAAAGATACCACATATATCAATAATTAGATCACTTATGGTTAAAAAATCTAAATTAAGAAACAACTAGTATCTAAATGAGATAAATATCCATTATGGCATACATCGATAGTATATCAAAATAATGAATCCATCTAAGTTATTGCATAATAACATCTAAATCATCATCACCATAGCTAGTAATGAAAATATATGTAGTCATTTTTATACCCTTAGAACAATAGTCTAATCCCATGTGTGTCAGCCTATCACCCAGCGGGCTCTACGTGCTCACCCAAGGCACGTGCGGGTGCCAATCCCCTCCTTTATGTGAGTTTTGTGAGAATAAATTTCCTATTGATAGAAACTTAGATGAAATAAGGAAAAGAACCATGGATTCATTCTGAGAGCTTTAGGATGAGTTACTATATCAATGCATCCATTTAGATAACAAGAGAAATATCAAACAGATAATAGATCTGATTCATAATATAAAGAAAATGCACTAGGGTTTACACCCATGACCAAAGTATATTCCGAATAGAACCATATTCTCCATATTGATCTTAGTTTAGTAACCGCATCACATTCCTTAAGGTCATAACAAACCAGTGTGTCCATGCAGATAAGACTCATGCATCAGAAGTCCTAACTAAGCTTTCCATATTATAAGAATATTTTTACAGCCCCATCCTTCTAGATACTCTAACATTCCTAATGTCCTCCTAATGAGAATCCCAACCCATAGAACCCTCTATTATTTCTAAAGAGCTTCACCTCTTCAATTACTGCTATCGAATCTCTTTTCTTCTACCTGATCATCTCTATATATAGATTTAGTATTCACAACCATGCCTTCCTAAAGTAATAGATCAATTTCCAAGTGTCCAAGTGGTCCTCCAATGGACCATGATTTATCTGACCCGAGATCTCCACCTTCTATAATGATGTCTTTCTCGATCCTTCTATCACATGGAATATTCCTTTCTTGGCCACCAAGTTTCCAAGATGGCACCTTATCCACTCCATATCTTTAGTCAAGCCACGCTTTTTTCGTATGCTTCTTGGAATGCTGAATATGGATAAGTCCCAAAACCCTTTGCTTTGCCTTGTGCACATGCCGTGGGTTGAAATAAACCCTTCTAAAACCCCTCTCCTCCATGCCTTCACCCTGCATGCCCTTCTTCATAATGGTACTGTGTGCCGACGCACCTTGTTTTACTCAGCCAATATTCTGAGGCCCAACAATATATAAAATAATAGACATATATCAATCATAAATCAACTAAGATCTAAATGAATCACATCCTACTAATATCCATAACCACATAAGTACAAAAAAACTAGTAATATAAATTACAACACTAGACTAGAAATGTGTGCCTCAAACACCATGTGTATCACAAAATTAATCCATGAAAAAATCACTTAATATCCAAATATTACACTATCAATGTATATAATCTAGTAAATGAGATGATTCAAAAATAAAATGATGCATGAAGATTGTGGGGACTATATCCCCCTCTTCTAATATTATAATTCCTCCTAAAAGTCACTGTAATAGATAGGGATATCGAGCCCTCAATGGTGTCGCATCCTCCCATGTAGCAATTTTCTCGTATTATTTATCCCACTGCACTCTAAATTGGTCCAAGTATCACCCCTGAAGGGCTAATATCCAGTGCTCTAAAATACACATGGGATTTAGGTTCCATTACCCTTAGGCCTCCACCTGCAAGGCCAAACAATGCAAAACATGAGAAATATATGGCATATACTTCCTCAAAACTAATACATGACAAACATCATTGGCATATGATAGGCATGGTGGCAATGTTATCTAGTAAGAAATTGGTCCAATGACCTCCAAGATATCAAATGTTCCTAAAGAATGAGGGGATGATTTAGATCCCTTTTGAATGGATCATACTCTTATGCAGAAACATTCTCAAGAGTACCTTGTCACTTACAGAGAAGTGATGATCAACCCTCTTAGTATATACATATGCATTTATACATTCTTGGTAATTCTCAAGATGTTGTCTAATGGTGATAAGATGTTGCTCTATGTCCTAAAAAAAGGATATGCCAAGAACTATCCTATCATATATTCAGTCACAACTCAAAGATGTCTTATACAACCTCCTATACAATGCATGATAATGGGCCATACCAATCAAACTATGATAGTTTTTATCATAAAAAAATCAACAAGGTATATGTAATATTCCTACTTCCTTTGTTTTTCCATGATGTACATCCTCAACATATCCCCAAACACCTTATTCAACCTCTCAGTCTATCCATATGTCCTAGAGTGATAACCTAAATTGAACTTCATATGCGTTCCCAAATATGACTAGAAGGATGTACAAAGTCTATAGTATAAACGGAATCCTGATCACAAAAAAATATATTTAGAATCCCATGCAATCTGAAAATATCATCCATAAATACTCTAGTAATTACAACTGTGTCATATGTGACATTGGTATGTGAGAATTGGGAAACCTTGGTCAAATTTTCCACCTTCACCATGATGGCATCATGGTGATATGATGAAGTGGGCAGACCAATAAAAAAATACATAGAAATCACGTCCTAATTCCACTCCAAAAATATCACGTGGGTAAAGAATACTTGTAGGGTGGGATTGTTCGACATTAACTCTTTGGCACACGAGGAAACAAGATACGAAATATATAATGTAACGACGCATCCCTAGCTAATAATATAACTACCTCAAGACTACATGCATCTTTTTCACTCCTGGATGAGCTACATATGGGGCTTGATGAGCCTGAAAATGAATAAACCTATGCAAATATCCCACCTTGGGAACATAGATGTGCCTCTGAAATTGAAGAATACCATCTGCCTATAAGATGTAAGATGTGTAATTAACCACTAAGGGCCTCTATGACTCAACCTCCTACCTAGCAACCTCATTAAATATTTCATTTGGAAGGTGTTGAATTATTCTACCTCATAGGCTTGAACAAAGATTCAATGTGGAAAGCTCATGTTGTCGTCTACCAAAGGCATCAAACACGAGATTTTCCTTTCCCTTAATATATTGAATAGCCATATCATACTCACATAAGATCTCCATTCAATTCCATTGATGGGTTTTAATATTAGGATTTGACAAGATGCGTTGTAGGATCAAATGATTTGTTTGTAAAATAAATAGTCTACCCAAAATAAAGTGCCTCCAATATACTAAATCATGAACAACTATTGCAAGCTCAAGGTCATGGGTAGGATATTTAAAATCATAATCCTTGAGCTTAATCGACTCAAATGAAATAACTTTTCACTCTGGCATAAGAACTTACCAAATTCCCTTTAAGGAATCATCTGTATAAACCAAAAACTCCCCTAAAGGATATGGTACTGCAAGAAGAGGTGCCAAAGTCAAATGATCCTTGAGAAGCTAAAATTTATGCTTGTAATTTTTTCACCAGATGAACGTCTTCACTTTATATTCAATGGAAGTTATGTTAAATCCTAGAGAATTCTTGCAAAAACATGTGATAATACCTTTCGAACTGTTGATGAAAAATCACAACACCCCTAAATGTGTGCAACTCAATGGGTTAAGAATCTCAGTGTGATTGAATAACATGGAGCTTCTCTCAAAGTGTGGGACTTTGAAATCGAGAGAGTTCTCTAGATGAAGTCTGGTTCCTACTCCTCTATTCAGGTGCACACATATAATTTACAGAGGATCAATCTTAAAACCTACTCTAAATTTCCAAGGAGATAGGGTTGAGAAGATGTAAGAAAATAAACCTAATATAAATAAGGTGATGCACCAAAGGAATGTTGAACACCTATTCTACTATTAAACACAAACCATAAAAATGTAATACAATCACCATGCACAAGTGACCAAAACTGCAATGCAAGATCAAGATAGAAGGAATGAACAAAAGAGAGGGTTGAAATCATCCACAGAATTAAATTTATTTATCCACCAATTTTATAACATACATTACAATGGACAAGAGGCACAAACTAGCATTACAGATTGAATGGGAGGTCTTAACTCCACAAATTCACTTACAGACAAGGGAAGAAGGGAGGGTGCAAAGCCAAATTTTCCAACCTCTTGAATGTCATATCCATTTCCCTTTGGAAAGTGGCTCCAACATTTGATAGCCCAAATGGCATCTTCCTGTAGGCATAGGTGCCCCACTTAGTGGTGAAAGCCATTTCAAACTGGTCGTCTTCTTTTACCACTATTTGATTATACCCCGAGTAGCCATCTAGGAGAGAGAATCTTTCTGATCCAGCTACCACCTATAAGATTTGTTCCATTGAAGGAAGTGAGTAATGGTCTTTGAGAGATGCCCTATCCAAGTCTCAAAAGTCTAAGCACAACCTGATTTCTCCATTCTTCTTCATGACTGGTACCAAGTTGGAAACCAGACTTGAGTTCTTGATTGGAAATATAATGCTTTCCTTTATTAGCTTGTTTAGCTCTTTCTTTATAAGAGGCTCAATGTGTGGGTTGAATGGTCTTTGCTTCTGCCTGATGGGCTTAGCATCTGGATCCATTTCTATTGTATATTGTACCAGCTTTGGATTAAATCCTCGTAGTTCTTCATAGCTCCAAGAGAAGACATCTGGAAATTATTGGTAAAGCTGTATGAATTCTTATTTCTCCTATTTAGTGGCCACTTTGCTAATTTGAAGGTTTTTTCCTTCCCTAACCGGAATTGGCTCTGAATATTCTCCTTTGACCTGTATGTTAGCCTTCTCTTTACGAAACTGGTCATTAGGATTGAAGATAGACTCCAATGTTACTAAACCCTTTGGAATACTTTTTGTCCACAGTTGTACTACTTGATCCCCATACTGCTGCTCCAATTTATCAGGATTCCTAGATGAGAATTCAACCTCTTCTTGCAAGAAATTAATGATTTGTTGATAGTTCTCAAACACCTTTCATTTTGTATTGTTGTCTGGAAATACTGGCCTTATAATCACATGGATATGTGGTTGTTTTTTGTCTCTTTTGATACTATCAACCACATCAAAATTTTCTCTAACTGCTGCGAGCCTATCTGTAGCTTCATTTTAATTCCTGGGTATGGGCTCAATTTTGAATGCTTGAAAGTCGTCAATGAGGTCCCATATCCTATTTTTATAGCTCTTGAGTAGGTCGTTCATTGTAGCATGTTTACCTCTAACTTGGTTAACTATTAGCTCGCTATCCCCAAATACTTGCAATTTCTTTATGCCTCTTTTCCTAGCCCAATGAAGTCCATGGATCAAAGCCTCGTATTCAGCCATGTTGTTTGAACATGCAAACTTAAATTTGAAAGATGAATATTACTTGATGTTTTGTGGTGAAACCAACATTGCACCTCCTCCAGTACCTTGTCTACTTCTTGAACCATCGAAAAATAGTTTCCAGAATTTGTTGTCATCCTTATTTTCGGGCTTAGTGATCTCTGGAATGGGTGAATTTTCTTCGTGTACACAATACACACCCAATATAGATTCTTCAATTTCCTTGTATGGATCAAATGCATGCATTTTTTTGTCCAATCATCCACAGTCAAATATGGAATACCCTCAACTTTGGTGCCTGTTTATAGATCATTCAAAAACTCTTCTTGATCAAAGGCTAAACAATTTTCATTGATAGGACTTGGTACATGAGGCTCAATGTGAAATTTTGCAATTGGTTCTGACCTGATGGTCACCTTTGATCCATACCTCATCCTGAAAATCATGTGTGACCAATCTACAGATAGATACCCACCAATTATTTCTATGAAGTCTCTTGATAGACACAACAGAAAGAGTGGTGGAAAGTCAATTACAGACACATCCTTCAAGACTGTGACATTTGGGCAAGCATGAAGTGTTAAAATTAAACCTTTGATGATCCCAACCATTCTCATTTTTGTCGTGTCTAGCTACACCACTCCTTTCAGCATTGGCTCATACTTTAGACCCAATTGATCTGGTATTTACTTTGACATCACTGAACTACTTGCCCCTGAATCGATCATGCAGTTGTGTACCAAGTGGTTTCCAACAATCAATGACACATAGAATGATGGAGGCTTCAAATTTCTTTTTATTTGACCCCCACCTTTTTGCACTACGTTAGTGAGAACCTTCTCTTGCCCTTGGCTTGACCCATTCGAGACAGACCAATTGGCCATTGCAACTTGAAATAAATCTCGTTATCTTGGAATTGCTAATGACTCCCACATGGAAATGTTTACATGTGTTTTCTTCATCTGATCGATGATGTTGAAAGGGGATGAATTATCTTTTTTTTCCCCTTGTTTGGCACAACATTTTCTGGAGTCTTAATAGGCACATGTGTTGCTACAACGGGTGCCTCAGGATAATTTTGTAGGTTTAGGTCTGCACTCGATCTACCAACTCTGTGGTGTGTAGGAGTGGTTTGAGAAAAAACTAGATTAGATGGTTTTCCCTCTTCAATGTTCCTCTTCTTTGACCATGTGTTGGAAGCTACACCTTGAAAAGGTGGTTGGTTAACTCCATAGAAATCTTTTGTTTTCCAATTAACCAATGTTGCTTCCGATGGAGGTGTCTCTTCCTGAGTTTCTTGTCAATTGTTCCAAATCTTTTTGTTTTCCAATTAACCTAGTTTGAATTCTTCCAGTGCCATGTTGTTTTGTGTTAGTTTGAATTCTTCTCATGTACTTGGGAAACCTGTGCTGCTACACCGCTGAATTCAATCCCTTCAGAGTCACCATATGTGTTGGGAAATGAGCCTAAAAAGGCTGGATCTTGCCAAGTTACACACCAAACTTGACAAAAATAAAAATTAAATTTTGAAGGACCTATTTTTTTGATGTTCTGGAGTTTGAAATTTATTTTGGAATGATAGTCCTGAAAACCGAAAAACGCCAGACTTCAAAATTTTCTGAAACCTGAATTCCCAAAATTCTGAAATTCAAAATTTTTTGAAATCCCAAAATTTGAAAAACTCTAAAATTTTAGAAATCAATATTTCAAAAAACTAAGAATAGATTACCTCTCGATCTATCAACTAGTCAAATTTGGACATGTTTTGAGCAAGTTAAGCCTCTGAAAATCAAAATTTGAAAAACTCTAAAATTTTAGAAATCAATATTTCAGCAACTGAAAATGAATTTCGGAGTTCAACCTTGGAGGTGAAAAGTCTCAAATTTGAAATTTACAGTTTTCTAAGTCCAAATTTCTTGAAAATTCCTTCAAATCTTGTGGAATGACCTCTCGTCCCACCTGGCATGTGAAAAATGTTCGTGCGAAATCACAACACCCTTGAATCTCTATAACTCGATGGGTTAAGACTCTCAGTATGATTTCATAACATGGAACTTCTCTCAAAGTGTGGGACTTAGCAATCGAGAGAGATCTCTAGATGAAGGCCAGTTCCTACTCCTCTATTCAGGTGCACACATAAAATCTGTAGAGGATCAATCTTAAAACCTACTCTAACTTGCTAAGGAGATAAGTTTGAGAAGATGTAATAAAATAAACCTAATATAACTAAGGTGATGCACCAAAGGAATTTTGAACACCTGTTCTTCTATTAAATACAAACAATAAAAATGCAATACAATCACCATACACAAGTGAACAAAACTGCAATGAAAGATCAAGATAGAAGTAATGAACAAAAGAGAGGGTTGAAATCATCCACAGACTTAATTTTATTACTCCACCAATTTGATACAATACATAACAATGGTCAAGAGGCACAAACTAACATTACAGATTGAATGGGAGGTCTTAACTCAAAATATTCACTTGCAGACAAGGGGAGAAGGGAGGTTCCAAAGCTAAATTTTCCAACCTCTTGAATGTCATATCCATTTCCCTTTGGAAAGTGGCTCCAACATTTGATAGCCCAAATGGCATCTTCCTATAGGAATAGGTGTCCCACTTAGTGGTGAAATCCATTTTGAACTGGTCATCATCTTTTACCACTATTTGATTATACCCCGAGTAACCATCTAGGAGAGAGAATCTTTCTGATCCAGCTACCACCTATAAGATTTGTTCGATTGAAGGAAGTGGGTCATGGTCTTTGAGAGATGCCTTATTCAAGTCTCGAAAGTCCTTGCATACCCTGATTTATCCATTCTTCTTCTTGACTGGTACCAAGTTGGAAACCCAACTTGAGTGCTTGATTGGAAATATAATGCTTGCCTCTATTAGCTTGTTTAGCTCTTTCTTCATAAGAGGATCAATGTGTGGCTTAACTAGTCTTTTCTTCTACCTAATGGGCTTAGCATCTAGATCTAGTTTTATTGTATGTTTTTCCATCTTCTGATTGAATCCTCGCAGGTTTTCATAGCTCCAAGCAAAGACATATGGAAATTCTTGGAAAATCTATATGAAGTTTGATTTTTCCTATTTAGTGGCCACTTTGCCAATTTGAAGTGTTTTGCCTTCTCCAACTAGAATTGGCTCTGAATATTCTCCTTTGACCTGTATGTTAGCCTTATCTTTATGAAAATGGTCATTAGGATTGAAGATAGACTACAATGTTACTAAACCGTTTAGAAGTTTGTTTGTTTGCAGCTGTACTATTTAATCCCCGTACTACTGCTCCAATTTATCTTGATTCCTAGCTGAGAATTAAGCCTCTTCTTGCAAGAAATTAATGATCTATTGATTGTTCTCAAACACCTTCCATCTCTTATTGTTGTCTATAAATTCTTGCCTCATAATCACATGGATATGTGGTTGTTTTTTGTCTCTTTGGATACTATCAACCACATCAAAAGTTGCTCCAACTATTGCGATCCTATCTGCCGCTTCATTTTTATTCCTAGGTATGGACTCAATGTAAAATGCTTCAAAGTCATCAATGAGGTCCCATAACCTATTTTTATAGCTCTTGAGTAGGTATTTCTTTGTAGCATGTTGTCGTCTGACTTGGTTAACAATTAGCTTGCTATCCCCAAATACTTGCAAGTTCTTTATGCCTCTTTTCCTGGCCTAATGAAATCCATGGATTAAAGCCTCATATCCAGCTGTGTTATTTGAACATGTAAACTGTAGTTCCCACTTTCCTTTGACACCTTTAGATACTGATCATGACACTGTTGATTACATTATGGACATTATTATTATTTTGATTAGTATGATGTAAGATGTTATATCATGGATTATTGTTGATCTTGATTCAGTTATGATGCATGATGATTATTGGAGACATTTTTACATGTTGATGATGATATACTGGTTGACATGGTTATTTTATGAATTTTGTTCGGACATGGGATATTTGGATATTTGAGGAGACCCAGAAATGGAAATTATTTGATGATGATATAGTTGATGATAAAATTGTAAATGACGTTGTTGTGATTTATATATATATGATGTTAGAATTATATTGATATTTATATTGGATGTTCTGATGTGGCCATGAGGCCAAAGGAGGTATTTGTGTTCTGCAGGTTAAAATATATCACAACAAACATCAGGGGACTGGAGACCAACCACTTTGGAATTCTAGATGAATTCAACAAGGTCACCATGGTAACTTGTATTGTTTGTGTGTGTTTGATTATTGTTAGGGATTCCCACGAGGAGGTATCACCTTTACATGTGACCAAGGGGTTTTATGTATTCTTTTATTTGGTCCCTTTGTTTAATGTTGGCATGTGCTTATTTTGTGGTGCATTTACCCCATTCATTATTTATTAGATGTTGTGTTAATATTATGAGTAATCATGTTGTTAAGTTAATTAATTAAAATATGTCATAACAATGTAATTAATAGAGTTGTTGGCTCCTTGTTTAAGTGTTGTAAGAATGTGTAAGTAATGTGTAAGTGATGTGTAAGTTAACTTTTGAGTGTGAAACACTCCACTTTCTTGGAAATTCAAATTTTTCCTTGGAGGCTGATTTTGGAGGCTTGTGTGACAAGTTAAACTTGTCCCATACCTCTTAAATTCATTTACCAACCATACCTATGGTTTGGGGGTTAATATTAGACTTTTATAATGCATTTTGGAAAGACAAATTGTAGGTTTGAATTGCACTTTTTTTACATGGTTTAATTTCAGTCCTTTGGGGTGTGGGTTGGATTTGAGTGTGCAAGTAAAACTATCATACTATTCACCCACCTATTTATTACGCATTGGAGAATGAAGTTGACTTTTAGGTTGGGGTTGAGGATGTGTGATGTGGCATCCCACCTAGATCCATATCATCCTCTTCTCTTCCCTCTTCTATAAAATTTGAATTGTTTTCCTTGTTTTGGGGTCGCTTCACCTTTTGATACTTCATCTTGGGCAAATTCTTTGCTGTCTTGGAGCTCTTGCTTTGGCGAATTTTTTGAATATTATGGATGCTTGTTGCTTGGTTTATTTTTTGATTGCTTGCATTGGATTAAATATTTCTTTTTTGTAACTTGTAACAACTCCATCATGGAGATGTAGGAGCTTGGCTCTTGAAATGCTTCTTTTTCGTTTATGTAAATATTTTGTTGTGAATATTTGGCATGTTTTTGGGTTATTGGTTAAATGGCCTAGGAATGGTGTAAGAGAAGACTATGGGGTTTAATTTTTAGGAGGCATAAGTTTTTATTGGGGAGGTATAAGTGTGGAAGGACTTGGGATTTGGGTTCCACCTTATAATGAAATAGCTTGCATTTCTTTACTCGTTACGGGGTGTCATAAGAGGTTGGGCAGGCATAAGGAAATGTGAGGAATAAGGGGTACTTAGGGGAGGCATAAGGGCATGTTAGGGCTTTGATATACTATATTTTTGCGGTTTGTAATCAGGTGGTGATACCCATTTCCCCCTTGGGAGGCATAAGAAGCATCCCTCATAGTTTTTTACTCCTTTGGCTTTCTTGATGAAGCCTTAGTTTTGTTTGTCATGATTTTAATGTGGTTGTAAACTACATTCTGTTTTGGACTGTGTTTAAATGTGGAATTTTCATGTGTGTTGTGGAAGCCTGTTGTTTCCATGAGTTGAATCACATATTCTTTTGCTTCGTGGTTGGGGCTCGGGGGCCAATGAAGAAGGATGGTTTCCCCTTTTTATTGGATGTTTTGGTTGGGTGGAGAGTGTTGCCTTTTCCCTGTACTTGTTGGGATCAAAATTAGAAGAATGAGAAATCTGCATGTTGTCATTTTAGAGCTAGGAAAAAGGTAGTTTTGATAGTCATGGTTGAGATAAATCTTATTGTAACCTTTCCCATTTGAAGTTGATGAACTTGTATATGTTTTCTAATGGAAAGATGCTGTATTGATTATGAAAGTGTAATTTAAAATGTGAAAGAGATAAACTCTGTTTTCATCCTTTGAAATAATTTGAAAGAAATTATATTCAAGGAATGAAAGAAAGAACTTGTAAGTTGTCTTTTTGTAGTGCCCACATTTTTATAGCTCAGTTACTTGTTGTTCCTTTACTCATAGACATGTTTTGGCATGGATTTATTATATTTTGGACATTACATTAGGAGATTTGATCTGATTAGGCATGTATGGACATTTACGCATATAGTACCAATTTTAGCTTGATTACTATGTTATCGCACTATCTTTTGATGTCATGGATACTAATTGATATGATGTTGTTTTGGACCATAATTATATTGATGGATACTCAGTTAGTTGCATGTTGGGATTCTATGGATACATGTCACTTTATCATTATGTATAACTTATGGTGAATTATGTATAATTGTGCTCGATGTCACATTTTCGATTCCAGAAAGATGATATGTTAGTTTAGAATTCATTGATATCTTATTAAGTAGTTGATTCATATTTTATCGAACATGTGCATTTAATGTGTACAATGAGTGTGTAGGTGACAGGTCACAGAAGAACGTGGGATTTAGGCCAGCTATACAATTTTGCACAAGCAACCCATGGGCTAAGTTCCTAGCCATGTTTATCATATGAGTCCTTAGTATTAGAACTATTATTTTGGGCACAATGAGTGACCCCCACTTTTTGTAATGGAATATGTCTTGTATTATTAATCTTTCTTAGGGTAATTAGTTTGTGTTGTAAACTTGTTATGGAGAATTAATGACCCCACTTACATTAAGTTTTGAATTTTTTTAATGATGTACTTCATCAAAAGGGTTTAGGGTCACATGTGAACCCTTGGGTGGGCCCCAAACCCTCTACCCTTGTGCCAAATATGCTAAACCCGAAATTGGGTTATTTTAGGCATTTTTAGGGACCTCTTTTTAGTTTGGGGGTTCTCTTATCATGAAAATGGGCCCTTGGACCCTACCTAATAGGTAGGGGTCTTAATTCCAAGGCATAGAGGGAGTTTCCCTCCATTTTTTCATCCCCTTTGGTCACATCCATATAAGGGGTATGGATAAGTGTGCTTTGTTAAAAGTTGCACAAGTTTTGTTTTGCTATCATTTTGGGTAATTTGGGAGAAGAGGGCTAAAAGTCATTTTATCCTTTCTCTCTTTTATCTTTGGAATCTTTGACCTTGAAGGAAGAGAGGGGTGACACATGTCACCCCCTCATTTGTGAGGATTTTTGCTTGCTCATCTTCAAATTCTCCCTCATGGGGAAAGAAGAGAACTTTTTTTTGGAGCTAGAGTTGCTTGTGGCAAGAGGTGGAAAAGATTGAAGTTGGGAAGATTTTTGGAGGTAGGCTTCTTAAGATTTATTGTATTTGTTATATCATGCTAGATATTAGTTTGTTTATTGAGAAATGTTGGTTGTTACATGTAGATTTTGTTTGTTGTTTTTTTTTTTTTGCTCCATTCATCATATGGCATGATGAAGCTTTGGAGTTTGTGGGGGAAGAGAGAGGGATTTTTCCCTCTCAATCCTCATGGCTTGATGGGAAAGCCTTGTAGGATTTTAGTGACTCCCCTCAAATGGTTTGAGGTGGGGAAGGTGGTTCATTTGGCTTGAACCTCCTTCCCCATTCTTGGTAAGAAAACACCTTTGGGGTTTGAAAATCCTTCCAAAAAGGATTTGGTGAAAGGGTGGAGAAATAATGAGGGTATGGAGATCTTGGTTTTATGCAACTATTGTCGGTTACAAATTTTGGAGAACTCATTTCTTCTCTTCCCATTTTAGAGGTAGAACTTGGTTTCTCCCACTTTTCATTATTGCAAACTTAGAGTATTGTTTTAATATTTGTCTTGTTTTTATGTGGATGTAATGTGGTTTGTTCACCCTCACTCTTGTGCATAGTTGTGGATAGTAGTCCTCTTTCCCATGGGCTTGGGGGAGGCTAGCATGCATCCTAACCTTGGGAAGGCATGTAATGATGCCTAAGGTTGGGTGGTAAAACAAGCTTTTTCTCCTTGTGTGGATTCCTTGCAGGTATTTAAAGTTGGATCTAAAGTTGGATGTTGGTTTGGAGTTGGTGGCATCTTGGTCTCTCATTGTTCTCTCTTTCCTTTGTGAAACATTACTTACATTGTAATTTCTAGAGTATGGCTATGTGGGAAGATTCTTGGGCATGTTAAAAAAAGGGGGGTTTTCATCTTGTGAATTGAAACCCACTTGTAAGATTTGTATTCCATTTGTATTTGAGGGCCTTCTTTCAACCTTGGGAAGGAGTTTGTTAAGTTGTATTCTTATGTATTTTAGTATGTTTGAAAAATGATGTATTGAGAAATTTTTTAAAAGAAGTTTTGTAAAATATTTATATTCCTTAAAAATTCACTTGGTAGGATACATTTATATTCCTTTAACATGCATTGATTTGAATATTTTTTTGATAAAGAAATATTATTAAATGGAAAAGTGTTTTACAAAAGAAATAATATCACTTTGTTGAAATCTTACTTGTTTAAAAAATATGAATTAATCACTTAGCATTACTTGGGAAAACGAAGCATATCCTCTTGTTTTTTTTTTTTTGAAATATTAATGATTGGAATAAGACTAGTCTTGATTTATTTCCGTGAGAATTTTTAATGTTTTGTTCTTTTTAAGCAATCATATTTGAATAAGTAATCTTCTTTGAAAATTTTCTTTTAGAAATAAGTCTCTTATCTTATTGGAAAATATTTGGTTACATTCCTTTTAACACAAAATAGGTGAAATATTTAATCTAAATAGTTATTGAAAAACCTTGAAAATACTTACTTCACTGAGTTAACAAATATAGATCTATTATTTTAATAGCTGAAATAGTCTTTTTTTTACATTGTGCCCAAAATGATCATATTCAGAATTTATCTAATATAGTGTTATTTTATAATGTAACTACATTATTTTAATGACTGGTCATAGTTAAATTGTTATTATTACAACGTATTTAAATTTTGTCGATTTATATATATTGAAAGACTATATAATATAATTATACTATATATCGACTATTATGCGGAATATAATTACTATATATATATATATATATATTAATATTATTAATATATAGATAATATATTTATATATTATTTCCCATTTTATTAATAAACAAAAAAATTAAAAATTAAAAAAGGAATTAAACACAGTTCGGGGGAGGGCCTGAAACCCCTCCTCCCTCCAATGGCAGCCACACCACCTGCTGCCCGCGCCAGTCCCCATAACCGACCACAAGGCCACCGCTGCATCTCGCCACGGGCCACGACACAACCACCCCCGGCACCTGCCACCACACGCAGCACTTCCGCCGCTTGGTTCCCCCGTCCCACACTCCACTGCTGCCACTCCCTTCCTTCCCTGCGGCTCCCTCCCACACATCCGACCACCCATCCATTTGCGACCATTCCTCCCAAAACCCTACCGCCATTGCTTCCCCCCTACACAGTAGCCCCACGTCCTTCTTCTCCCCACGTGGGATTCCCCTCTCCCCTTCACACAAGCCTCGCCTATAAAACCATGCCCCACATCAATAAAAAATCTATGTATGATTATGCAGAGTTTCTTTCTCAACAAATAAGAGGAAAAATAATTTGTTCAGAATATAAACCAAAGGTACATTATGATAGTAATACCAAGAAAAACGAATAATAATAAGAAGACACTCAAATAAACCCTTACTCCATAGACCTCAAGATTCCACTTCTCTCCAAACAAACCTGTAAATAACAAAGAAAAACAAAATGGATTCCTTGCACGGGACCTTTCAAAGTTGGGCGAGACTCTAAAGTTGGATGTTTGTTGGCGTGCTCGGCTGGCACTCCTCTGGTCCTCTGATTGTTCTCTATTTCCTTGTGAAACAATTACTTACATGTAATTTCTAGCGTATGGCTAGGTGGGAAGATTCTTGGGCATGTTAAAAAAAGGGGGGTTTCATCTTGTGATTGAAACCCCACTTGTAAGATTTGTATTCCATTTGTATTTGAGGGCCTTCTTTCAACCTTGGGAAGGAGTTTGTTAAGTTGTATTCTTATGTATTTTAGTATGTTTGAAAATGATTGTATATTGAGAAATTTTTTAAAAGAAGTTTTGTAAAATATTTATATTCCTTAAAAATTCACTTGGTAGGATACATTTATATTCCTTTAACATGCATTGATTTGAATATTTTTTTGATAAAGAAATATTATTAAATGGAAAAGTGTTTTTACAAAAGAAATAATATCACTTTGTTGAAATCTTACTTGTTTAAAAATATGAATTAATCACTTAGCATTACTTGGGAAAACGAAGCATATCCTCTTGTTTTTTTTTTTTTTGAAATATTAATGATTGGAATAAGACTAGTCTTGATTTATTTCCGTGAGAATTTTTAATGTTTTGTTCTTTTTAAGCAATCATATTTGAATAAGTAATCTTCTTTGAAAATTTTCTTTTAGAAATAAGTCTCTATCTTATTGGAAAAATATTTGGTTACATTCCTTTTAACACAAAATAGGTAAAATATTTAATCTAAATAGTTATTGAAAAACCTTGAAAATACTTACTTCACTGAGTTAACAAATATAGATCTATTATTTTAATAGCTGAAATAGTCTTTTTTTTACATTGTGCCCAAAATGATCATATTCAGAATTTATCTAATATAGTGTTATTTTATAATGTAACTACATTATTTTTAATGATGGTCATAGTTAAATTGTTATATTAACATACGTATTTATTTGTCGATTTATATATATTGAAAGATATATATATATATATATATATATATATATATTATGGAATATAACATATATATATATATATATATATATATATATATATTATATATATAGATAAATATTTATATTTATTCCCATTTTAATTAATAAACAAAAAAATAAAAATTAAAAAAAGAATTAAACACAGTTCGGGGGAGGGCCGAACCCCTCCCTCCCTCCAATGGCAGCCACACCACCTGCTGCCCGCGCCAGTCCCCTAACCCGCCACAGCCACCGCTGCACTCGCCACGGCCACGACACAACCACCCCCGCACCTGCCACCACGCAGCACTCCGCCGCTGGTTCCCCCGTCCCACACTCCACTGCTCCACTCCCTTCCTCCCTGCGGCTCCCTCCCACACTCCGACCACCCCATCCATTTGCGACCATCCTCCAACCCTACCGCCATTGCTTCCCCCCCTACACAGTAGCCCCACTCCTCTCTCCCCACGTGGATTCCCCTCTCCCCTTCACACAAGCCTCTCCTATAAAACCATGCCCCACACAAAAAAAAATCTATGTATGATTATGCAGAGTTTCTTTCTCAACAAATAAGAGAAAATAATTGTTCAGAAATCAAACCAAAGGGTACATATGATAGTAATACCCAAGAAAACGAATAATAATAAGAAGACACTCAAATAATACCCTTATACTCCATGAGATCAAGATTCACTTCTCTCCAAACAACCTGTAAATAACAAAGAAAAACAAAATGAGGAAGGAAGACTAGAGAGAGAGAAGAGCATAAGGATGTTTAGGGTATTCTTAGGGTAAAATTTGATCAAGGGCTGAGATAGCTTCTATCCTTTGCTCACAATTTACCCTACATATTTTTAAGCCATGGGTATTTTTAAATATAAATGGGAAATAAAGTTTAGTGGGTGTGTATGAAAATAAAATAAAATAGAAAGGGGAAAATCTTTTTAAATTTAAAAGAGGGGTAGTATTTTCCTAGGTTGTCTCTAGTAAATTAATAGAAGATAAATAAAGAAAATTAATTAGTGTTAATGTTTTATCAATTGGGTAAATTAGATTAATATAAATTAATTATTTAATGGGAAACGGTTAGGCGAAACATTAGTCTCACTTTTAAAAAAAAAATTGTACCGACTTATTGGTCTCTGTTTTTCGGTGTCCCGAGGTGCGGCATTACACTTTTGAAATCAATAAATGATGGTAATACCTTTCTCAAATTACATTGTTGTATTGAATCTGAGAATTTAAATGTATTTGAGACCTTTGTTTGAAAGAAAGAAATGCGTATGAAGGAAATGTAATACTATGTCTTTTGAAATACGTGAAATTAGAAATCAGAGTTGTATTTTAACTTTTGAATACTTTTATTTGAATCAACTTGATGTATTAGATTTGAAATGGAATGAATTCTAATACTTAGAAGATGAAAAATGGAAAATAGATCTATTCAAATTGATCTCTATTTTATGTTTTCAAACTGGCAAACATTTTATCTAAAATGCACAGATCAAACCTGCAACAAAGAAATGACAAATGAAAATATTAAATTGAAAATCACATGATATAAATGAATTCATTTAGAAAAAAACACTTTAGGAATTTCTTAGAAAACTTAGCAAAATTGGGCTCAAATTTTTCAGTCCATCTTACTGTCAAAGATGTAAAAAAAATCAATTTGCAACTTAATTAAACCAATTAAACCTTGAAACCATCCTAAATCCTCCTAAGAACAATCCTCCATGTCTAATTGACATGTTGAGAGAGGAAGAAGATCAAATTGCGTAAAATTTTATAATTCAAAATTTTCCAGTTTTCCTTTAAAAGCCTGCAGATAGTTTTCGTTAAAATATTCCCTTTAACTTTATCAAATTTAAAATTTTATGATTCCTTTACAAATAGGACATCAAGAGATTCTAAAAAGTCCTCATTTTCTAAAAACTGAGTTCTCTATCAAAAGTTATGGCCTTCTGAAGTTTTACTTCATTTTGGTGTCAAAAAAAAAAGTCTAACTGTCAAAAAAATAATTTGGAAAAAATTTCCTTGGTGGACCCGCGGGCCCAAATTTTCCTTTAGCGCCTTTTTCTCTAAAATGCCAAAGGAACAAATTACCCCAACACTCCGCTAACCTGCAAGACTTTCTTTTTGTCAAAAATCATCAAAGTTTGAAAAAGAAATTTTGGAAAAATTCCCCCGCAGACCCGCCACCCTGCTTTTGCCCTTTTGGTTGTCTTTCGTGGCTACACAGGCCCACAACATTTAACTTAACCTTTAAATTTTTTTGGGAAATTTTTTCCTAATTTTTCCCACCACTCCGTCAGCCCACATCCAATCAAATGCTACCAAGTGGCCTCATGAGGCAACTATCAAGACGTGGAACCCCTTTTATCCTTAGTGTTTTCAAAATTTTTGGGAAAATTTTCTAAGTTTCCTCAGTGTTCCCGCTGGCCCGCAACCAATCAGGTACTGCCATGTGGCATAACGAGGTGTCAGCAGAGGAGTGGATCTCATTTTAAACTTATAACTTTTCTTCCCTTAAAAATCGTAAATCCTAAAAGTCCTCTGATGCCCCGTCGACCCGCAACCAATGAGGTCATGACACGTGGCATCATCAGTGATCAGTGAAGGCAAACATAAATTCTAACCCTTAGTGCTTTTTAACTCAAAATTCTAAAATTCATAAGTTTCCATGTAAGTCAATTCTCCCAGTGTGAATAAGGGATTGACACATGGTGCCTTGGGTGTCAGTGGAGGGTGTGAATCATTTTGATCCCTTAGCACTTTGTGACCTAAATTCTTATATGTCTTAATACTCTACGGTGACCCGACATTCCGCTAAAGGCTGGAAAAGCCGACACGTGTCCTCTTCGGGCTCGCGGTGTGCGCAAAGAAAAAATCGCACTTTTTCCCTGAAAAATGAAAATGTGCCAAAAATCTTCCCGGTTCCATCAGCCCGCGCATGGGAAAATTTTCTTTCCTAGGCCTGTACGCTCGCCTTTGGGAAAATTTTCCTCCAAAGGTCCATCAACCCATAACTTGAGAAATATGAGGAGTTAGGAGGACTTTTATATATCATTGGAAAGGTGAGGAAATCTTCTATCTGATGGGAATGTTTTCGGGAAGTTTTGAGTGTGTTAATTTTGAAAAAAATAAAGTTGAATATTTTAAGCCAGTAAGAGAGTGGTATAGTGAGAGATTACCCTCCTAACCTAAGTGATTATTCTAACCCTATGTTTTAACCTTGAGAATTTTAATAATTATTGTAATGGGAATTCTATAAGCTATTAATTATAATTGTCCTTGAAACATGTTTGTGACAACTGTTGTTTTGTAACCTGGTTGTAGACATTTTTAAACAAAAAAAATTTATTCCATAATTTTCCTAACTAATCCTAGGTTGTTCTTGTGGTCTCAAGTGGGCTATTTTAAACGAGAATTACACTTGGTATCAGAGCAGTGGTTCAAAATCTTGGACCATTGGGAAAACTAGAAAAATTGAGACATGAACTTTAAACCTAGTGCAATGTTAAACCTAGCACACTTTTAAATCTAGAAAATAGTTTGGTTTGGAAATTTTACATTTTAGCAAACATGGAAACTGAGTAAGACCTAGAATAATGAACTGAACTCTCACCTTGGTCTGTGCAGGAGGTGCCGACAAGACGAGGAGCCATTTGACATAGATCTAGACATACCACCTCTCAGAGCATGATGTAGCAGCCATCCTACCACAAATTTTGTAGACCCTTCAGGAGGTTAATACCGTGTTACGTAGAGAATCAGTAGGAGGGCATGCAGCCATACATGATAGAGTCACTTCCATTGAGGGTCATGCATCTCCTCGACCCAGCGTTGAGCATGGAGGAGTGAAATTTACATGATAGATAGGACACCACATAAGGGATAGTGTGACCGAGTTCCAGGACACAGAGATAGGTCGCAGAGCCCTAGGATTATGGATGAGCATGCTAAGAGGACTAAGGGTTGTCATACTATAGCTACAAAGAACATCAGGGATATCCTAAAGCTATGACCATCTAATTATTCTAGTGACACAGGTGGATTTTAGGTAGAGGCCTGGTTAGTGAGTTTGAGCGGGTCCTTCAAGATCTTCCCTTGTTCTAGCAACACGAAAGCTTGTGTTGCGATCCATCTACTGAGGGATGGAGAAGGTGTCTTGTGGAGGATAGAGGAGTAGAAGCTCCATGTTGATTCTGAGACAATTACCTAGGAGCTCTTTGAGGAGTGATTCAGGAGCAGATATTTGTCACGGAGGTTCATACAATAGCAGATAGATGAGTTTCATGACCTCCGACAGGAATCTCTTACAGTAGCAAAGTATGAGAGTATATTTGTGGATCTACTCCAGTATGTTGTAGTACATGCAGGATGAGCAGGTGCAGATCCACAGGTTCATCCAGGCTTGAATCTTGACATTGGAGGTGTAGTGTGGATCCATTGTCCACAGACACTAGTTGAGGCCGTTTAGAAGGCCTACATAGCAAAGAAGACTCGGGGAAAGACCCAACATGCTAGAGACCGAGTCTGGAGACGTATACAACAGATGTAAGACAATAGATTGATTGGGGTAGTACCTCCTCCTCATGGTGGACAGGGTTCAGCATAGTCATCTTACAGACCACAACAACAACAGTAGCAATCTCACCCACCTTATAGACCTCCTCAGAGATTTGATGCACAGAGGGGTCAGAGTATGGGGCATCCTCCTAGGGGTCCCATTAGGACACAAGGTGCCCAGAGAGCTCACTCAGCAGGAGCTCATCAACAGAGACCACAGTACAGACCACAGCTGGATCATTAGGATCCACACCACAGACTTTGAGAGTACCGGCCGGACCTACTACACAGGGGAGAGGATCAGGCGGTTGTTTCAGTTGTGGTGTTGCTAGACACTTTTGGAGAGACTGCCCACAAAACCCTAATAACAAGGGTAAGACACATATATCTGAGCCTACTATCGGTGACATGGGACATAGCCACAAGATTTATGCAGTGGTTGAGAACTGCCAGGCCGAACACCAGAGCATAGTTATTGAGACTACAGGTAGCATTGGTGGCATTCCTACCTCCATATTGTTTGATTCTGGTTCTTCTGATTCTTTTATTGCACCATCTTTAGTAGAGTGATGTAGGTTGGTGGCAATTAGGCAGGGTCATAGTTGGGATGTTGAGATGGATTTTGGAGCCAAGATATCTGTAGACTCCTTAGTTAAGGAGTGTGTAGTGGATTTGGGACCTTTCACCATCCTTCCTTTGGGATCGTATAGATTCATCTTGGGTATGGATTGGTTTTCTACTCACAGGGCCAGGATGGATTGTTACCACAAGACTATATCTTGTGTAGATGATCTAGGAGTTGAGTCAGTGATTTCAGGGGTCAGGAGACCCATTTCTATTCACACCATCTCCACTATGTAGCTTAAGCGGTGTGTGCGATGGGGTTGTCAGATGTATGTTGTTACAGTTAGTGACAGATCAGAGGATGGGTCTAGTGGACCATCGCTAGATGATCATCCCATTTTGAGAGAGTTTTTATATGTCTTTCCAGGGGAGCTACTGGGGTTACCACCCCCACGTGAGATTGATTTTCATATAGATCTGATTCCGGGAGTAGAGCCTATCTCACGAGAACCTTATCAGATGACCACCATAGAGCTCTGTGAGCTCAAGTTGTAGCTGAGGGCCTTCTGGAGAAAGGCCTTATCTATCCTAGTGTATCCCCTTGGGCTGCACTGGTGATCTATGTGAAGAAGAAGGATGGATCCTTGTAGTTGTTTATTGATTACTGCCAGTTAAATAAGGTAACGATTAAGAATCGTTATCCCCTTCCATGTATTGATGACTTGTTTGATCAGATGAAGGGAGCCACAATTTTCTCTAAGATTGATCTTAAGTCAGGCTATCATCAGTTGAGGATTACAGAGGTGGATATTCATAAGACCACCTTTCGTACGAGATATGGGCACTATGAGTTCACAATGGTGCCTTTTGGTTTGACTAATGCCCCCGTAATGTTTATGAGTTTGATGAATGGGGTATTCAGGACCTTCTTAGATCACTTCATGCTCATCTTCCTTGATGACATTTTGATTTACTCACGTACGCATGAGGAGCATGAGGGGCACCTTCGCCAGGTTCTTCAGTGTCTTCGTGAGAAGCAACTTTACGGGAACTTGGAGAAGTGTGCTTTCTTTCAGTCAGAGGTATAGTACTTGGGTCATATCATTTCTGGGGAAGGTATCACAGTTGATCCTTCCAATATTAGAGCCATTATGGATTGGCCAACACCCACTACTGTGACAGAGGTGCACAGCTTCATGGGATTAGTAGGTTACTATAGGAGATTTGTTCAAGACTTCTCTCAAATTGCGCACCCCATCACTTCCCTTCAGCAAAAAGGGAAGAAGTTTGTTTGGTCAGACAGATGTGAGCAGGCCTTCAGGACAATGAAGGAATGTCTCACTACAACACCTATTCTTGCAGTGTCAGATCCACATGGTGAGTTCTTTGTATGCACGGATGTTTCTTTGGCAGGCCTTGGAGGTGTGCTGATGCAGGAGGGTGGGGTAATAGCTTTTGAATCTCAAAAACTCAAAGATTATGAGCTTAATTATCCAACTCATGATCTTGAGCTTGCGGTAGTTGTGCATGCCTTGGTTCGATGGAGGCACTTTATTCTTGGTAGGAGATTCACACTCAGGACAGATCACTTGAGTCTTCACCACCTCTTCATGCATAGCCCAATCTCAACACTCGTCAGTGGCGTTGGATGGAGTTGCTTTGTGAGTATGATATGGAGATAGAGCATGTGAAGGGGAAGGATAATGTGGTTGTAGATGCTCTCAATAGATGGAGACATGTGATTATGGCCACTTCAGTGGGCACAGATTTGCGGAGCAGGATTCTTCAGCAGCTTCCTCTTGACAGCTTCTACATTGCAGTTCGAGCAGAGATCGAGTCCCAGAGACCCCTTGAGGGGAAGTTTGATGGTTTCTCACTAGAGGAAGATGGTCTTCTCAGGCACAGAGGTCAGATTTATGTTCCTAGAGATGGAGGCTTGAGGCAGGAAATCTTGACAGAGGCACATCGTGCACCCTATTCAGCCCATCCTGGGTGAAGAAGATGCATGCTACCTTGAGACAGTTGTATCACTGGAGAGGACTTCGCAGAGACATGGCTCAGTTTGTGTCACACTGTTTAGAGTGCCAGAAAGTGAAGGCCGAGCATCAGCATCCAGCTGGCCTTCTCTTTCCTCATGTTATACCGGAGTGGAAGTGGGACACCATTTCCATGGACTTTATTGTTGGGCTACCGATGTCGAGATATCACCACGACGCCATCATGGTCACGGTTGATAAATTGACAAAAGTGGCTCACTTTTCTTCAGTGAAGACCACTTATACAGCTAGTGCAGTGGCATGGGTATATTTGGATGAGATTGTCAGGTTGCACAGGATTATATGGAAGATTATTTGTGACCGCGATCCTTTGTATACTTCCATTTCTGGACTACCATGTAGTATGTCCTCGGGACGAGGATCAACTTCAGCACAACATATCACCCCGAGACAGATGGACAGACTAAGAGGGTGAATCATATTTTAGAGGACATGCTCAGGATGTATGTGATGGATCATCAGTCTAGATGGGAGGAGTACCTGTACTTGGTGGAGTTTTCCTACAATAATAGTTTTCAGAGTTCTATAGGCATGGCTCCTTTTCAGGATTTGTATGGTAGAGAGTGCAGGACACCTCTTAGTTGGGACAAGTTAGAGGACAGGGTTTCTCTTGGACCAGATTTGTTACAGGACATGGAGCAGCAGGTGATTTTGATCAGACAGAGACTACAGGAGGCACAGGACAGGAAGAAGAAGTACACAGATCAACATAGGACCGACCGTAGTTTTGATGTGGGCATGAAGGTGTTCCTTCGTGTCAGGCCACATAAGAGCCCTATCCATTATGGAAAAGGTTCTAAGTTAGCTCCTAGATTCGTTGGTCCTTTTGAGATCTTGGAGCGTATTGGCCCTTTGGCCTACCATCTAGCGTTGCCACCTAGCTTGTCTCACATACATGATGTGTTTCATGTTTCAGTTCTTAGGAGATATATTGTAGATCCTTCTCATGTGATTGGATTGGACCTCATTGTAGGTGCAGGATCAGGGGCATCCCGTGGAGCCATTTGCATTATAGATCGCAGGACCCTAGGCCTTCAAGGAAGAGATATTGACCAGGTCTGGGTGAAGTGGGACAGACATGACGAGACTGCAGCTACATGGGAGGATGCTACATTATTACAAGTACAGTTTCCACATTTGTTCTAGTGAATTCCAGGAGGAAATTGAGTCTAACGGGAGGGGGATGTAGTACTCACTTTCATTTGACACCTTTTTTTATATTGATCATGATACTGGTGATTATATTATGGATATTATCATGGTTTTGATTTAGTGTGATGTTAGATTTTAGATCATGAATTATTGTTGAACTTAATTCAGTTATAATGCATGATGATTATTAGAGACATTTTATATATGGATGATGATATACTGTTTGACATGGTTATAATATGGGTGTTGTTTGGACATGGGATATTTGGATATTTTGAGTAGCCCTAGAAATGGAAATTATTTGATGATGATATAGTTGTTGATAAAATTGTAAATGATATTGTTGATTGCTTTGATGTTGTTGTGATTCATATATCTAGATGATTTTGGAATTATATTTATATTATTTGGATGTTCTGATATGGCACGAGGCCGAAGGAGGTATTGTGTTTTGCAGGTTAAAATATCACAACAAACATCGAGGGATTGGAGACCAACCACATTGGAATTCTAGATGAATTCAACAAGGTCATCATGGCAACTTGTATTGTTTGTGTGTGTTTGATTATTGTTAGGGATTCCCATGGGGAGGTATCACCTTTACATGTGACCAAGGGGTTTTATGTATTCTTTTATTTGGTCCCTTTGTTTAATGTTTGCATGTGTTTATTTTGTGGTGCATTTACCCCATTCATTATTTATTAGATGTTGTGTTAATATTGTGAGTAATCATGTTGTTAAGTTAATTAATTAAATATGTCATAAGAATGTAATTAATAGAGTTGTTGGCTCTTGGATTAAGTGTTGTAAGAATGTGTAAGTGTAAGTGACTTTGTAAGTGATGTGTAAGTTAACTTTTGAGTGTGAAACACTCCACTTTCTTGGAAATTCGAATTTTTCCTTGGAGGCTGATTTTGGAGGCTTGTGGGACAAGTTAAACTTGTCCCATACCTCTTAAATTCATTTACCAACCATACCTATGGTTTGGGGGTTAAAATTAGACTTTTATAATGCATTTTGGGAAGAAAAATTGTAAGTTTTAATTGCACTTTTCTTACATGGTTTAATTTCAGTCCTTTGGGGTGTGGGTTGGATTTGAGTGTGTAAGTAAAACTGTCATATTATTCACCCACCTATTTATTATGCATTGGAGAATGAAGTTGACTTTTGGGTTGGGGTTGAGGATGTGTGATGTGGCATCCTACATGGATCCACCTCATCCTCTTCTCTTCCCTCTTCTATAAAATTTGAATTGCTTGCCTTGTTTTGGGTTGCTTCACCTTTTGATACTTCATCTTGGGAGAATTATTTGTTGTCTTGGAGCTCTTGCTTTGGAGAAGTTTTTGAAGATTGTGGATGTTTGTTGCTTGGTTGATTTTTTGGATTGCTTGCATTGGATAACAACTTGTTGTTTTGGAACTTGGAACAACTCCATCATGGAGAGGTAGGAGCTTGGCTCTTGAAATGCTTCTCTTTCATTTATGTAAATGTTTTGTTGTGAATGTTTGGCATGTTTATGGGCTGTTGGGTAGATGGCCTAGGAATGGTGTAGGAGAAGACTATGGGGTTTAATTTTTAGGAGGCATAAGTGTTTATTAGGGAGGTATAAGTGTGGAGGGAGTTGGGATTTTGGTTCCACCTTACAAAGAAATAGCTTGCATTTCTTTACTCATTATGGGGTGCCATAAGAGGTTGGGGAGGCATAAGGAAATGTGAGGAATAAGGGGTACTTGGGGGAGGCATAAGGGCATGTCAGGGCTTTGATATACTATATTTTGGCAGTTTGTAATCAGGTGGTGATACCCATTTCCCCTTTGGGAGGCATAAGAAGCATCCCCCATAGTTTCTTGCTCCTTTGGCTTGCTTGATGAAGCCTTAGTTTTGTTTGTCATGATTTTAATGTGGTTGTAAACTACATTCTATTTTGGACTGTGTTTAAATGTGAAATTTTTTCTTGTGTGTTGTAGAAGCCTTTATCACCATGAGTTGAATCACATCTTCTATTGCTTCGTGGTTGGGGCTCGGGGGCCAATGAAGAAGGATGGATTATCCTTTTCATTGGATGTCTTGGTTGGGTGGAGAGCGTTTCCTTTCCCCTGTACTTGTTGTGATCAAAATTTGAAGAATGAGAAATCTGCATGTTGTTGTTTTGGAGCAAGGAAAGAGGTAGTTTTGACAATCATTGTTGAGATAAATCTTATTGTAACCTTTCCCACTTGAAGTGGATGAACTTGTATATGTTTTGTAATGGAAAGATGTTGTATTGATTATGAAAGTGTAATTCGAAATGTGAAAGAGATAAACTCTGTTTTCAACTTTTGAAAGAATGTGAAAGAAATTGTATTCGAGGAATGAAAGAAAGAAGTTGTAAGTTGTCTTTTGAAATCAATAAATGATGGTAATACCTTTCTCAATTTGCATTGTTGTATTGAATCTGATCATTTTAATGTATTTGAAACCTCTTTTTGAAAGAAAGAAATGCGTATGAAGGAAATGTAATACTTTGTCTTTTGAAATACATGAAATTGGAAATCAGAGTTGTATTTTGGCTTTTGAATAATTTGATTTGAATCAACTTGATGTATTAGATTTGAAATGGAATGAATTCTAATACTTAGAATATGAAAAATGGAAAATAGATCTATTCAAATTGATCTTTGTTTTATGTTTTCAAACTGGCAAACATTTTATCCAAAATGCACAGATCAAACCTACAACAAAGAAATGACAAATGAAACATAAATTGAACATCACATGATATAAATGAATTCATTTAGATAAAAACACTTAAGGAATTTCTTAGAAAACTTAGCAAAACCAGGCTCAAATCTTTCACAGTCATTTTGCTATCAAAGATGTAAAAATCAAATTGCAACTCAATCAAACCAATTAAACCTTGAAACCATCCTAAATCTCCTAAGAACAATCCTCCATGTCTAATTGATATGTTGAGAGAGGAAGAAGATCAAAACGAGTAAAATTCTATAAGTCAAAATTTACCAGTTTTTCTTTAAAAGCATGTAGATTGTTTTCATTAAATTGTTCCCTTTAACTTTATCAAAATTAAAATTTTATGATTCTTGTGCAAATAGGACGTCGAGAGCTTTCCAAAAATTCCTCGTTTTCTCAAACCTGAGTTCTCTATCAAAATTTATGGCCTTCTGAAGTTTTACTTCATTTTGGCATCAAAAAAACAATTCTAACTGTTAAAAAAAAATTGGGAAAAATTTCCTTGGCGGACCCGCGGGCCCGAATTTTCCTTTAGCACATTTTGGTCAAAAATGCTAAAGGAATGAATTTCCCCACTACTCCACTAACCTGCAAGCCTTCTTTTTGTCAAAAATCGTCTAAGTTCGAAAAAGAAATTTTGGAAAATTTTCCCCCGCAAACCTGCCGCCCGCTTTTGCCCTTTTGGTTGTCTTTCGCGACTGCGCAGGCCCGCAACATTTAACTTAACCTTTAAAAAAAATTTGGAAATTTTTTCTAATTTTCCTCGCCACTCCGCCAGCCCACAGCCAATCAGATGCTACCACGTGGCCTCATGAGGCAATGATAGAGGTGTGGAACCCCTTTTATTGTTAGTGTTTTCAAAAAAATTGGGAAAATTTTCTAAGTTTCCTCTGTGTTCCCGCCGGCCTGCAGCCAATCAGGTGTTGCCACATGTGGCATCACGAGGCATTAGACGAGGAGTTGGATCTCCTTTTTAAACTTAGCGCTTTAGAATTTTTTTGGGAAAAATTTTCCTAAGTTTCCTCCGGCCCACCCGACCCACAACCAATGGATGGCTAACACGTGTCTTCACGACGTGTCGGTAGAGGTGTGGAGATTCTCAAACTTTTAAACCTTTTTCTTTTAAAAATCAAAATTTTCTAAGTTGTTCAATGATGACCTGATGGGCCGCATAGCCAATCATAGCTTGACATGTGGTGCCTTGGGCACCTGGCAGAGGCACGGATCATTTTGATCCCTTAGCGCTTTGCGACCAAAAAGACTTAATGTCTTAAAACTCTGTGACGGCCCGACTTCTGGCCAGAGTTTTGAAATGCCGACACATGTCCTCTTCGGGCTCGGGCGTGCGGAGAAAAATCACGCTTTTTCCCCAAAAATGAAAATGCACCAAATTTCTTCTCCGCTCCACCGGCCCATGCATGGGAAAATTTTCTTCCCTAGGCCCACTCTTGGGAAAATTTTCCTCCCAAGGTCCGCCAGCCCATAACTTGAGAAATATGAGGAGTTAGGAGGACTTATTTATATCACTGGAAAGGTGAGGAAATTTCCTATCTAATGGGAATGTTTTTGGGAAGTTTTGAGTGTGTTAATTTTGAGAAAAATCAATTTGAATCTTTTAAGCTAGTTAGAGAGTGGTATAGTGAGAGATTACCCTCCTAACCTAAGTGGTTATTCTAACCCTATGTTTTGACCTTGAGAATTTTAATAATTGTTGTAATGGGAATTCTATAAGCTATTAATTATAATTGGCCTTGAAACTTGTTTGTGACAATTGTTGTTTTGTAACCTGGTTCATGTTCAACATTGCACCCCTTTCTTCCCTTGTCTGTAAGTGAATTTTTGTAGTTAAGACCTCCCATTCAATCTGTAATACCAGTTTGTGCCTCTTGGCCATTGTAATGTATTGTATCAAATTGGTGGAGCAATAAAATTAAGTATGTGGATGATTTCAACCCTCTCTTTTGTTCATTGCTTCTATCCTGATCTTTCATAACACTTTTGGTCACTTTTGCATGGTGATTGTATTGCATTTTTATGGTTTTTGTTTAATAGAAGAGAAGGTGTTCAACATTCCTTTGCTGCATCACCTTAGTTAGATTAGGTTTATTTTCTTACATCTTCTCAACCCTGTCTCCTTGGAAAGTTAGAGTAGGTTTTAAGATTTATCCTCTACAAATTATATGTGTGCACCTCAATAGAGGAGTAGGAACCGGACTTCATTGGGAGAGCTCTCTCGATTACAAATTCCCACACTTTGAGAGAAGATCCATGTTATACAATCACATTGAGAGTCTCGACCCATCAAGTTGCAGACATGTAGGGGTGTTGTGATTTCGCATCAACACCAACCCCATGAAGCTGCACAACTTTTTCACTATGGTGGGTGTAGGCTAATATAAGACGGCATGAATCTTCAAGGGATGTACTAACATACCCTATCCTAAAATGTTGTGTCCTAAATACTGAATCTGTGATTATAAGAAATAACACTTCTTTAAATTCCCAACAAGATTTTTCTCTGTTAGAACATGTAAAACCTTCCTTAACTACTCCTCATTCTCCTCCTCTTAGCAAGAGTATACAATAATATCATCAATAAACACCCCATTCATGATGTTAATAAATATTGTAGGTGAATTGGTTAGTATTAAGGGAACCATTGTGAACTCGTAGCGTCAATAATGAGTCCATAATGTTTTCATGTGGATATCTTCCTCTGCAATCCATAATTGGTGGTACCAGAACTTAAGACCAATCTTAGAGAACAATCCATCTCCCCGCATCTGATCAAATAAATCATCTATCATTAGAAGAGGATAATGGCTCTTCACTGTCACCTTTTTCAACTACGTGAAATATATGCACAAGAAAAGGGAGCCATCATTCTTCAAAAAAATCACAAGTATGCCCCATGGAGAAAAACTAGGGAAAATAAGACCCTTCTCCAATAACTCCTCTAACTGAATCTTGACATGATGAATCTTAGGATTCATCATCCTATACAATTCTTGAGAAACTGGACCTGGACCTGGTACCAATTTAGTCATGAAATCCACCTCTCTACATTGTGGAAAACCAGGAAGTTCACTAGGAAATACATGTGTAAACTCTCTAAAAATATTGTGCTCATCAAGTAGAGAACTAGTTGGAACATCCTTAGACCGATCAATGATTGTTCTAGCATATCTATGACATCCTTTACATATACTCTAGTTGAGTTGCATTGCAAAAATAATGTGTAAGAAAACTAGTCTCTGAACTCCAGTGATCACTACTGAACTACCCAAATCACCATAACACTCAATGATATTATTTCTATAATATATGTTACCTTGATGAGAATCAATTCAATCCATACCCAAAACTACCTCATATGACCCTAATGGTAAGATGCAGAGGTCTAAAGTGGTGGAAAACAGACCAAGATAAAGTATCTAGCTCTCCATATATGCGTCCATGATGATTTTTGCTTCAGTAGAAAACTCTACCTTCCATCTATATTACTTCCTAGAATCCACCAACTCACACTAGTTCACTATAGATGGTGAAATAAAATAAATATAAGCACCACAATCAAATAATAATGATACAGAAATATCCCTAATGATATATCTAGTCTAGATATTTTCAGCCTGATGTTCAGTCTATCGATTCTCTACCATGGTGTAGACATGATGAGTTTTTCCGATGTCGACTAAAGTCTTCTTTGATACAGGTACCTTTTACCTATTAGAAAAATAGGGTCTCTGAGGTCATAGGTGGGCGTAATGACCCAAATATTTTCAGATAAAACATCATGTTGTCTTTCTTTGTGTGGGTTTCCCACTTATACTCTATTTTAATGAACCTAAAGACTTAACTCTCAATTAATACTATATAAGATGAGGATGAGCATGTTGTCTACCCTAACTCCAATCCCTACATAAAACATTGCCTCCTTGGCCCTTCCCTCTATGCATATCATGAATTGAGTATGATCATTGTTGTTAATGGGCATGATGCTATGAATGTTATTGGGGGTGTAGTGGAGGCATCAAAGTTGTTTGAGCAGGCCTATGGCCTCCTCTCGAGGGTGGTGTAGCACCTCGTGATCTCATATTCTGCACTGTGTTAATCCATTCTTGTAACGTGTTTTTGTTCCTATTTCAAAACTCTTATGCCTTTCCCATGTTCTCCTCGGCTAAGTAGGCCTTCTCCAAAGTCATAGGAGATAAAATTCTAACTACTCCAGTTAAGTCTATATTTAAGCCTCGACTAAACTGTTGATTTGAAATTTTTCGTCGTTAAAATATTCAAAATACTACGATAAATAAAAAAGAATGGCTCTCGTACTGTGCCACAATGCTTGAACCCTGTTGGAGGTCATGAAACTCATATATCAGTCACTGAATAAAGTTCTCCAACATGGAGCAAGCGTAGAATCTCCTCAAATAACTCCCATGTAACTGTGTAACCCAAACACATGTTGCATCACGAAGAAGGTAGATGACCACTTTAGCCATGACATTTCTTTCATATCGGTGTAACCCAAATAAATTATCAAGAATAAGGAGCTATGAATGAACTCCAAATCCATTTGTTGTACCTCCATAGTTAAGTGGTTGTATCCAAAGTAGATCCCTAATCACACTGCTTTCACCCTGACCCTATGAACGTGGCTCTAAAGTCCCCTCTCCATGAGGTGATGGAATTCTCTCCAGTGTTGATGGCCCGCAACACTCATAAAACAAATACATCATTGCGAAGTAACTCTATCCACATTTACTGACAGGATACAATATCTCTAACGTCGATATGAACCATGATGTTGTGGTGTAGAATGTGATACCTCCTCTGCAAGAGCATCATCGTCATTCTATTTGATATCCTTAAGTATATTTTACCACTATGGAAAGTGGTCATGTAGGAAACCCATAACCTGTTGCAATGCCTCCAATATTTGTGGCCCATTTTCCATAGTATGCGGCTCAAAAGTCGGTAGACCCTTTCATTGTTTCTCCATCGCATGATGATCAGTTGTACACCTCGGCATCGTAAGTGCATGAAATGAACAAAAAATTAGTTTCGGTGAAAAGGTGTTGTTGTTCGTTTAATTATATAGTTTACGTTTGATATTGAAAAAATTTCCCAAAGTGCCCGATGCAGAACCGAAGATCTGATACTAAGATGCAATGCCCATAATTTTTGACCCAAAATATCCCATCAAATAAATCCGTTATCTCGTAAAAATTTGAGGAAATTTTATTTACCAGTTTAAAAGCGTAGAAAGAAAGATTTGTTTAATAATCACTTATCAAGAATTTAGAACTTGTTTACAATATGAGATTAGAAATATAACTTATGGGGAAGAAAGGATTAGTGTCATCTTCATTCATAATCCATGATCATTTAACAGTAACACCAAGTCGATCCAGATTGTCAGTCATAATTTTCTTTTATAGTTGGGTGCCTATTTACAAAAAGATCCTTAGTTGACCATATGGGGAAAATGTCATATCTAAGTATATCCCATGGGATTTTTGTAAGTTCAAAACCACAAGGTTTAGAAGGTTTATCCACCTAGGAGTTATTGTAGTTAAATAAGATAGTAACGTTAACTTACTAAGAGTCTAAAAATCCCACCAAACTATTATTTTAATTACTGAGGCTAGAGAAACTATTATTGGCCACCATCTTATTAGTCGAGCCTTGACACCAAAATGATACTATCCATTCCATTATAATCAAACAAACTCATCCAAATTATGAGGGGACCTATTTTATTTTCTAAGGGTTCCGTGTTATACCCTAGGCTCAAATTATCACAAGGGCCAACTATATATATAAGATCCTACTTTACGATAAGATATAATTTTCAAATAAAGTTATTATATATCCACCTAGGTAAGAGGAAAGGGGATATTAAGTGGATAATAATCCACTTGTTATATTAAACATATAATTCAACAAGATGTCTCAACTACAAGTGGAGGGTCCAGGTTAAAGTAGGGCCCTAGGATCAAATGGTCATATACCCTTGATCTTTGGTAGGAGTAGAAACCATGAATATCCTCATTTTTTTATATTATTATTTAAATTTTATATTTCTCCCCAAATTCATATCTTTTGCTAGTTTTGTAGGTTAAAGAGAACTCTCCCATGGAGGCAAAAGGATACTTGTAACAAGACATTTTTTGTTTGGCTTAGTTTTCCCTTATCTGGATTTGTAATAAAGAGTTACAAAACCATGTATATATATATATATATATATATATATATATATATATATATATATATATATATATATATATAGATTATAAATTTGGTGAATAAATCCCATACGTGTGTACACACACACACAGACATTCAACTGAACAAGGATTTTCAATTTTGTAGCCCAATAGTGGAGCGACTACAGTCTTCAAAGGGTTGATTCTATAGTGAAGGCATATATTTATACGAAAAGTGGCAATACCAAACCAGGTCGCGGCCCCTCTAGTCTTATGTATTTATTAAATTATTTTATACAATAAATTCTTAATGTGAATAAGTTACTAAAGGTTTCAAGAGCCAAAGCCCTCTTTTCCAATAAAGTATGAAGTAGTACACACACACATCTTTGTGTGTGTGTGTATAAAAATAAAAGTGAATAGGTAAGGGAACAGTTTGGGAGTGTCCTGATTTTTTTTTTAAACTAAATGTTGATGTCAAGGATAAGTATATCTATATTCCATTATTTTAAAATAATATAAACAAACAAATAAATATAAAAAAAGGATTTACTTATATTTATTTCTATTGTTTATTTGTAAAATAAGCAAAATTTATCCCAGGTTTCTAGGAATGAAGCTTGAAATACCAAGAGCTATCATCATTCTAAATGTATATAACTATTTATCTTTACCAATAAAGGTTTGTATCATATTACTATGGAATTTATTTTCATTTCCCAATCATTTAAACATAGAAACATGAAAATTAATATAATAACGGTGAGATAAATAGATTTCTTGTAGAAGTTACTAAGAGGCCATAAATGTTTTACTCCTTACAAAGATAGAGAAAAATAGCAAATGATAATTTTCAAAAGTATTTTCCTGTATGGATTTTAAAAAACAACTAATTATTCATTTATCCTCATAACCATGACTATAACCAAAAACTAAATTTGTTAAATATCTAACTAACTAGGAATCCAATAGACTAATATGAGACTTGAAAGGATAATTTATTCAAGTAAGTTTATAAAGGAACTAATAACAACAACTCCTTTATTTCTCATTTCTCTTTTAAACCCAAGATTTAAAATGATAAAAAAAATACATCCTTTCCCAAAACAAGGGGAGGATACATAAGCTTCTTTGTAAACCTATAGTCAATAAAAAAAATCTCAGGAAAGGTTTACATAAGACATTACAAGGTGTAATTCAACTCCCATCTAGCCTTTTTACAATCTTTACTTAATTACCAAATTTCAAGAATAATAAATTTAAATGTAAGTATATAATCCTCCCAAATAATGGAAAAAACATGACAAATTTTCAATAAAAACTCTTTGTATCCATAAAGGGAACAATTCCTATAAGATTCCAAGATTAAGCTCCTCCTTTGAATAATATTGCTTCGAAACAAGAGAATAGAAAGGCTCGGTTTTCCACTAGACTTATTGGCATCATTACATGCCATCTCTAAGAATTGAGGACATTATAGCCTCCCTCAAAGCCCATGGGAGAGATAGGTTTCATTCCTCCAAGTTTCATAACAAGGGGATAAATACAAGGTTCAAACACACATATTCACAAATCAATACATCCACCTAAATCTAAACACAATGAACAACCTTAAGTTTCTTCATGGAGGGGAATAGGGGAAAGGATGCCCATTGCCAAAACTTTAAAATATCATATCATATATTTATCCCAAAATAATCACCATACTCCAAAAAATTCACATAACCTCCAAATCCTAACTCTAAGCCTCCTCCTTGAAAAGGATTTTCAAACCTTAGATGGTTACCTTGGAAAGGAAGGGAGATGAGTTTTCAACACATGAAAACCTATCTCCCTCATCATACATATGAGAGATAAATACAAATAAAATACAAATACCATCATGGCATTCCCATCATGTCATGTGTGTGCTAGATGGGTTTGACACTCTCTTCCCCAACTTTCCATGTCCATCTCAAGTGAGATGGATAGAATCCAACTCAAAACACTACATGCAATACAACATTCACTAAACACAATTATACAAAGACACAAAAATACCATTCTTCATTTTTACATATTTTCAAAAACAAAAAGCAAGAGGATGAGAGACATACCTCTCAACCAATAAATCTAAATCCCAAGATCTCTAAGCTTCAACTCTCCCTCCAAGCTCTCCTTCAAACTCCTAAGTGCAAAAAATGAATCCAAAAGATCCTTTACCCCCTCCCAAGTGGAGGAATAAAAAAGAGGGATCTCTATGATCCTCAACCTAATGAGAGGATGATATGTGTGCCCTCTCTTCATCTACAGTTCAAGATTCCGTAAAGTCTCCATAAAAATATCAACATTATCAAAAATAAAAATCCTCTTCAAATTCCTAAGAATGCTCACAAAACAAGTTAGCTAAGAGATGTGGATGATTGAGGCTCAAGTGGGAGGGAAAACCCCATTTGAACCTAGAAATAAGTTACCCTGCCCATAGGTATGGTCAAAGGGGTCCTTTTCCATGTAAATGATACCCATAAAGGGAAAAATAACCCTTTCAATTTCCACATTCATTCTAATTTCGATTTTGGGAAACATGGAACACAAAGAGAGATGGTGGAGCCCACCTAAATCATGTTTAAGTAGGCCCACACCTATTAAAACAAGATTATAAATTTAATACATAACTAACACAAATAGGGACCATTATTTCCCTAAAAACAACTCTAAACAAAGTTTTTGATAAGTTAATCCGAAAATGAGTCAAGAAGGAACAACTAGATGTTCCCAAATTATTCACCACACATACACAAGGAGATTGATTCATCCAAAACCACTCGAATAAACCATAACAAGGAAATTTGAGGTTCTAGCCTAGATGACCACTTGTGATAACTTGGAGGTGAAAACTTTGAGTCCTATGTTCTCCTATGTGAACCTATAACCTCCACACTCGATTCAAACGCAATCATACCCACTGAATACAATAAAATAAGTGAAATGATACCACATAAATCAATAATTAGATCACTTACAATTAAAAAATATAAATTAAGAAATAATTAGTATCTCAATGAGATAACTCTCCATAGTGACCTACATCTATAGTAGATCAAAATATAAAATTCATCTAAGTTATTACATTATAATATCCAAATCATCACCCCATAGATATTAATCAAAATATGCATAAGAATGGACATACATCCATCATATATCAAGAAAGAACTAACTGAATCACATCTTGCTAGTATCCATAACCACATAAGTATAAGAAAACTAGTAATATAAATCAAAATGCTAGATTGGAAATGTGTGACTCAAACACCACATGTATCACAAAAGTAAATCCATGACAAAACCACATAATATCCAAATAGTATTATATCAATGTCTATAATCTAGTAAATGACATGAGTTGAAAATAAAATGATGCATGAATCTGGTGGGCACTACAATATTGCAAATTCAACCCAAAATATATTTGCATTATCCTTCTCCTTGTCTATCTCACTCTAGAAACATGTCGTCTTTGTACTCATTTATCTCTTTTTGTTTATCTATGTTTTCTTTACATTTATCCATCTCATCTGCTATCTCTTAAAGACAAATGCACCTAGTGTTCGGTATCTACTACACTCCTCCATTTTTTGATAGAGGGTAAAATGTGGTTTTTTGACTGGGGCCATACCTAGGTATAAGTTCTAAAATCCCAAATATAACCATAATCACAACAAGATAAAAAATGAAACACCTACCCAATAGTGAAAGAGGACAACTAGGTAGGAGAAATAATTTTCTTATGTATGTATTTTTTCTTGCTATGCACCATTTTCCACCCTTCTGAAACCTCATCAATAGGAAGAATAACTTCAATATATTCAATCAGATGATATGTACTATTTTTAAAGGAAAAAAGGAGGAGGAAAATTTTCCTTAGCTACTTTACTGGAATTTGGTTCAACACATTTTCTTGTCTGAATTTCATCATTTAAGTTTCCCTTTTTTCCTTCAGCAAAAATTTCTCTAAGTGCAGTTTTTGGGATTGATTCGGACACTTCCACAAAATATGTATTTGAATCTAAATATTCCTTAGTATCAAAAATAAAACGTTCTGGGAAGGCATTTTTCCACCAATTGACTCTCTCATTTTTATGCTTTACTATCCCATAATCAGTAGCAGTATGTCCTAAAGTGAAACATCTTATGTATCTGAAAGGTAAACCTTCATAATCTAGAGGCTTTGTCCATGTTCTTTTTGAACTTTAATTTAAATATTAGCAGGAACATTCTTTGAGGTTTCAAGATAAACTAGAATTCTAGCATAGGTTGTGTGTGTAAAATTAGTGATTTGGGAGTCAATGTTTAACATGTTATCCAAAACATTGCCAATGGAAATAAGATAGGAAGGGTACCAAAATTGCCAAAGGTAAATGAGGAAGTATAATCTAAAACCATTTTTCAAGAAAAAGAATCAGTGGTTGGGTTGAAAGAAGGGAACAAGGGTTTCATTACAAGGTAACGTGAATGACATGTCCTGAGATTACCAGCTATGGTTTCCTTATAAACTATTGAGGACAAAAATACAATAAATGTTTCCTTTGTACAAGGATAAAGATCTAACCTTCCATCTGGAAGAGGGATCCAGTGTTTTGTAATCCAATCATGAAGTGATGGGACCTAGATCTACACTCCTCATTTTGACCATATCTACTCAGTAATATTTCAACTCCCTCTCTAGTATATATTTTAATCGAGTATGTGGCTTTTGTGACCTAGAGATATAGATTCCTTTCTCTTGTCATTGATGTCATTGTATTATGTCCCTTGTCTATATTCATAGGATTTGACCTTATAGATTTCACGTACATCCATATTTTGTATCTATCCTCTTACATACCTACCCCATCTCCTACCCCCATTGTTCCGTATGCACCTCCATATCCCCCCACTCTTTTCATTTATATCTAAATTAATTTTTTGGGATCTATAAGAATCATTTTACAACTTGGAATGCCTTTCAAATATACTTTTCACCTCTCTAGAATAATTAGTTGCACATGCCTAGTGATTTACCACCATGAAACATATACATCCTCTACTGTAACATCTACGAAATCCTTACACCTATCCCAATCCACCTCTTGAATTTATTCCCAACTAGAAAAAAAATACCATCTTATATGTAGGTGATCCTCACTTTGGTCTCTCATACTACAATCTAGCAAATTTACATGTGGATTTGAAGATATGCCTTGCATATAACGAAATTTATTTTCTAACCCTTTTTGGGTATGCATTGTTTAGTGCTGAAATCCCATCTAACCACTATATAAGTTTATGATTATTTCATATCCAAAATGATAATTGTCCTCCAACCCTCTCTACATCCCTATGTAGGGCCACCAAGTGATGTCAACCGGAACAAAATCTTCGACAACCCTCATGTAGAATCTGAAATATCCTCAATTACATTTCTCTCCCCTTTTAATCTCCACCCATCCACATAATCACAACTCTTCATCCTCTCTCACATGTACTTCCCTTAATTTAGCCATCCAACAAGTATGTGATCTTAGGCTCAAATCTATAATAATGTGGCAATATCCACACTACATCCACTTATGTAAACAATCAAGTGTAGATTCTTATAAAGTTGAGATAATGAACAAGGTGTCAATTAAAATTCCTAGGGCTCCTCATTTATATTCACTACCATATTTGAAAATGTTATATAGAGAAAAATATTTTTGTCTTGTTAGGAAGGAGTATGTTTTTTATGAGAGCCATTTGAACTAGGGAAGAGTTTCCTACCAAGTAATCTCTCAAACATGTAGTTATATACAAAAATCACCCCCCTCTTTGGTAGATCATCTTAGCAGACCACCCTCATCATCAATTCCTAGGGTGTCATGCCTTGCTAATAAACCACTACCCCCCATGTCAAGAAATTTATAATCTGATATATGTCCTCTAAAGTCACTGATATCTCCCCTATCAAGAGATGGAATGTGTTGATGTTGAAGTACCACTACTTTTCAAATGTTTTTAGTAATCCCTTGTCCTCTTGAATCTATAACATCTAATATATGTAATTTAATACCACAATTTATTGTGCTGCCCAATCCTCATTTGTAAAATCCATGTTTAAGCTCATTACGATTGTACACCTCTCATAGGAAACCACAGAAAGAAGACACTCCTACACTCAAAAATAAAAATGTACACTTAATCATATTTCATCCCAAAAAAATTCCCACTACCATGATCAAAGGCATTAAAACTAGATAAAATATGTTATTATGATTATTATATATATTACACAAAAGTCAAATGAGATACTCAATAATAATAATTACACTTCAAAAAACCTTGCTCAAATATGACACAAGCTAATGACGTACACACCATTTACATTATCAGATACACCATGAGATTTTTTTGGTAGTGATGTCTCCATCGTATAGGAGATTACACCATTAATATTCCTAATAAATGAAAAAAAAATAGATTACATATTGATGGTGCACCCATCTCCAATTGTTGATACAACCTCACTCAATCACTATGATATCTCTGTGTTGGTATGTGATCCATTTAGAACTCTCTTCCTATTCTTCACCATGATCACTTCTTCACCTTTAAAGAGCCCCTCCATTTATAACTCTCTTCTTTCACCATGTTCCTTTTGAGGGAGAATCACCCTATCAATAATATTACTTTCTCCCAAATCTTATGTATTTTTACTATGTTATTTAGAAGTGGGGAAATGAACCATGATATCCTCCTAAAGAGGTAAAATTGGTAGACACCCTAAATTTGCCACTTACAAATAATGCATAAACAAAAAAATCCCATTAATACCCCCTCATAAATTTATTAAATCACCTTCATCACGTCCCCCAACATCCCATGAATAAATAATCAAAACTAATCCATGTTAATCAATATTATCTAACATTTAATCCTATATTACAATTATCTTGCATATGTGAAAATCAACCTACCTTATTGAGATAAAAGTTATATAAAGGACCTTCCAAAGCAACATTGCATACCATAATCCTCATACAAGACTTTCAATTTCTAGATCATTACTATATTGAGAAGCCAACTTAAGTAAGAGCCTTGCAAAATTTAGAAATCCTTCTATTTTGGGAAATTTCCTTACCTCATCCTTCTTCTTACAAGCACATTTCCTTAATTCTTTCGCAAATTAGTTTGAGCATCCACATCCGTTTAGAAAATCAATGTAACAAGGAGAGGTTTTGCATTTAATTGTGTTTATACGTTTGATTTCTCTTCTTATTTTTATATCAAGGTGTTATGTTAGGTTTTAGATTATGTTTTTCTTGGGGTTTATTCATTTTTTTATGTATTTAACTTTACATGCACACTGTATGCAAATTAGGACGCATAGGGGCAAGTGTAAGTCCACTATATTCCATGGCAGGAAAATGCTCTTTTTCAAATGCAATTTATTGCTCAATATATTTTTGGGGTATCTCTAATGCATCCAAATTATGTGGGGATTGTTATTATTTTATAGAGTTGCAATTCACAAAGATTGATATAAAAATATCCTTCTATATTACTAATCATTTACAAAACTCTAATATTGAGCTGTTAGCTAAAGTATTTTTGACTTGTTCTAATAATTTCATACCCATTGGTCATGGTGCGATGGACTCTAGGTGGTGAAGGTAGAATAAGATTAGTACTTAAGTTTTTTTCCCCCAACACAATGTTATTAGATGAAGGTCTACCATATTAGATTCTAACAACAAAGGACATGTCCTGCTATTATCGATTTGAAGTATCAGCTTAGGGCCAAAATTTGTTATTAGTCTTGATTTTAGGGGAAAGGTAGGGAAGATGATTTATGGATTTATAAGAGCTTGTTTCCTTTAGATATTCATTAAGAGAATTTCAGATGTCATGTGTGCATTTTGAATCACTCATTGTATATCAATAGAGGTAAACAAAATTTAGGAAACACTGTTGTACAAATCATATGTACTTGATAACTAAATATTCTCCTAACAATGCATTATAATACTTTTACATGGGGGATACATATGTCTAGTTTTTAAACTACAATAGAAAGGAAAAGGTGTTGTGGAGAGGTTGTAATGTATCCCAAAGGTCTCCCATTAGAAGTCAGAAAATTCAAACCTAAAATAAAAAACAATAAGGGTGAAGAACAATTTCCTAGGTTCTACAATTTGAATAAAAGGAACAAGCTCACAAAAATAATATATGAAACTAGGTTTTAGGTATAATATAATATAACAATAAATATACATAATATAGAACTATAAAGGGAAGCTTTATATAGCTTTATATTACTGTAATATGAATATTAACCTTTATAATAACTAGAATATGGTAGTAAAATCAGGGATAGTGAAAGCAACAAGACCATGCAAATAGGATATGCGATTAAGCAATCAAACTATGTGTAAAAATAGAATAGAGTATTGTAAATATACTCGATAAATTAAACAAACTGAAAATATATATAGGATGGGTTCATGGATGATTGGAAAACATTGTCAACAAACATGTTTGAAGGGCTACAAACCTATTCTCATGATGTTTGTATTTGTTAATTTTTTTTTGGGTTTTTCTTGATTGTGTATGTGTGCCTTATTTTGATATGTAACTTTATTATGAATGTGTCTATGTAATGCCCACATTTTTCGCAACCCAAAACCCAACCAAAAGTACTAACAAAAATTGGGATATATTTTTTTTCATTACTTTTATTTTATTGATTGATTGATTTATTTATTATTTACTCGAATAAAACTTAAATGTGACTAGGTTAATTAAGCCTAAAAGATGAGATTACTAAATGGTGTGCCAAAACAAATGAAAATTCACTAGGTCCACGTCCTTGTTATTAGACGATAATGTCAAATAAAGTTGGTTATGAGCCTTGCCTCCAAGGGGTAACCAATTCAAGGATGACCAAAATGTATGACCTAAGAGATTCTATTTCATTGTAATATTAGGCCCAAAATTTGCATTTCCCGTTTGAAACGTAAAAACATAATAGACGCAACTACAATATATTATCCTCGTCATCAAAGATTATTCATATATATATTTAATTTTTTCAATTTAAAATCCATAATTAAAGGTGGGAATAATAATAATTATTATTATTTAATTACTCACTAAAATAATATAATAATCACATTTAGGAAGAAAAAAAAATGTTGAAGCTCACCTTACTTTAAAAAAAAAACATCTCCATGCCTTCATTTATCCATATAGTTATTTAATGGTATTTTATTTCCTTAAAATTAGATCATTTATCCATATAGTTATTTAATGGTATTAAATTTCCTTAAAATTACAAAATTCATAAAAGCTAAAAAGAAATTCATACGCGTATCTAACTTTTTCCCTTTTTTTTTTTAATTTTGTTTGATAAAAATACTTTAATAATCTTCCTTTTTATGACTTTTTCCAAAAGAAGATCCACCGTTGGATCAAATCCATCCTAGCCACCTATCTCCCCTTACCCTAATTTCTTTCTTTTGAGATCTATAGGGTTTTCAACTCCTTTTATTTTTCAGCCGCATTCTTCAATTCTCATTTCTTTTTGTTTTGTTTTGTGTGGCAGGTTAGGATGGATGGAGACCAGGCTCTAAATTCAGAATTTCTCCTCCCATTGCTGCATGTATATTCATCACAGTTTTGATTTTTTTTTTGAAAATATGTTTCCAGTTCAAAGTTGCATTTTTTTGTATGCAATTTTAAATATGAAAAAGATTTATTTTGGGCTCAAATTTGGGTGGCCACATATGGGTATTCTAGTTTTTTTTTTATAAATTTGATGCATCTTACAGATGGAGGCAGACATGGCCGAGGCATCAGGACATGGGGTTTAACCGGTTATTTTATTTAATTGTTAAATTTGCATAATTAAATTCAGGTTCTCAATGGTGGTTGTGACCTTACTGTAAATGTCTTGTTTCTTTTCCTCTTTTTGATTTTAATATTGTGCAATAAAATGACAGGGCTAAAAATCCATTTAGGTTGTGCCATTATCCATGTTCCACTTTGGGTTTTACATAGTTATGAGTTTTTGATAGGGGTCTTATTATTATTATTATTATTATTATTATTATTTTCTCTCAAATTTTATTTTGTTGGTAAATACGTGGAGTAACCAGCAACAAATATGATGCATTTTAAAGCTATATGTGGTGAATGCCCTTAAAACAAACCTACAATATGCCCTGTATCAAATTTGTGTATTTAAGAAAATATTGATAATAGCATTTTCAAGATGAGGGTGAAGTGAAACAAAATTAAAGTTTGTATGAGGATAAATCAACACAAGGAAGTCTCCATGAGGCCTATTTTAGAGTAGACTACGTAAAGGGAAACATGGTTTTTTTTGTCATAAAGAAAAATGATAAACCTTCTTTTATAATGACTAAAATTATATTCTTCGAGAAGCAAGGGTAAAACCAGAAGTCAAGATTGGGTGACTAAGCTAACCAGTGGGAATATTATAAATAATAAGAATAAGAAAATTTACACTACATATATATTTATATAGACATAACAACAATATAATTTAATTCCATTCACACTAACAAAGAATGTGTACTCTTCTTCATTTCATCCCAAAAGATACAAGTTTAACCCAATCTTTCATTTGCCAAAAGTCACACTAAATTCTCAAATGTATGACTGTTTGTCACACAGCTTGTATACATATCCATGCTTCCTTTAAAATGAGATTTATAAACATTTACAAACAAAACAGAGAGAGAGTTATACGTAATACAAGGGAGACAAAGTTCCAACACACTAAAATTTCCTGTCATAGAGAGTTGTAGGTTTCCATCCCATTATTTACAACCAACTAGTTACATTCAAAGAAATGGATAATACCAATTTGAAGCAACACATGCTTGCAGAAGATATACATACATCTCAAAATGTACCGAGAATGTATGACACAGCTCAGAATGTCATGATGTTAAGAATGTACCGAATGATGTCAGTGCTCACGATGGCACCCACTACCTCTAGCCTTGCTCTAGGAGTGAATCCACCTCATCAAATGATCAGCAGTCTCGTACCTAGTAACCTTAGTATGCAGAGAAGTCACTATCTCCACAACCTTCTAGATAGGGGTCAAGACATCTGTATGTTGGGCAACGGCTAAGGTCTGTCCCAAATCAGTGGTCAGTTCGGCCCGGGTCTTCCCCGAAGGGATCAACAAGGTGTCCACACACACCTGACGAATGAGCTCATGCCACTAGTGTGTAGATGTTGTAAAAGAGAACAACAAAGGAAGATGCAACAAGTTAGAAAATCACAAGGAAAATACAAATCAAAAGAGGAGTCCTAAAATAGTATATAAAATTAGAAAAATAAGGTCAAGAGAGTGTCAAACTTACTCGGGTCACTAGGCATCCATGTAGGATCGGAGGCTCCTACTGTAGGTGTTGTTGGCTGCTGGGGGGGCTCTCCAAAGTGGACGTGACGATGTCCCATCACAGAATCATCATCCTCCTCTCTAAATTGAGGAAGCGTAGTCCTCTGAGACTAATGTCTCTCGCTCTGCACTCGCCTCCTCCTGGAAGGCTCTAAGAATCTCTTGAGTGTCATGCTACTCAGGTTCCGCTTTCCTCTCCCTTCGAAGGGACTGCCTCCTCATCATCCTCCCTAGTATCCTCTTCGGTAGACTCCCTCTCCATGTCACCCCCCGCATACTCCTCAGAATTGGAGTCTACATTGATCGACTCACTATCCTCCCCACTGTTAGTAGGAGTGGCAGCAAATCCTGAGGAAGAGTGGCTTGAGGGAGCACCAACTTCTCTCCAAGCCCGGACCACATGTTTGGCTATGATAGGCACACCAGGAGTGAAAACTGTCCATCCAGGGGTCCTCTCTAGGACCCCTCCGAGCCTCCTAAATAGTCCGGTAAACTGGTATGATAGGAGGAAGCATATCAACATAGTCTAGGCCAAACTTCTAAGGCACCCGGTCAAAGGGGTGGGTCTCCAGCCACCTGGGCCCTGGTCAACTAGTTGACTCGTAGAAGAGCAGGCCACTATTATCGTGACCTCCTCTTCCCCACAAAACTGTCATGTCTAAGTAGGGGAGTAGTCAATCATATCCGCGAATAACAAGGGATGCCACTAGCTGATGTGGCATCCACATAATTGACATCCCCTTTCCACCTAGCTGCCCAAATAGCCCTTGGGTCTAGCATTGGAATATCTATATTGTAGGGGGGTAATGTGCTCATACACCCAACTCATGACAAGAGTAGGGTGGGCTCAATGACTGCCCCTATAATATGACCATCCTGTATAAAATCGTGGTACAATGTCCCCAAGTTATCAATGCCCCGGGTGTACTTCTAGACATGCCCCTCACATCTGTGCGACAATAGGGGCGCCCATCATTTATAACATTGTGTCTCCTCCCTTGTCCTCAGATTAGACTCGAGGACAAGATACCCATAATCACCCTTCGAAGGATGGGGATGGGAACGGTAGCAATAGATCAGACCTTGATTCCCTTATTCGATCTAGAAGAGACTGCAACATCCCCAAAATAGGTGGCCCATTGTGCCATCTCTATAGTGGACCCAATTATCCTCAAATTTAACTGCCTTCCGAGAATTGGGAGCCCAAGGACGTGGAACACATCTTCCAATGTAATAGTCCACTCACCTCTGCAACCTGGAAATCAGAAGGTGTTTCGGTCTGCATCCCGGTATGAAAACAAGTCACATAGAATGTGACTAACATGAGTAACATGGGGGTACCCAGGCTATCAGCCAGATACTTGCCCACTACAATAAATCCATGTCATCATGTGTGAGCTAATCCAAAATTCCAGGGAGCCAATCAAACTCCCACTCGCAACTCCATCTAATATATTCCTCCTTCGTCTGCGTTCACAAAAATATGAGAAAATAGCAAGTTAGTAAGGTACATCACATAATAAGCTCATCAAAAAACATGGTATAAACATCAAAAAACACAAAAAAAAAGTCAAATTTCGAGTAATTTTTTGACATTCTGTCCAGAACAGGCTACGCACAGTGCAGGGCGGAAGTGGGTTCCAAGACCACCACCCTACCTTGGGCGGCGGGTCTCGTGACTGCCCGCCGCTGCTTTGGGTGGTGGTCCTTGGGACTGATTTTCAAAATATGCCCTTAACCCTAAAAAAATGGCTAGAAATGCTAAAGTTGACAATTTTCGTCAAAATAAAAACATGCCCTATGGGCGCCCCCCCTAGAGACTCATTCTAGACAAGAAATTTCGAAAATGGCCCCCCCTAGGTGAACTTTTCAAACATTTTAACTTTAGGGCACAAAAATACAAATGAGGAAATAATTAACGCACTGGTCAATCTCCTGCTCATGGAGGCATGATCACAATCTCGGCGTGGACGTATCAGTTGTACTCTTGTCAAGGATGGTCATCGTAAATCCAGAGCTCCAAAATCAATCAAATAAACCAAGTTAACAATACGCAAATGAATTAAGACATGAGTTTGTTTTGATATATATATATATATATATATATATATATATATGTTATTTTAATTTTCTTTTGAGTGTGCTTGTTTACAAGGCTGGAGTAATTGACGCAAGTATATTTCTATATCGCCGCACATATGGTAAGTCCTCTTGTCATTTCAATTTAGTGTTTATTTTTCAACGTTTTATCTATCTACACTTGAGTCTTCTCTTTGTCTTGTAGGTAGCGGGAGTTTGGATGATGACATTTTGGCACACGGGTGTGTGAGGTATAGCTTCTAACTCCCCATTATCAGGAATGCCATACTTGGACTCTATGTTTTAAGCCTTCTCATGGCTAAAACACTTCTCCGAAGGGGGGCAATATGTATGCACCAAAAATTACATGTGTTTTATTGTTGGGGAAACGGTTACGAGAACCCCCAATGATGATTCAAAGTCCTTTCGAGAAGGTGTTCACGCTCCAACACCCACTTGTAGTAAATATTTGTAGCCTAGATATCCTTACATATCTTTTCCATGATTTCTTTCATCTCCCTGCTTGTTTCTGTGCTTGCTTTGGTGTTAAGTGTCAAAAACTGCCACCCTGTGCAGGGCAATGGTCATGAGCGATTATTCCAGAATCTTTACGCATCAAATTACATGCGATGATTCACTTAAGTTTGCTTTTAGAACATGCATCAGTGAGTTGAATTTGCTAAAAATAGCTTCGTTTGCTTGGTTCTCCTTGCTTATTCTATTTTTAAATAGATTTAATGAGTGGGAACTACCTCTTCATTGCCTTGGTGCATGAAGTAATCTTCTATCCTCCATTCCTATATATTCCATGCTTGTATTCAAATAAAAGGATGCCTGTTAGAGAAATTGGTGTATCTTGTTTTGTTTTGCTACCATATTCTTGCTAGGAATTACATAGCCAAGCTCATATCTCTTGCGCTATCTCTCTTCTACCTGCATACGTACAAATTGCTTCCAAGATGCCATTTCTCAAGCGCCATCATCTTATTGTTTTTCTTTGCATTCCCAATCCCTTGGACTCATACAGACAGTCAGAGAAAGGAAATAACTAAGGGAACAGATATTGATACTACTATATTTTCCAAAGCTCTTTCTCTTCCATGTTGGATTTGTGTATTTGTTTCCTTTTCTAATCAAATTTTCAATTACATATCAAATAGAGTAGAGAAACAATTCATTTCAATTAGTTAAATAATTATAAGTAGATCAAATCAATAGGAAGTTTTCTCTTCAACATTACCGATGAAGCTATGGGGAACAATAGCTCTGTAAGGGGTTATGATTTGTTATTCACTTTTGAGGTAGGGTTGGAAGGATTTTAATTGAGTTAGAATAGGTTTTAGGTTTAGATTCACACATCTGCACAGACAATTAGCTACATCCAGCTAGCTTTTTGTATCTAGTTTTCTTATTAGATTACATGTGTTGTCTGAAAAGTTAGAAAAGAACAAAAACATTTACTTTCCATATATTAGCTTGCTTTATTGCTTTATTCTAATATATTGAGAAAAAAACCAAAACATAGATTGGATTTCCCTTGCTAGATAGTTTATTTTGAAAAAAATCAAATTATCTTGCATGACTATCGACGGTCCTCAACAAACAAGACATATAATTGTGATCATTTAGTCCCATAACCCAATGGGCTAGAATTAATTACGGACATTGACACAAGTTTACGTTTAGTAGTCTTACACACACCTGCAACATATGCCAAGAAGATAGAGCAATTAGATACATTAAAAATCACTTCCAATATAGCCTATGATTATTGGACTGCTCCTGGTAATAGGAGATTGCATGCATGACCATATAAGGGCCTTAGTCTCATCGAGTCTTTGGTTATGATCCATAGGTCCCTCAATCCCAAGGGCCTTCTAATAAGTTAGATATTGACACTAGCTTATGCACATTAGTATTCATATCTTCACCACTTCTGCCAGACATCATTTCACAACTTTCATTGTTGGACATAGCAGCCGATCATGCTAAGAATTTCTGGACTAGACCAAAGAATCATCCATAGTCCCTACAAATCCACTATGCCTCTCGTCTTCTCTTCCATGACCTTTTTTGGAAATCCATACGAGGTTCTTGTAGGTTACTTTCCATGTGTTCCACAGCCATTAAATATAATCTTGGCAGAATTAGACATCGATTGGAGTCTCCAAGTAGCTATAATTTTAGACCGTATAATTACACCCCTAAGAGTTAGGAGAACATTCCTTACCCTAGATTCCTTACCGCAGATTCTAGTATTGCATGTCAAAGACATTAGATTTCCCAATTATCTTGACAATCACCATCACTATAATTTTCATTTCCATTCCACACCCGGCTGTCTTGGCACGACCTCAGGAGGTCGAGTGCGAATAAGGGTCACGTGTTGATTTTTCTGTCATGCAGTCACCATGGCAACATGTTTTTTTATTTGCATATATTTTTACTGTTGTTATGGATCCCAATGGGGGGGTCACCTTTCGAATGTGACCAAGGGGTTATGTGTATTCTGTTATTTATTTCCTTTGTTTAATTTTATTATGTGTTTGTTTAGTGATGTATTTCCCCTTTATTATTTATTAAATTGTGTCTAGATTTTGTGAGTAATCATGTTGTTAAATTAATTAAAATGGATAAAAATAATGTATTTATTAGATTTTGATGGCTCTTGGATTAAGTGTTGTAAGTAATGTGTAAGTAAATTTGAGTGTGAAACACTCCACCTTCCTTTTTGAAATTTAGAATTGTCCTTAGCTGCTGATTTTGGAGGCTTGTGCGACAAGTTAAATTGCTACACCAACCTTACCTATGGGTTAGGGAGTCAAATTTAGACTACATGATGTATTTTTGGAAGACAAGTTGTAAAATTTTATTTCACTTTCTTACATGTATTTAATTTTGGTCCTTAAGGGGTGTGGGCTTAGATTGTGTGTGTAAGTAAAAATATCATTTATCTACCTACTTATTTATTGTCTTTGGAGTTTGAAGTTTAACTTGTGAGGTGGATTTGAGGATGTGTGATGTGGCATCCTATATGGAGCCACCTCATTCTCCTCTTCTTTTTCTATTTATTTGAATTCTTTGGTTGGTTTGGGGGTTACTTCATTTTGATTTTGTGCTCTTCTAATTGCAGAGAGTTGGAGATTTTTGAATGCTTGTGGATTGTTGAAGTTTTTGGACTGTTTGGATTAGAAAAATCCTTTTGTTGAACTTTTGAACCAATCTCTATCACGGAGAGGAGTAGGATATTGACTCTTGTAAAAATATTTTCTTTTCTATACCATGCATATGTGGATGTTTTTGAATGTATTGGTATGTTTGTTGGTTGGTTGGGTAGATTGCCTAGGTGTGGTGTAGGAGAAGACTATGAGGATATTTGTGGGGAGGCATAAGAGTTATTTGTAAAGGGAGTTTGGGTTGGGTGTTCAAACTTGGAAAAGAAATAGCTTGCATTTCTTACTTTTGGGGGGGAGCCATAAGAGGAGGGAGGCATAAGATAGTGGGGAGGCATAAGAGGTACTTTAGGGAGTCATAAGAGTTTTTTGGGGGTTTTTTTGAGATAAATATATATTGACAGGGTTTTTTTAAGGTGGACACCCATTATCCATTGGGAGGTATAAGCAGCTTCCCAGATAGATCTTGATCTTTTGGGCTTTGTATGATGAGGACTTGTCTATTTTATGGTTGTCCTTCTTGGGACTGAAACTGAATTATTTTGGACTATGTTATGTTTATGAAATCATGTTTATGATTGTGGAAGCCTGTTTTGTTGCCATGAGTTGAATCCATCCTTCATTGTAATGTGGTTGGGGCTCGGGGGCCAATGAGGAGGAAAAATTCTACTCTTCATTAGAATTATTGGTTGGGTGGAGAGCGTTGCCTCTCCCCTTATTTTTTGTTGTGATCAAATTAGAAGCAAGGTGGATCTCTCTTGTTGCTGTTTTTGGAGCTGTGCTGAAGACCATGTTCAAAATTCTCTGTAGTTCTTCCTTATCGTAAAAATTTCCAACTTTAAGTGGATGACATTGTAATATTATTTTTGTGGTGAAGATATTCTTTGCTTTTGGATATGAAAGTTACATTTAAATGAAATAAAGAGAAGGAAGATCTATTATGTAATCTGTATTCTTTTTGGTGAACAGAAAGGAAGTTGTAAAGATGAATTATTTCAGTTTAATAGAAGTTGTTTCATTTTCTACAAGATGGTGTTGCTCTTGTTTGAAATCCGTTGTTTAAAATATTTTTTGCAAACTCTCTGTTGAAGGTTTGAATTGTCTATGTTAAAAATATTACATTCCTTTGTGTTAATTGAAAAACATGTTTTGAAAAATCAGACTACCTTCATGCTTCCCTCGCATTGTTGTAGGAATATGAAATAGATTAAAATTGGAATGGAATTAACTTAAATATTTAAGTATGGCAAATGAAGTAGATCAATTTTATTTTTAAATTTGTAGAGTTTCATTTAAATCTATGTAACCTGCAATAAACATAGAAAAAATGCTCAGAATTCCCCTGCAACAATGGAAGACAAAAAAAAAAAAAAACGTTAATATAAGTTAAGGATGATCAAAATGCATCCCAAAATAGTTTTTATTGCCCTAGACATTTCTACAGAACTCCATTAATCGGGAAAGAGGGAAAATGATGCAATTACAGGAAAAAGAGAGGTAAATTTTGAATTGAAATCTCAACCTTTAACAATTAACCATTGCACTCCGTTTGAAATCTCTCAAATACATTTCTCCATGCCTGTTAGATGTGTTGAAGAAGAAAGAATGGCTGAGTTGATCAATTCAGGTAATTGAAAATGTTCAGACCATTTTTAATGACAGAACAAATGTTTTTTCTTAAAATTCACCCATCTAAGTTTGTTAAAACTAAAATTTTATATTCTTGTGTAAAGAGGAGCTCGGGACATTTCCAAAAGTCCTCATTTTCTCAAATTCAAGCTTCCAATCAAACGTTATGGCCAACTGAAGGTTTGCTTCATTTTTATGTTCAAAATTTGCTTTTGCTAAGTTTCATCCGCGTCCCCGCAGCCCCGCACAGACTTCGCTTTTGGAAAATAAAAAATACTTCCGCAGGTTTACAAGCTTGCACCTTCAAAATTTCACCTTTTGTTTTTAAATTGGCAAGAATTCCTAATTCTCCCCGATGGCCTACCTTCCCACAAGTCACTGTTGGTCTGACATGTGGCTTCTTTAGGCGTCGGTGGAGGCACGGGTTGATTTTAACCCTTTACACTTTCTTTTCAAAAAAAGTCAAAATTTTTAAGTTTCCCCCGATGGTCCACTTCCCCGCTTGTAACTTTGGGCTTGACATGTGGCTTCTTTGGGGTTTTGGCGGAGGTGCGGCCCATTTTGAAACTCTTCACTTTTTCTTCTTTCGGCGTGAAGTCCCACCGTGGACTCGTGGGCATGTGAGTGTAAATTTCACTTTTTGCACCAAAAAAAATGGTAAAAGTGATAATTTTTCTCCCCAGGCCCTCCGGTCCGCAATCTTTCTCGGGTGAAAATTCTTCCCCAGACCCACAGGCCCGCCTTTGGGAAAAATTTATTCCCCAGGCCCACGACCTGCATTTGGTAAATATTTCATCCCAAGGCCCGCCGACCCGTAGCTTGAAAAATATGAGAAGTTAAGAGGACTTATTTATATCATTGGAAAGGGGAAGAAAATTCCTATCTAATGGGAATGTTTTTAGGAACTTTTAAGTATGTTAATTATGGGAAAAATTAGGTTGAAGTTCAAAGATGAGTTTGAGAGTGGGTAAGTGAGAGATTACCCTTTTTAATTTAAATGTTTATTCTACCCCATGTAATTAGACCTTGTTAATTGTTTAGACCTTTTGGAATTAAATACCTTGGGTATTTAATTGTTTTGGCCCTTTGACCCTCTAAAAATTAATTATGTAATGTTTAATTGATGTTAATTATTTTTTTTTTAATTTAACACCTAAGGAAAAATTAACTATGTTTGGATTAATTTCACACAGTAATTTATAATATGGATTTAATAATTATATTAACAGGAAAATTGAATTATTGATTATGTTTGCCTTTGAAACCTTATTGTGATAACTGTAGTTTAGAATCATGTCTGTTGAGATTTTGCAAAAAAAATTAGTCCCTAATTTTCCTAAACTAAACCTAGGTTGTTCTTGGGTCTCGGGTGGAAGTTTTAAGCGGGTGTTAAACTTGGTATCAGAGCCATGGGTTCAAAGCTTGGACCATTGGGAACACTAGAAAAAATTAGACATGAACATTAAATCTAGTGTGATACTGAACCTAGCACACTTTTAATCTAGAAAACAACTTTGTTGGAAAATTGCATATTTTAGTAAACATGGAAAAATAAATAAAACCTAGAATAATGAACTAACTCTCGCCTTGGTTTGTGAAGGAGGCATGAATCAGATGAGGGATCCTTTCACATAGACTTATGCTTGTCACCTCTAGATCATGTCATTGTAGCCATGATACCTCAAATTTTATAGACACTTCAGGACATCAATATCACTTTTCATGGAGGGCCCATAAGAGGACGTTCATCTAGACATGATAGGGAGCCATCCATTGATGCTCGTGCATATCCTTGACACAACGAGGAGCATAGATCAGAGAGATGTCATGTGGAGTTAGCCAGAGCAGAGTCACCACAGAGGGGACAGGGAGACTAGATTCCAGGACACATGGATAGGTCTCGAATCCCTATGCTTAGGGATGGGCTTGCAGAGACACCTAGGGGTCACCAGACTATAGCTGCAAACCATATCAGGGAGATCATGAAGTTATGAACCTATCACTATTATTGAGGTATAGGTGGATTTCAGATAGAGACCTCGTTGGTCAGCTTGAGAGGTTGCTTCCAGCTCTGCTCTTGTACTAGAAACAAAAAATATCATGTTGCGGTCCATATTCAGAAGGATGAAGCAGCTGTCTAATAGAGGACTAAGGAGCAGAAGCTCCACATTGATTAAGAGACAGTTACGTGGCAGATCTTTAAGGAGTGGTTCAAGAGTAGGTACTTATCTTGGAGGTTCATTCAATAGAGGATAGATGAGTTTCATGACCTCTAACATGCATCTTTTACAGTAGCTTAGTATGAGAGTCAATTTTTGGATCTACTCCAGTATGTCAATTACATGAAGGATGAGAAGGTACGGATCAACAGGTTCATCCTGGGCCTGAATCTAGACATTGGAGGTACGGTGTGTATCCATTTTCCACAGACATTAGTTGAGGCGATTGAGAAGGCCTATATATCATAGGACACTCGAGGAAAGACACAACAGGCCAGAGACAGAGTTCGGAGTTATATCTAGTAGATGGATGACAACAGATTAAAGGTGTCAACTTCTCCTGCTCGTAGTGGACAGGTTTCAGTAAAGTCATCTTTTAGACCACAGGAGCAGTAGTAGACCCACCCACCTTAAAGACATCCACAAAGATTCGATGCACCGAGGATGTAAAGTATGGGACCTCCTCCTAGGGGTCCCATTAGGACACAGGGTGCACCAAGAGCTCAGTCAGTAGGAGATCACCAGTAGAGACCTTAACAATCCACTACCGAATCATCAAGATCCACAAGACAAACCTCCAGAGTACCGGCTGGAGCTGCTACACATCAGACAGGACTAGACAGTTGTTTTGGTTGTGGTGTTACTAGAAATTTTAGGAGAGACTGGCCACAAAACCCTAGTAACAAGGGTAAGACATAGATTTCAGAGCCTACTATTGGTGAAATGAGGCATAGTCATCAGATCTATGCAGCGGTCGAGAACCACTAGGCTGAGCATCTGATTACTGTGATTGAGATGACATGTAGCATCGGTGGTATTCCTACCTCCATTTAGTGTTATTCTGGCTCTTCTGATTATTTTATTGTACCATATTTAGTAGAGCAATGCAGGCTGGTGGTAGTTAGGCAAGGTCTTAGTTGGGAAGTAGAGATGACTTATGGAGCCAAGATCTCTATAGACTCCTTAGTTAAGGAGTGTGTAGTGGATTTGGAACCTTTCACTACTACCTCGGATCTTTGTATCCTTTTGTTGGGTTCTTATGGAGTCATCTTGGGCATGAAATGGTTGTCTACACACAGATCCATGATGGATTTTTACCATAAGACTATATCTTGTGCAGATGATCTAGGTGTTGAGTCAATGATTTCAGGGGTCAGGCTACCCGTTTCCATTCACACCATCTCTGCTATGCAGCTTAAGCAGTGTGTGTGACAGGGTTTCCAGATGTATGCTGTTATAGTTAGTGACCGATCAGAGGGTGAGTCTAGTGGACCATCACTTGATGACCATCCCATTTTGAGAGAGTTTTTAGATGTCTTTCCAGGGGAGATACCAGGGTTACCAGCCCCATGTGAAATAGATTTTCACATAGATCTGGTTCCGGGAGCAGAGCCTATCTCACAAGCACCTTATCCGATGACCACCCTGGAGCTCTGTGAGCTCAAGTTGCAGCTAGAGGGCCTTTTAGAGAAAGTCCTAATCAGTCCTAGTGTATCCCCTTGGGGTGTACCGATACTTTTTGTAAAGAAGGAAAAATCTTTGTGGATGTGTATTGATTACCACCAGTTGAACAAAGTAACGATCAAGAATCATTATCCCCTTCTACGCATTGATGATTTATTTGATCAGATGAACGGGGAAATTTTTTTCTCTAAGATAGATCTTAAGTCAGGATAACATCAACTGAGGATTACGGAGGAGGATATTCATAAGACCACCTTTCGTATGAGATATGGACACTACGAGTTCACTGTGGTGCCTTTTGGTTTGACGAATGCCACCGCATTGTTTATGAGTTTGATGAATGGTGTGTTTAGGAATTTCTTGGATCGTTTCGTGCTCATCTTCCTTGATGACATTTTGATTTAATCATGTATGCATGAGGAGTAACTTTACAGGAACCTAGAGAAGTGTGTGTTATTTCAGATGGAGGTACAGTATTTAGGCCACATCATTTCTGGGGAAGGTATCGCAGTCGATCCCTCCAAGATTCAAGCTATTATGGATTGGCCAACATCCACTAGTGTGATAGAGGTGCGCAGTTTCATGGGATTAGCATGATATTATAGGATATTTTTTCACAACTTCTCTCGGGTTGTGCACCCCATCATTTCCCTTCAGACGAAAGGGAAGAAGTTTGTTTGGTCAGACAGATGTGAGAAGGCCTTCATGACACTGAAGGAATGCCTCACACTAACAAAGAATGTGTACTCTTCTTAATTTCATCCTAAAAGATAAAAGTGTAACCCAATCTTTCATTTGCCAAAAGTCACAATACACTCTCAAATGTATGAGTGTTTGTCACATAGCTTGTATACATATCCATGCTTTCTTTAAAATGAGATTTATAAACATTTACAAACAAAAAAGAGAGAGAGTTAAACACAATACAAGGGAGACAAATTTCCAACACATTGGCATTTCCTATCATGGAGAGTTGTAGGTTTCCATCCCATTGTTTACAACCATCAAGTTACATTCAAAGAAATGGATAATACCACTTTGAAGCAACACATGCCTACACAAGATATACATACATCCCAAAATGGGAGGCTTACAAAGGAAAAAAAAACACTTGACATAGCACAAACCACATGATATAAAGAAGTAGAAGTCTCCCTAAATTGGGGAGCCAATTTCCATAATCACCAAAAATTCTCCAACCATCTTCAAGATTTAGACTCTAACTTATCTTCTACATAGTTTCCAACACAAAGAGAACAAGGCTTGTTTTACCTCCCAACCTATAGGCATCATTACATGTCTTTCCAAAGGTTGGAAGACATGCTAGCCTTCCCAAAGCCCATGGGAGAGAGATCTAGCTTCCACAAATGTGCACAATATTTAGGGAGACATAATATAGACCACATTCACATGCAATACATAACCATACATTAAAGAACACAACATTTTCCAAACAAAAGAAAGGAGGAGAAAACCAAATTCATCCTCACAGTGGGGAAGAGTAGATGAGATACCTGAAAGTGCCAAAAGTTGTGGTCCAACCATAGGATGGACACTAACAATATTTTTCACAAAGCCTCCTTATTTCTCTGAAAATAAAAATCCCTCCTTATTGTTCCACCCATTTGCCTAAATCCTTCTTGGGAGGATTTTCAAACCCATTGGGTTTCCTCTCCAAGAATGGGGAAGGGGGTTCAAACTATATGAACCACCTTCCCCACCTCAAACCATATGAGGGGAATAAAAGGAACCTACATGGCTTGTCCATCAAGCCATGAGGTTAAAGAGGGAAAATCCCTCCCTCTTCCCCCATACAACTCATAAATCCATGAAGCCATATGATAGATGGATAAAAATAATACAAAAAAGATACTTAAGAAATAAACAATATAGGAAACAAACACAAAATAAAACCATATAAAACTCTAAGATCTAACATGAAAAATAACATACAGGGGTAATTCAAGAGCCTACCTTCAAAAGCTCTCAAAAACTCTAAGATTTTCCACTTCCTTATCCAAGTAGACTTTAGATCCAAAAAGTCTCCAAGCACCAAGCCAAAGATAAAAAAGAAGAAGAATAAGTTCTCTTTCTCCCCCATGAGGGAGTATTTTAAGAAAAATAAATAAATTCTCTCACAAATTAGGGGGTGACATGTGTCACACCTCTCTTCCCTCCAAAAAGATTCCCAAAATAAAAATGAGAAAAGATGAACTCGCTTCTAAACACCCTTCTCCCTAATTGCCCCAAAGAAAAAGAGACAAGTTTGAGCAATGTTTTACAACACACACATTACAATCCATCTTACATGGATGGTGACAAAAGAGTGGCTAAGTAGGAGGTAAAATCCCTCCATGCCTTGGAATTAAGCCTCCCTACCTAATAGGTAGGGTCCAAGGGCCTGTTTTCATGCTAAGTGAACTCCCAAAACTAAAAGGGGTCACTTAAAGTGCCATAAATAGCCCAATTTCGGGTTTGGAACATTTGGGAACAAGTGTAGAGGATGTGGGGCCCAATCAAGGGTTCACATATGACCCTAATCCTCTCTAATTAACCCACACTTACCCAAATACAAATCTTAATGTAAGTTGAGACCATTAAGTCCCCAAACCTAATTCACTTAACAAAATAAACACCCTAAACATAATTAATTTTACCTGATATACAACATTACAAATGAGGGTCACTCATGGTGCCCAAATAATAAAACTGTACACTAAGGCCTCATACAGTTAACATTGTTAGGAATTATCCCCATGGGCCACTTGTGCACAATTTACGTAGCCGCCCTGAAACCCATGTTCTCCTATGACATGTCACCTGCACACTCAATACAAACATTAAACACATCTGTCCAATACAACTGTAAACCAACTACTCAATAAAAAATCAAGTCTAAAAATTTAGATTTATGATATATCAAGATCACATGGAATTGTAAATGTGAAGCATGCATAATATCACACAATTCATCATATGTTAGTCATTGTAATACATATAAATGTCATATAACCATGCTGTCATGTGTCCTCATCAATAATTCAATATTCTATAGCATCAAGACATGCAGCTAAACTATGTATCCATCATTAATCAATTAAGCCCAAATATCATAGCAATAATTTAGTATCCCCAACATCTAATAAAATGTGCCAACATACAAATCAGATCTAACTTTGCACTACACGCTCGAATAACCACACATGTCCATGAAGGTCAAAAAACATAACATAATGTCCAAAATATGTCAAAACTCATGTCGAATCATAACTATGAGTAAGGATGTCCGCAAATAAATGAGGCTGGAAAATGCGGTCACTACATCCTCCTCTCTTAAAATTATATTTCCTCTTAGAAGTCACTAGGTGGGATAGGGATATGACCTCACGAGGTATTGCCTTGTATCATATAGTTGTTGATCACAATAAGTATGTCCCACCAACTAAAACTTGGTCAAGTACTAAGTGTTTCTCTTACTTAGATCAATTTAATTAAAGGAATTTATATCTTCCAAGGAAACTATTATCAACATCATTGTTTAAAACCTCTAAATGATCACACGTATTGTATGTCCAACATTAAGGTCAGTTTAAAGGAACTACATTATTTTAATTTAATTTGTCTTCACAAACATGTCTCATCAAATAAAACATGGTTAAAGGTTGAGTGCATTTTTCAATTAGGAGAATTTTAATCAAAGTGTAGTGCCCACTTCCCTTCGACACCTTTAATTATTGATCATGACACTGTTGACTAGATTCATGGATATTATTGTAACTTTTGATTTAGCATGATGTTAGATGTTAGAGCATGGACTTTTGTTGACTTTGATTCATATATGATGCATGTGGATTATTAGAGAATTTTCATATTGATGTTGATATGCTGTTGACATGGTTATATTTATATATGTTGTTCAGACATGTGACATTTTGTCATATTGAGTAGACCTAGAAAATTGAACTAATCTTGTGATCATATGGTTATTGATGAAATTGTAATGATATCATTACTTGCTTAAATGATATTTTGATTCATATATAGATGATTTTGGAAGTTATATTTTATATTATTTTGGATGTTTTGATGCAGCCATGAGGCCGAAGGAGGTGTTATGTGTTTTGCTGGTAAACATTTCACAAAAAACATTGGAGGATTGGAGACCAACCATATTGGAATCCTAGATGAATTCAACAAGGGTCACCATGACAACATTGTTTTTTATTTATGTATTTTTGTACTTTCTTTAGGGATCCCCATGGGGGGGGGGGGGGGGTCACCTTTGAATGTGACCAAGGAGTTATGTGTATTTTGTTATTTAGTTCCTTTGTTTAATTTTAGTAGGTGTTTGTTTAGTGATGTATTTCATCTTTATTATTTATTAAATTGTGTTTAGATTTTGTGAGAAATCATGTTGTTAAATTAATTAAAATAGGTTAAAAGAATGTATTTATTAGAGTTGATGGCTATTGGATTAAGTGTTGTAAGTAATGTGTAAGTAAATTTGAGTGTGAAACACTCCACCTTCCTTTTGAAATTCATATTTGTCCTTAGATGCTGATTTTGGAGGCTTGTGGGACAAGTTAAACTTGTCCACACTTATTAAATTGTTACACCAACCTTACCTATGGGTTGGGGAGTCAAATTTAGACTACATGATGTATTTTTGGAAGACAAGTTGTAAACTTTTATTTCACTTTCTTACATGTATTTAATTTTGGTCCTTAAGAGGTGTGAGCTTGGATTGTGTGTGTAAGTAAAATTTTCATTTATCCACCGACTTATTTATTTTCCTTTGGAGTTTGAAGGTTCACTTGTGAGGTGGAGTTGAGGATGTGTGATGTGACATCCTATATGGAGTGACCTCATCCTCCTCTCTTATTTTTCTATTTATTCAAATTCTTTGGCTAGTTTGGGGGTTACTTCATTTTGATTTTGTGCTCTTGTAATTGGAGAGAGCTGGAGATTTTTGAATGCTTGTGGATTGTTGAAGTTTTTGGAATGTTTGGATTGGAAAAATCCTGTTGTTGAACTTTTGAACCAATCTCTATCATGGAGAGGTAGGAGCTTGACTCTTGTAAAAATATTTCTTTTCTATATCATGCATATGTGAATGTTTGGAATGTATTGGTATGTTTGTTGGTTGGTTGGGTAGATTGCCTAGGTGTGGTGTACGAAAAGAAAATGAGGATCTTTGTGGGGATGTATAAGAGTTATTTGTGGAGGGAGTTTGGGTTGGGTTTTCCACCTTGGAAAATAAATAATTTGCACTTCTTACTTTTGTGGGAGCCATAATAGGAGGGAGAAATAAGAGAATGGGGAGGCATAAGAGGTACTTTAGGGAGGCATAAGAATTTGTAGGGGTTTTTGAGATGAATATATATTGGTGGGTTTTTTTTAAGGTGGAAACCCATTATCCATTGGGAGGTATAAGCAGCTTCCCCCATAGATCTTGTTCTTTTGGCCTTTATATGATGAGGACTTGTGTATTTTGTTGTTGTCCTTGTTGGGACTGAAACTACATTATTTTAGACTGTGTTATGTTTGTGAAATCTGATTTGTGATTGTGGAAGCATGTTTTGTTTCCATGAATTGAATCCATCATTCATTGTAATGTGGTTGGGGCTTGGGAGCCAATGAGGAGGACGGATTCTCATCTTCATTAGAATTCTTGGTTGGGTGGAGAGTGTTGCCTCTCCCATTTTTTTGTTGTGATCAAATTCGAAGCAAGGTGGAACTCTTTGGTTGCTGGTTTTGGAGTTGTGCTGAAGACCAAGTTTGAAGTTCTATATAGTTATTCCTTATTGTAAAAATTTCTCACTTTAATTGGATGACATTGTAATATTATTTGTGGTGAAGAGATTCTCTATTTTGGATATGAAAGTTACATTTAAATGAAACAATGAGAAGAAAGATTTATTTTGTAATTTGTATTTTTTTTTGTGATAAAAAAGGAAGTTGTAAAAAGGAATTATTTCAATTTAATACAAGTTGTTTCATTTTCTACAAGATGGTGTTGCTCTTGTTTGAAATCTGTTGTTTAAAATATTTTTGCAAACTCTCTGTTGAAGGCTGGAATTGTCTATGTTAAAAATATTACATTCCTTTGTGTTAATTGAAGAACATGTTTTGAAAAATCAGACTACCTTCATGCTTCCCTCGCATTGTTGTAGGAATATGAAATAGATTAAAATTGGAATGGAATGAACTTAAATATTTAAGTATGGAAAATGAAGTAGATCAATTCTATTTTTAAATTTGTAGAGTTTCATTTAGATTTATGTAACCTATAATAAACATCAAAAACAAAATGCTCAGAATTCCCCTGCAACAATGGAAGACAAAAAAAAAGAGAAACGTTAATATAAGCTAAGGATGATCAAAACACATCCCAAAATAGTTTTTATTGCCCTAGACATTTCTACAGAACTCCATTAATCGGGCAAGAGAGAACATGATGCAATTACAAAAAAAAAAAGAGTTAAATTTTGAATCGAAATCTCAACCTTTAACAATTAACCGTTGCACTCCATTTGAAATCTCTCTAATGTGTTTCTTCATGCCTATTAGGTGTGTTGAAGAAGAAAGAATGATAGAGTTCATCAATTTGGGTAATTGAAAATGTTCAGACCATTTTTAATGACAGAACAAATGTTTTTTCTTAAAATTCACCCATCTAAGTTTGTTAAAACTAAAATTTTATGCTGCTTGTGTAAAAAGGAGCTCGAGACATTTCTAAATGTCTTCATTTTCTCAAATTCAACCTTCCAATCAAACGTTATGGCCAACTGAAGGTTTGCTTCATTTCTAGATAAAAAATTTGCTTTTGCTAAGTTTCATCCGCGTCCCCACAGTCCCGCATAGACTTCACTTTTGGAAAATAAAAAATACTTCTGCAGGTTTGCAAGCTCGCACCTTCAAAATTTCACCTTTTTTTTTAAATTGGCAAGAATTCCTAATTCTCCCCGATGGCCCGCCTTCCCGCAAGTCACTATTGGTCTGACATGTGGCTTCTTTAGGCATCGGTGGAGGCATGAGTTGTTTTTAACCCTTTACGCTTTCTTTTGAAAAAAGTAAAAATTTCTAAGTTTCCCCCAATGGTCCGCTTCCCCCGATTATAACTTTGGGTTTGACACGTGGCTTCTTTGGGGTTTAGGTGGAGGTGCGGCCCATTTTGAAACTCTTCACTTTTTCTTCTTTCGACTCGAAGTCCCACTGCAGACTCGTGGGTGCGCGGGTGTAAATTGTGTTTTTGCACATAAAAAAATGGTAAAAGCGCTAAGTTTTCTTCCCAGGCCCACCGGTTTAATTTTCTGCGATCTTCCTCGGGCGAAAATTCTTCCCCAGGCCTGCCTTTGGGAAAAAAAAATTCTGCAAGCCCACCTTTGGGAAAAATTTCTTCCCCAGGCCCGCAAGCCCGCCTTTGGGAAAAATTTCATCCCAACGCCCGTTGGCCCGTAACTTGAAAAATATGAGTTAGGAGGACTTCTTTATATCATTGGAAAGGGGAAAAAATTTCCTATCTAATGAGAATTTTTTCAGGAACTTTTAATTACGTTAATTATAGGAAAAATCTAGTTAAAGTTCAAAGAGGAGTTTGAGAGTGGGCAAGTGAGAGATTACTCTTTTTAATTTAAATGCTTATTCTACCCCATGTAATTAGACCTTGTTAGCTGTTTAGACTTTTTGGAATTAAATACCTTCCAAGGTATTTAATTGTTTTGGCCTTTTGACCCTCTAAAACTTAATTAAGTAATGTTTAATCGATGTTAATAATTTTTTAATTTAACACCTAAGGGAAATTTAACTATGATTGGATTAATTTCACTTAGTAATTTGTAATGTGGATTTAATAATTATATTAACAGGAAAATTGAATTATTAATTATGTTTTCCTTTGAAACCTTACTATGACAACTGTAGTATCGAAAGCCTGTCTGTGGACACTTTGCAAAAAAAAATTATTCCATAATTTTCCTAAATTAAACCTAGGTTGTTCTTGAGTCTCAGATGGGAGTTTTTAAGTAGGGCGTTACACTTGGTATCAGAGCCGTGGGTTCAAATCTTGGAGCCTTGGAAACACTAGATAACTTTAGACATGAACATTAAATCTAGTGCAATATTGAACCTAAAACACTTTTAATCTAGAAAACAACTTTGTTTGAAAATTACATATTTTAGTAAACATGGAAAACTGAATAAAAACTAGAATAATGAACTAACTCTCATCTTGGTATGTGCAGGAGGTGCGTATCAGACGAGGGGTCCTTTCACATAGAATTAGACTTGTCACCTCCAGATCATGTCATTATAGCCATGATACCTCAAATTTTACAGATGCTTCAAGACATCAATATCGCTTTACACGGAGGGCCCATAGGAGGACATTCAACTAGACATGATAGGGAGCCATCCATTGATGCTCATGCATCTCCTCGACACAGCAAGGAGCATAGAGCAGAGAGCTCCCATGTGGAGTCATCCAGAGTAGAGTAACCGCAAAGGGGACATGGAGACTAGATTCCAGGACACAGGGATATGTCTCAGAGCATTAGGTTTAGGGATGAGCATGTAGAGAGGCCTATGGGTCACTAGACTATAGCTACAGACCATATTAGGGAGATCATGAAGCTACGACCCTCTCACTATTCTGGAGATATAGGTGGATTTCAGGAAGATGCCTGTTTGGTGAGCTTGAGTGGGTTCTTACAACTCTACCCTTGTACTAGAAACACGAAAGATCATGTTGTGATCCATCTTCTGAAGGATGAAGCATGCATCTGGTGGAGGACCTAGGAGCAGAAGCTCCACATTGATTCAGAGACAGTTACGTGGGAGCTCTTTGAGGAGCGGTTTCAGACTAGGTACTTATCTCAGAGGTTCATTCAATAGAGGATAGACGAGTTCCACGACCTCTGATAGGCATCTTTGACAGTAGCTGAGTATGAGAGTCAATTTCTAGATCTACTCTAGTATGTCGACTACATATAGGATGAGCAGGTAAGGATCCATAGGTTCATCCGAGGCTTGAATCTAGACATTGGAGGTGAGGTGTGTATCCATTGTCCAAAGACATTAGTTGAGGCCGTTGAGAAGGCCTATATGAGACTCGAGGAAAGACACAGCAGGCTAGAGAATGATTTTGGAGCCACATCCAGCATATGCAGGACAACAGATCGAGAGAGTGAGATCCTCCTCCTCATGGTGGGACAGGTTTCAGTACAATCATCTTTTAGACCACATGAGAAACAGTAGACCCACCCACCTCAAATACCTCCACAAATATTTGATGCACCAAGAGGGAAAATTATGGGGCCTCCTCGTAGGGGTCCCATTAGGACACAGGGTGCAACGAGAGCTCAGTCAGTAGGAGTTTGAGAGTGGGTAAGTGAGAGATTACCCTTTTTAATTTAAATGCTTATTCTACCCCATGTAATTAGACCTTGTTAATTGTTTAGACCTTGTGGAATTAAATACCTTGTGTATTTAATTTTTTTGGCCCTTTGACCCTCTAAAACTTAATTAAGTAATTTTTAACTGATGTTAATTTTTTTAAATTTAACACCTAAGGGAGATTTAACTATGCTTGGATTAATTTCACTCAGTAATTTGTAATGTGAATTTAATAATTATATTAATGGGAAAATTGAATTATTTATTATGTTTTCCTTTGAAACCTTACTGTGAAAACTATAGTTTTGAAGCATGTCTGTGGAGACTTTGCAAAAAAAATTATTCCATAATTTTCCTAAACTAAACCTAGGTTGTTCTTGGGTCTCGGGTGGGAGTTTTAAGTGGGCGTTACACTTGGTATCAAAGTCATGGTGTCAAATCTTGGACCCTTGGACACACTAGATAACTTTAGACATGAACATTAAATCTAGTGCAATATTGAACCTAGCACACTTTTAATATAGAAAACAACTTGTTTGAAAATTACATATTTTAGTAAACATGGAAAATTGAATAAAAACTAGAATAATGAACTAACTCTCACCTTGTTCTGTGCAGGAGGCATGGATCAGACGAGGGGTCCTTTCACATATACTTAGACTTGCCACCTCTAGATCATGTCGTTGTAGCTATCCTACCTCAAATTTTATAGACACTTCAGGACATCAATACCACTTTACGCAGAGGGCCCGTAGGAGGAAGTTCAACAAGACATGATAGGGAGCCATCTGTTGATGCTTTGTGCATCTCCTTAACATAGTGAGGAGCATAGAGTAGAGAGCTACCATGTGGAGTCAGCCAGAGTAGAGTCGCCGCAATAGGGGACAAGGAGACTAGATTCCAAGACATAGGGATAGGTCTCGGAGTCCTAAGCTTAGGGATAGAGCATGTAGAGAGGCCTAGAGGTCACCAGACTATAGCTGCAGACCATATCAGGGAGATCCTGAAGCTACGACCCTCTCACTATTCTTGAGATACAGGTGGATTTCAGGAAGAGGCCTAGTTGGTGAGCTTGAGCGGGTGCTTCCAACTCTACCCCTGTACTAGCAACACGAAAGATCGTGTTTCGATCCATCTTCTAAAGGATGAAGCATGCATCTGGTGGAGGACCAAGGATCAGAAGCTCCACATTGATTCAGTGACAATTAAATGGGAGCTCTTTGAGGAGCGGTTCAAGAGTAGCTACTTATCTCAGAGGTTCATTCAGAAGTGGATAGATGAGTTTCATGACCTCTGATAGACATATTTGATAGTAGCTGAGTATGAGAGTCAATTTTTGGATCTACTCCAGTATGTGGATTACTTGAAGGTTGAGCAGGTGCAGATCCATAGGTTCATCTGGGGCCTGAATCTAGACATTGGAGGTGTGGTGTGTATCCATTGTCCATAGACATTAGCTGAGGCCATTGAGAAGGCCTATATAGCAGAGGAGACTCAGGGAAAGACACAACAGGCTAGAGACAGAGTTTAAAGCCACATCCAGTAGATGTAGGACACCAGATTGAGGGGGCTTAGATCCTCCTCCTCGGATGGTGGACAGGTTTTAGTACAGTCATCTTTCTAGACCACATGAAGCAGTTAACAGACCCGTCCACCTCAAAGACATCCACAAATATTTGATGCACCGAGCTGTGGGGAAAGTTATGGAGCCTATGATCCTAGGGGTCCCATTAGGACATAGGGTGCACCTAAGAGATCAGTCATCAATTATCTTTATTAGTAGAGGCCTCAACAATCTACAGCTAGATCATCAGGATCTACAACACAGACCTCTTTGAGTACCGGCTAGAGTTGCTACCCCATTGGAGAGGACCAGGTAGTTGTTTTAGTTGTTCAAATGTTGCTCAGAAATTGTTTGGAGAGATATATTCATAAAACCCTTGTAACAAGGGTAAGACACAAATTTTAGATTCTACTATTGGTGACATGGGGTGCATTCATCGGATCTATGCAGCGAACGATAATCACCACGATGAGAATCAGAGTACCGTGATTGAGATGAAATGTACCATTGATGGTATTACTACCTCCATTAAACGGTTTATTATGGTTCTTCTGATTACGTTTTATTCAAATACCATCTTTAGTAGAGTGATGACTAGGCTTGAAAGTGAGAAGTTATGGTTGGGTCCTAGTTGGGACATAGAGATGACTTCTGGAGCCAAGATCTCTATAGACTAGATACTAGTTAAGGAGTGTGTAGTGGATTTGGAACCTTTCACCACTACCTCAGATCTTCATATCCTTCCATTGGGTTCTTATGGAGTCATCTTGGGCATGGACTGGTTAGGGACTTAATCCGCACACAACCATAATAGGATGGATTTTTACCATAAGAATATATCTTGTGCAGATGATCTAGGAGTTGAGTCAATGATTTCAAGGGCTCAAGAAACCTTAGTTTCCATTCGTACCATCTCCGCTATGCATCTTAAGCAGTGTGTGAGATGGGCGTTACCATAGCATGTATGCTGTTACAATTAGTGACCAGATTAGAGGGTGAGTCTAGTGGACCATCGCTTGATGACCATCCCATTTTGAGAGATTTTTCAGATGTCTTTCCAAGGGAGCTACTAGGGTTACCACCCCCACATGAGATAGATTTTGACATAGATATGGTTCATGGAGTAGAGCCTATCTCATGAGCACCTTATCGTATGACCACCGCGTAGCTCTGCGAGCTCAAGTTGAAGCTAGAGGGCACTTTTGAAGACAGGCATATTACCATAACTATTTTGTTCACATCCACATGTATGGGTGCACCCCACTGGCTGATTTTTTTAAAGAAGAAGGATGGATCTTTGCAGTTGTGTATTGATTACCGCTGGTTGAAAAAAGTAACAATCAAGAATCGTTATCCCCTTCCACGCATTGATGATTTATTTGATCAGATGAAGGGGCTCACAGTTTTCTCTAAGATAGATCTTAAGTCAGGTGACCATCAATTGAGGATTACAGAGGAGGATATTCATAAGACCGCCTTTTGTACAAAATATGGACACTACGAGTTCACCGTGGTGCCTTTTAGTTTAACGAACACCCCAACATTGTTTATGAGTTTGATGAATGGGGTGTTCATGACTTTATTGGCTCACTTCATGCTCATATTCCTTGATGAAATTTTGATTTACTCATGTACGCGTGGGGAGCATGAAGGGCACCTTCGATAGGTTCTTCAGTGTGTTTGTGAGCACCAACTTTACGGGAACCTAGAGAAGTGTGCGTTCTTTCATACAGAGGTGTAGTATTTGGGGCACATCAGTTCTGGGGAAGGTATAGTAGTCAATCCCTCCAAGATTCAAGCTATTATGTATTGGCCAGCACCCACTAGTGTGACAGAGGTACGTAGCTTCATGGGCTTAACATGATATTATAGGAGATTTGTTCACGACTTCTCTTGGGTTGCGCACCCCATCACTTCCCTTCAACTGAAAGGGAAGAAGTTTTTTTTGCTCAGACAGATGTGAGTAGGCCTTCAAGACACTGAAGGAATGCCTCATAACAGCACCTATTCTTGTAGTGCCAGATCCAAAGGGTGATTTTTTCGTATGGACGGATGCTTCTTTGGCACGACTTGGAGGTGTGTTAATGCAGGATTGAAGAGTTATTACTTTTGAGTCTCACAAACTCAAATATTATGCGCTTTATTATCCAACTCATGATCTTGAGCTTGCAGTAGTTGTTCATGCTTTGGTTCAATGGATACACTTCCTTCTTGGCCGTAGATTCACACTTAGGACTGATCACTTGAGTCTTCACCACCTCTTCACGCAACCCAATCTCAATGCTCGTCAACCGCGTTGGATGGAGTTACTCTGTAAGTATGATATGGAGATAGAGCATGTGAAGGCGAAGGATAATATGGTTGTAGACACTCTTAGTAGATGAAGACATGTGATTATGGCCACTTCTTTGGGCACATATTTGTGGAGAAGGATTCTACATAAGCTTCCCCGTGACAGTTTCTACATTGTAGCTAGAGAAGAGATCGAGTATCAGAGACCCCTTGAGGGAAATTTTGATGGTATTTCATTTGAGGCATATGGCATTCTCAAGCATAGAAGATGGATTTATGTTCCCAGATATGGAGGCTTGAGGCATGACATCTTGACATAAGCACATCGTGCACCCTATTCAGCCCATCCCACGGTGAAGAAGATGCATGCCACCTTGAGACAGTTGTATCATTGGAGGGGAATTTATAGAGACATTCTTAGTTTGTGTCATGCTATTTAGAGTGCCAGAACATGAAGGCTGAGCATCAACACCCAGCTCACCTTCTCTTTCCTCATGCTATACCGGAGTGGAAGTGGGACATAATTTCCATGGACTTCATTGTTAGGATACTGACATCAAGATACCACCACGACGCCATCATGGTCACAGTGGATAAAAATAAAAAAGTGGCTCATTTTTCTCTGGTGAAGACCACCTATATAGCTAGTGCAGTGGCACGGGTTTATGTAGATGAGATTTTTAGATTGCATAGGATTCCATGAAAGATTATTTGTGACCGCAATCCTCTGTATACTTCCCAATTTTGGACTACCATGCAGCATGCCCTCGTGACGAGGAACAATTTCAATACAACATATCACCCTGAGAAGGATGGACAGAATGAGCGAGTGAATCAGATCTTAGAGAACATGTTTAGGATGTATATTATGGATCATCAGTCGAGATGGGAGGAGTATTTGTACTTGGTGGAGTTTTCCTACAATAATAGCTTTAAGATTTCGATAGGTATGGATCCTTTTCAGGAATTGTATGTAAGAGAGTGCAGGACACCTCTTAGTTGGGACAGGTTAGAGGACAAGGTTTCTCTTCGACCAGATCTATTATAGAACATGGAATAGTAGGTGGTTATGATCAGATAGATATTGTAAGAGGCACAAGATAGGAAGAAGAAGTATGCAGATCAGCATAGGACCGATCGTAGTTTTGATGTGGGCATGAAGGTGTTCCTTTGTGTTAGGCCACATAAGAGCCCTAGCCATTATGGAAAAGGCTCTAAGTTATCTCCTAGATTCATTGGTCCCTTTGATATTTTGGAGCGTATCAGCCCTTTGGCCTACCGTCTAGCATTGTCACCTAACTTGTCTCACCTCCATGATGTGTTTCATGTTTCAGTGCTTAGGAGATATATTGTAGATCCTTCTCATGTGCTAGACTGGACCTCATTGTAGTTGCATGATCATGAGAAGGTGATGGTGGATCCTGTTCACATTATAGAGTACAGGACCCTGGGCCTTCGAGGAAGAGAGATTGACTAGGTTTGAGTGTAGTGGGACAAATATGATGAGACTGCGGCTACATGAGAGGATGCTACTTTACTACGAGTTCAGTTTCCACACCTGTTCCAGTGAATTCCAGGAGGAAGTCAAGTCTAAGGGGAGGGGGATGTAGTGCCCACTTCCCTTCGACACCTTTCATTATTGATCATGACACTGTTGACTAGACTCATGGATATTATTGTAACTTTTGATTTAGCATGATGTTAGATGTTAGAGCATGGACTGTTGTTGACTTTGATTCATATATGATGCATGTGTATTATTCGAGACTTTTTATATTGATGTTGATATGCTGCTGACATGGTTATATTTATATATGTTTTTTGGACATGTGACATTTTTTCATATTGAGTAGACATAGAAAATTGAACTAATCTTGTGATCATATGGTTATTGATGAAATTGTAATGATATCATTACTTGCTTAGATGATGTTTTGATTCATATTTAGATGATTTTAGAAGTTATATTTTATATTATTTTGGATGTTTTGATGTGGCACTGAGGTCGAAGGAGGTGTTATGTGTCTGGCAGGTAAACTTTTCACAACAAACATCAAGGGATTGGAGACCAACAACATTGGAATCTTAGATGAATCCAACAAGAGTCACATGGCAACATGTTTTGTTATTTGTGTATGTTTGTACTGTTTTTAGGGATCCCCATGGGGGGGATCACCTTCGAATGTTACCAAGGGGTTATGTGTATCCTGTTATTTAGTTCCTTTGTTTAATTTTAGTATGTGTTTGTTTAGTGATGTATTTCCCTTGTATTATTTATTAAATTGTGTCTAGATTTTGTGAGTAATCATGTTGTTAAATTAATTAAAATGGGTCAAAAAAATGTATTTATTAGATTTGATGGCTCTTGGATTAAGTGTTGTAAGTAATGTGTAAGTAACTTTGAGTGTGAAACACTCCACCTTCCTTTTGAAATTCGGATATGTCCTTAGGTGCTGATTTTGGATGCTTGTGGGACAAGTTAAACTTGTCCCACACCTCTTAAATTGTTACACCAACCTTACCTATGGTTTGGGGAGTCAAATTTAGACTTCATGATGTATTTTTGGAAGACAAGTTGTAAAATTTTATTGCACTTTCTTACATGTATTTAATTTTTGTCCTTAAGGGGTGTGGGCTTGGATTGTGTGTGTAAGTAAAACTGTCATTTATCCACCCACTTATTTATTTTACTTTGGAGTTTGAAGATTGACTTGTGAGGTGGAGTTGAGGATGTGTGATGTGGCATCCTACATTTAACCACCTCATCCTCCTCTCTTCTTTTTCTATTTATTCGAATTCTTTGGATGGTTTGGGGGTTACTTCATTTTGATTTTTTGCTCTTGCAATTGGAGAGAGCTGGAGATTTTTGAATGCTTTTGGATTGTTGGAGTTTTTTGACTGTTTCAATTGGAAAACGCTTGTTGTTGAACTTTTAAACCAAGCTCTATCATGGAGAGGTAGGATCTTGACTCTTGTAAAAATATTTCTTTTCTATATCATGCATATGTGAATGTTTTGAATGTATTGGTATGTTTGTTGGTTGGTTGGGTAGATTGCCTAGGTGTGCTGTACGATAATACTATGGGGATCTTTGTGGGGAGGCATAAGAGTTATTTTTGGAGGGAGTTTGGGTTGGGTGTTCCACCTTGGAAAATAAATAGCTTGCATTTCTTACTTTTGGGGGAACCATAAGAGGAGGGAGGCATAAGAGAATGGGGAGGCATAAGAGGTTCTTTGAGGAGGCATAAGAGTTTGTAGGGGTTTTTGAGATGAATATATATTGGAGGGTTTTTTTTTAAGGTGGAAACCCTTTCCCCATTGGGAGATATAAGCAGCTTCCCTCATAGATCTTGCTCTTTTTGCCTTTGTATGATGAGGCCTTGTATATTTTGTTGTTGTCCTTCTTGGGACTGAAACTCCATTATTTTGGACTGTGTTATGTTTGTGAAATCTTGTTTGTGATTGTCGAAGCCCATTTTGTTTCCATGAGTTAAATCCCTCCTTCACTGTAATGTGGTAGGGGCTCAGAAGCAAATGAGGATGATGGCTTACCCTCTTCATTGGAATTATTGGTTATATGGAGAGTGTTTCATCTCCCCTTTTTTGTTGTGATCAAATTGTAAGTAAGGTGAATCTCTTTGGTTGTTATTTTTGGAGCTTTGATGAAGACCAAGTTCAAAGTTCTTTGTAGTTCTTCCTTATTGTAAAAATTTCCCACTTTAAGTGAATGACATTGTAATATTATTTGTGGTGAAGAGCGGCTATGTTTTGGATATGAAAGTTACATTTAAATGAAACAAAGAAAAGAAATATCTATTCTGTAATTTGTATTTTTTTTGTGATCAGAAAGGAAGTTGTAAAAAGGAATTATTTTAGTTTAATAGAATTTGTTTCATTTTCTACAAGATGGTGTTTATCTTGTTTGAATTCCTTTATTTGAAATATTTTTGCAAACTCTTTGGATAAGGATGGAATTTTCTATGTTAAAAATACTACATTCCTCTATGTTAATTGAAAAACATGTTTTGAAAAATCAAACTACCCTCATGCTTGCCTCGCATTTTTGTGAGAATATGAAATAGATTAAAATTGGAATGAAATGAATTTAAATATTTAAGTATGGCAAATGAAGTAGATCAATTATAGTTTTAAATTTGTAGAGTTTCATTTAGATTTTTGTAGCCTGCAATAAACATAAAAAAAAATGCTCAGAATTCCCCTGCAACAATGGAAGACCAAATTAAAGAGAAACATTAATATAAGCTAAGGATGATCAAAATGCATCCCAAAATAGTTTGTATTTCCCTAGCCATTTCTACATAACTCCATTAATCGGGCAAGAGGTAAAATGATGCAATTACAGAAAAAGAAATGTTAAATTTTGAATTGAAATCTCAACCTTTAACAATCAACGATTACACTCCATTTTAAATCTCTCAAATGCATTTCTCCATGCATGTTAGGTGTGTTGAAGAAGAAAGAAGGGAGGAGTTAATCAATTCAAGTAATTGAAAATATTCAAACCATTTTTAATGGAATAAAATATGTTTTCTTAAAATTCACCCATCTAAGTTTGTTAAAAATAAAATTTTATGCTTCTTGTGCAAAGAGGAGCTTGGGCCATTTCCAAAAAGTCCTCATTTGCTCAAATCTGAGCTTCCATTCAAAATTTATGGCCAACTGAAGTTTTGCTTCGTTTTGGTTTTAAAAAAAAAATAACTGTCAAAAATATAATAAAATATTGTTAGGCGGATCCGCGTTTACTTCCTTTTTTCCTAAAAAAACCAAAAGACGGAAAGGCCCCGCAAACTTTGCTTTTGGCAAAAAAAAGTACTTCCATGAGTTCACGGGCCCGCACCTTCAAAATTTTTCCTTTTTAAAAAAAAATTGGTAAGAATTCCTAATTCTCCCCCACATCTCATCTTCCCGCAAGTCACTATTGGTCTAACACTTGGCTTCTTTAGGTGTCAGCAGAGGCACAGGTTGTTTTTAACCCTTTACGCTTTCTTTTCAAAAAAGTCAAAATTTCTAAGTTTCCACTGATGGTCCGCTTCCCCGCTTGTAACTTTGGGCTTGACAGATGGCTTCTTTGGGGTGTTGGTGAAGCCATGACCCATTTTTAAACTCTTCACTTTTTCTTCTTTTAGCACCAAGTTGCGTTGCTGGCTCAGGGGTGCGCGGGTATAAATTGCATTTTTTTCCCCAAAAAATGGTAAAAGCGCTAAGTTTTCTTCCCAGGCCTTGCCGGGTTTAATTTTCTCCTTTTGCGAAGCCTTCCGCTAAGAGGGGGTACAATTGCATTTTTGCCTATACAAAAGTGCTAAGGCCTACCTTTGGGAAAAATTTCTTCCCCAGGCCTGAAAGCCCGCCTTTGGGAAAAATTTCTTCCCTAGGCCCGTAGGCCCGCCTTTGGGAAAAATTTCATCCCAAGGCCCGTCGGCCCGTAACTTGAAAAATATGAGGAGTTAGGAGGACTTCTTTATATCATTGGAAAGGGGAAGAAATTTCCTATCTAATGGGAATGGTTTTAGGAACTTTTAAGTTCATTAATTATGGGAAAAATCAGGTTAATTTTCAAAGAGGAGTTTGAGAGTGGGTAAGTGAGAGATTACCCTTTTTAATTTAAATGCTTATTCTACCCCATGTAATTAGACCTTGTTAATTTTTTAGACCTTGTGGAATTAAATACCTTGGGTATTTAATTTTTTTGGCCCTTTGACCCTCTAAAACTTAATTAAGTAATGTTTAACTGATGTTAATTCTTTTTCTTAATTTAACACCTAAGGGAAATTTAACTATGCTTGGATTAATTTCACTTAATAATTTGTAATGTCGATTTAATAATTAAATTAATGGGAAAATTGACTTATTGATTATTTTTTCCTTTGAAACCTTACTGTGACAATTGTAGTTTCGAAGCCTGTCTATGGAAACTTTGCAAAAAATATTATTCCATAATTTCCCTAAACTAAAGATAGGTTGTTCTTGGGTCTCGAGTGGTAGTTTTAAGTTGGTGTTACACAAAGAGAATGGTAGCTTCCAGACCAAATTTATTTACTTCAGCATCTAACCTTCCTATAAGGGTCCAAATAAGAGGATGTACAACATAAGGTCTACATTTAAAGAAAAATAGTGATTGGTGGTCTAAGAGAACATAAATTTTATTCTAAAAGGATTATCAGGGTTTGCATACTAGTTGCGTAGGACCCCACTCAAGGAAACTATCTAAGGTGTCAAAAATACCACACAATAAGAGAGAAAAAAAAAAGTTTCCAAGTTCTGTGTGGTTTCATCTCCTAGCTCATCATTACTTTAGATTTTGAAAAAAAATGGTTTGTGAGTCTCTCTAATAATGACTCTAACATCTACATTATTCATTAAGGTCAAGGACAAATATTCACATAATACCACGCATAATTAAAGGTGTTGGCTTAATTTTACCATAATTTTTATGTTCACAAAATGATAGTATTAAAAAGTTGTGGGTGAAATATATAGTCAACCACTAGGTTAGGATTGATTTTCTAGTTTGATTTCCAATGTTTCATAGCATGTACCATTTTCTACAACATTTTAATTTTGGTTAAGGTTTGCTTTAGAAATCTCATAAACGATAATTGAATTTATCATTGTTTAAATTTTTTATATCATTTCTCACTATGACAAAGCAATTATAAAACTCCCTACATCCCCACAAAGCCACATTTAACTTACTGACAAAAAAAAACTTTCAATTCAATAAGACATTTTAAAAGTTTTACTTAAGTTTTATCATTTTCCTAAATACTAAAATCAAGAGAAAACAAGAATGAGTTATACAAACATAATCCATTTAAAGTGAATGCTTCTTGAACCTATCCAAATACTAGGCAATTATAATTTTGACGGAATACAACTAGTTTATGTATACCTTCCTCAAAAGTACAAGAGATCAACACACTTTTTCCTTTAAGGAAAGGTATAGTCTAATGTTCCCCAAGATATGGAACTTATGTTAACTTTTAATTAACAATTATTTGATCGTAAATGGCCCATTGTGTTGCTAGAGATAGATATGTATACACTTCATCAACTAGAGGGTAAATTCATTTTACACAAATAACTTTAAATTTCTCCACCCTTTCGAGTGGTAAAAACAAATGGCGCCATGTTTTTAAAGAGTACCCTAGAACAATTCCAAATTTACATTTCTTAAATCGTGTTTGATATTGATTACAAAGGACACCTCCACCCAAGGTAGGTGGAAAGAATAGTTAATCATTATTCTTAGTTCTTACAATAACGCTTCACATCATTTATCTTATAATAAGCTACTAATATTTTTTTAATATGAAATAAATCTTATGAAAGAGTCTCCTAAGAGTTAGGTACCCAAAGGCATATCTAATTTGTGAGATCATCACAATCATTCTATTATTCATATTACTTCCTTGTGCCTAGATCTTAGGAAAGACAACCCAATGTCTAAGTTAATTACATAAGATAAACCATTTAGCATGTAACCATATTATATGAATATCACAAAACTAATATTAATAAACATTCTTATTCCATTTGAAGCAATAGCTTTATGATCACCTCAATTTTAGCTTTTTTTTAGGGGTAACAATGATAACATTTTTGTCCAACCAAGGTTGTTTAATTGCATATTCGATGAGTTTTCCAAATTACATAAAATTACACGTTTCTATTGTTGTTTATAAGGTATATGTACACAATTATGCTTCTAGATTTTTACTTATATATGTATGTGTATATATATATATATATATATATATATATATATATATATATATATATATATATATATATATATATTTGTGGATTACGAAACATTACATTCACCATCATTGGACCATATTACATTGTAATATCATGGTCAACACCATCGTTGTTACACCATAATGACTAACCAAGAAAGTATTTAAGACTAATTCATTTTATTTTCTTTTCTTTCTGAGAGAGAGAGAATGAAAGATCGTTGTTATATATATTTGCATAATCACGGTTCTTCTAAGTCCACGAGTTAAGGTTAGAAAGAGGGTGATTCATTGATTTCTATACGTAAGTATTAGTGTTATAAATATGATTAACTCGGAACATGTTAATCAATTTGAGGAGGTTTATAATCACACATGTACTTACTAAGGTAAAACGTTTTAACCAAGTTACATTGCACCAAAACCTAGTAAGTGGTTATAGTATGAAAAAATAGGTTTATAGAGCTCAAGAAGGATTAAAATAACTAGATCAAATGTTACCAAAGCTAACTCTAAATGTTACACTGAGAGCTTTGATTAGAATTTGAAGCCATGAAAACTAGATTCATTTTATAATAGCATAATGTATTCTTACATTACAAGAAGGGGATAAACTAGTTGTGAAGTAGTACTTCAAGCAACACCATCATATAATAAGAGACAGTAACTTTCCTTTCCCCTTATCATTTATTGTTCAGAGACAAGTTATTGGAGTTTACGTTAGAAAAAATTTTCATCCAATTGTACTTAATTTAAAATTACAATTTTGAAAAGGAAACAACAAGATCATAAGGTCATTTGGTAAATTACTTATAAAAAGGGTTATGAAATTAAGATTAGTAACATAAACAAGAGGGTTAGAAATTATTCCAATTTCATAATAATAAAATTTCAAGATGTGGAAGGATTATTTTATCTTATTGGGTGGTTCTATAAACGCTACAATTATTAATTTTATACCCATGCCAAAAGGGTTTTATTAGGTTTAAAAGTGATTATCGTAACATGGAAGTTAAGATTCCAAAGAAACAATGGATCACTAGAAGAGGAACCAACTAACCAAACACCTTAAACCTAGTCCTTAGATCAAGGTAACAATTCTACATTCTTATATTTGTCCTGCTCCTTAATTCCAAAACTAACAATTAGACCTCTTTCGATGTCCAGGAAGACCTACCTAAACTAAGACCATTAGCAACCAGAAATGTCTCGTGGCACACAAATTTTCAAGTTTTTAATATTCAACCATGTAAGACAACAACATAACCATATTATAGAAACTTTCACCCTCCAAAGGTTCCCTAATAAGTCTAACTGTTCATTAAGACCTAGTTCTTGTGTTCTACGACCTAATGAAAATGGCTAACAAAAGGGGCCTACTAAACTAGTACCCAATACCCAAATGGTAAAACAAATGCTTCCGATTAATTTTATATTATATAGAGAGTCAACCAAGACATACAACTCTTTAAACTAGTGAGTAAAGCTCGAACTAGAAGCACCTTCTCGGAGCCAATTATTATAGTTCTCTTATTGCATTTCAACAAAATTTTATTGAAATTGGCTACAAAATGGGTCTTGAAATTTTTTTATCCCAACTCGAAAGTGATTTCTATCAACTAGAATCAATTCCCCTATATATATAATCTAATGTAACTTATAGAATGATAAACTAATAACCAAAACTCTAGTTATGACCTAATTTCCGAAGCTAATTAATGTTGACAAGTTTGTTTTTTGTGCCAAACAAATAGAGGCCTCCTAAACACACTTGGAAAACTAACTACCCATTATTTTTTCTTGAATATAATTGTTGCAGCCAATGGACATGTAGAAATATTAAATGTTAGGAGTCGTAGATTTTGATTTCCTACTAAAGCTCCCTAAACTACAAGTCCAAATTGAAATGAATTTTCTTAAATTTAAGTAGTTGTTCCAAACAACAATGCAATCAATTGAGTTCAAAATGCTTTTAATTACATGATCAAATGATCTTATAAGTTGGGTTTAAAATTTTTTGTGACTTCCCATGTCACTAGAGAACTTGATCATCAAAATCGATCACCACTATGGGAGCCAAGGAGCCATTTTGCACGGTAATTAATAACGATTTTTTTCTTAACTTTTACCAATTGTTTTATTAAAATTAAGTGATCAAAATTTGTGTAAAACCTATGGTGTTAGCTTACATATTTATCTCATGTGGTTAATCAAGAGATGTTATGACCAATTTAACGGTTTAGCGAAAACATTTTAATTATTTTTCTCGTTTAATGTTATTAAAGCATTAATAACTAATTAATTATTCTACCCAGAGTGTTCACGTGTGTGAACCATCACTATGATATGAAATGTAATGCCCACTTTTATCGCGGCCCAAAACCCAACCAAAAAGTACTCACAAAAATTGGGATAGTATTTTTTTCTTTACTTTTATTTTATTGATTGATTGATTTATTTATTATTTACTTGAATAAAACTTAAATGTGACTAGTTTAAGTTTAAAACCTAAATGATGAGCTTACTAAATGGTGCACCAAAACAAATGAAAATTCACTAGGTCCACGTCCCTGTTATTATATGATAATATCAAATAAAGTTAGTTATGAGCCCTTCCTCCAAGGGGTAACAAATTCAAGGATGACTAAAACGTATGACCTAAGAGATTCCATTTCATTGTAATATTAGGCCCAAAATTTGCATATCCCATTTGAAATGTAAAAACATAATAGACGCAACTACAATATCTTATCCTCGTCGTAAAAAATTATTCATATATATATTTAATTTTTTTAATTTAAAATCCATAAATAAGGGTGGGAATAATAATAATTATTATTATTTTATTACTCACTAAAATAATATAATAATCACATTTAGAGAAGAAAAACAAACGTTGAAGCTCACCTTACTTAAAAAAAAAACCTCTCCATGCCTTCATTTATCCATATAGTTATTTAATGGTATTTTATTTCCTTAAAATTACAAAATTCATAAAAGCTAAAAAGAAATTCATACGTGGATCTAAATTTTTCCCTTTTTTGTTTTGTTTGATAAAGATACTTTAATAATCTTCCCTTTATGAATTTTTTCAAAAGAAGATCCACCGTTTATAATGCCCACTTAAAAACAACCACTTGAGACCCAAGAACAAACTAGGATTAAAGTTAGGAAAATTATGGAATATTTTTTTTTTAAAAAGAGAGTATCAACAACTTGGTTACAAGGCAACAATTAGCATGATAAGAAATAAGATCAACTGCAAGGAATGATTTACAAAATTACCTCTTACATCTATCAGTAAAAAAACACAAGGTCACAACAAGGGATTAGATTAACCACTTAGGTCAGGAGAGTAAATTATCACTCACCCACTCTCTAACTAAATCACGGGGTTTAACTTTATTTTTCTCAAAATTAATGCCATCAACACTTCCCTAAATCATGCCCATTGGATAGGAAATTTTCTCACCTTTCCAACGGTATAAATAAGTTGTCCTAAATCCTTATATTTTGAAAGATATGAGCCAGAGGACTTTAGGAGGGAAATTTTCCGAAGGCATAGTTCGCGGGCCTGGGGAGGAAAATTTTCCCCATGCGCGGGCTAGTGGGGTGGGAAAGAAATTTTTGAATTTTCCCTCCTTTGGTGCAAAATCACATTTCTCCTTGGCGCACCCACAAGCCTGATAAGGGAGACACATGTTGCACCTGGATAGGTCAGGAGGATCGGCGGGTCGACAGAGTGGGTTAGGACTTTGAGTCCTTTAGCTAAAAAGTGCTACGGGATCGGATTGATCCGTGTAATCTCCGATGCTGAAGATGCGGGGGGACGGAAGAAAAATTAGGATTTTAGAGTTAAAACGCAAGGGAGAAGTTTTGTGCGCACCTCTACCGAAGGCAGAAAGGGTGCCACGTGTCGCGATCCTATTGGTCGCGAGTGACGGGGCAGCAGGGACGAAAGATGATTTTCACCAAACCAAAATTCAAAACTCCAAAGGAAAGAATAATCCCACACCTCTGCCGAGCCATAGGCTGCCACGTGTCGTCACGTGATTAGACTCGGGTAGTGGGGAAAAAGTTGGATTTTTGCCCAAGGTAAAAATCAAAGTTTTAAAGGGAAGGATTTTTCTGCTTTCCCCATCAAAGATGGGTGATGCCACATGTCATCCAATGATTGGATGCGGGCAGTGGGGTGGTGGAAAAAATTAAGGCATTTAGCCAAAATGGGAAAAGAATCTAAAAATCTTGAGCGGGTCCGCGCGTCCACGAAAGGAAAAATTTCCAGGCAAGGCGTAGGTGCGGGCCGCGGAGGTAAAATGTAAATTTTTCCAAAAAAATGAAAAAAATATTAAGCTCAAATTTCCTCCCACGCTTCCATCTAACCATGTGTCAGCACATGATTGGACGCAAGTAGCGGGATTGTGGGGAAAAATGGGAAAATTTTCCCAAGGAAAAATTTTCAAAAAGACTAAGTTTAAATTGGGTCCACCTCCCTGAGGTGCCACATGGCAGAATCCAATTGGTTGTGGGATGGTAGGGGCTATAGAATTTTTGTGGAAATTTTTCCAAAGTCAAAAATAAAGTTTAGCAGTTAGATTTATTTTATTTTTGAAGGCCAAATTGAAGTAAAACTTCAAATGGCCATAACTTTTGATAGGAAGCTCAGATTTGGAAAACCGAGGACTTTTTGGAAAGCTCACGAAGCCCTCTTTAATGGAGTTTGAGAGGTCAATTTTGAGAAAATAATCTGTAGGGTTTTCCAAAGCAAACTGGTAATTTCTAACTTATAAATTTTTGTTCAATTTTGAATTCCTACTTTCTCAACATGTTAAACAGACATGGAGACTTGCTCTTAGATGGATTTAAGAGGGGTTTCAAGGTTCAATTTATTAGAAGGAGTTGTAATTGCAATTTTTACATCTTTTGACAACAGCACGGTTGTGCAAGTTTCAAATTGATTTTGCAAAGTTCTGAAGCGTCTTTCTTAAATGTTGAGGTCAATTTGAGTTCCTTGGAACTTACTATGCCTTAATTTCAATGTTTCATATCTTATTGCTTGTTGTAAGTTTGAACTGTTCATTTCTTTGATAAATTAATTGCCAGTTTTGAATTATAAAACAAAGATCATTCACTAAAGGATCTATTAAATTTTTTCTATCCTCCAAACATGGGGATTCTTTTCCATTCTGATCTAATACATTTAATTGATTCAAACAACATTTAAGAGACAAAATGAAAAGTCTGATTTCCAAATTTCAAACACATTTCAAGGCAATAAAACATTGTATTTTCATTCATACGCATTCTTCTTTCCAATAGTGGTTTTAATTAACAACAAAAAATCAATTCTAAAACAACAATACAAGTTTGAGAGAAGTAGAGCATTCCTTTGCTGATTTCAAATAAACAATTTTACAAATTCTTCTTTCTTTTGATTCCAAATTATAATATACAATACATATTTCATCCTTTCACATTCTTTTCAAAACAGAGAATGGAATAAATAACTCTTTACATTTCACATTTCAATTTCTATCTTTCCTCATCAATACAACTAACTTCTTATTACAACTAATCATACAATTCATCCACTTCAAAGTGGGAAGGTTACAATAAACTTACTCACAAGGAGGGACTGTCAAACTGTACATTTATTTGCTCCAAAACAACATCATGTTGGTTTTCTTCCATCCTCCAATGGATCACAACAAAATAGGGGGAAAGGCAATGCTCTCCACCCAACCAAGATATCCAATGAGAAGGGAGAAGCCATCCTTCCTCATTGGCCCCCAAGCCCCAACCATAATGAAATAAGAGATGAAGAACAACTCATGGCAACAAGACTTCCACAAACACACATGCAGCATTTTCACATTTTAAAAACACATTTTAAGAAGAATGTAGTTCACAACTACATCAAACAAATGCAAACAAAACTGAGGCTTCATCAAGCAAGCCAAAAAGAGCAAGGATCTATGGGGAACTACTTATGCCTCATAATGGGAAATGGGAATCCACCTATACAACCCGCAAAAATAATCCAACTCACATATCCTTATGCCCCCCCCCTCCTTATGCCCCCCCCCCAAAGTTTCTCCCCTTAAGAGTAAGAAATGCAAGCTATTTCTTTTCCATGGTGGATCCCAATCCCAAACTCCCTCCACAATAAAAAATGATGCCATTGGCATTCCCTTATGCCCCCCATATGAAATCCCCATAGCCTTCTCCTACACCATGTCCTAAGCGGTCTACCCAACCAGCCAATCAAAGACATAAAACATTTACCATTTCATACATGCATGAAAGAGAAAGAAGCATATTAAAAGGTCAAGTTTCCTACCTCTCCATAATGGAGTTTGTTTCAATGACAAAAAGCTTTCTCAATGCCCAAAATACAGTCCAAAATCAGCAACAAAAAACATGCAATGATCTCCAATCTCCTTCCACAAGCAAGAACTCCAAAACATCAAGAAAATTCACCCCAAGAGAATTATGCAAAGTTTCAACAACCCCCAAAACAAGCAAAGAGTTCAAATTTTTAAAGGAGAGGGAAGAGAAGAGGATGATGTGGATCCATGTGGGATGCCACATCACACTTCCTCAACTCCAAAGCAAAATCAACATCATTCACCTAATCATAATAAATTAAAATGACAAATTTACTTACACACTCAAAAAAAACCCATGCCCCTAAAGGATTGAATTGAAAACATGTAATAGAAGTGCAATTAAAACTTACAAATAGCCATTTCAAAATGAATTAAAAAGGCCTAAATTTAACCTTCAAACCATAGGTATGGTTGGTGAATAATTTTAAGAGGTGTGGGACAAGTTTAACTTGTCCCACAAGACTCCGAAAATAGCCTCCAAGGAAAAATTCAAAGTCCCAAGAGGATGAAGTGGTTAACACTCCAGAATCTGTCTTACATTTTCTTACATATCCATTACACATTCTTACATATTTCTTACACACTCTTACAATATTTCATTTAAGGGCAACAACTTCATTAATTACATTCTTATGACATATTGATTTATTTATTTTAACACATGATTATTCACAACATTAACTCAACATATAAAACTAATGAAAGGGGTAACACATCACAAAATAAACACATGCAAACATTAATAAAAGGAACCACATTAAAGAAATACATAAAATCCCTTGGTCACATTTTAAAGGTGATTCCCCCCCATGGGAATCCCTAACAAACACAACACTCAGACAATAACAGTTGCCATGGTGACCTTGTTGAATTCATCCAGAATTCTATTATGGTTGGTTTCCAGTCCCCTGACATTGTTGTGATATTTTAACCTACAAAAATACAAATACCTCCTCATCCTCGTGGCCATATCAAAACATCCAAAATGATATAAACAACATCTCAAGATCATCTATACATATGAATCACAACAACATCAAGAATCAACATTATCATTTTCAATTTAATTAATCAATTATGTCATCATCAATAATTTTCCATTCTAGATCTACTCACAATATCCAATATCACAAGTCCGAGCAATCATCCATAATATATCCATGTCAAATAGTATATCATCATCCACATGTAATAATGTCTCTAATAATCATCATGCATAATAATTGAATCAAGATCCATAATAATCCATGGTCTAACATCTAAACATCATACTAAATCAAAACATAATAATGTCCATAATAAGATCAACAGTATCAAGATCAGTATCTAAAGTGCCAAAGGGAAGTGGGCACTACATCCCCCTCCCCTTAGACTCGACTTCCTCCTGGAAGTCACTAGAACAAATGTTGAAACTACACTCGTAACACGGTGGCATCCTCCCAAGTGGCTGCAGTCTCGTCATATCTATCTCACTGCACTCGTACCTAATCAATCTCTCTACCTCAAAGGCCCAGGGTCCTGTGATCTATGATATGAACGGGCTCCACCATCACCTGCCCCTGATCCTACACCTATAAAGAGGTCCAATCCAGCACATGAGAAGGATCTACAATGTACCTCCTAAGAAAAGAAACATGAAACACATCATGTATGCGAGACAAGCTAAGTGGCAATGCTAGACGATAAGCCAAAGGGCCGATACGCTCCAAGATCTCAAAAGCACCAACGAATCGAGGAGCTAACTTAGAACCTTTTCCAAAATGGATAGGGCTCTTATGTGGTCTAACATAAAGGAACACCTTCATGCCCACATCAAAATTACGTTCGGTCCTATGCTGATCAGTGTACTTCTTCTGCCTATCCTGTGCCTCCTGCAGTCTCTGCCTGATCATCACTACCTGCTGCTCCATGTCCTACAAAAGGGCTGGTCTAAGAGATACTCTATCTTCCAACCTATCCCAGCTAAGGGGTGTCTTGCACTCTCTACCATACAAGGCCTGAAAAGGAGCCATGCCTATAGAAGTCTAGAAACTATTATTGTAGGCAAACTCCACCAAGTACAGGTACTCCTCCCATCTCGCTTGATGATCCATCACGTACATCCTGAGCATGTCCTCTAAAATCTGATTCACCCTCTCAGTTTGTCCATCAGTCTCGGGGTGATAAGTTGTGCTGAAATTAATCCTCGTCCCGAGGGCATGCTGCATAGTAGTCCAGGAATGGGAAGTGTACAAGGGAATGCAGTCACAAATGATCTTCCACAGAATCCTATGAAACCTGACAATCTCATCCAAATAGACATGTGCCACTGCACTAGCTATATAAGTGGTCTTCACCAGAGAAAAGTGAGCCACTTTTGTCAATTTATCAACCGTGACCATGATGGCGTCATGGTGATATCTCGACATCGGTAGCCCAACAATGAAATCCATGGAAATGGTGTCCCACTTCCACTCCAGTATAGCATGAGGAAAGAGAAGGCTAGCTGGATGTTGATGCTCGGCCTTCACTTTCTGGCACTCTAAACAGTGTGACAAAAACTGAGCCACGTCTCTGTGAAGTCCTCTCCAGTGGTATAACTGTCTCAAGGTAGCATGCATCTTCTTCACCCCAGGATGGGCTGAATAGGGTGCACGATGTGCCTCTTTCAAGATGTCCTGCCTCAAGCCTCCATCTCTAGGAACATAAATCTGACCTCTATGCCTGAGAAGACCATCTGCCTCTAGTGATAATCCATCAAAATTCCCCTCAAGGGGTCTCTGGGACTCGATATCTGCTCTAACTGCAATGTAGAAACTGTCAAGAGAAAGCTGCTGAAGAATCTTTCTCCGTAAATCTATACCCACTGAAGTGGCCATACTCACATGTCTCCATCTGCTGAGAGCATCTGCAACCACATTCTCCTTCCCCATTCACATGCTCTATCTCCATGTCATACTCACAAAGCAACTCCATCCAACGCCACTGACGAGCGTTTAGATTGGGCTACATGAAGAGGTGGCGAAGACTCAAGTGATCTGTCCTGAGTGTGAATCTCTGACCAAGAAGAAAGTGCCTCCATAGAACCAAGGGCGTGCACAACTGCCGTAAGCTCAAGATCATGCAAGCTCAAGATCATGAGTTAGATAATTAAGCTCATAATCCTTGAGTTTGTGAGACTCAAAAGCCACTACTCTACCCTCCTGCATCAGTACACCTCCAAGGACTGCCAATGAAGTATCCGTGCATACAAAGAACTCACCATGTGGATCCAAAACTACAAGAATAGGTGTTGTAGTGAGACATTCCTTCAGTATCCTATAGGCCTGCTCACATCTGTCTGACCAAGAAAACTTCTTCCCTTTCCACTGAAGGGAAGTGATGGGGTGTGCTATCCGAGAGAAGTCCTGAAAAAATCTCCTATAGTAACCTGCTAATCCCATGAAGCTGTGCACCTCTGTCATAGTAGTGGGTTATGGCCAATCCATAATGGCTCTAATCTTGGAAGGATCGACTGCAATACCTTCCTCAGAGATGATATGACCCAAGTAATGTACCTCAGACTGAAAGAAAGCACACTTCTCCAAGTTCCCGTAAAGTTACTACTCACGAAGACACTAAAGAACCTGGCGAAGGTGCCCCTCATGCTCCTCATGCGTACGTGAGTAAATCAGAATGTCATCAAGGAATATGAGCACAAAGTGATCTAAGAAGGTCCTGAATACCCCATTCATCAAACTCATAAACACTGCGGGGGCATTCGTCAAACCAAAAGGCACCACTGTGAACTCATAGTGCCCATATCTCATACGAAAAGAAGTCTTATGAATGTCTGCCTCTGTAATCCTCAACTGATCATAGATTTACTTGAGGTCAATCTTAGAGAACACTGTGGCTCCCTTCATCTAATCAAAAAATTCATCAATACGCGGAAGGGGATAACAATTCTTGATCGTTACCTTATTTAGCTGGTGGTAATATATACACAACTGCAAGGATCCATCCTTCTTCTTCACAAAAATCACCGGTGCACCCCAAGGGGATACACTAGGATGGATAAGGCCTTTCTCAGAAGGCCCTCCAGCTGTAACTTGAGCTCACAGAGCTCTAAGGTGGTCATCCGATAAGGTGCTCGTGAGATAGGCTCTGCTCCTGGAACCAGCTCTATATGAAAATCAATCTCACGTGGGGGTGGCATCCCTAGTAGCTCCCCAAGAAAGACATCAGTAAACTCTCTCAGAATGGGATGATCATCTAGTGATGGTCCACTAGCCCCATCCTCTGACCTGTCACTGACTGTAACAACATACATCTGACAACCTCATCGTACACACCGCTTAAGCTACATAGCGGAGATGGTGTGAATAGAAACGGGTCTCTTGACCCCTAAAATCACCGACTCAACTCCAAGATCATCTACACAAGATATAGTCTTGTGATAACAATCCATCCTGGCCCTGTGTGTAGATAACCAATCCATACCTAAGATGACTCCATACGAGCCCAAAGGAAGGATATAGAGATCTGAAGTAGTGGTGAAAGGTCCCAAATCCACTACACACTCCTTAACTAAGGAGTCTACAGAGATCTTGGCTCCCGAAGCCATCTCAACATCCCAACAATGACCCTGCCTAACTGCCACCAGCCTGCATCACTCTACTAAAGATGGTGTAATAAATGAATCAGAAGAACCAGAGTCAAACAATATGGAGGTAGGAACACCACCAATACTACCTGAAGTCTCAATAACTATGCTCTGGTGCTCGGCCTAGCGGTTCTCAACCACTGCATAAATCTTGTGGCTGTGCCTCATATCACCAACTATCGGCTCTGAGATTGGTGCCTTACCCTTGTTAGGATTCTGAGGGAAATCTCTACAAAAATGTCCAGTAACTCCACATCCAAAACAACCACCTAATCCTCTCCAAGGAGTAGCACCTCCAGTAGGTTCTCTAGAAGTAGGTGTTGTGGATCCTGATGATCCAGCTATGGTCTGTTGCGGCCTCTACTGACGAGCTCCCACTGACTGAGCTCTAGGTCCACCCTGTGTCCTGATGGGACCCCTAGGAGGAGGCCCCATACTCCAACCTCTCTGTGCATCAACTCTCTGTGGAGGTCTATAAGGTGGGTGGGAGTGCTGCTGCTACTGATGCTGGGGTCTAAAGGATGACTGTGAATAATGTTGATCACCACAAGGAAAAGGATCTAACCCCCTCAATCTACTATCTTGCATCTACTGTATGTGGCTCCTGACTCGGTCTCTAGCCTGATGGGTCTTCCCCCGAGTCTCCTCTGCTATGTAGGCCTTCTCAATGGCCTCTACTAAAGTTTATGGGTAGTGGATCTGAACCACACCTCCAATGTCTAGATTTAGGCCCCGGATGAACCTATGGATCCACACCTGCTCATCCTGCATGTACTCAACATACTGGAGTAGATCCAAAAACCTACTCTCATACTCTGCCACTATAAGGGATGCCTATCGAAGGTCATGGAACTCATCGATCCTCTACTGTATGAACCTCCATGACAAATATCTACTCCTGAATCTCTCCTCAAATAGCTCCCAGGTGACTGTCTCAGAATCTACATGGAGCTTCTTCTCCTCTATCCTCCACCATAATCCAGCTCCATCCCTTAGTAGATGGATCAAAACACGAGCTTTCATGTTGCTAGAACAAGGACAAAGCTTGAAGCAACCACTCAAGCTCACTAGCCAGGCCTCTACCTGAAATCCTCCTGTGTCACCTGAGTAATGTGATGGCCAAAGCTTCAGGATCTCCCTGATGTGATCTGCAGCTATGGTCTGACATCCTTTAGGCCTCTCTGCATGCTCGTCCCTGAGCCTAGGGCTCTGAGACCTCTCTCTGTGTCCTGAAACTCTGTCACCATGTCCCCTCAGAGGTGACTCTACTCTAGCTGACTCTCCATGAAAATTCTCTCCTCCATGCTCCTCACTGAGTGGAGGAGGTGCATGTCCCTCAATGGAAGTGACTCTATCATGTCTGGCATGCCCTCCAACTGATCCTCCGTGTAACGCGGCATTAACATCCTGAAGGGTCTACAAGATATGGGGAAGGATGGTTGCTACATCATGATCCAGAGGTGGTATATCTAAGTCTATGTGGAAAGACTCCTCATCTTTTCTGCGCCTCCTGCACAGAACAAAACAAGAGTTAGTTCATTATTTTAAGTCTTCTTCAGTTCTATGTTTACTCACATATACAATTTTCAACATTTTCATTTTCTAGTTAAAAGGTATGCTAGTTTAAAATTCATGTCTCAAGTTTTTACTAGTGTGCCCAATGGTCCAAGATTTTGAACCACTACTCTGTTACCAAGTGTAATGCCCACTTAAAAACAACCACTTGAGACCCAAAAACAAACTAGGATTAGTTAGGAAAATTATGGAATAATTTTTTTTAAAGAGAGTATCAACAACTAGGTTACAAGGCAACAGTTAACACGACAAGAAATAAGATCAACTGCAAGGAATGATTTACAAAATTACCTCTTACATCTATCAATAACAAAACACAAGGTCACAACAAGGGATTAGATTAACCACTTAGGTCAGGAGAGTAAATTCTCACTCACCCACTCTCTAACTGACTCACAGGGTTCAACTTGATTTTTCACAAAATTAAAGCCATCAAAACTTCCCTAAATCATGCCCATTGGATAGGAAATTTTCTCACCTTTCCAATGGTATAAAGAAGTCCTCCTAACTCCTTATATTTTGCAAGATATGAGCCGAAAGACTTTAGGAGGGAAATTTTCCCAAGGGATAGTTCGCGGGCCTAGGGAGGAAAATTTTCCCCATGTGCGGGCCGGCATGGCGGGGAAGAACTTTGTGGATTTTCCTTCATTTAGAGAAAAAGCGCATTTCACCTTGGCCTGCCAGTGAGCCCGATGAGGGAGACAAGTTACGCACCCGGATAGGTTAGGAGGATCGGCGGGTCGAAAAATCGGGTTAGGACTTTGAGTCCTTTAGCTGAAAAGCACTACGGGATCGGGTTGATCCGTGTAACCACTGATGCTGAAGATTCCATGTGTCACTCAGGGATTGGTGTAGGGAAAAATGGATGGGTGGTGCAATGGAAGAAAAATTAGGATTTTAGAGTTAAAACAGAAGGGAGAAGTTTTGTGTGCGCCTCCTCCGAAGGCAGAAAGGGTGCCACGTGTCGCGATCCTATTGGTTGCGTGCGACGGGGTGGCAGCGAAGAAAGATGATTTTTTCCAAAAAAAATTCAAACCTCCAAAGGCAAGAGTAATCCCTCGCCTTCGCCGAGCCATAGGCTTCCACGTGTTGTCACATGATTGGACGTGGGCGGCGGGTCGGCGGGGAAAAAGTTGGATTTTTGCCCAAGGAAAGAATCAAAGTTTCAAAGGGAAGGATTTCTCTTATTTCCCCGACAAAGCTGGGTGATGCCACATGTCATCCAATGATTGGATGTGGGCGGTGAGGAGGTAGAAAAATCTAAGGCATTTAGCCAAAAGGGGAAAAGAATCTAAAGAGCTTAAGTGGGTTCGCGCCTCTGTGAAAGGAAAAATTTCCAGGCAAGGCACTGGTGCTGGCCGCGGAGGAAAAATGGAAATTTTTCCAAAAAAAAGGAAAAAAAAGGTTAAGTTCAAATTTCCTCCCGCGCTTCCATCTAGCCACGTGTCAGCACGTGATTGGCCATGGGTAATGAGATTGCGGGGAAAAATGGGAAAAATTTCCCAAGGAAAATTTTCAAAAAAGATTAAGTTTAAATTGGGTCTGCCCCTCCGAGGTGCCACGTGGCAGAACCCGATTGGTTGCGGGATGGCGGGGGCCACAGATGTTTTGTGGAAATTTTTCCAAAGTCAAAAATAAAGTTTAGCAGTTAGATTTATTTTATTTTTGAAGGCCAAATTGAAGTAAAACTTCAAATGGCCATAACTTTTGATAGGAAGCTCAGATTTGGGAAAACAAGGACTTTCTGGAAATCTCTCAAAGCCCTCTTTGCACAAGAGTCATCAATTTTGGAATTTTATGAATTTTGATAGGTAAATTTTGAGAAAACAATCTGCTGGGTTTTTCAAAGCAAACTAGTAATTTCTAACTTATAATTTTTTGTTCAATTTTGAATTCCTACTTTCTCAACATGTCAAAAAGACATGGAGACTTGATCTTGGATGGATTTAATAGGGGTTTCAAGGTTCAATTTATTAGAAGTAGTTGCAATTGAAATTTTTACATCTTTTGACAGCAGCCTGACTGTGCAAGTTTCAAATTGATTTTGCAAAGTTCTGAAGGGTCTTTCTTAAATGTTGAGGTCAATTTGAGTTCCTTGGAACTTACTATTCCTTAATTTCAATGTTTCATATCTTATTGCTTGTTGTAAGTTTTAACTGTTCATTTCTTTGATAAATTAATTGTCAATTTTGAATTATAAAACAAAGATCATTCTCTAAAGGATCTATTAAATGTTTTCTATCCTCTAAGCATGGGATTCTTTTCCATTCTGATCTAATACATTTAATTGATTCAAACAACATTCAAGAGACAAAATGCAAAGTCTGATTTCCAAATTTCAAACACATTTCAAGGGAATAAAACATTGTCTTTTCTTTCATACGCATTCTTCTTTCCAACGGTGGTTTTAATTAACAACAACAAATCAATTCCAAAACAACAATGCAAGTTTGAGATAAGTAGAGCATTCCTTTTCTGATTTCAAATAAACAATTTTACAACTTATTCTTTCTATTGATTCCAAATTACAATATACAATACATATTTCATCCTTTCACATTCTTTTCAAAACAAAGAATGGATTAAATGACTCTTTACATTTCACATTTCAAATTTTTATCTTTCCTCCTCAATACAATTAACTTATTATTACAAATAATCATACAATTCATTCACCTCAAAGTGGAAAGTTTACAATAAACTTGCTCACAAGAAGGGACTGTCAAACTGTACATTTCTTTGCTCCAAAATAGCAGCATGTTGGTTTTATCCATCTATCAATGGATCACAACAAAATAGGGGGAAAGGAAACGCTCTCCACCCAACCAAGATATCCAATGAGAAGGGAGAAGCCATCCTTCCTCATTGGCCCCCGAGCCCCAACCATAATGAAATAAGAGATGAAGAAAAAATCATGGCAACATTGACTTCCACAAACACACATGCAACATTTTCACATTTTAAAAACACATTTCAAGAAGAATGTAGTTCACAACTACATCAAACCAATGCAAACAAAACTGAGGCTTCATCAAGCAAGCCAAAAAGAGAAAGGATCTATGGGGAACTACTTATGCCTCCCAATGGGAAATGGGAATCCACCTATACAACCCACCAAAATAATCCATCTCACATATCCTTATGCCCCCCCCTCTGAAAGTTTCTCCTTAAGAGTAAGAAATGAAAGCTATTTCTTTTCAATGGTGGATCCCAATCCCAAAATCCCTCCACAATAAAACTGATGCCATTGGCATTCCCTTATGCCCCCCATATGAAATCCCCATAGCCTTCTCCTACACCATGTCCTAAGCAGTCTACCCAACCAGCCAATCAAACACATAAAACATTTACCATTTCATACATGCATGAAAGAGAAAGAATCATATTAAAAGGTCAAGTTTCCTACCTCTCCATAATGGAGTTTGTTCCAATGACAACAAAATTTTCAATGCCCAAAATACAGTCCAAAAATCAGCAACAACACACATGCAATGATCTCCAATCTCCTTCCACAAGCAAGACCTCCCAAAACAATAAGAAATTCACCCAAGAGAAATGTGCAAAGTTTCAACAACCCCCAAAACAAGCAAAGAGTTCAAATTTTTAAAGGAGAGGGAAGAGAAGAGGATGATGTGGATCCATGTGGGATGCCACATCACACTTCCTCAACCCCAAAGACAAAATCAACATCATTCACCTAATCACAATAAATTAAAATGACAGATTTACTTACACACTCCAAAACAACCCATGCCCCAAAAGGACTGAAGTAAAAACATGTAAGAGAAGTGCAATTAAAACTTACAAATAGTCATTTTAAAATGCATTAAAAAGGCCTAAATTTAACCTCCAAACCATAGGTATGGTTGGTGAATAATTTTAAGAGGTGTGGGACAAGTTTAACTTGTCCCACAAGCCTCAAAAAATAGCCTCCAAGGAAAAATTCGAATTCCCAAGAGGATGAAGATTTTAACACTCCAAAATCTATCTTACATTCTCTTACATATCCCTTACACATTCTTACATATTTCTTACACACTCTTACATATTTCTTACACACTCTTACAACATTACATTTAAGGGAAACAACTTCATTAATTACATTCTTATGACACATTTGATTTATTTATTTTAACACATGATTATTCACAACATTAACTCAACATATAACAACTAATGAAAGGGGTAACACATCACAAATAAACACATGCAAACATTAATAAAAGAGACCACATTAAAGAAATACATAAAATCCCTTGGTCACATTTTAAAGGTGATTCCCCCCCATGGGAATCCCTAACAAACACAACACTCAAACAATAATAGTTGCCATGGTGACCTTGTTGAATTCATCTAGAATTCTATTATGGTTGGTCTCCAGTCCCCCGACATTGTTGTGATATTTTAACCTACAAAAATAAAAATACCTCCTCGGCCTCGTGGCCATATCAAAACATCCAAAATGATATAAACAACATCTCAAGATCATCTATACATATGAATCACAACAACATCAAGAAATCAACATTATCATTTTCAATTTAATTAATCAACTATATCATCATCAATAAATTTCCATACTAGATCTACTCACAATATCCAATATCACAAGTCCGAGCAATCATCCATAATATGTCCATGTCAAACATTATATCATCATCCACATATAATAATGTCTCTAATAATCATCATGCATAATAACTGAATCAAGATCCATAATAATCCATGGTCTAACATCTAAACATCATACTAAATCAAAACATAATAATGTCCATAATAAGATCAACAGTATCAAGATCAGTATCTAAAGTACCAAAGGGAAGTGGGCACTACACTGTTAGATTAAATTCATCCTAGCCACCTATCTCCCCTTACCCTAATTTATTTCTTTTGAGATCTATATGGTTTTAAAACTCCTTTTATTTTTCAGCCGCATTCTTCAATTCTCATTTCTTTTTGTTTTTTTTATTGTGGCAAGTTAAAATGGATGCATCCATAGAGGCCAAGCTCTAAATTCATAATTTCTCCTCCCAATGCCGCATGTATATTCATCACAGTTTTGATTTTTTTCTGAAAATATGTTGTCAGTTCAAAGTTCCATTTTTTTGTATGCAATTTTAAATCTGAAAAAGATTTATTTTGGGCTCAAATTTGGGCGGCCACACATGGGTATTCTAGTTTTTTTTAATAAAAATTGATGCTAATTATAGATGGAGTTGGACATGGCTGGGGTGTTAGGACATGGGGGTTTAACTGGTTATTTTATTTGATTGATAAATTTGCATGATTAACTTCAAGTTCTCAATGGTGGTTATGACGTTACTGTAAATGTCTGGTTTCTTTTTCTCTTTTTGATTTTAATATTTTGCAATAAAATGACAGGGCTAAAAATCCATTTAGGTTGTGCCATTATCCATGTTTCACTTTGGGTTTTGCATAGTTATGATTTTTTGATAGGTGTCTTATTATTATTATTATTATTTTCTCTCAACTTTTATTTTACTAGTAAATACGTGGAGTAACCAGTAGCAAATATGATGCATTTTAAAGCTATACAATTTATATATTATATTTTCAACCAAAACCTTATAGTAGGGAATATCCATGGTGAATGCCCTTAAACCAAACCTACAATATGCCCTGTATTAAATTTGTGTATTTAAGAAAATATTGATAATAGCATTTTCAAGATGAGGGTAAAGTGAAACAAAATTAAAGTTTGTATGAGGATAAATCAACATAAGGAAGTCTCCATGAGGCCTATTTTAGAGTAGACTACGTAAAGGGAAACATGTTTTTTTATATATATAAAGAAAAATGATAAACCTTCTTTTATAATGACTAAAATTCTATTCTTCAAGAAGCAAGGGTAAAACCAGAAGTCAAGATTTGGTGACTAAGCTAACTATTGGGAATATTATAAATACTAAGAATAAGAAAATTTACACTACATATATATTTATAGATACATAACAACGATATAATTCAATTCCAATCACACTAACAAATAATTTGTACTCTTCTTCATTTCATCCCAAAATATACAAGTGTAACCCAATCTTTCATTTGCCAAAAGTCACACTACACTCTCCAATGTATGAGTGTTTGTCGCACAACTTGTATACATATCCATGCTTCCTTTAAAATGAGATTTATAAAAAATTACAAACAAAACAGAGAGAGATTTATACACAATACAGGGGAGACAAAGTTCCAACACATTGACATTTCCTATCATGGAGAGTTGTAGGTTTTCATCCCATTATTTACAACCATCAAGTTACATTCAAAGAAATGGATAATACCACTTTGAAGCAACACATGCTTGCACAAGATATACATACATCCTGTAACGCCCTCTAAAACTCCCACTTGAGACCCAAGAACAACCTAGGTTTAGTTAGAAAAATTATGGAATAATTTTTTTTTAAAGTTTAAGCCCTGATAAAGGTTTAGAACTACAGTTGTCACAACAAGTCTCAAGGGCAATAAAATTTAACAAACAACATTTTCATTTAAAACAATTATTACATCCACACTATAAAGAAATAAGCATAATAAATCCACACCTAGCTCAAATTCTCCTTAGGTATTAATTTAATAACTAGTTGAATCAACACCATAATTAAATATTCCTTAATTAAACTTTTACAGGGTTAAAAGAGTCAAAACAATTAAATACCCAAGGTATTTAATTCCACAAGATTTAAACAATTAACAAGGTCTAATTATAAGGGATAGAACATAAATCTAAAAGAAAATGTTAATTTCTCACTAACCCACTCTCAAACTGACTCATAATATTCAGCTTGTTTTTTCTCATATTTCATGCACTTAAAACATCTTGAAAACATTCCCATTAGATATGAAATTTCCTCCCCTTTCCAGTGATATAAATAAGTCCTCCTAATTCCTCAAATTTTCTCCCCTTTTGGGTTGATGGGCCTTGGGATGAAAATATTCCCCAAAAGTGGGCATGGGGAAGAAAAATTTTCCTAACCCAGGTTGACGGGCCTTAGGAAGAAATTTTTCCCAAGGGCAATCCTGCGGGCCATGGAAAGAAATTTTTCTCGGAGAAGGAATGCGGAATGGCAGAGTGGGGAAGAAAACTTTTCCCAAAACGTGGGCTAGCGGAGCGGGGAAGGAACTTAGTACTTTTTCCCTTTTTGGATAAAAAACACAGTTTAGCTCCACAAGCCGGTGTTGGGGCTTCACGCCAAAAGAAGACAACTTAACACTAAGGACCGCAAGGGACACGTGTGAACATTTCCAAGTCCAAGCGGAAAGGTGCGCCGCCGAAGGAACATAAGATCTTTAGCTCCTTTTTTCTTAAAAAGAGCGTTAAGGGATTAAAAATATTTGTGCCACCATAGATGCCCAAGGACGCCACGTGTCATACAAGCATTGGCTACGGGTCGGTTGGTCAATGGGGAAACTTAAAATTTTTTACCAAATTCTTTTTGAAGCGTTAGAGTTAAAGCGCAATTTGTGCCTCCGCCAATGCCTCGTGTAGCCACGTTTTAGCTCCACATTGGCTACGTGGCGGCAGAGGAAACTAGGAATTTTTTCCAAATTTAACAAAAGGTTAACTTTGAAAGTGCAGGCCCACGTGCTCGCGGAAATGCTTTTCCAAAACGAAGGGCGGGGATGTGGGGTCGCGGAGAAACATAGAAATTTTTGCCAATTTTTTTAAAAGGTTAAGTTAAGGGTTGCGGGCTTGCACGCTCATAGAAATACTTTTCAAAAACCAAAGGGGTGGGGTGGTGGGGCCACGGGGAAAATTTCTCCAAATTTACTTTTTTGAACTTAAATTTTTTTTAGACAAAAAAGAAGGTTTCGGGTCAGGAGAGTGGCGAGGAACTTCATGCCTTTAATGTTTTTAGGAAAAAGGTGCATAAGGAAATATTTAGCCCGCAGGTCTGCCAACGAATATTTTATCTATTTAAATTTGACAATTAGATTATTTTTTAAGCCAAAATGAAGTGAAAACTTCAAAAGGCCATAACTTTTGATTAGGAACTCAGGTTTTGGAAAACGAGGACTTTTTGGAAAGGTCTCAACCTTCTCTTTGCATTTACAACTTAAAAATTTAATTTTGGTAAAGTTTGAAGGGTAAATTTTATGAAAACGTCTTCTTTCATTTAAAAAGTGAACTGGTCTTTTTAACTTATAAATTTTTGTTCCAATCCACCATGAATTCCTTCTCAACATGCCAAACAAACAAGGAGGATTTCACTTGGAAGAATTTAGGATGGATTTAAAGGGTTAAATTTTTTGATTGAATATCAATTCAAAATTTCCCAATTTGACAGCAAAAACGACTGTGATTTTGACTAAGCCCGATTTGCAAGTTTTATAAATTTTTCTTAAGTTGTTAAGTCTATTTGAAACACGTTTTTCTCATACAAGATTCAATTTGATATTTCATTCCATTTTCCATGGTTGCAGGGCACTATGTATTTTTTGATTAATATATACAGAGTTTAGAGTGGAACAAAAGGAGATAACATATTTAAAAAAACAGAGGTTGAACTATTTCATTTTCCATACCAAAAACATTAGAATTCATTTTAATTTTACCATGTTCTATTTCCTTCAATCCAAAAAAGTGAAAAGAGAATGCAATACTATTTTCCAAAACAAGCATCTCAATTGAAACAGAGTAATATATTTTCTTCATACGTATTTCCTTTTTTTTAATTTTCCAAACAGAGATTTCATACTACATTTCAAACACAGATTTCCAATGAAAACAATATCATTCTTACAAGGTGAAACAACTTCTATTGAAATCAATAAATTATTTTACAACTTCTCTTTTCCATCGATCCAACTACAAATTATAGAAGACATAAATCTTTCTCTTTCACAGAACAGATTATAGAGTATATCTCTTTCACATTCAAAAGGGGATTTCTTTTCCGAAATAGAGTAACTCTTCATCACAAAATATATTACATTGTCATCCACTTGAAGTGGGAAAAAGGTTTACAAAAAGTAAATCTCATAAAGGACTAACAAAATCTCTCTTCTTTCTCAGCTCCCGAAAAACAACATAAAGATCCACCATTTTCAATTTTATCACAACAAAACAGGGGGAAAGGAAATGCTCTCCACCCAACCAAGACATCCAATGAAAGGGAGAATTTTTCCTCCGTCATTGGCCCCGGAGCTCCAACCATATTGTAATAAGAACAATGTTTCAACTCATGGCAACAATAGGCTTCCACAACACAAAATTAATATTTCACATTCAACACACAGTCCAAAACATAATGCATTTTTCAACTACATGAAAACAACAAACAATACTCAGGCTTCATCATGCAAGCCAAATGAGAAAGAACCATGGGGGAAGCTACTTATGCCTCCCAAAGGGGAAATGGGTATCACAACCTGAGAACAAACTGCCAAAATATATCATTTCAAATCCCTGACATGCCCTTATGCCTCCCCAAAGTACCCCTTATTCCTCCCATTTTCTTATGCCTCCCCAACCTCTTATGGCACCCCACAACGAGTAAATAAATGCAAGCTATTTATTTTTACAAGGTGGAACCCAAATCCCAACTCCCTCCACACTTATACCTCCCCAAAACACTTATATCTCCCCAAAATAATCCACATAGTCTTCTCCTACACCATACCTAGGCCATCTATCCAACCATCCAACAAGCAAAATCAAAACATTCACAACATTTACATATGCACAAATAAAAGAAGAGTATTTCAAGAGCCAAGCTCCTACCTCTCCATGATGGAGTTTGTTCCAAGGTTCCAAAACATCAAGATTTCCAATGCAAAATAGTCCAAGATCAACAATACACAAGCATTCAACAATCTCCAACTTTCTCTAAATTTGCAAGAGCTCAAACACCAAAAGAAGTCGCCCAAAAATGAAGTAACAAAAGTGAAGCAACCCCAAAAACAAGCTAAGGAATTCAAATATATAGAAGAAGAAGGAAGGGGGATGAGGTGGATCTATGTAGGATGCCACATCACACATCCACAACTCCAACTCATAAGTCGAATTCAATCTCCAAGGTATAATAAATAAGTGGGTGAATAATATAACAATTTACTTACACACTCAAATCAATCCCACACCCCATAAGGAATGAAATTAAAAAAATTTAAGGAAGTGCAATTACAACTTACAACTTGACTTACAAAATTCATAATGAAGGTTTAATTTTAACTCCCCAACCATAGGTAAGGTGGGTATACAAATTTAAGAGGTGTGGGACAAGTTTAACTTGTCCCAAAAGCCTCCAAAATCATCCTCAAAGGAAAAATTTGAATTTCAAAGAAGGTGGAATGTTTCATACTCCAAAATTACTTACACATCACTTATATTTCATTTAATTCAAGAGCCAACAACTTCAATAATTAATTTCTTATGAATCATTTTAATTAATTTATTCAACAATATGATTACTCACAATTATTTACACACAATTTAATAAATAATGAAAGGGGAATACATCACTTATTAAACACATACAAACATTAAACAAATGAATCAAATAAAATAAATACATATAACCCCTTGGTCACATTCAAAGGTGATCCCCCCATGGGAATCCCTAATAACAATCAAACATACACAAAACATAATACATGTTGCCATGGTGACCTTTGTTGAATTCATCTAGAATTCCAATGTGGTTGGTCTCCAATCCCCTCGATTTTTGTTGTGATATTTTAACATGTAAAACACAAATACCTCCTTCGGCCTCATGGCCACATCAAATCATCCAAATACATATAAAATATTGCTTCCAAAATCATCTTTATATATATGAATCACAACAATATCCAGGCAAAAAACAACATCATTTACAATTTCATCAATAACTATATGATCATCAAATTAATTCAATTTTCCCTAGGTCTACTCAATATATCCAAATATCACATGTCCAAACATCCACATCCATAATAGATAATATATACCATGTCGAACAATATATCAACATCTATATATAAAATGTCTCTAATAATCATCATGCATCATATATGAATCAAATTCAACAATAATCTATGATCTAACATCTAACATCATACTAAATCAAAAGTCACAATTATGTCCATAATATAGTCAACAATATCCTGATCAATATCAAAAGGTGTCAAAGGGAAGTGGGCACTACACATCCCAAAATGGGAGGCTTACAAAAGAGAAAAGAACACTCGACATAACACAAACCACACGATATCAAGAAGTAGAAGTCTCCCTAAATTGGGGAACCATTTTCCACAATCACCAAAAATGCTCCAACCATGTTCAAGCTTTAGACTCTTAACTTGTCTTCCACATAGTTTCCAACACAAAGAGAAAAAGGCTTGTTTTACCTCCCAACCTATATAAATCATTACGTGACTTTCCAAATGTTGGAAGACATGCTAGCCTCCCCCGAGCCTATGGGAGAGAGAGCTAGCTTCCACAAATGTGCACAAGATTTAGGAAGACATAATCAACAACACATTCACATATAAGACATAACCATACATTAAAGAACACAACATTTTCCAAACAAAATAAAGGAGGAGAAAACCACATTCATCCTCAAAATGGGGAAGAGTAGATGAGATACTTGAAAGTGCCAAAAGGTGTGGTCCAACCATAGAATGAACACTAACAATATTGTTCAAAAATCCTCCTTATTTCTCTGAAAATAACAATCCCTCCTTATTGCTAAACCCATTCGTCTAAATCCTTCTCATGAGGATTTTCAAACCCATTGGGTTTCCTCTCCAAGAATGGGGAAGGGGGTTCAAACCATATTAACCACCTTTCCCACCTCAAACCATATGAGGAGAATAAAAGGAACCTACATGGCTTGTCCATCAAGAGATGAGGTTAAAGAGGGAAAATCCCTCCCTTTTCACCCATACAACTCCAAAATACATCAAGCCATATGATGGATGGAGAAAAATAATACAAAAAAGATAATAAATAAACAATACAAGCAACAAACACAAAATACAACCATATACAACTCTAATATCTAACATGTAAAATAAAATATAGGGGTAAATCAAGATCCTACCTCCAAAAGCTCTCAAACACTCTAAGCTTTTCCAATTCCTTATCCAAGTAGACTCTAGCTCCAAAAAGTCTCCAAGCAACAAGCCAAAGATAGAAAATAAAAAGAAGTTATCTTTCTCCCCCATGAGGGATTATTTGAGGAAACAAAATTAAATTCTCTCACAAATGATGGGGTGACATGTGTCACCCCTATCCTCCCTCCAAAAATATTCCCAAAATAACAAGAAGAAAAGATAAACTCACTTTTAAACACCCTTCTCCCGAATTGCCCAAAAGAAAAAGAGAAAAGTTTGAAGCAACTTTTTACAACACACACATTCCAATCCATCTTATATGGATGGTGACAAAAAAGAGGCTAAATAGGTTGAAAACTCCATCCATGCCTTGGAATTAAGTCCCCATACCTAATAGGTAGGGTTCAAGGGCCTATTTTCATGCTAAATGAACTCCTAAAACTAAAAGGGGTCACTTAAAGTTTCATAAATAGCCCAATTTCGTGTTTGGCACATTTTGGCACAAGTGTAGAGGATGTGGGGCCCAATCAAGGGTTCACATGTGACCCTAATCCTCTCTAATTAACCCACACTTACCCAAATACAAATTTTAATGCAAGTGGGGACCATTAAGTCCACAAACCTAATTCACTTAACAAAATAAACACCCTAAACATAATTAATTTTACCTGACATACAACATTACAAATGAGGGTCACTCATGGTGCCCAAATAATAAAGCCATACACTAAGGCCTCATAAAGTTAACATGGTTAGGACTTAGCCCCATGGGCCGCTTGTGCATAATTTACGTAGCCACCCTGAAAGCCATGTTCTCCTATGACATGTCACCTACAACCCAATACACACATTAAAGGCATATGTCCAATATAAGTCTAAACAAACTACTCAATAAACGATCAAGTCTAAACATGCAAATTTATGATATCACAACATCACACGGAATCATAAATGTGAAGCATGCAAAATCTCACACAATTCCTCATATGTTAGCCATCGTAATATATATAAATGTTATATAACCATGCCATCATGTGTCCTCATCAATAATCCAATATTCCATATCATAAAGACATGCGACTAAACTATGTATCCATCATATATCAATTAAACCCAAATATCATAGCAATAATTTAGTATCCCCAACATCTAATAAAATGTGCCAACATACAAATCAAAGCTAACTTTGCGCTATGCACCCGAATAGCCACACAACTCCATGAATGTCAAATAATTGGTCAAAGCACAATAAAATGTCCCACTTTTTGGTATGGTTTGTACCTTAGTAAACATGAATTTTTAGTTTAATTGATTTTCTAAAGGTAATAGCCACAAAACCATACACATTCATGAAATTCCACAAACTAACAAAATGTTGTGTTTAGAGTGTAGAATACATGTATATTTTTTTTAAAAAAATAGTAAAAAAATATGGTCTTTTTCTTAATTTTATTCATATGTTGGCCTTCTTTTGTTATTAAAAAGGAATGACTATCCCCGGTGGTTTTTTTAAATGAAAACTTATCTTTTCACCATGAAATTTTAGATATATGTTCAAGATTATAATTTTGATGTGCTGTCAAGTTTTCATATTTTTTTGACTTATATACATTTTTTAATTAATTATTTAGTAACAATATTTTAAAATAAATGACATCCATATTTCTATGCCAATAACTTTTAATATTTGTATCGAAATTTTTTTTTTTTCACAGGTAAGAAGAAGAATTCAACAAATACTAATTATATTTTTTTCAATTTTTTTGATATATTCTACTATTTTTCAAATTTGGTTGATTGTGTACTATTGATTGTCCTAAAATACCTTATGTTAGTAAAAATTAAAAAATAAATAACAAAACAGATTTTTTTTAAATGAAAATTACATTTTTAGAAAGCTAATAAAAATATGAATTTTGTGTCAAAATTTTGTAATTTAACTAGTTCATTTACCCTAATTACATGGCGCCCGAGTGGTAGGTTTTTTCTCACAATTATCCCCTAAAAGGATTTGGAGCCAAAATGTGCCACTCAGGTGCCACGTTAGTGCCACTCGGAGGGGTTCACACGAATGGGGGTTCGCGCAAACCATGTTCACCCGATCATGGTTCGCGCGAACCCCCATTCACGCGAACTCCTCCTGCACCACCAAAGCACAGCCAAAACATCTCCTTCTAAATTTAATGTTTCGCAATTGTGTCTCCCCTTCTAAATTTAATGTTTTACAAGTTACTTATTTAATATTGTTCATTTTTTATGTTTTAAATTTAGATTTTTACATATGTTTTTGTTTTTAACCAAAAATATGTAATATTAAATTAGAAAGTTTTTTTACATATTAAATACAAATTCTATTAAAATTAGAAAAGTTGTTTTGAAGTTATAAAAAACTAAAATTAAAAATAACCTAATTTCTACTGAGATTTGTATATAAAAAGAGTTGCATGCACATATAGTTTTGTATCAAGTTTACTCTTAGACATTCAGATCTATCACGATCTATGTGTGCAGGTGAAAATTATTGAAGTGGATGAATCATGGGAAATGCAAAGAATTAGAAATGAAAATATACCAAGGAAGAGAATGCAGAGAAGAATGCTAGAAGATCTATTCGTAGGAAGGCACAAAGAGAGAGAGAAGACACAACAAGTGAAAGACAACGCTGCAAAAATTGGTACATATGTATAGAAACCCTTGATAGACCGTAATTTTTTTTAGTTCTAAGGTTTAAATATGATAATATGTTTTTTAGATTGGGTAAAGGTAAGGGTTTTGATAGGATCCCATGTGTATGTTTATGGACACAGATCATGATGCGCAACATTATGCTGAAGTGATAACAAAAGTTATGGAATTACTTCCCAAGAAAAATGTGAAACACTTGGTGAAGATGGATTTACAAAAATTAAAAGAATTTTCCCAATGAGAACCACTATCACGAAAGAAAACAACAAAAAGTGTAGAGATAACATATGGTGAATTTGTTAATTTGACTACAGTTTCTAGAGCACATTTGTTGGTTACATTCTTGAATCATGTTGATAAGAGGGAAACATTAGAATTGTTGGGTGTTGATTTTGGACAAAAAAATTCAAAACGTGTAGAGGAAGAATTTGTTGGGAATGTTTTTAAAGGAATAAGTTCTTTGGGTACAAAAACTAGGTCTGCTGATAAGAGTATTTCTTGTAGAGCAATATTAACTTCAGTTGTAAGTGAATATACAACAAAGAATCGTCATGTTACCATCATTTCCAAGGCATTGGGTTTGTCTAGAAATACGGTCAGCAGGTATGCAAAGAGGAGGAAGACATTGGATGACTCTACTATGGAAGGAAATTGGGCACTAATGCGTAGAAATCCACGTTCTGATAAAATAGAGGATAATATTGTGAAGATAGTTTCTGATTTTTGGAATGAGAGGACTTGTCCTTCTTTGAATGTGAGGGATGTTTTAAAACATAGGATAAATCGCAATAACTAGAATGAACATATAAAACATTGGCTTGAAATAACTCAACATGAGATGTACATAAAGTTTACAGAAGAAAATCCAGATGTTAAGATTGGACAATGAATGTTTGAAAATTTGAAGCCTTGGTATGTGCGAGCTGATAAAGTCCTTGACACATGTTGTTGTCACTATCGCGTTGAGTTTGATTATCAATATCAGGTACAAAAAAATTATAGATTGAATGTATATATATTTTGAGGTGTGCTTTCATTTATATCTATATATTTGAAATTTTTTTAAATATCATTTTTTGAGATGTGATTTAAAATTAATGTATTTCAAAATCTATGTTTTTTTCAGGTGTATAGAAAGTTACGGGAAGAAAATGCCCCACCTACACGTGTCAGTGAATTCATAACTTCAATTCTTTGCACAATATCCGATGATCATGTCGATGATCGTATGACTTGCATCAAAGGTGTCTGTGAAAAGTGTGGGGACTTGAAATTATTGCCAAAAACAAATGAAGATTTGGACATAGTTAAAATGGTTGCTTGCAAGAGGTGATATATATAAATTTATGTTTTTAAATTTGGATGTTAGATTTTATTTTGATTTTTATGTTTACTGCAAATGAATACATGACAATTTTTCCATGTTATGAATTGATTTTGTAGGTTCAAATACATAAAATATTCAACAAGGCTTGGAAAAGATGCAACCAGGTTGGATTTGGTAGAAGAGGAAATCCCCATTGCTACATTCATGCAAAGTTTCCAAAGTTTAATTAGTCCATACATCAAACATTCTCACTATTCAAAGTGGCAGGCTACACAATTCAAGACTAATAGGGACACATTCCCTATTGGTTCCATATTGTCCGTGGTTGATTTTGCTGAGAATTACTCATTTTCTCATCAAAAATAAATTCAAACACAGTATTATCATACTGACTAGGTTACTATCATGGTTCAAGTATTTTATAGGCATGCACAATTAGATTTGGATGGGGTTGAAAGTACATATGTGAAGCGAATGATCAAGAAGGAGTATCACTTCTATATAAGTGATGACAAGGAACATGACACCCACTTTGTGCAACATTGTTTTGGTTTTTTCTTTCAATATCTTCATCAGTGAGGAATACAAATAGATCAACATTTTGTTTGGTCAGATGGTTGCGCATCACAATTCAAATCCTCTCGCCCTTTCTTTGCACTCAGTTGTTATCATCGTCATCAAAAAATTCCTCATTTAGGGAGTTTTTTTTAGAGTGGTCATGGGAAGGGAGAACACTGATGGTGCGGGTGCATGCATCAAACGTGCTCTAAAGAAACAAAGCTTTGATTATGAGGGAGATCGATTGATTGATGCCCACACCATTGTTGAATGGTGTAAGAAACATTTTACAGTTCAGGTTTCAACCTCATAGGCTTCAACATCACACACTTCAACATCACACACCCCACACAGAGTGTTTTGGGAGATAACAGGTACATGCACATTTAAAACATAGATATGTAGATCTTGATGTGATTTATTAAGTGAACTACAAGTTACTAACTTTAAATTTTTTTATTCTGATTTTTGTTGTTTGTTTTAAACTTTATTGATCTTTTGAGCATGATTAAATGAAGGTATTGATCGAAGGAAAAAGTATGGATGTGAAAGGATTCCCAATTCTAGGTCTTTGCACTCTTTGATGACTATGGATAGTAATAACTGGACAATCTGTACAAGAGATTATTCTTGTTTTTGTTATGAATGCATGAACAAATCATATTCAGAGTGCAATAGTAAAAAAACATGGGTATGTAGGTGAGTGGAAGCAAGTTCCTTTAGTTTTGGATGACACATATGGATCAGATCATGATGATAGTTTTGAAGATGTGCCATTAATTTCAACTGATTATGACCACATATCTGGACTGGTTAAACAAGGTATGTTTTATTTAAAAGGATCAAGTATAATTTGATAATTAAATATATATGTATATAATTTATACTATACATGGATCATTGAATGTTTCTTTGCATTTTTTTGTAGGATATGTATTTGCAGTCATTGCTGAAGAATCCAATACTGAGAAAGTGGAGTACTACTTGTTGCGTTATACAGAAGAGAGAACAAAGCTAACATGGGAAATAACAAGTGAAGTGACAACATTTTATACTGGCTCGGTTGTAGTGCAGGGAACATACTTACAACAAGTGAAAGCCCTCCAAAGTGGGATTCACTTTGTTGATTACAAACCAGACAAAAAGGTGTATCATTACACCCATCACATAATTGCTACAAGGTTACAATTGCAGCAAGTGAAGACTACAAATAGTAAACACAAAAAATGGAGTCTAGATGTAGAAGACCATGAAAAAAATTTACAGGTCATTGAACAACGAGCAGAGCCACTTGGTATTATATAGAAGGACATGGAATAAATTACTAAACCTTGTTGGTAATAAACTATTAAGCTATAGGATTGTATTTTCTACTTGAAGGGACTATGGAGACCACTATACAATAAAGTTGTTTAATACTTGTGATTCTTACTTGTTGTGAGATGGTTTATGGTTTACTTTAAGTATTGTGATATGGTTGTTACATGGAAGTATGTATGGTATAAACATGATTTATGATGTGGATGTATGTTGCATTATTATTTTTAATGTGGAAATGTTAGTTGGGAATTCAGATGTACATAGTTTTTTTGATATATGTTATTTTTTTAGTTGTGAACTAAAAGGTTGTATATGGAGTACCCTTATCACTGTACAAGTTTATCATATTTCAATATGCTTGGAATTGTGTTGATTCATTAAGGATTCATTATGTCATAGAGAATGAGATAGGAGGGAAATAAGGTTCTTTCATCTAGACTGAGTAGTGAATAAAAAATAAGGTTTTTCTTATGCATTATTATTTTTAATGTGGAAATGTTAGTTGGGAATTCATGTACATTTTTTGATATATGTTATTTGTTTAGTTGTGAACTAAAAGGTTGTATACTAGTACCCTGATCACTGTCAAATACCTATTTCAATATGTGCACTTCATTACTTGTAGTGTTGCAGGGAAATATGTTAAAATTTCTTTTCATGTTGTGTTCTTCATGAGTACAGCTTGAAAATACAGGAGTGCACTACACTTTTAGTGTTGCAAACTGTATTTCTTGTTGGAATGAGGCTTGATCACTTGTCTCAATGTTTAAACATGAATAAAAATTGATCTTATACTAATGGTGGGTGTTGTTTGTGTTGATAGTTTGGTAGCACATGGATAGTTTTATATACTCTTTCCTTAATGGTCATTAGGAGTCTTATTTCAAGTTGTTAATTGAATGATCTATTGAACTTAAAATTTCATCATATATGATTCAAATAGTAACATAAGCCATTATACCATGGAATGTTTAATGTAACATAAAGTATTACTAAATTACCTAAGCATTGAAAATAATTCAATATAGAATTTTAACAAAGTTTACAATGTTATATCACAAAAATGAAGGGTATTTAATATCTTATCTATCATTATATACCTATTATGATATCATCAAGAGACAAAAATGAAAGATAAGGGGGTGTCTTATATTCACATCCATAATTGTAAATACACATGTCATAAAAATATATTAATAATACACGTGTCTAATATATCAAAATATAATAATCATGTCTAGAATGAGTATGAGTATATATACATGTCTAAAATCTCTAAAAGTATGTCTAAAATGTCTGAAATCTATAAAATATCACTGAAGTCTCCTCCGTGCACTAGGGCGAGTGCCAGACCCCTCACTACGCTCTGTTGCACCCTGCATGTTAAAAAAAAGGAATATACACGTCATAAACTATATATAGCATGTACCATATATTAAAATATATAAGCAAAATTCTACAACAATTTCTTGATTAATTCAATACATCATATAACAGATATGTACAATTGATTACCTCAGTATCTATCCCTGGGCGGATGTTGGGAGTATCTACGCTATGTGTAGATCTCTGTCCCGTAGATCCATGTGAAACAAAATAAATAAAATGTAAGAAGTTGATAAATAATTTTTTTGAATAAATTTCATTAATTTCTAACATTTCAATTTAGATTAAATATTAATTCTATTAAAACACATGTATTTATACCTCTGCGGAACGCGTCTCCAAATGTATGGGATTGTCATCCACGACCTCAACACTAGCAAATATGTCACCAACTGAGCCAAGTTGACTCAGACCTGGAACATCGAGATCCATGTTTTGCTTAGTCAAGAGCTGTGTGTATGTGACATGGGTAGATGGTGTGGGCTGTGAAGCTCCACACACTGGAGCAGAAGCCTAAACATAGAAGTACATGTTTAATTTTAATATTAATAAATTGTAAAGTAATGATCAATTAAAATAAATTTTAATTATATTAAAGGTTTAATTTTCACACACCGGAACAGAAATGTGTTGAACATCAGGTGTGACGATCCCAGCAATAGGAAGTCTATCTATAATAGCAGCAGTAGTACCCTGACTAGAAGATACACTCCCACTCTGCTCTATAAAATCTAAAACCCCTGATAGTGGAATACTGCAATGCTATGAAATCACCTCATATGCATGCAACAAGTCAGCAGCCATGATGCATCCTAGCCGATGTGCTTGAGCGGGATCTTTAACTAGCTCAAATTCATCTAGGGAAATCAAAGATGCACGAGCATATACCTCGTTGCGTACATCAATTCTGCTACTAGCACCTCCACTACTAGTATCACGTATTTGAAGGTACTGACCCACACAGTCAGAAGAGATCAATTGGGTCTCGTGAGCAATGCCAACAAGACCCTCGATAACAACCTCATGTGCATTCATAACGACAGGTGTTGCAACATCCTGAAATCCTGATAAGAATGGTTGTGGCCTTGGTACAACCTATCACATGTCAACTGCAAGAGCTCCCTCCTTTCTATATGGCTGCCTGTGGCTAATACGGCCACGCCCCTGCCCCAAATAACTAGGGATGTCTAAATAGTTCACCTTTAGGTTTAAGTGAACCTCAGCATGTAGCATCATTATGAAGTATAATGGTAATTGGTCATTATTCAGAAATTGGCCTTGAGAGGCCACAAATCTAGGATAAATCAAAGGGGCACATAGGGGACATGAACATTTGTTTACATAATATGCCCTTATTTTCTGTTTTTCTGCATAAAAACTCCAATAAGGCCTCTTAACGACTTCCTTATCGGAAAGGCGTGATGTAATCTCGTTATAACCTGCATCTCCTAAGACACTTGATTTTAGTGAATCCATAAATTTTTTTATTGATTCAGAATCAAATGGATTATATGTTTTCAAACTTGTCTCTATTCTACGAAGATCAACCAGTATTTTTTCACAATGGGCTTTATACTGCCCAAATGTAGTTGGATTTTGGAGAATATTGCAATTTTACAATCTCTAAATCAGTCCTCTCAAAAAAATTAGGAGTTCCAAAAGAAGCCATGACTGTAAAAAAAATGAAAGTAAAATTCAATTAATAGTACTTTTAGTTAAAAAAATTCCTAAGATATTCTCCTATATTAATGAAAACAGAAATATGATTTTCAAGCTTCAATGCAACTAATATAGAAAATAAATTACAAAATTACAAAATTACAAAATCACATAAATTACATAAATTACAAAATTTCCCATCTAATCAAATGCAAGAAACATATTGCACATATCATTGAGTTCCTACGCAACATCACACAATAAATTTTGGTGCACGTAATTAGGAAACTACATAATAACCTAAAGGCTATCATATCATATATCAACTTAGGAATAACTAGACCAAAATTTTCATGTAGGATTAGATTCAATGAGCTAAATTGTGTATAAGAATATTCTCTATAAAATTTGAATGAAACTACTTTACAAAGTGATGACAAGATGACATATTTCTAATATATTGTCAACACATTGAGCAGATTCGAAAATACCATTTCATTTGATCAATACGACTTCCTTTAAAGAAAAAATATTCAACAAAATGGTATAATTGTTAATATGTAATATCATGTTTCTCTTAGTAAATACAATTTATACTAAGGATCATACTTATTCTAACACACAAATTATAGAATTCGATATTTTCAATAAAAAATTTAAGTCAATTTATGTTAGACATAATATTGGGGCCAAAAATGTTTTGCAAAAAATTAGAGGTCATGTCTACAACTCAAATTATAGTCTCATGATATGAATAGTGTGCCTTCTATTATACAAGTATATGTTTAAAATACTTTCTTAGTGACATGGTGTATATATTTCCTAGAAATGATAGTCCATTCAAGTTTTTTGCCATGACTAAAACCATAAAAAAAATAACGACTATCTAGTACACCCCAATCAACCACTAAGCACCTTATGTAAGAAATAATGATTTAACGAATACATGCCTACGAAGTGGGGAAACACAACAACTCTAATGTTGAAGTAACCAATACACAAAATATTAAACTCAAAAATATGAAAAATAAGGTTATCATATCAATGAGAAATGGTGTAATCCCAATTTCCCTTATATAGGTGTAGAGACATATGGACATGAGCTAGATAACTTGATGTGAGTCAAGTATATTACACTACCAAAGAGTAAAGATTACCATGAGCATCAATTAATAAGGAAGAATAAAAAATATCTTATCAATAATTCTTGCAATGATAATAGCACAAGAATTAAAACAAAAAGATATCACTTGGATTTAAAAGTTACAAAAAATATATATAGTATGGTAGGAAGAATTAAAACAAAAAGATATCACTTGGATTTAAAAGTGAGAATTAAAGAATATTACCAACGAAAAATGAAAAAAGTTTAATCGAAACAACTTGTAAAAGTTGAGTTCTTTTCAAGAAAAGGATAATGACGTGATGGCCTATGTTACAAAGGTCATATATTTTTATTTAGAAATTTTACTAATCCAATTTTTTTATAAAAAAGATCTCAAATGTTTCTATTTAATGATAATTGATAAAATAAAATTAGGGTCAAATTGTAAACCTTTTTCAACACCAAAATTGACCATTCTAAGGGTCAAACATTTTATTTTATTTTATTTTTTACTATTTTTTAGATTCAATATTTTTGTATGTGAGCATGAATTGGAGTTGTAAGTCATTCTCTATCTCTATTTATACATGTACAATATAAGGGATAATTTTTAGGCCTATCTAAGAGTGTATGCAAAAAATGATAAGAAATATGAGTTGCTAAAAAAAGTGATTTTTGTTAACTAGATAGGATAGATTTTTTCCTTTAATAGTTTTTATTTAATTGACATATATAGTTGTGCATGAAAACTTAACATTTTCTTTTTGGTGTTAATCTAAAAATCTTATGTATTTCTAATGGGATGATGAATAATAGAATTTCCTCTTTTCCTCTCAATACTCTTTTGTATGCAGTTTATTGTTTATGTTTGAAATTTTGCATTAGTGAATTCATCAAGGGGTCATAAAAAGGGGTTTGGTGAATAGTTCCATCACCAAATTAACCCCTTAACATGTCCCAACTCCTTAAAATTATTACCACGCATACCTCATTGAGGCAAATTGGGATATGTCGACTTTTCAAAAATATCTAAAGATGCCAAATCTAATGACATATGATTTGACCTTCATTTTGAGAAACATTACAAAATATCCATTATTCAACTACTTGTTCCTATGTCCTATTTGAATTCTAAAACATCAAAAAATAAACCATAAGGCATAAGATTTTGAAAAATTTAACCATAATTTCTCAAATACTTTTCAAGAAAAATACATGGTGTCCCTTTAAATATTTTTTTGAAATGAAAATAAAAAAGACCATAAATTTTTAATTTTGGCTCAAACAAAAAAATACTCAAGTATCCATTGGAAAATCAAGATTCACTTACATGATGCCTTGTAATGACTTATACATTGTGACACATATTTTATACCATATATGTTATGTGTTTTACTCACTGATGACATTGTTTGATTGCGTTTATTGACACTATATACTTTATAAAAATTAAATGATTATATTTATTGAAGAATTGTTTTAGAGGCTCCAAAGGATAAGCAACCATTTTTTGTATCTAATGTATTTATTTCTACTAGCTCATTAATGTAAGGGCCAAAAAGTGTCAAAGAGAGTGGGTATCCTTGTTTAATATATATGACATCCTTTATATCACCATTTCTCATTTGTACCTTATCAACAAAGGTCTCATAGGGTATCATCACAAGTGAAACTATCAAGGGTGGAAGATCCCAAGCCTTAAGCCTTTTAACTAACAAGCTATGAGGAACTATATTAAATACCTTGTACAATTCTACAAAACAACAATATAATTCACAATTATCTCTTTAGCTTCCTCAATGATAGCGGCGAAAGTGAAGATACAATCACTAGTATGGTGGTCCCTTCTGAAACTTGCTTTCCCTTTGGCTCTCAACCTATTAGTCTATGTCCATGTGGCGATATTAATGTCCAAACTTGTGGCAAAGATCTTGGCCAAGGTGTGTCCAACGATTATATTATGGTAATTAGTATCATTCATGTCTTTACTCTTGTAGATGGGATGTATGATATAGGAGGTCTGAGAAGGTGGAAAGCCACAAATCACCGTGTAGTTAAACATGTATGCACTATGTTTAAAAAATTGAGTTTTGAGGTTCTCCATATCATGAGCTTTATTGGATTACAGCTTAGAGATGGTGTGAAGGATTAAGCGATTAGTATTGAAATGACAATGTGAAAGTTTTAGATTGACTTGAGTGTTTGGTTGGTTTGGAGAATTATATAGGCTAGAAGCATACTCAAAAAAGGTAAGGGGATTTGATATTGCACATACTAATTTCTTAGGAAGGAATACTCAAAAAGTAAGAGAGATATTTTGGGCATTACATTTATCAATGAAATGAAATGATATGATATGAATTTCACAATGATGAGGCATAAGTGTAAAATGCTCTTCACCTTATTAAAAAATGTTAGTAAGAAGTTTAAAGAATTCCTCTCCTAACTAACAAATGAGAGAAACAAGGCTTCTTCCCTTATTAACAAATCTCTCCTTCCACTAACAAACGTAACATTCATAACCTTCATAACATTTCTATCCCACTAACAAACATAACGTTCATAACCTTCTTCCCATTAACAAATATGAAATTCAAAATATCCCTCTCTTTTACCATTAATAATCATCTTAATAACTCAAACAACAACATTATTCTACAGAATGTATATTTTAAATTTAATATATCATTAGAGCAGAAATTACAGTCTTCAGAGCACCATTATTCTATAGAAGGTATATTTTAACTTTAATATATCATTAGAGCTGAAATTACAGTCTTCAAAGCACCATTATTCTACAGAAGGTATATTTTTAATTTAATAAAACATTACACCAGCAATTACAGTCTTCAGAGAAAGTATATTTTAAATTTAATATATCATTACACAAAAAATTACAGCAGAGCACCATTATTCTAAGAAGGTATATTTTAAATTTAAAATTACAGTCTTAAGAGCACCATTAGTCTAAGAAGGTATATTTTAAATTTAATATATCATGATACAAGAGATTTTAAATGGGGTTTTTAAAAAAAAATGAGCTAGGGTTTTCACAGTTTTCACCAAAAACTTTCAATCCAGCGTTTAGTGAGATTGTAACAGGTGCAAGCATCTTCTTATGGATATCATTTACAATCTCCTCACATTCTACAGGAGTTGGAGTACTGGTTCTAATGTTGTTGTTGAGATTGGGTAAACTCGTGCTTCCTCCAATAGGTAAACTATTTGTGAAACCCATAGGTCCATTGTTGGTGAGGTTTTAGTTATCTTAGGGTGTTGTTGGCACCACTAAACTAGATGTTTCATGGATCCAAGAAATGAAATAATCAACAAAAACATTCAATCCAATGTTTGGTGAGATCGTAAGAGGTGCAAGAACCTTCTTGTGGATAACATTTACAACCTTCTCAAATCCTATGGAAAATAGTTTAGTTATTTGTGCTAGTGTGCAAAAAACAAGATGTTCACCACAAGTTGCAGTGCCGATGGGAGGAGGATTGGGTGTGCTAGATTTTGGAAATAAGGAAGACAATTGATTTTTGGGTTGGTCTGCTAGCTATAGATTTTTGAATTTCCATACAAATACACAATGAGCATTTGGGTTTGGCAGCAAAAATGAGCATTACTGAGGACCTATACAATTTCTAAAAATGAAAAATTGAAATTGATGATGGTATAGGTATCCAAAAAAAGATCGACAAGGACCCAAAAACTAAGGGCGTCAAAAAGGGTAAAAAACAACTTGGTTACTAGAGAGCTATACCATTGTGATTGTGTCAATGAGACAAATCCAATTACTATTGTTTCCCGAAAAATCATAAAAGGGATTACTTAGAGTATCTTGTTCAAATCATTTCCCCAAAATTCTTCTTGCTTATAAAGATATTAAAGACTACATTTTCTTCTAGTGTTTGATAGAAGTAGAATCGTAACAAATCTATAGTTAAGAAAACAATTAAAAAAAAAAGATTGGCTGAAAATATTAAGGAATAGAAAGATGCTCACCTTTCATGCCCTGCCTTCCTCATGCTATAGAATTAGGCACCCAAATCATACTTTGATACCACGTCTTATGATATTTCTCAAATGTAAAGCAATTAAGTAAACTCAAAATAGTAATAGAAAATCCACATGGATGCAAAACTAAGATCAAATCCAACGAGAGTGATGCAGCAATGCCAAATGAATTGATATAGGTGTAACACAAATACTAGCCACTATGAGGGGGTAATGTCCATAATGAAAAACAATAAGGCAATGAAACAGAGATTTTAGTTTATGATGAATCACCAAAAACTTTATTTTAAATCTTCAGAGCACCATTATTCTAAGAAGGTATATTTTAAATTTAATATATCATTACACCAGAAATTACAGTCTTAAAGCACCATTATAAGTCTAAGAAGGTATATTTTAAATTTAATCTAATTTTTTAAAAAACGAGCTAGGGCTTTCACAGTTTTAAAATTAATATATCATTACACCTGTGACACCACAAAAAAAAATGATGACGACGACGACTACACGCCAAGAACTTGCTTCCACAACATACAACCCGAAAGTCTGACCAAATTTTTTTTTTAAAAATTATTTAACTTCGTTTCCATGTTTCATGTCATGCATTCATAAGAGAAAGGTTTGCTAAACGTCTTTAGCGTCATATCTTATGTTTCGTCATAATACAATTGTTCTATAATCTTATATGATGGCCCGTTTGCAAAAATAAATTCTTTCAAGATAATGTATTTGTATCTGTGCTTGACAGACATCAATAAATTTATATTTTACATTTGAGGTATTATATTTAATCTTTATCTGAATATATAAATACTGTATATATATAATTATAATCTCAAAATGAGATATATATGCCACCCATTATATACACAGGCATAGGGTTCAATATCTTGTCGTATAAATCATGTTATTTTTAAGGAACATAAAATTTCAAAGGTATATTTAATCAACTAGATTTATATAATATAGCTTTAGCTAAAATACATATTCCTAATTAATTAAGAAGTTCCAAATCCATCTTTTATGCACAAAGAATGTGAACATGGTTAATATTGTATTCAATCAAGATCACTTTCCTTAAGGTAGGTTAGTCGTATCTTTTTTTTGAAAAAGAGAACAAAAAGGGGCAGAGTTTTACGGTGGGAAAAGAAACATTCAATTTTAAGTTTGAAAACATGGTGGAGGTGGGTGGCTTTAATGGCCACCTGCCAAAGCATTATACTCCCTCTCCTTGCGTGCAAGCAACACAACCTGGTCCCATCTTTCATTTAATCACCTAGATTTTACAAATCAATATCTTCACACATTCGGCCTGTTGTTTTGGGTTCTGTCCTGGCCGCATGTATTCATTGTGGTGGTTGTAGATGAAGTTACAGTCCAGTATATAGACTGGTCACCCAGCCATGGCCGCGCGTGGATAGAGGATGGTGATCAGTGATGAGCTACAGCTAGTGGGATAGGCGAGATACTCAGCCATGGCCACGCAGGTTGACTGGAAGAGCAGGATGAAACTACAGGAGAGAGAAGAACGTTTTACCTCCACTTTCATTGGGTGTTGCAAGGATGATCGTGGCAGGGTCTACAGCAGCGGCCTGCACGGTATGGCAGGAGCCTTTTTTGAGCGCTTCCAACAAGCAAGTCCTCCAACTATGTTGTTATCTATTCAGTATCGAATGCATCCTCAAATTCGGAGTCTCCCCTTCATGATATTTTACTAAAACTGATCAAGGTCGATTAAGGGATAGTGAGAGTACTACTAGAAGACCTGGTGGAACTTAATACAAGGATTTCTTTGGCTACGACCTAGCCTATCTTGCGAGGTAGCTCGTGGAAAGGGCACTCGCAGAGGTGGATCTGTTTCATATCAGAATATTCATGAAGCACAATTACTTTGCAAAAATAGGATCATTCACAGACCTTGGGAGGCGCATACACTATTTGTACATACGTATGTTCCATTTCATAATTAATTAATAAATTTCTTGGCTGCGATTCATGTTAGTACACTTTGTTAATACAAATAAATATTAATGTTATACTGTTATAATTAGAACTTAAAATAGTAAATACATTAGTTGTAATATTACTTAGATATGAATTATATTTAAAATATTAGTTTCCTTATTATGTATTAAGGAGGATTGGGTAATAAACTAAATAATTTTAAAGTATTTTCATTAAAATTTCCTTCTACACAATTCAATAAACATTGCATGGGATTTCAATTAGGTTGATTTCATTTCCTTTAATAATTTGTAAATGGATTTTCAATAATTTCTTAAATGGGGAAGAACATAATGAAGCTAGAACCAAAATTACTTCATTGGCATATTGAAAGCTATCTAAAAACTTAAGTCTTTCCATCAACAATGTAAGAAGAGAAAATACACTAACATTCCACTCTTTCAATACATCTCTTTCAAGCAACAAAATGGAATTTAATGTGTGTGTGTGTGTGTATATATATATATATATATTAAGGTAAATTTCCCAACATCCCTCAAGAGGGTTTCAAAAATATTTCCATTAAGTTTTAAAGCAAGAACTACCAACATTTCAACAAGATCAAAATACGCAATGAGGTTCTAAGCCAAGAAAAGGAGAATAAATACATTGTCTTTCCTTCAACTTTCAATTCCATCCACCTTACAACCTTACTAATGAATATCAATACAACTTTCCTTCAAATCTTGTTACAACATTTTCCACTTAATGTGGGAACAAAATTTACAATGATGGAAGCTAAAATACAAAGCAATATTACATTTTTCTTCCACTCAAGGTGGGTAAAATACAAGGTGGTTTCACATTGTCATCAACAAGGTTCCAATGCTTCAAACATCAACAAGGTGGCTCCTCCATAGTTTTCTTGATTCACAACAAAATAAGGGGAGAGGCAACGCTCTCCTCCCAACCAAGATACCCAATGGAGAAGAGAAGCCATCCTCTCCATTAGCCCCCGAGCCCCAACCACATTACAATGGGAGAAAATCCAACTCATGGCAACAACTAGCTTCCACATAACTCAACATAAAATTTCACATTCCTTCCATAATCCTTCAAAAACAAAATCAACAATACAACAAAAGGGAAAACAATCACAACAACAAGTCACAAGGCTTATCAAGAAAGCCATAAGAGTAAGACCTATGGGGAGCTAGGGCTTTCACAGTTTTAAAATTAATATATCATTACACATGTGACACCACAAAAAAAAATGATGACGACGACGACGACGACGACACGCCAAGAACTTGCTTCCACAACATACAACCCGAAATTCCGATTAATTTTTTTTTTTAAAATTATTTAACTTCGTTTCCATGTTTCATGTCATGCATTCATCAGAGAAAGTTTTTCTAAATGTCTTTAGCGTCATATCTTATGTTTCGTCATAATACAATTGTTCTATAATCTTATATGATGGCCCATTTGCAAAAATAAATTCTTTCAACATAATGTATTTGTATCTGTGCTTGACAGACATCAATAAATTTATATTTTACATTTGAGGTATTATATTTAATCTTTATCTGAATACATAAATACTGTATATATATAATTATAATCTCAAAATGAGATATATATGCCACCCATTATATACACAGGCATAGGGTTCAATATCTTGTCGTATAAATCATGTTATTTTTAAGGAACATAAAATTTCAAAGGTATATTTAATCAACTAGATTTATATAATATAGCTTTAGCTAAAATACATATTCCTAATTAATTAAGAAGTTCCAAATCCATCTTTTATGCACAAAGAATGTGAACATGGTTAATATTGTATTCAATCAAGATCACTTTCCTTAAGGTAGGTTAGTCGTATCTTTTTTTTGAAAAAGAGAACAAAAAGGGGCATAGTTTTACGGTGGGAAAAGAAACATTCAATTTTAAGTTCGAAAAAATGGTGGAGGTGGGTGGCTTTAATGGCCACCTGCTAAAGCATTATACTCCCTCTCCTTGCGTGCAAGCAACACAACCTGGTCGCATCTTTCATTTAATCACCTATATTTTGCAAATCAATATCTTCACACAGTCGGACTGTTGTTTTAGGTTCTGTCCTGGCCGCATGTATTCATTGTGGTGGTTGTAGATGAAGTTAAAGTCCAGTATATAGACTGGTCACCCAGTCATGGCCGTGCGTGGACAGAGGATGGCGCTTAGTGATGAGCTACAGCTAGTGGGACGGGCGAGATACCCAGCCATGGTCACGCGGGTTGACAGGAAGAGCAGGATGAAGCTACAGGCGAGAGAAGAACGTTTTACCTCCACTTTCATTGGGTGCTGCGAGGATGATCATGGCAGGGTCTACGGCAGTGGCCTGCACGGTATGGCAGGAGCCTTTTTAGAGTGCTTCTAACAAGCAGGTCGTCAAACTATGTTGTTATCTGCTCAGTATCGAATGCATCCTCAAATTCGGAGTCTCCCCTTCGTGATATTTTACCAAAACTGATCAAGGTCGATTAACGGACAGTGAGAGTACTACCAGAAGACCTGGTGGAACTTAAGACAAGGATTTCTTTAGCTACGACCTAGCCTGTCTTGCGAGGTAGCTTGTGGAATGGGGACTCACAGAGGTGGATCTGTTTCATATCAGAATATTCATGAAGCACAATTACTTTGCAAAAACAAGATCATTCACAGACCTTGGGAGGCGCATACACTATTTGTACATATGTATGTTCCATTTCATAATTAATTAATAAATTTATTGGCTGCGATTCATGTTAATACACTTTGTTAATACAAATAAATATTAATGGTATACTGTTATAATTAGAACTTAAAATAGTAAATACATTAGTTGTAATATTACTTAGATATGAATTATATTGAAAATATTAGTTTCCTTATTATGTATTAAGGAGGATTGGGTAATAAACTAAATAATTTTAAAGTCTTTGCATAAAAATTTCCTTCTACACAATTCAATAAACATTGCATGGGATTTCAATTAGGTTGATTTCATTTCCTTTAATAATTTGTAAATGGATTTTTAATATTTTCTTAAATGGGGAAGAACATAATGAAGCTAGAACCAAAATTACTTCATTGGCATATTGAAATCTATCTAAAAACTTAAGTCTTTCCATCAACAATGTAAGAAGAGAAAATACACTAACATTCCACTCTTTCAATACATCTCTTTCAAGCAACAAAATGGAATTTAATGTATATATATATTTTTTTATTTTTTATTTTTTTTAAGGTAAATTTCCCAACATCCCTCAAGAGGGTTTCAAAAATATTTCCATTAAGTTTTAAAGCAAGAACTACCAACATTTCAACAAGATCAACATACTCAATGAGGTTCTAAGCCAAGCAAAGGAGAATAAATACATTGTCTTTCCTTCAACTTTCAATTCCATCCACCTTACAACCTTACTAATGAATATCAATACAACTTTCCTTCAAATCTTGTTACAACATTTTCCACTTAATGTGGGAACAAAATTTACAATGATGGAAGCTAAAATACAAAGCAATATTACATTTTTCTTCCACTCAAGGTGGGTAAAATACAAGGTGGTTTCACATTGTCCTCAACAAGGTTCCAATGCTTCAAACATCAACAAGGTGGCTCCTCCATAGTTTTCTTGATTCACAACAAAATAAGGAGAGAGGCAACGCTCTCCTCCCAACCAGGATACCCAATGGAGAAGAGAATCCATCCTCTCCATTGGCCCCCGAGCCCCAACCACATTACAATGGGAGAAAATCCAACTCATGGCAACTACTAGCTTCCACATAACTCAACATAAAATTTCACATTCCTTCCATAATCCTTCAAAAAAAAAATCAACAATACAACAAGAGGGAAAACAATCACAACAACAAGTCACAAGGTTTATCAAGAAAGCCATAAGAGTAAGACCTATGGGGAGGCCACTTATGCCTCCCAATGGGAATGGGTGCCACCTAAAGCCTCCAATGCAAAACAAAATACCCCAAACAACTCTTATTCCTCCCTCAAGTACCCCTTATCCCTCCATCCACTCTTATGTCTCCCTCAACTCTTATGGTTCCCTCAAAGTAAAAACAAGAAGAAAATGCAAGAATTTCTCTTACAAGGTAGGCACCCAACCCAAACTCCCTCCTCAAGAAAATGATCTATTATTCCTCCCTCAATTAAACTCCCCATAGTCTCCTCCCACTCCCAACTTAGGCATTCTACCCATTCCCAACAAGCATTGCAACAACAAAATTCAACACAACATATGTACTCATTCATATAACAAAAACAAGAAAACATAATAGAACAAAGGTGAAGCTCCTACCTTTCCATGGTAGAGCTTGTTCCAAGTATGAAGTCTCAAATCCCTCCAAAGATCAAGCAAGAATCCACAAGCTCCAACAAAATTCCCACAAGTATCAACAAGCTCAAAAAATCCACAAACTCTTTCCAAATCCTCTCCTCTCCAAAATACAAAAGACTAAAAATGAAACTTCCAACCCCCAAAACAAACAAGAGGATCCAATAAATAGAGAAAAGAGAGGGAGGGATGATGTGGCTCCAAGTAGGATGCCACCTGCTTTTCCCTCCACTCCACATCATTTTTGTCAACTTCATATTCCAATGCACCATTAATAAGTGGTTGAAAGAAAGGCAAGCACCTTACACACTCCAACTAAGCCCACTCCCCCAAAGGACAAAATTAAATTTTGAAAGAAAGTGCAATTAATATTTTACCCTTTTATCCCCCCAAAACACCTAAAAGACCCTAAATTTGGCCTTCCAACCCATAGGTAGGGTTGGCATGGGGTTTCAAGAGGTGTGGGACAAGTTTGTCTTGTCCCACAAGCTTTGAAATTTGGCCTCCAAGGCCAAATTAGAGTTTCCCATGAGGGGTAGAGTGTGCTACACTCAAAACTCAAACACACATCAATCCACACAAAATCCCAAGTAAATCAAGCCTAATAAATGAGCTCTCTTTGGTCACATCTCTTAATTAGTTTAGGAAAAAATCAAATTAGCTTAATTAAGCCACTACAACCCATGGCTAACAAAGGGGTAAACTCCAATCCAAAGAATATGAATAATAACACAAGTAAAATTTCACTTACTAAGAGCAACACATACCAACATAATAAAAAGAGAAAAAATAAAACAAAACAACACATGACCCCTAGGTCACAATTTTCCCATAACCAGATAATTCTAACACACACACAATTACTTGTTGCCATGGTGACCTTAGTTGGATCCTTCTCGAATTCCAATGTGGTTGGTCTCCACTCCCCAATATTGTTGTGAATATAATATACTTGCAGAACAGAGAATACCTCCTTCGGCCTGTTGGCCGCATTAAAACATTCATGCCAAATATACAATATAATCTAAAATAAACGACACATGATTTACTATCATCTATGCAAGTACGATATCATATTACACTTTCTAGCACATTTCTATTCCAATTATGTCAAAACGATCATCACATTAGTCAAATTATCAAGTTCTACTCAATATGATTAAATATATCACATGTCATAATTAAGATAAATAACCCTGTCAAAAGTATACAAATATCATTGTCAAATGTCCACCAGTAAACCATATGCATCATATAAAGATCAAATCAATAACATTCCAATGTCTATGATATCTACTAGCATGCTAAATCAAGAAGCCATAATAAATCCATAGTGAAGTAATCAGTCTCGAAAAAAACAAAACAAAATTAGGTCGAAGGGAAGTGGGCACTACATCCCCCTCCCCTTAGACTCGACTTCCTCCTAGAAGTCATTGGAAAAGGTGTGGAAACTATCCTCGTAGCAAAGTAGCATCCTCCCAAGTAGCTGCAGTCTGATCATACCTGTCCCATTGGACCCGAACCTGATCAATTTCTCTGCCGCAAAGGCCCAGGGTCCTGCGTTCTATAATGCACATGGGCTCCACCATCACCTGCCCCTGATCCTGCACCTACAATGTGGTCCAATCTAGTACATGAGAAGGATCAGAAATATATCTCCTAAGCACAGAAACGTGAAACACATCATGGACGTGAGATAAGCTAGGTGGCAATGCTAGACGATAGGCCAAGGGACCAAGGCGCTCCAAGATCTCAAAGGGACCCACAAACTTAGGATCAAGCTTAGAACCTTTTCCATAACAAATAGGGCTCTTATGTGGTCTGACATGAAAAAACACCTTCGCGCCTACCTCAAAACTGCGATCTGTCCTATGTTGGTCTGCATACTTTTTCTGTCTATCCTGTACCTCCTGCAAGCTTTGTCTGATCAAGGTAACTTGCTGCTCCATGTCCTGTAATAATGCTGGCCCGAGGGAAACCCTGTCCTCAATCCTATCCCAAATAAGAGGTGTCTTGCACTCTCTACCATATAATGCCTAAAAAGGAGCCATGCCTATAGAACTCTGGAAACTATTATTGTAGGCAAACTCCACCAAATACAGATACTCCTCCCATCTCGACTAATGATCCATCATGTACATCCTGAGCATATCCTCCAAAATTTTATTCACCCTCTCTTTCTGTCCATCTGTTTCAGGGTGATAAGCTGTGCTGAAATTAATCCTCGTCCTGAGAACATACTGCATGGTGGTCCAGAAATGGGAGGTGTACAAAGGGTCGTGGTCGCAAATGATCTTCCACGGAATCCCATGTAATCTGACAATCTCATCAAGGTATACTTGTGCCACAACACTCACTGTATAGGTGGTCTTCACTGGAGAAAAGTGAGCTACCTTCGTCAATTTATCCACCGTGACCATGATGGCGTCGTGATGGTATCTCGACGTAGGCAATCTAATGATGAAGTCCATGGAAATGGTGTCCCACTTCCACTCCGGTATGGTGTGAGGATAGAGAAGGCCAGATGGATGCTGATGCTCGGCCTTCACCCTCTGGCACTCTAAACAATGTGACACAAACAAAGCTACGTCTCTCCAAAGTCCTCTCCAAAAATACAACTGTCTCAGGGTGGCGTGCTCTTCTTCACCCCGGGATGGGCTGAATAAGGTGCACGATGAACCTCACTCAAAATGTCATGTCTCAAGCCTCCATCTATAGGAACATATATCCGACCTCTGTGTCTGAGAAGACCATCTACCTCTAATGAAAATCCATCAAATCTCCCCTCAAGGGGTCTCTGAGACTCAATCTCTGCTCTACTTGCAAGGTAGAAACTATCATGAGGAAGCTGCTGCAAGATCCTACTCCGCAAATCTGTGCCCACTGAGGTGGCCATAGCCACATGTCTCCGCCTACTCAAGGCATCTACAACCACATTCTCCTTCCCTTTCACATGCTCTATCTCCATGTCATACTCACAGAGTAACTCCATCCAACGCCGTTGACGAGCGTTGAGATTGGGCTGCGTGAAGAGGTGGCGAAGACTCAAGTGATCAGTCCTGAGTATAAATCTCCGGCCCAGAAGAAAATGTCTCCACTACACTAAGGCATGTACTACTGCTGCAAGCTCAAGGTCATGAGTCGGATAATTGAGCTCATAATCTTTGAGTTTGCGAGACTCAAAGGCAACTACTCTACCCTCCTGCATTAACACACCTCCAAGTCCTGCCAAGGAAGCATCTGTGCAAACGTAGAACTCACCCTGAGGATCTGGCACTGCAAGAATAGGTGCTATCATGAGGCATTCCTTCAGTGTACTGAAGGCCTGCTCACATTTATCTGACCATAAAAACTTCTTCCCTTTTCGCTGAAGGGAAGTGATGGGGTGCGCAATCTGAGAAAAATCCTAAACAAACCTCCTGTAATACCCTGCTAAACCCATGAAGCTACGCACCTCGGTCACAATAGTGGGCGCTGGCCAATCCATGATGGCTCGAATCTTGGAAGGATTGACTATGATACCTTCCCCAGAAATGATGTGGCCTAAATAGTGCACCTCAGGCTGAAAGAACGCACACTTCTCTAAGTTCCCGTAAAGGCGTTGTTTGCGAAGACACTGAATAACCTAGCGAAGGTTCTCCTTGTGCTCCTCACATGTGCGTGAGTAAATCAAAATGTCATCAAGGAAGATGAGCACGAAGCGATCAAGGAAGGTCCTAAATACCCCATTCATCAAACTCATAAACACTGTGGGGGCATTCGTCAAACCGAAAGGTACCATTGTGAACTCGTAGTGGCCATATCACGTACGGAATGTTGTCTTGTGAATATCCATCTCCGCAATCCTGAGCTGATGGTACCCTGAATTAAGGTCTATCTTAGAGAAAACTATAGCCCCCTTCATCTTATCAAATAAATCATCAATGCGTGGAAGGGGGTAACGATTTTTGATCGTTACTTTATTCAGCTGACGGTAGTCAATACACAACCGAAGAGATCCATCCTTCTTCTTTACGAAGATCACTGGTGCACCCCAAGGGGATACACTAAGACGGATTAGGCCTTTCTCCAGAAGGTCCTCAAGCTGCAACTTGAGCTCACATAACTCAGGAGTAGTCATCCGATAGGGTGCTCGTGAGATAGGCTCTGTGCCCGGAACTAGATCTATATGGAAGTCGATCTCATGTGGGGGAGGTAACCCCGGTAGCTCCCCTGGGAACACATCAGCAAACTCTGATAAGATGGGATGGTCATCGAGGGAAGGTCCTCTCGACTCATCCTCTGATCTGTCACTGACCGTAATAGCAAACAACTGACAACCATGTCGCGCACACCGCTTAAGCTGCATAGCGGAGATGGTGCGAATGGATACGGCCCTCCTAACTCCTGATATCACTGACTCTAATCCAAGATCATCTATGCAAAAAATAGTCTTATGGTAACAATCCACTCTAGCTCTGTGAGCGGACAACCAATCCATGCCTAAAATGATGCCATAAGATCCTAATGGAAGGATCTGAAGATCAGAAGTAGTGGTGAAGGGTCCCAAATCCACTACACACTCATAACTAAGGAGTCTATAGAACTTTTGGCTCCAGAAGCCATCTCAACGTCCCAACTATGGCCCTGCCTAACTGCAACCAGCCTACAACGCTCTACTAAGGATGGTGCACTAAAAGAATCAGAAGAACCAGAATCAAATAATATAGAGGTGGAAATACCACCAACACTACATGTCGTCTCAATCACAGTACTCTAATGCTCAGCGTGGTGGTTCTGTCGACACTAAAATTTTCCTCCGTAATTTCTATTTCATTAATGTATGTATTAGGAATAGGATGTTGTTAAGTATAATTAGTAGTAGTGTCTGATAGAAGATAACGACGCCGTCAGTACGGTGCCGCCAATAATGTGCAGTACGGTAACAGTCAAAGTACAATAGGAATGTTGTAAAAAGTAAATACTTGTCGTAAGTGGTCCGGTAATGTTAAAATGTCAAAGTTTGGGTAATTAGAGAAGTAGGGTCTACATGATTAGGAATTAGAAATATTATATTGGTAATAAAGACAAGGAGTGAGGTCATAAATATTTTGTGTATTTTATTTGTAAAAAGTCTAAAAATGTGGAACCCATGTAAAATGATAAGGTTTATCTTATCTTAACAGATAAGCTTACATGTACAGATAAGAGTTAAGGTATGGAATATGATTCGTCGGAGTGGATTTCTTATCCTATCTTAGAGATAAGATGGATAAGCCTGGAAGTTCTATAAATAGAGAGGCCACCCCCCTCATTTAGGATAGAAGGAAGTAGTGAGAAATATTGTAGGAAGTGTGCGAAGGAAGCCATCAGTTTAAAGGTGTGTTGAAGAAGCCATTAAGAGGTGTAATTGTAAAGTTTCTCCCATAGTCTTGGTGAAAGGCAAGTGAAGTCAATAACATTTAAAGTACCTCATGGGTGAGATTGTAACAATTTCATTTTAATATTATAATTTACTTTGATATTTCAGATTTGTCATCATTCCATCTTATCATAGTCAATGGTATTCCTGTGTTATGTTGTTGTTTTGTTTCCAGATTACATCCACCAAACTAAAGGTTGTGCATTAGTAAATAATCATAGCACGAGGAGTTCCCGGTGAAGAATTATCATAGTGCCGGATTGGTGTTGACATTTTGGTTCCGTTACGGGGACCATTCCTCGTTGGTGGATTTTCTGGAGAGATATTCCCACTTAGTCAAAAATCAATTGGAGGGTAACCTTGTTTTTACTGTGCATAGTAGTTACCACGGTAAAGTCATTTTTACCGTGAATAGTAGTTACCATGATAAACTCATTTTTGCTGTGAATAGTATTTATCACAATAAATTCACTTTTTACCATGAATAGTATTTACCGCAGTAACTTCACTTTTTACCATGAATAGTGTTTACCACAGTAAATTCAGTTTTTACCGCAGTAAGTCAAGTTTTACCATAGTTTACCATGGTCATTTCTATTTTATTGTAGAAAGGTGTAAAGTCACTTTCTAGTATAGTGATTCCAATTATTTGTACACATAAGTCTTGTTGATTGTACTTGTGAGTTGGTATTTCACGGTGGTTACTTATGAAAATGGGAAAGATTCCTGTTTTTTCAACTCAATCTAATGAAGATGCTTCTTCTTTCATTCAAGAGTTTAAGCGATCTTGTATTTGTAATGGCCTTATAAGAAGGGAACAATGGACTGAATTTTTTCCTACCTTTTTGGATGGTTCAGCACTTAGGTGGTTTGAAACACTAGGTGATAATGTGAAAAATTCATGGGATTTATTAACTGAAAGTTTTCTTGAAGAATTTGGTGAACAACAGAAATATGTAGATCTCATGATCGAGATCACAAAGCTATCCCAAGGAGAGAAGGAGAAGATAAGGGATTATCATACTCATGTTCTAGAGCTAAGGAGGAAGATCAATGCCCAGATCCGGAAGGAAGGACTAGCGGATGGGTTGATCAATGGCGTGGATATTCTCCTTTGTAAGCACTTCATTCTTGGGATGAAGCCAGAGATCAGACAACAAGTGAAGTATGACCACCCAGCTACCACTGAACAAGCAAAGGAGATTGCAAGAAGGCAAGAAGAAAGCATGGAAGAGGAGCCCAAAGAAATTGTTGCTAAAGTAGAGCCTACACCAGCACCTTTGGTCCAGAATCCACAACCACTCCCGGTGAGCGCAAATATTTCTCCTAGTACATATACTGAGTATGAAGATCTGCTCAAAAAGATGGGTCAGTTAACTATTAATCTTCTTCAAGGAAAGGAATTTAGTTCTCAGGGAGGAGATAGAGGTCCAAAAAGAAATATTTCTGAAGTTGTTTTCTATGATTGTTATAAAAAGGGTCATTATAAGTATAATTGTCCAGATAGAGCTTCTACATCTGGTAAAGGAGATAATGATAAAGGAAAAGCACCTGTGAATTCTTTTGATGTAGTGGATAAGAGCAGAAATAATGAAGTAGATGTGTTTGTAACAAAATGAAAGAAAGAAAAAGATAATCAAGATGGAAATGATCCTAAGAAGATGAAAGAAGAAACTAGTAAGAAACATAGAAGAAGAAATTTGGGTGTGCAAGATTTTCTGATTTCATAGGGGCAAGGACCATACTCCATCTTGGAGAACTATCCAAAAAGGCCCTGCAAATATTACATATGGTCAACTCTTGGCTATGTCTTCTGAGAAGAGGGGGGTTGCGAAGTGGACTCAATGCTCGAAGAAGGAAAGGAGGTTGAGGTCCCTGTTTTGGAGGCAGAGGCAGATCCCTATGCTCCACAAGCTGAGGTATTATGTAATGGTATTTCAATTCATGATGTCTTAGTTGATGGAGGTGCTGCAGTTAATGTAATGACCGAGTCTGTAATGAATATGTTGGGTTTAAAAATTGATCGCCCTTCAACACTTATGTTAAGGTCATTAAATAAGGAAAAAAACTAAACCAGAAGGTGTAGTTTCAAATGTGGCAATATCTGTTATGGGTGTTGTATGTGTGGTAGACTTTCAGGTGATGAAAAATGGTACTGTTGCGTACCCAATGTTGTGCTGGGAAGACCATGGCTAAGGAGAGTTCATGCAAGAAACTACTGGAATGAAGGTTTCATGACACTTGGACGTGGTAGAGAGAGGGTGAAGAAATGTGATCCCTCGACATCATAAGGCAGAACCTGTGGATTCAAGTGATGAAACTGATGATTGGACATCCTCTGATTACTCTAGTACCAGTGAAGTGGACACTGAAGATGAAGAAAGTGAGGTTGATGTTTCAGTCATGGATATCCTTCCAGTCACACCAACTCATGACCCCATATAAATTATCTGAAAGAAGATGTTGATGATCGTCTCACAAAATAAAGATTGGTGATGTGATGATGTGATGGAGAGTGAGAAGGAATCCTACCTCCAGCTCTTTCGAAGGTACATACACCTATTCACTTTTGATTACAAGGAACTCCGTCAAGTAGTTTGGGTAGAACATTCTATTGAGCTGGTAGATGGTGCTAAGCCCATAAAGCAAAATGCCATATAGAATGAATCCTAATTTTTCCAAGACTGTAAAAGAAGAAATAGATAAGTTGCTTGATGCAGGATTCATATTTGCTGTGGAGAATTCAGAATGGGTTTCTCCCATTGTGATCTCAATAAAAAAGAATGGGGGAAGCTACGCATTTTGTGTTGATTACAGGAAGCTCAATAAGGCAACAAAGAAGGATCATTACCCTCTTCCATTTTCAGATCAGATCTTGGACGAAGTAGCTGGCCAGGAGTGCTATAGTTTTGCTGATGGATATAGCGGCTACAACCAAGTTCGTATAGCAGAGAAAGATCAGCTGAAGACCACGTTCACCACTCCTTGGGGAACGTTTTGCTTATAGAGTTATGCCTTTTGGGTTGTGTAATGCTCCAGCAACATTCCAGCGTTTGATGAATAGGGTGTTCGAACCCTACATTGGGACCTTCATCAGAGTATTTCTGGATGATTTTTGCATCAATGGGCGCAAGTTGGACCACCTGCACCAGATGGAGACAACATTTCAAAGGTTAGATGAATAACAAGCCTCACTAAACCCTACAAAGTGTGTCTTTGGATGTTCTAAAGGTGTTTTGTTAGGGCATGTTGTATCCAGAGATGGTGGTATTGGTACTGATCCTGATAAAGTTTCAAAAATCAAAGATTTACCATTTCCTATGAATAGAAGTAAGTTGAGATCATCATTTTTAGGCCATGTGGGTTACTATAGAAGGTTCATCAAGAATTTCTCAAAGATTGCACAGCCACTAACCCAGTTCTTGAAGAAGGATGTTACTTATGAACCAGGAAATAAGGTGCATGAAGCTTTCGGACAACTGAAGGAAGCCCTGGTGTCTTCACCTGTTTTAAAGAATCCAGATTGGAGCAAGCCATTCATTGTGTACACTGATGCCTTAGATGCAGCACTAGAAGTACTTTGAGCCAAAAGGATGAAAATGGGAATGAACATCCAATTGACTTTGGGAGCAGAAAAATGAGCAGTGCTGAGGTAAATTTATACTGTAACTGAAAAAAGAGGCTCTGGCTATCATTTTTTTGCTGTAAAGAAGTTTAGAAATTACTTGCTAGGGCAAAAAAAATTTCTAGTTGTAACAGATCATCATCATCAGGCTCTAAAATATATTGTAAATAAGCCTAACCCATCAGGGAGGATAGCAAGATGGATAATTTTGCTACAAGAATTTGAATTTGATATTATAGATAGGCCAGGAAAGAAGCATGTCAATGCAGATGCACTCTCTCGAGCCTATGATGGTTTAGGATCATCTTGTGATGATGATGATGATGATTTCCCGATGCAGCATTGTTATCCCTTGACACACAATCCCTAGTGAATACATAGATATTTGGAATTATCTGAATGAATTCAAGTTTCCTGATGGTGCCAATGCAAAGACTAAGAGAAAGATTACTCAAGCCAGTCGTCCATATTCTATTCTGCATGGAGTATTATTTCGAATAGGACCTGATGGACAGTACAAGAGGGCAGTTGGACGTGATCAAGGGAAGGAACTGCTAGAAGAATTCCACAATGGTACATGTGGAGGGCACTTCTCTGGACAATCTGGATAACTTACAGCAAGAAGGATCTTGGATGCAGGTTATCACTGGCCCACTCTTTTTAAAGATTGTTATAATTATTGTAAGACATGTGATATTTTGTCAAACACATGGTAACCGTAAGACTTCATCAGCTCCATTATGTCCTATTCTTCCACTTGGTCCCTTTGAAAAGTGGGGGGGAATAGACATTGTAGGTCCACTTCCAACTACATCACGCCAAAATAAGTATATTGTAGTTGCCACAGATTATTTAACCAAGTGGGTTGAAGCTAGGCCATTGAAAACAGCTTCCATGGATGAAGTGGCAAGGTTCATATATGAACGCATTGTCACCAGATTTGGTTTCCCATTAGAAATTGTAACAGATCAAGGAAGCCACTTCATTAATGAGGTGGTAGAAGCCCTAGTCAATAAGTTTTTTTCTATTAAGCACAGGAAGGCAACAACATACAAGCCAAGCACAATGGACAGGTGGAACGAACAAATTTTGTGTTGTGTCAAATTCTAGCAAAAGATGCAGCCTTGCAGGTACATAAATGGGATAAAAGGATTCATGCAGCATTGTGGGCATATAGGGCAACATCAAAGTCAGCAACAGGATACTCCCCATTTCAGTTGGCCTATGGCATTGATCCAGTTCTTCCTATTGAGTTGATATTCCCACTGTGAGAGTTATGAAAAATGAAAGGATGGATGAAAGTGATTCAGTAAAAGAAAGGTTGGTACATCTTCATTTGCTAGAGGAAAATGAGGAAAGAGGAAATAGCAAAGGATACAAGCCATAAGAAGAAAATGAAGCAGAAGGAATACTTTGATCAAAAGATCCGTGGTCTCCATTTCATGTGAATGACTTGGTTCTAGTATATGATTCCAGATACAAAAAAAGAAGACAGAGAAAATTTCTTCCAAAATGGATGGGGCCCTACAAAATAGCAGCTGTGCATGAAAATGGTACGTACCGACTGGAGGAATTGGATGGCACTCCCATTACGAAATGGGTCAACCACGACAAGTTGAAGATTTTCCAAGCACCAGAATAGTCTACTCCGAGGACGAAGAGGAGTAGAAGCTAGGAAGGGGGAAGATGTCGACACTAAAATTTTCCTCCGTAATTTCTATTTCATTAATGTATGTATTAGGAATAGGATGTTGTTAAGTATATAGTAGTAGCGTCTGATAGAAGATAACGGCGCCGTCAGTACGGTGTACGGTGCCGCCAATAATGTGGAGTACGGTAACAGTCAAAGTACAATAGTCAAAGTACAATAGGAATGTTGTAAAAAGTAAATATTTGTCGTAAGTGGTCCGGTAATGTTAAAATGTCAAAGTTTGGGTAATTAGAGAAGTAGGGTCTACATGATTAGGAATTAGAAATATTATATTGGTAATAAGGACAAGGAGTGAGGTCATAAATATTTTGTGTATTTTATTTGTAAAAAGTCTAAAAATGTGGAACCCATGTAAAATGATAAGGTTTATCTTATCTTAAAAGATAAGCTTACATGTACAGATAAGAGTTAAGGTATGGAATATGATTCGTCAGAGTGGATTTCTTATCCTATCTTAGAGATAAGATGGATAAGCCTGGAAGTTCTATAAATAGAGAGGCCACCCCCCTCATTTAGCATAGAAGGAAGTAGTGAGAAATATTGTAGGAAGTGTGCGAAGGAAGCCATCAGTTTAAAGGTGTGTTGAAGAAGCCATTAAGAGGTGTAATTGTAAAGTTTCTCCCATAGTTTTGTTGGTGAAGGCAAGTGAAGTCAATAACACTTGAAGTACCTCATGGGTGAGATTGTAACAACATTTCATGTTAATATTATAATTTACTTTGATATTTCAGATTTCATCATCATTCGTCTTATCATAGTCGATGGTATTTGTTTTGTGTGTAATGTTTTGTTGCTTTTTCCAGATTACATCCACCAAAAAAGGCTGTGCATTAGTAAAATAATCATAGCACGATGAGTTCCCGTGGGTGAGAATTTATGTTCATAGTGCCGGATTGGTGATGACAGTTGGTTCCAAGTCGGAGTCCCATTTTTTTTTCTCACCTGGATCTTTTGGAGAGAGATATTCCCATCTTAGTCAAAAATGCATGGGTTAGTTGGGTTTTCCTGGCGTGTTTTTTTTGTAAAATTCATTTTTTTGCATTGTTTTCTGTTTCTTTTTTCCTTTTTCTAGAATGCCAGATGAGTCTGGTTGACGTTGATTTACCGTTTAGTATTCCAACATAGATGAAGCTACGAGCTAGGTAACAGGTTGTCAAAATTTTATGTATTTAATCTGTGAGTTCAGTATTGAATACCATAGTAGTCATGCATGCAACGACAATTGATTATGCCTTCTCTCAGCTACAGTTATAGGAGGCCCTCGTTTGTTTGCTCGCAATAGCTTAACAGCCCAATAATTCTTGGCTTCTCCAATTCCTTCTTCTTCTGAAAATTTCTTCTTCTGCAAATACCGTTTTTCTATGGCAAACAACCTGCTCATAGTGAAGAAGAATTGAGATGAAATTTTACTATTATAATTAAAGGCACTCAAGTTAAGAAGGGAAATGGAAGAAAGACCAAAAAAACTCGCCATCATCACAACTTAGGTGGCCACCGAAAAATTGCTTCAAGCGGGACGGATTGATGAAGTTAAAATAAATGGGACTTGCCTTGTATTGAATGTCTGCATAAAATATGGTGTGAGGAGACTTATATATATACAAGCTCATATAATTTTGTATATGGTGGCAAAGGAGTATGAGTGAATACGTGCTGGCAAGGCTAGGCTCATCATGCTATGGACATGTCATGCTATGGTTTAGAACCACCGCCTCTAAGCAAGTGGAATGATGATGAATGCCTGGAAGAAATGCTCTTCAAACACTTTCATGCTCAAAGCCAACTTCAGCACCAAAACAATAAGGTGACAGATCACACCCACAGGCACAGGAGATATATGCAATGTTGGAGAAAAATGTCTGGGAGATGATGAAGGAAGAGGAGCAATTTTTTTTTTTTAAAGTAGAGCCAGAACATGCACTGAGGTTATATCTCCAAATCGATTAAGTGACAACCAGTGTGAGTGTTACCAGGAGACCCGATGAAATGAAATTTATTGCAAAGATTCATCTACTGAGTATTACTTGTTTTAAAAACGATTTAACTCATGGTTTGAGAAGAGAATCTCATTGGATTGTTGGATCTGTTTCATATTCAGAATATTCAAAGCACTATTTGCTTTGCAATTTTTTATGAACTTCTTCAGCGAGTCACTAAGTTGGCAGGCATGGCATAAGGGTGCTGTTGGAATTATCACACCTTAAGCTAGCTACGCTGTAATGTTTGCACCGAGAGTTTGATGCTGTCCTCAAATCTGAAGAAAAAAGAAAAAGGTTTATGTATTATTACAGTAGATGCCTTTCAGAGCCAGGAGCGTGAGGTAATCATCATGTCTTGTGTCCGAGCTCAAAAATCTTGGGGTTGGCTTTGCAGCTGTTATTCACATGCATGAATAACCATATCTATCTCCTAACAGCTTATTTCACCTAGTATTTGCATGAATAATCTTTTGCATTATAACCTGGGTCGATCTATAGTATTGGGTGAAATAGTTCTGGTATTGTATATCCATTTGAAGATATTATTGCTGTGTGTGGCTACTTGACGATGGATTAATGTTTTTGTTGGAAATTTTTGTGTTCTTCTTTTTGGATGATTAAATGTAACCTGTATTTTTGGGTTCTTGTGGTTACTATTAATTTGTAATACCCATTCTAAAATTGGGTTTCTATTATTATTGTAATTCAAAGCAGCTGCATTGAAGCAATCTAGTGACTGGTCAGCCTTAATCGAGGATGCTAAGCCTAGGAAAAACTGTTTTTTTTTTTTTTTTTTCAAATATGGAATCTGTTCCAAGAGATTTTTATTTTTGGTTATTAAAGCCATCTTCTTTTGCTTCGTCTCAGACATGTTGAGGGCTGCTCCTAATATGAGACCAAGGTTGCAAGTTAGGAGGTCCAAATCAGGAACAATGAGATGCATGCATTTGAGATGGCATTTTAAACCAGGCTCAAAGAGGAAAGTTATACGTTGGATACAAACTTTGTGTCTTCAAGTGGTTCTTTGCTTTTCTCTTTGGTATTACTCAGTACAGGGTTGGACACATTTGTTATCAATATGGCAGTTGAGTTTTTCTGATTTGGCTGGAAATTCACTGCTTACTTTTGCTTATTAAACATATGCCCTGGTTCTTGTTGTGGTGACCTGCTCACGGCCAATAGTTGGCTAGCTGCGTGAGGATTTTGTGGAGAATATAGTTGGGTTTGTGGGAAAAAGGAAAAACGGGGGGGTCTATAGTTATAGAAACATAATACAATCTTCTTTGGATATGGCAGTCATGACGATGGTTGTGTGGGTTTTCTATGGTGATTGTGATGCTCTTCATAGCAAAGTGCTTCTATCTTCTCGGAGTTGCTCCTGAGGATTTCAAGAAGGCATGTTTCAATCACCCCTCTCCTATGCCAAGCATGGCCGTTAACAGAGTTTGGACCTTCAGCAGGCCGAGGAAGAGAAGTTGCGTAGGTTATGTTGTTGTTGCTCGAGCCCTAGTTGACGTGCTTGTTGGTGGGAAGAACTATAAACAGGCATGTTAAATCTACTACCTTGTAATAGTTTTCTACCTCCTTTCAGTATCTTGAAATGAATTTTCTTTCCTCTTGAATGGCGCCTAGACTAGATGTTTTCGTGGTTGTTTATATCACTGCCTGATTGTGTGGTTGTTCCTTTAAATCTTATTCCAATTTCGCTGATTTTGCTTGGAATGTTCCTTCCTCTCTTATAGCTTACTCTATTTCATATTTGTCTAAATGGGTTACTGCAATATTGAGTGTTGTAATCTAGTTCGTAGGGAAGGAAACAGTATTGAGTTTTGTTTGCTTATATGACCTTCTCTTAAAAAGAATTATGTGATGGTAATTATAATTGAAGGTTACTAAATAGAAGGTTAAGCCTACATACCTCTTTTGGTTGAATAAATACGCATTTCCTATTTAGGGCTCTCGTGTTTTGCTAGAAGGTACTTTAATAGTGACGTTGTGTTCTGAAACTTGTTTAAGCCTGTGGGCATTCCTTCCTTTATGTTTGATTAGAAAATGGCATTTGGGGTTTGTTTTAGAACTGTATATGGTTGACTGTTGTACCTAGTTCTAGATGAGGGATAACCTGGCATCTAATTTTGGCCTCCACGTGTTGAGAGTATTACTATACCTAATTCTTGATGTCAAACTCTTGTATGATTAAAGCAAGGGGGAAACATTGTAAGTTTAACTGAATGAAATCTCTACAATTTTTATTAATGGTCGCAAGCAAGCTATTACTAGCTAGACTGAAACAAAAGTTGTAGGTGAATCCATGGTACTGGATTCGTGAACTCGTTTCCTGTTAGAGGACAGCTGATTTCAGTGATAATATCATAGGTGGCTGCTATTTTTATCTGTTTGATATTTGCTAAGACTTTTCCTCGATAAGCCCACATGGATCAGGTAAAATTTTCCATCTCCTATACCTTTGGCAAGGAGTTCATAGAACTACTAGCCCTGACCGCACTGCGTAACCTTCCTGATAGCTATGTGCGTTGGTTCTTGGTTTGTGCTTGTACTCGTGGTAAGGTCTTTTGAGCCTGGGGCATCGTTGGTGTTTTGCCCTCTGCGTATCGAATCCCTTTGTTTTCGAACTCGAATACCTTATACTTCAAACTTGGTTACTAAAAGGTCCCATTTTGTGGCCTTGTTAGGGAAATCAGTTTTTATTTTAATGTTTATTGACATTGTCTGAATTATATAAAAATTATTAACGAATTTTGGGTTTAGTCTTCCCTTATATTATGTAGAGAAGCTGACGATTAGGATAGGGTTTGATTGGTAGAATAAGGGCCCTTTTCTGTGTCTCTTTCGTATGCTTTTGGAAAAGTGGATTTGTTTTGGCTAACTAGTACTACGTCTTAAGAAATCCGATAGGGAGGTAGTGGTAAACTCCTTGGTTAAAACCAAAACTATAGTTGTGTTCTTTTAGGGGCATCGATCCCATATTACTTGAAGCCCCCCTGAAAGAATTGGATAATGTCATCTTTGCTTCGCGCCTACGATCATAATTAGTACGCTTTGTCTTCTCTTGGACCCCTTTAGTTGGATGGAGTAAATTTTAGATTCCTATCACGTAACCCATAGCATTACATGAAGGAGATATCAACACGCTTGACTTTCTTGTTCCCAACCCATAAGGTCTTGCCTTGATTTATGTAATTTTTGTTCTTACTAGTATTTGGACTTTCTCCTTGTTGGATGATTTAGTTTTCTCTCTCATGAGATTAATATTGTAGTTGTGAGTTGTGTTTTAATCCATTACTGAATTTAGAACATATTTCTTTCTTGATATTGTTAATTGTTAGCTTACTATTGCATTGTGTAGCCTTAACATGCTCAGTTCTTGCGAACTGACTTCTAGTTAATATTTGTGCAGATGGATTATGCGAGTAGACTAGAAGAAAAGAGTTGTAAAAGTTTCATCTGTACCATTTATGAAGTTCCTTGTAAAAATGTCCAATGTGTAGGTAAATTGTGTAACATTGCTTGTAAAGAGAGTTTAGATATGATCTCCTACCCTGTATTGTTTGGTAATTTCGTGAAATAAAGTTGTCTTGTTCTTGTGTAGGTTAAGCTTGAAATTATCCTTTGTGAGAAATGGCTTTCAATCTTTACGTTGATATGAGTATTGTGAAAACTTTGATCTTGAGAATAAATTATTAAGTTAAATCTTTCTAAGACTTAGCGACAATATTTTATAAGTAAAGTAAAATGAGTCGGTTAACCCTTAAAGAAGCTAAACAAAAATAATAATTTTATATTCATCAAATAAATGTAAAGTTGATCTATTTGAAATCAAATACTCCCATGAGTGATCAAAATGAAAACATCCTTTGTGAAGTAAACATTTATAAATTGATACCCCTAGCTAAACTAGCGAACACTATCCCTTTGGGGAAAAAAAAATACTCTTATACAAGCTTAAGCTATGAAAACAATTGGTTAGTTTCTGGAAGATATTAAGACTTAGTAAGTAGGAGAAGACTTTTAGTGTAATCTACTCCACAGTGTTTAAGAAATTAACTTAGTTGGTGAGAAGTGAATTTGTGCGAACCATATATTGATTCTCTTAAAAGACCGGTTAAAACTTAAGTCATGAGCTAAAGGGTGTTCTTACTTTAAGATCCTTAAATAAACCTCTAACCATTTTCTGAACTTACTGTGGCTTGCCCTAGCTGAACATGAGTTTCTAGTAGTGTGTCATAGATGGCCTTGTGACTTACCATGTTGTCTTGTAAACAAAAAGAATTAAAAATAAATTGTCCTAGGATAGATAAGTGTGAATGAAACTTTCCGTGCTAAGACCTTGTGGTCTTCCCCGTAACAAATGGTTCCAAGTGAATTGGTAAGAGGTGTCAACCTTGTGATCGACATGTTGTGTCGTATAACTATGAATGTGCAAGTCTTTTTCCATGTCCTTTCAAAAAAAAAAGTTATCCTGTATTTCACTGTGCTGGCCATCCTTGTGTTGGTAATTTTGGTGCGTTACACCTGTCATCATATGAATATAAAAAAAAGTTATTCTCAAACATTTCGGTGTCACATTTTTCATGCTAACCTCAGTGAGTGGACAGGCTATAAAATGATGCCATGATCACAATGGTTAGTTGACCTTGGTGATCAGACAGTTTTGTGTGCAAGCATCTTAAGATTCTTACCTCTTTTAACTCATATCACAATGCTTCATGTTTTTTCTCTCGTTATTACCAGAACAACACACAAACAATCTTACCTAAGGCATCACTAGTGAACACTTAATCAAATTAGGTCCAAGACATGATTTCCTAGCAAAAAGATCTATGGATTACCTACAACTACTATTGGATACTCGACAGTCAAGGTAATAATAACACGATGATTCCATACCATTTTTCCATTACAGTAGTCTCTTTACCTTCAAAAATGACATGTTACCCTTGTTAGGGGTTCTGCTGGGAAATGACTCCAATGCTGTCCCACAGAATAGTCTACAACCATATCGCTACATGGTCCTCTCCAGTGGGAAGCAGCTACACATCTGGTACATCTAGATGATTGAGCTAAAGAACGTCTTAACTTATCATATTCGGCTATACACTGCTTGCAGGTCTCTGACTGATGTAGCTCATGTCTGACTGAGACAGCTCGCAAAACCTTAGTCTTGATGGGGACCCCTAGGAGGAGGCCCCATATTACTTCTTCTCTGCAAAACAACATCTCTCAGGAGGTCTTTAAGGTGGGCGGGGTCTTTTGCTATCTATCTCCCTTGGTAACATGATCATGATATTCTTTACCTGCATTGATTGTCCACCCCGTGGAGGAGGAAAACCCCTTCGACCTACCATCCTACATCTACTGGATACAGCTCCGAACTCTGTCTTCATAGCCTATTGCATCTTCAACCCGTATCTCCTCAATGAATACATATAGGCCTTGTCCATGAGATATCATCTAATGCCTCATGGGCAAGTGAATGCGCATTACTTACCACCTTAAATCCAAATCTAGGTCCAGGATGAACCTTGAAGGATTTGATAACTGCTTTATCTTTTCCCTATAGCTCAGCCATACTGGAGTAGGTCTGCAATTCCAATTTCTTTATTACTCACCTTCTTTCATCGATACCTGTCGACATTGTAATTGGATAACTCATTGTCCTATTGTTAATATAAATCTCCTGGGTAAATACCTGCTTCACTTTAATACGTTCCTCTATTCATTCCTCCCAGTTACCAAAAACTTTCATCTTCGAGTCAACATGGAGCTTTGCCATATCATGGTCTTCCATTTTTTATGTAAATCCTCGATGGATTACAACCATGTTAACATTGTATTATTTATTTTTTTGAGGCATTCGAGCTGAGATCTTATCCCCTAGTCCCGTGGGCTGCTTTGCACCATCCGCTCATATAGTTAAACCAATTTGGAAAATGAATAATATTTAACCACCTTGTATCGATCCAACATAGTGAGATGGTCTACTCCCACTCTTTGAGGATCTCACCTGATCTGGTCTACAGCTGACACGAATGAAGGCTACAGTTTTCATGGCAGACGTTAATGCTCCGACGGAAATCCTGTCAACAGCTAGACCTGTCCCTCTGTCTCGCCATCCTGTCCCCATGAACAATCTGTTTGTACATCTACCCTAGACGACTCTCATTTTTTTCTACATTTGATCCTTGTGCTCCGTCGCTGAGTCGTGGGAGGATCCCTCCCATAGTGGGTACACCTATTCGGCATAATCCAGAAGCTATAGTCTGTGATTAACTAGCAATCGCACGCAAGGGCAACTCATTTATGAACGTCATTGAAATCCTGGAGGGTGAATGGAAGGGAAGTGGGGTAGAATGGCTGCTTCAGCCTGACAAGAGATGGAGGTATATCTAGGGCGATATGAAAAGCACCATCGCCCAATCCGCGCCTCCTATAGATCATAGGTGGAGCCTAAGTTCATTGTCACTAGAATAAAGAACACAGTTTTCTAACATTTTTTGCTCTTTTTATAGGATTATTTAACCTATGTTTTTTGTAAATAATAGAAGAAAAGAATCTATTATGCACTAATTAGAATTTGTCACAAGTGTTGCGTGTGCCCAACAGTCCAAGCTATTCAATGCCTAGCTATGATACCATTAATCATTGAATTGTTTTGTAACGCCGCGAAAACGACGACGATCCAAGGACTTGCTTCCACAACATATAACCCGAAAAATGCGACTAAATTTTTTTTTTGTACGAGATTCAAGATTTAAGAGAACAAGTTTACAATTGCTAAGCGTATATTTAAATCGGGTCACTTATGTTTAATCATGTGTCATTGGATAGGATGCTGGATATAGAGTCTAGTTAGGTCACAAAGAGCCTCCCTAACGTCCTTCTCGGCACTAGCATTGTCATCTAGAGCTCGACGACATCATGAGCCAGTTATTATCCAAGGAGTCATTTAATATTGCCTCTAAAAATACCTTAAGAGCATGAGTCGGTGGATAATTATCCTCGTGTCATGATCGCAATTCTACAAATGAACATTAAGGAGGGGGAAATTTAGGTACTCATCTTTATCTATTCATTTTAATTTAGTATAAAAGGAATGAATTTAAATTTCAAAGATTTAAAATGATATATATAAAATATATATTGGCTATTGGATATATATATATATATATATATATATATGCTATATATATATATATATATAATCAAAAATTACATTAAGTAAATCTATATACTTTACCTCCATAAATTCGAAATTTCTTGCACAAAAGGGCCAAGGCTAGGCAGTTTTTTAAGGTGGGAAAGCATTCAAATTTAGGTTTGAAATCGTGGTTGGGGTGGGTGGCTTTAATGGCCACCTACCATAAACATTAAACCCTCCCTCCTTTTGTGTGCAAGCTACAGCAACTGGGCCGCATGCTTTTTTTTTCATTTATTACACTTTGTATTTTGCAAGTCTTATATTTTACCAGTCGGCTTGCTATTTTTAATTGCTATCCTGAGCCGCGCAGGTGAGAAGATGGAGGTTGCAGAAGGAGCTACAGGCGAGGGGAGCAGGCGGGGTTACCCCACTTTCATTGGGTGCTGTGAGGAGTGTTCTTGTTGGGATCCATGGCCATGGCTTGCAAACGCTAGGGAGACAGCTAGGTCGCAACATACAAAACAAAGCCCCCTTCTTTTTTTTGAGCGCTTAAAACAAGCAGGTTGCCCAACTATGTTGTTATCTGACTCAGAACGAATGCATCCTCAAAAATCCGGGATCCGCCTTCAAGATATTTAATCAAATCGATCAAGGGACAGTGAGAGTATCTACCAGCAAGACCTGGTGGGATCTATTACATAGATCTTCTACTTAGATCCTATCGAATTTACAGTAGCTGATGGAAGAGATTCTCATAGAGGTGGATCTGTTCCATATCAGAATGCATACAGAATTTGCACAATTTGCTTCATGCAATTGTATGGACGCCTCATTCGATAGAGGTGACAGTCTGTTTCAAACCTCAGAATATTCATGAAGCACGATTTGTTTTGCAATTATATGAGAATTTCTTTGCGTGTATTTTACTACTAGTCTTAATACATGATGATTATACAGAGATATATCATCATCATAAAGGTGGATTTTATATTACATGTATGTAGAATTTTATATGTATTCTAGCACAGTCTGTTTTGGCAATTGGTATGAACGTTTCAAGACCTTGGGAAGTGCCGTAAACACTATATACATCCGTAGGTTCCTTTGCATATATTTAATCAATATTATTTCTTGGCTGTAGTTTATAATAATATACTTTGTTAATATAAAGGGAAATATTAATAGTATATTTTTATAAATAGAATTTAATAATAGTAAATCCATTAGTTTTAATAATACTTAAATATGAATAATATTTAAAATATTAGTTTCCTTATTACTGAAGGATGTGGGTAATGAACTAAATAAGCTTAGAACTTTTGCATTAAAATTTCTCTTTCTACATATTTTAATAGGGGCATTTGTACGGGATTTCACATCGATTTGATTTTATTTCCCTTACTAACTTGCAAATAGTTTTACAACGAATTCATAATGAAGGAAAACATAGTAGAGCTAGAGCTTAAATTACTTCATTGGCATATTGAAAGCTATTTAAAAACTTAAGTCTTTCCATCAACAATACAAGAAGAGAAGATGCACAAATGTTCTAACTTTTCCAATACATCTCTTTTACGCAACAAAATGGAATTTAATGTATATATATATTTTTAAAGTAAATTCCCCAACATTCCCTCAAGAGGGTTTCAATCAATATTTCCATTAAGTTTTAGAGCAAGAACTACTAACATTTCAACAAGATCAACACACTCATATGAGGTTCCAAGCCAAGTTAAAGGAGAATAAATATATTGTCTTTCATTTAACTTTCAATTCCATCCACATTACAACCTTACTAATGAAGTTCAATACAACTTTCCTTCAAAATCTTGTTACAACATTTTCCACTTAATGTGGGAACATTTTACAATAATGGAAGCTAAAATACAAAGCAATATTACACTTTTCCTCCACTCAAGGTGGGTAAAAATACAAGGTGGTTTCACATTGTCATCAACAAGGTTCCAATGCTTCAAACATCAACAAGGTAGCTCCTCCAATAGTTTTCTTGATTCACAACAAAATAAGGGGAGAGGCAACGCTCTCCTCCAAACCAAGATACCCAATGGAGAAGAGAAGCCATCCTCTCCATTGGCCCCCCGAGCCCCAACCACATTACAATGGGAGAAAATCCAACTCATGGCAACTACTACCTTCCACATAACTTAACATAAAATTTCACATTCATTCCATAATCCTTCAAAACAAAAACAACAACTCAACAAGAGGGAAAACATCACAACAACAAGTCACAAGGCTTATCAAGAAAGCCATAAGAGTAAGACCTATGGGGAGGCCACTTATGCCTCCCAATGGGAATGGGTGCCACCTAAAAGCCTCCAATGCAAAACACAATACCCCTAACAACTCTTATGCCTCCCTCAAGTACCCCTTATCCCTCCATCCACTCTTATGCCTCCCTCAACTCTTATGGCTCCCTCAAAGTAAAAATAAGAAAAAATGCAAGCATTTCTCTTACTAGGTGGGCACCCAACCCAAACTCCCTCCTCAAGAAAATGATCTCTTATGCCTCCCTCAAATAAACTCCCCATAGTCTCCTCCCACTCCCAACTTAGGCATTCTACCCATTCCCAACAAGCATTGCAAACAACAATATTCAACACAACATATATATACTCATTCATATAACAAAAACAATAAAACATAATACAATCAAAGGTGAAGCTCCTACCTTTCCATGGTAGAGCTTGTTCCAAGTATGAAGTCTCAAATCCCTCCAAAGATCAAGCAAGCATCCACAAGCTCCAACAAAATTCCCACAAGTATCAACAAGCTCCAAAAATCCACAAACTCCTTCAAAATCCTCTCCTCTCCAAAATACAAAAGACTAAAAATGAAACTTCCAACCCCCAAAACAAACAAGAGGATCCAATAAATAGAGAAAAGAGAGGGAGGGATGATGTGGCTCCAAGTAGGATGCCACCTCCTTTTCCCTCCACTCCACATCATTTTTGTCAACTTCATATTCCAATGCACCATTAATAAGTGGTTGAAAGAAAGGCAAGCACCTTACACACTCCAACTAAGCCCACTCCCCCAAAGGACAAAATTAAATTTTGAAAGAAAGTGAAATTAATATTTTACCCTTTTATCCCCCCAAAACACCTAAAAGACCCTAAATTTGGCCTTCCAACCCATAGGTAGGGTTGGCATGGGGTTTTAAGAGGTGTGGGACAAGTTTGACTTGTCCCACAAGCTTTGAAATTTGGCCTCTAAGGCCAAATTCGAGTTTCCCATGTGGGGTAGAGTGTGCTACACTCAAAACTCAAACACACATCAATCCACACAAAATCCCAAGTAAATCAAGCCTAATAAATGAACTCTCTTTTGGTCATATCCCTTAATTAGTTTAGGAAAAATTCAAATTAGCTTAAGTAAGACACTACAACCCATGGCTAACAAAGGGGTAAACTCCAATCCAAAGAATATGAATAATAACACAAGTAAAATTTCACTTACTAAGAGAAACACATACTAACATAATAGAAAAGGGAAAATTTAAAACAAAACAACACATGCCCCCTAGGTCACAATTTTCCCCTAACCAAATAATTCTAACACACACACACAATTACTTGTTGCCATGGTGACCTTAGCTGGATCCTTCTCGAATTCCGATGTGGTTGGTCTCCACTCCCCAATATTGTTGTGAATATAATATACCTGCAGAACAGAGAATACCTCCTTCAGCCTGTTGGCCGCATTAAAACATTCATGCCAAATATACAATATAATCTAAAATAAACGACACATGATTTACTATCATCTATGCAAGTACGATATCACTTACACTTTCTAGCACATTTCTATTCCACATTTCATTTATGTCAAAACGATCATCACATTAGTCCAATTATCAAGTTCTACTCAATATGATTAAACATATCACATGTCATAATTAAAGATAAATAACCATGTCAAAAGTATACAAATATCATCATCAAATGTCCACCAGTAGACCATATGCATCATATAAAGATCAAATCAATAACAGTCCAATGTCTATGATATCTACTAGCATGTTAAATCAAGAAGCCATAATAAATCCATAGTGAAGTAATCAATCTCGAAAACAACAAAACAAAATGAGGTCGAAGGGAAGTGGGCACTACAACACCAGAAATTACAGTTTTCACAGCACCATTATTCACAACACTATGAGGGGGTAATGTCCAAAATGCAAAACAATAAGGCAATGAAATAGAGATTTCAGTTTATGATGAATCACCAAAAACTTTATTTTAAATCTTCAGAGCACCATTATTCTAAGAAGGTATATTTTAAATTTAATATATCATTACAACAGAAATTACAGTCTTAAAGCACCATTATTATAAGAAGGTATATTTTAAATTTAATTTAATTTTTAAAAAATGAGCTAGGGCTTTCACAGTTTTAAATTTAATATATCATTACACCAGAAATTAAAGTTTTCACAGCACCATTATTCTTCTACTATTGGAAACTGAACACCGAAATTTGTGAAGCCTAGTCATGATACAAGAGATTTTAAATGGGGTTTTACAAAAAAACGAGCTAGGGTTTTGTGAAAAATGGGTTCGAAATGGCTACGGTTTTGCTAAAAAATGGGTTTCAATTTCGCACAAATACATCACCAATACAACACCCTATATCGAAATGGCTACGGGCAACATACCTGGTCCCTCATCGCTGGTGGGCTCGTCGTTTGCTGGTGGGCTCGTTTGCTCCTTTGCTCGTTTGCTTGTCTGGTCTCGTCGCTGGTCTGGGTGTCGTTGGTGGGCTCCCTAAATCTTCGCTGGAGGAAAATGAATTCCTCTGCAGTGCCTCCAATATACAAACAGGGGAGTTTGCGCGAACCCCTTTAATTGTCACACGCGACAAGATAATGGCCTACGTGTCACTTCGCCCAAACTCTGTTCACGCGAATGGGGGATTCACACGAACCCTCCTTGCATACCGCCCCATGGCCTTCCCCACTCACATTTTTGGGACAACAAGTGGGACACAACACCATGCATTGACCCCATAACATAATGTCCAAAATATGTCAAAACTCATGTCAAATCATAACTATTAGTAAGGACGTCCGCAAATAACTGAGGGTCGAAAATGCGGCCACTACAGTCTACACAAGATATTTTGTCTCCTTGCTTGAAACCCTAATATTTAACCTTTTTTTAGGAAATTGACTCCCTCATCGCAACCCTAATGATGTGATAAACAATATATTACGTACCACCCCGCCATCCTGAAAAATGTTCAAACTATTATAGTTCCTAAACTAATTATGATGCACATATAAAATCCCTAGGTTACATCTTTAAACTTAACAATATGCACCTAACCTTTTAGATTTGGCTTGAAAGTTTACTCCTCACCATAACCCTAATGATGTGATGGAAAGGGTTCAAACTATTATAGTTCCTATGCACATATAAAATCCATCTTTGAACTTAGCAATATGCCCTTAGTCTTTTAGATTTGGCTTGACACTTTACGGAGGGCAGCGATATCCATGAATTCGTTTTTGTAGTTTCTTGTTCTTATAAATTTATATGATATGTCACTCTCTTCCTTCCGATTTCAAATTTATGCAAAAGGCGGCAAAGCTTAAATGATATTAAAATATTCAAATACTAACGCATTATTGTTACGATTATAACAGAATCTCTACAAATATCTACATTTTCTTGTTTGAGAGTCCTGAAGAGGAGGTGTGGCTCATCTAGAGGAAAGAAAGATATTATCTTGGAATTATGGGCTGCTTCCCTTCTCACCCTGCACCACTACCACGAGCACCGTCGCGAAATCTGATTGAGACACCAGGTAATTTCAGCTCAGATCCTCAGACTTCCCGATCTTGGGTTTATTTCAAGATTATCGAGCACAATGCCAATCAAATCTTTTATGCATACAATCTGCACGTCGAGAAGTCTCTGCGATTTCCTGATTTCCCAGAAGGGCTTGTGAACTCTGCCACGGCGGTTTTGAACGGGAGAATTTATGTGATTGGTGGCACTGATTTTGATGGAAAGGCTTCCCAGAATGTATACATGTGTGATCCAATGGCCGCCTTCACATGGTCTCAATTGCCTTCCACAAAGACACCGAGGCAGAATGCTGTGGCGGTTGCAGCGAATGGAATGATTTATGTCTTTGGAGGATGCCGCCATCGCCATGAGGTGAATGTGCCATGGGCGGAAGTATACAATCCTTCCACTTCCTTTCCTCGATGGACTGCAATTCAAAATCCGCCTCAAGAGTTTTCTTCCAGTCTTTCCAGAAACCCATTACAGGCTGTTCTGTTCAGAGATCAAATCTTCATAAGAAATGATTGCAGGGGAATTGCATATAATGTAACATCTTCCAAGTGGGAAAGACTGAAAGAGATCATCTCAAAATACTGGTTGAAGTGGAGTTCAGCAGTTGAGGTGTCGGGATTGTTTGTTGCATATCACCAAGAACGAATTGGTACGGCGATCCTCCGAGCATATGATCCGGGACAAGATATTTGGCTTCCATTAGATAACAATCCAGTAGTCCCTTCAGAGATGTCCCAGCTTCTATCTGTCAATGGCAGATTCGTGACGTATCGCGTGCGGAAGTCGCCTTATCAGTTAACATTCACAGTGATGCAGGTGCAGAAGAATCCTACTCGTAAACGGATGGCCGTCCATATTGAAAACGAATTGTCTTGCGGTTCGGGATCCGCAGACTGGGATTTTGCAGGGTAAGTTTTCCAAATTAATTTCTTCTACACTATTTAGCCCTATTTAATTTGGAGCATCACAAATAATTGACATGTGAATTTTCTTTCTTGTTCAGCCCTGCTCATGCGGCCAATCCATGAGGAATCGAGACCTGGAACAGGGCATCAAGATTGAGACAGAGTTTGTAACAGATACCAGGGTTTCTTGTTCTTGATACCAGGGTTTCAACTCAAGTCGCCAGGAATCCGTAATTTGTTTATGATTCTTGAAGTTGATCATGCCATTCTAGGACCTCTGTTGTGCATTGAATAAATCTTTTGGAATTACTTTACACAGATAAGCAGCGAAAATAAGTATAATCTCTGTACAATTTGCATTGACATTTGATTTGTAGATCCACATTTCAGTTTGTATAAGCTCAGGCCGCTCAAACAATGAGATGGACAACACAGTAAATATTGAATACGATGTTACTGTTTCTTTAATATCTCTCTTTACACAGAATGCATGTTCAAATACTATGAAAACATGGAGAAATTGTGCATAGTTTGCGCTGAAATATGGTTTCATTTGATGTGTAGATCCATATTTCACTCTGTATAAGTTCGGACCGTTCAAACAATGAGATGGAAATCATTATAAAAATTAAATAAAATGTTATTGTTCCCTGTATATTTCTGCATTTAGTGTGTGCATGTTTAATCTAGTTCATGTTTATGAAATGTTTTTTTGAGATTATGCCATGAAAGAGATTTTACACCCTGGTTTGTTGAAAAATGTATTCTGTACGTATTATATCAAGGATTGTTCATATGTTATAAACGGATCGCCTAAAATTTTCCATTACTTTATTGTTATTTTATCATCAACCTTGTTTGAAGCAGCGTATATACTCTGTTCGGACATTCTGCCACACAGAATTTATTCACAGTTTTTTTTTTTTTTCCCAATATCTTAATGCAATTAGAAGAAAGTTCAGTGAAATCTAAATTTTCTTTGGAGGATTTTTAGTGAAGTGAAATCTAAGTTTCTTTTATATTTCCCACTTTATCATGTGAATGTTTATGGTCATTTTATTTCTGAAACTATGCCATAAAAATATTTTACAGGCCTGGTTTGTTTGGTTGGATGGAAAACGTATTCTGGTTTAGTATATAGAGGACAGTTCATGTTTTATAAATGGATCGCCTAAAATATTTCGTCAAAGGTTTTTGTTGTAAATTTTCTGGAAACGTGTAGAGTCACCTGGCAGTAGTTGCGAGACTAATTTTTCTGGAAATATTGTTTTTGTCCTAAATTTGCTTGCACATTAAGCTTTGGAAAAACAGCTTACTCTGTGATGGTTGTTTGAGAAATGTAACTGAATTGTATGGGAAGCTACAGTATTTTTTAAAATAAAAATATCAAAGCAAACCTCTCTATTTTAATGTACAGTTAGCAGTAGTCTATTTTAATGTACAGAACTCTTTGAAATAAGTGTATTTATTCCTATTGAATGTGGAAACCATATATTCCTGGCTAAGAATCAAAATCATATAATTTTATTTTTAAAATTTGTTTGTTTTGAGTAAAATTAGTGTATTTTTTTAATTTTGAAATTTCCATGGGTTAGGCATACAGAATTCATGGGTTAGGCATACAGTATTGGCGTTTAGTCTTCTTTTAAGTTAAATATTCAGTAAAAATAATTATATACTTAAATTAAATAGTAGAGAAAATTAATATTTTTTAAATGAACTTGTTATTAAAACAAATAGAGTAAATCACAGTCATTTTTTTTATAAAAAAATTGTTTTAAAAATTGTATTGATGGAGGTTAAATTCAAAATAAAATCTCAAAAAATCATGCTGCTAGAATTTATAATTTTAACTATGTTTATGAATTGTAACATCACCATGTAATGGAAGTTGTAGAAAGAAGTATGTTGAACATCTCCTACATATTTATAGGCATATAAATTTCAGCATTTGGTTCGCTTATATATATATATATATATATATAATAAAATTTTATAATTTTAAATTATTATATATTATATTGTTAAAAAAGTAGGTGGTATAAAAGGACACATAAATTTTAATTGTTTTAGCTGAAGTAATGTTTGGAAAAACAAGGGAGAAAATGGTCCATATGACTGATTGTTAGATCAAAAGAATACTATAAAATAAGTAATTATGTTTTTATAGAAAAAAACTTGAAAGGTAGAAAGAGGATTATAGTCATCCCATTTGTTCAAGTCATTATTCAATAGGTCCTTGTAATAACATGGGAAATGCCATATGATTCTTTTATCATTCCTACCTCTTTATAGTCTCCACTAACTAAGAAAGAGACATTTGAAGCATTTATAGTGCTAAGATTTTGTCATTTGGGAGCATAATTTTTTTTAATATAGGGAGGCAATGCCCAAACAACATGATCTGAAGGTGTTCTCAATGAACACCCTCTAGGTGAAGACCAAACAAAAATCTGCTAGTGTTGTGAAGAGATTGTTTTCTTTCACGAAATTCCACAACATTTTATCTTTGAAGGCAAGAAAGGATGCACTTGAAAAAAAATTAAATGGGCATTTCTCCATTGGTCTAGTAAATTCCAAAGATTGAATACCTCTACATTCATCTACTTAATTTGAACTTTAAGCTCCATAACATTTGAAATAATCATCGTCTTGTATTTTGAGATAAATGTATTTCCACTCCAAACATATGCAATTTATTTATCTTAGGTCATTCCCCAATAAAAAATTCTACTAGTTGAAGAATTCCTTGCAATTCCACTAAAGTTTTTGTTGAAAACTATAATTTTTTTCTAAAAGGTCTATGAATGGTTGCATAATGGACATTTGGGTTTCCAAATGCTTACATGCATACATTGCAAAGGAAATCATTCGTAGGGACTACAATTTTTTTTTTTGAGAGATGGGCCTAAAAACAGTCTAGTTTAAAATAGTTTGTAGTTTCCTTTAATCTATGTGCGAGTAACATAATGGACATTATCAATTGTTCATATTTTCAACCATGGGAAACTGAGGCAATATCCATCAATATCCTATTTTGAAAGAATAATGTATAGAGGGGGGTTCAAAATACCACTTCAAACCCTTCCACCATGGGTTGATGGAGGTAGCTACATATTTACGAAGTATTACTATATTGAGAACAACATCAATGATCTCTTAAAAGGATTCTTAGCCATCATTGTATAAATAAGTAATATATTTTTAACTTTAAACCAAGAGAGAAAATCTAAAAAATATAAAATAAAAGAACAAAATCTTACACTATCATGTGAATAATTGTTCTAAAAAAAATGTAAACCATTTACATTTGGCATCTTGAAAAAAAAACCACCACAAAAAGTGATGGTTGGTAAATAAACTATAAATATTGAATCCATCACTATTTAGATGAAAACATTTTTATAATCGACATGATTGTCATGCTTTTGAAATACTTATTGTGTTGACACAATAATCCTGATTGCAACATTGTTGGATATAAATTTTTGAAATATTAAACCCTTCTAAGTCACCCAGTCCAAAGAAGAGCCTTCATAAATATAATCTCAAAGTAAGGGCTTCCACATCTTATTTTCTTCAATGAAATGTATAATTCATTTTGCATACAAATAAGTTGCTTTTCATTGAACAACAAAAATACTCAACCATCTCATAAACTTTGAGTGCTTTAGTGGAACAACAATATTCCAAGTAACTCAATGAAATTCCTTCCCTTAATAAGAAACGGTTCCAAAAAAATATCTTAACACTTTCAATTTTTGTTGTTGTTTTGAAGTATTGGAAGGAACCTAAAAAGACATGTAGAAAACATGATTTGCAGTGATAATATTTAAGTAGATTTGTAGTTATCTTTATTTTCATCATGAGACTCAAGATAACCTATGAAAAATAAAGTTTCATTTATAAATAGTTTGTAGATTGTATAACACACTAAAAATACAAAACAAATCAACATTTATAAAAAGTACACAACATTTCAAATAGTTGTGAATATTGTGAGATGGTGCATGACATTTTAATCTAAAAATTATCTTACAACCACCAATGAAAAATTTATTTTAATGAAATAAAATTTCAAAATAAATTTCTAATTTTCTAAAAACTTATGCCTTTAAATATTTTCCCTTTTAATTCAATTACACCAAATTATTTCCCAAAATAATACCACCCTCCAACAAACATCACAACCTTGTTTTTTAAAAATAAAATAATAATATAACATCATTACAACATTTACTTTTAATAATTTATATTTATATAACATAAAATGGATATATTTTAAAAGAAATCTTAATTTCAAATTTGGTCATTGTTGCGGATGTGCATTCCACTATTCAGATGCGAGGACCTATTCACATTACAGTTTTCTGTTTGATCAGAAAACCATTATTTCAAGTAGTGTTGTTGTATTCCTGAAGGAAGAAAGAACTCCTTTCACACTCATTATGTAAAAGATGAAGACGGTAAAATATATTTGTTATAGACATTTCAGATCATTCCTATGATCTATTATCAGGTCAAAAATCATTTCAAAAAGCTGATATTCTGCAGAAACATATTTATTCCTCCACCAACCATATTATATATCAAATCATATTCTCTGGTGCAGTGCATACATACTCCATAGGCAGACCTCTAAGCATTCCTAATCTTGTCTCAAATTTGAAGATTTTGAATCGAGAAACATGCCTTTATTTTAGTCTCACAGCATGTATGGAGTCAATACTGCAAGTTTTATTATGGCAATTTGGTTACATTGCTCCAACAACCATTATGGAAAATGGTGTTTTTTCCAAGTCCATATCGCCAGGTGACTCTCAACAGAAAATTTGAATCTCACTAAAAACTGGTTTATGGTTTGTCCTAATTGCACTAAGACATTGAAAAACATCCTGTTCTTAAATTCCGCTTGACAGAATGTTGAAACAGAGAATATAGCCCAATACATGCCTGCAAACAGGGCTGATGGTAAACGTATAATAAAGCAATGGAACATTTTAGGTGATCTGTTTACAAAACATGAACTATCCTGGATATAACACATACCAGAATACATTTTCCAACCAACTAGGCTGTAAAATCTCTTTCACGGCATAATCTCAAAAAAACATTCCATAAACATGTGCTAGGTTAAACAAACACACAGTAGACAGAGAAATATAAAAAGAACAATAAAATTTTGTTTAATATTTACTGTGATTTCCATCTCATTTTTTGAGCGATCCGAGCTTATACAAAGTGAAATATGGATCTAGACATCAAATGAAACGTTATTTCAGTGCAAACTATGCACAAATTCTCCATATTTTCATAGTATTTGAACATGCATTCTGTGTAAGCTAATTCAAAAAGATTCCTTCAATTTAGAACAGAGGTCCTAGATTGGCATGATCCACCTGAAGAATCATATAAGAATTCCGATTCCTGGCTACTAAAACTTAAATCCTGGTATCAAGAACAAGAAACAACTCATCTTCTAAGGCTTGTATGAAGCAAGTCTCAATCTTGATGCCCAGTTCATGACCTCGATTTCCTCATGGATTGCCGGCATGGCCAGGCCTGAACAAGATAGAAAATTTATATTTCAGCGATTTGTGATAGCGAATATAATCCTAAAGAATGTAGAAAAATGAATTTCAATTACTTACCCTGCAAAATCCCAGCCTCTGCATTCCGGAAGATAGGTCACTGTGTTTTCAATGTGGACGGGCATGCGTTTTTGAGTAGAATCAGTCTGCATCTGCATCACCGTGAATGTCAGTTGACAAGGTGACTCACTCGCGTTATATGCAACGAAGCGGCCATTGACAGATAGAAGCTGAACCATCTCCGCAGGGACTGCTGGGTTGAGATCTAATGGAAGCCAAATAATTCGTCCTGGATGAAATGCTCGGAGGCTCGCAATACCAATTCTTTCTTGGTAGTATGTAACAAACGTTCCAGAAACCTGAACTGCTGAACTCCTCTTGAACCAGTAATTTGCAATTACGGCTGGAAGTGTTTCCCACTTGGAAGATATCACATTATATGCAATTCCCCTGAAATCATTTCTTATGAAAATTCGATCCCTGAATGCAACAGCCTGTAATGGGTGTCGGGAAAGACAGGAAGAAAAAGGTTGCGGCGGATTTCGAATTGCAGTCCATTGCCGTCTGGAAGTGGAAGGATCGTATACTTCTCCCCAAGGCACATTCACCTGGTGGCGATGGCGGCACCCTCCAAACACATAAATCTTTCCGTTCGCTGCAACCGCCACAGCATTCTGCCTGGGTGTCTGTGTTGAGGGTAATTGAGACCATGTGAAGGCGGCCATGGGATCACATATGTATACATTCTTGGAAGCCATTCCATCAAAATCAGTTCCGCCAATGACATACAGGTTTCCGTTCAGAAGCGCCGTAGCAGAGTTCAGAAGCCCTTCTGGAAAATCAGGAAATCGCAGGGACTTTTGGGCGTGCAGATTGTAAGCACAGAAGATCTGATTTGCATTGTGCTCGATAATCTTGAAAAAAACCCAAGATCGGGAAATGTCGGGATCTGAGCTGAAAGTTGCTGGTGTCTCGATCGGATCTGGTGCAGGGCGAGAATTGAAGCAGCCCATGATAAATGCAATTGCAAGATAATTTTCTTCTCTTTTCCTTCTTTCGCTACTTCCAAAATTCTCAAACAATAATTAAACCGATAGCGGAAAACAGAAGGGAGAATAAGGTAAATAGATCTTTCTGGACATATGCGTGTCTGACATGTCCGTTGCTTGTTCTTGAGATTCTGTTACACTCAAAACCATAATATGTCAGTATTTGAATATTATAATATTTTTAAAGATTTTGCGGCCATGCGCAACAATTCTAATTAATTCAAAACTGGAGTCCACCACATGGGCTCCAATAATTGGAGGGAAATACATTGTAAAAACTATTAATTAAAAACTTTATAATTGCAATAAACAGAACAGTCTGTGGTCATATCTCCGAGCAATGAAATCATGTACATATGGTGTTTATGGCTGCACATTCCAAATTGGATAGATAAGAATGCAGAGTTGTACATAATCAATTTCCAGAATCTTTAATTCACAGATCTGGGTTTTTGCAATAACATCATACTAAAAATTGTTGTGTTTATGTCCATTGTTTTTTTTGGATTTAGCTCAGTAAATGCGGAAACAAAATAATTTTGGAATTGTCTGTGTCAATGCTTTCGGGGTGCTCATGATGCTGATCAATGAAATTGTTTTGTAATAAAAACAACATGCAATAAAAAGAGGTATTAGCGTCTCTAAAAATTCAGATTGAAGGAAACGTTATCTATTCACAAATAATTGGAGATTCTGCCTATCAAATAATTGGAGATTCTGCCTAACAAATATTTCCACAAATGTTCAAGCCATATAAAAGTAGTATCTCTCCATTGCATATTTTGTTTGACAAATATTTGTCCAGAAGGCATGTAAAAATTGAGAATGCATTTGGCTTACCCAGAAAAAGATGGAGATTTATTCAAAGTACAAACCATTAATGTGTAATTTGATGTCTCTCTCTTTTTATTTTCTATCTATTTTTGTTACAATAATTAAAATTTGTATAGTAATGTGAAGGGTCTTATGTAGCTGCATTTTTGTGTTAAATTTATAAATCTTCATGGCATACATTATCCTTTTAAATTGAATTGAAATAAACAAAACATATACTTTAGAAATGATATTGTAAACATGTCCCAACTATTGAGAGTTATGTAGTGGTATTATTCTTGAAATCATGAATTCAGGGATTCTTCATACACCACACTCCTCCTTCCTCCCTAAACTGCTCCACATACCCTACACCCAATATATATTTAACAAACTTTATATTTTAACCTCTTATCCTCCTTATTATATTTTGAATAACATTTAAAACTCATATATGAACTCCCGTGATAGGTAACACTTTAGACTGTGAATCTTGTATGTTACTACAACCTCTACCCAAACTATTTTGATAAATGCTTGGCCCTTAACATTCTCATGGCCATGTCCATGATAGTCATATTCCTCATTGTTGTCATTCTATTGAGGTGTGTACCTAGAAATGAACTTCTTATGAATTCCCCGTCTCTTCAAAAAATTTAGGAATGTATTAGAAATGCAATCACTACCTTTGTCAATTCTTAAAACTTTGATATAATGCACATTTTTCTTCTAACTAGAGCTTTGAACTGGTGAAAATAGTTGAAATATTATTTTGTTTGTGCTTTAGGAAGTATGCCCATGTCTTCCTACTATAGTCATCAATGAAGATTCGAATATATGTTTTCTCAGAAATTGAGGGTTTTTAAACTTGTTCACACAAATCAGAGTGAACAATTTCTAGCAATTCATTTTCCCTGATAAATTGTCTAGTCGGGAATGATTCTTTTTGTTATTTTCCCGTAATGCACCCTTCATAATTCTTTTTTGGAATTTTCTATCAATATTAGGCCTTTGACCTTTTTTTTCTTTCTTAACAAATTCAACCCTACAAAATTAAAGTTTTCAAAATGGAGATGCAAAAACCAATTTCAATCTTTTACGTTTGACTAGAATCCTACCAGAATACTCATTGTGATGGAATCCTGAAAACTTAAATTGTGATGGAAAGAGATATCACTAGATCAATTCCTTTTATTTTAGAATTTCGGTAAGGAGATGTCTCTGCAATGATATCTTTAAAATCTCCATTTTCAGTAAATTTTGACAGAATTATGGCTTTTAAAGATGTTGTTGGGGTGAATGATTACTTGATAATTTTTGAAACAATGTTCGAAAAAACTTCCTTGTGTGAACTTTAGGACCAAAATTATTTTTTATCAAAGATGTCGTGTGAGAAATTGTTGACTAGGAGTCTCGTCTAACGCTACGTGGTGAGCTACATGCTAGAGTTTATAACATTAGTGCCAACTAGATAATGTTGTTTACCATGCTCCCTACCTTATGAAATTGGCATTTCAAAGTGATTGGAAAATGAGGATTCAACATAATTTCACCCTTGTTGCCCTCTAAAAGGTCTCACTTCATCAAGAGTTGGGCATGGATAATCATTGAAATTTTGGACATTGCTTGTGCCATTAGAATATCTCACTCTAGAAATATTTTGGGGAGAATTTTGACCATGGGTTGAAATAGAATTTTGGTCAACATAAGATCTCGTTAGAGTGGGATCTAGGGGGAATGGAACGATATTTTGGCGTGGTTTAGACGGTGAGAAATTTGACAAAAGTGAGTTCTTGTAGCTCGTCCATGATGAATTTTTAGGGATTTAGAGTACCGTATGCAAAACGTTTTTGAGTTGAATTCTCTTGTAATGTTGGCTTAATTCTAAGTGCAAAAAATGTGGAAACATACAATTATTTATCATTTAAAACTAGGCAATAAGGCAATTGTTTGGAGCACGGGGGGTTCATTAGCAAGGCAATATCCTAGCACGTGGGTTCATATTGAGGTAATTAAAATTAATAAAATTAAAGTCAATATACCGGTAGACATGAGGGGGTGAAAGGGTTTAATTTATTAATGTTTTGAATTAGGTATTGGGGGTAGGTTAGAGAGGTGAGCCAAAGGAAAGGGAGGTTTGATTTTAATATAAAACTAAAACATTTGAACCATAGTTTTTAAAATTAAATACCTTAAAATTGAAAAAGTAGTCTGGTCATAAATTAAATTATACTCTCTTTATTAATAAAGAAATCTAGATTCTTAACCAAGAATAATAAGATGGTAGAAAACTAGGATTGAGTATGCTTTTCAACACAAGTGATATTATTTCACCATCTTAATTATTTTAAATGATTAAAGCTTAACATATATAAGGTGATCTGTAATAGGTCTTCAATGGCTTCAAATTATCTTTCGAGAGGAAATGCATATTAAAAAACATTGAGTGAAAAATATAATATATTTTTTGTCTAATATATTAGGGTAGAAATAAAAAGGGGTAAATAAAATTGTAATAAAAAAATGGGTAAGTAAGGTACATGGAAAAAATAGGGGGTATTTTCATTCTAATAATATAACAGGAGGGGGTATTAACAATTGAGTAATTAGAGGTAGAAACTAGAATTAAGGGTATTATTTAATACCCTTCGAACGCACGTGCTATACCATAATTTTACTAAGTGAACCCCCCGTGGTTTGGAGCATGATCAAGAATAATACACTCATTATTTTTAAAAGAAAATTTTTACCTCTTTTAAACTAACTTTTGAAACTTTTTAGATTGTGCCTCATACATGTCAGATAATATACATTAGACATTGTTTTCTTCCATACTTATTTCATTAGAATACTAACACTCACATTTCCCATTATAGATGTATTATTATCATTTCCTAGATTTACATAAGACTTAACACTTTTTTTAATCTACAAAATATTTCAATGTTGTTACAATTGGAGTCTAGAAACTAGACATCTTTTTGAATCTCTTGTGCAATGTTACATGCTATTAAAATTGATCCTTGAACTTGGTTCTGACTAGTGAAATTTGCATTTTATCTAGGATTCAAATCATACTGTTTTTTACAACATTCATTAGCATAATGGACATATTCCTTATACTAATGAAATTGGACATGGGATTCATCATACCTTTTGCCATGTGTGTTATTTTGGTCAGTGTTCTGGTGGTTATCACTAGGATTGGAATTTAAAAAATTGGTGCTTTTGCCTCTTAGGCTTCTTCCTTTACCTCTTACACAAATTACTGAAGCTTGGGTTTTGAATGCATGCTCCAAGGAATAAGATGGGTGACTGAGTTTGTGCTCATGCAAAATGAGATAGGCATATAATTCATCTATCTTAAATTATGTAAGATTTATAGTCGCCTCTATAGCTACTATAGTAAATTCAAACTTGAAAGGAAGGTTCCGAAGAAAATTTTGAATTATTCTGCTATCCTCTAGAGTGTCACCATGAGACATGATTTGGTTTAGCAAACATGTGACTTGAATAAAAAATGAATCAATAGATTTTGAATCTTTCATCCACATATTGTCATAATATCTTCTTAGCATTATAAATTTTGCAGTGTTACTTTGTCCATACTTTGATATGTTATCTGGAGAATGTCACAACCCTACTTGGACTTGGTTACTCTGCAACCCTCAGTAAAATGCTTGGATTAAATGCTTCGAAAAATATAGAAGATTCCCTGTAAATGTTGTCTATTAGAAAATCATTTTTTCCCTAGGTCAGATCTTATATATTGCTCAATTCTTTAGCTCTTGAAGCCCATTTTCTACAAGGTCCCATATGTCTTGAGAATAAACAAAGATTTCGTGGTGATAGATCAATATTCATGGATCTTCTCATCGAAATGGAGTATTTGGGGTTGGGTTCTCACTAGATATGGACGTCATGCTTGGGTAGACTGAAAATAAATTGATCCTAATGGCTAACCTAATAGCTCTTAAATTGCATTGTGTTGAACCTTACAACTCCAATAATAGATTTGAGAAATGACAGAGAATATAAACATGAAATAAACAAAAGAATGGAATTTGCTTGAAATATATTAAGAAAACCATAATTTAGGCTCTTTTTCATTGAAATTTTTGCAAAGCTTCACTACTCAAATACTTAAATTACAAATGAATAGAAACAACAAACTTATATAGGAAACTTAAAAGGGTGGGGACTGGGGCCACTTCCCTTTCACAAACATTATTAAATTGGCATGAAATTGGATTACATAAAAAGACCTTGAAATTCTCTTTGATTCACCTTGGAATCTCTTTAATTCGAAAGCTTGCATTTTGGAGATGGACAAATTAAAATAGATTCCGTACGCTGAACTCAAGGATAAAGACGTGGTAAGTATGCTATTTACGGTCAGTTAATAATATTTCATTTGAATTTTAATAAAAACAACGATTTTATAAAATAGGAATATGGCCTATTACGACAAAAATAATAATAGTTAAAAGCGTAATTTTAGAAAAATAAGAAAATTCTAAAATTATGGTTCTAATTTTGGAATAGAAAAACTACAAATAGGATATCCATCTCCATCTCCAGATGGAGATGGAGATGGAGATGGAGATATGGTATAACCTACCAGACGAGCATTTGTTGACGATCTTAGCATTGCTGCCGATTCGAATTCAAGTTAAGATGAGATGCGTATGTAGAAGATGGAAGTCTCTGCTATCTAGTTCCTCATCCGGCGAGATTCAGAAAATCCAAACCAGTTTGCCTCTGAATTCCGCCCCTGCGTTTTGCATTCAGTTAGATGGCAAACAACAATGGTTGATCGAAGAAAGCACAGAGTTTTACAAAATTCCTACGGTCCAGGGGGACAGTACGGCTCCTTTTCCTTCAAGGGTATGGCTCGCATCCAGCAGTATCTGCTGTTCCTGGTCAAATAATATACACAAAGATAAAACGATCTTGTTAAGCAACCCATTTACCCGCACTTGCAGAAATCTTCCACGCCCTTGTCATAATTTTCAAGACAATTTCGAATCCTTCTTTTTCGCAATGGATTTCGAGAAATCCAGTCGGCGTTGCACTCTCCTGCTCGGGGAATGTGTTTACTCCCCTGAGGAATTTTATCAGTACAAGATAATAATTCAAATTTATGATTCCCAATCTGATGCGTGGACTGATCCAATCTGTGATGTTCGTGGAAAAGACGATGGCGTTTGGCCATTAGGAAGAGGCGTTTATTTTGGGGGAAGAATTTACTGGTTAAATGTGGAGAGCGCATCAGGAGGGGTTTTAGAATTCTGTGTTGCTCAATCTCTGTGGACAAAAATTCCATTGCCGACGGAAAATCGGGTTGATCCAGAAGATGTAGATTACGTTGGCAAACAGATTAATATTATGATGACTTGTACCTGGCCTTGGAAATTAGCAGCATCCCATGGCAGAGCTCTGGTGTTGGTGAACCAGTTTCTTTGTTCCATGTGGGTGTTAACGAAGGAGAGGGGAGAAGATGATTTAATGAAACCCAAGTGGGTTTGGATGAATATAGATTTACCTGATCTAATATATACTGTGGCAGTGAATAACAGTGGGCAGACTTTGGTGGTTGGTGAAGATATTTACATATACAATGCAGAGGGAAGAAGAGTGAAAACAATTGAAATTTCTGAGCTTCAGTTTGAGTATCGTCGTGGACTCGAGAATAGTTATGATAGATCAGATCTGTTTCAGAGTTTGAAACGTCAGTCAATTTCGGCATTTCCATTTGAATGCAACAATGTATGGTGGCCTTAATTATCTTTCCTCATCCCCATGAACATTGTTGTTTGATCTCTGCACGGTTTCATAATATCATTGTTCTCTAGTGTGAATAAATTGTTTTGGTTCTAAAACCAATACAAATTCAGAATGGTTATAATGTCTTGTACTTTTTGACTACTTTGTGATTTTTTTATATGAATAATGTTGGAGTGCATTATGTGATATTTTCTTCTCTAACTCTTTAATCCACATGTTTGTTTTATCCTCTATTTTCTCAATACGCTTTTATTCTTTATGTTTATGCCGAAGGTGTTCTTTACAGTAGGGACCCTGAGGGGGCATTTGACTTTGCACAATATAAATCAACAGTTGCTAATACCTCTGTACATAGACATTGAACGAATTGTTTCAAACCGTTGATTCCCCGCCATAAGGTACATAAACAACAAGGATTTTGAAGAAAATCCAACTGGCATTTGTGTGTTCAACGTCTCTACAACGCAGTTCTAATCTGCTATCAGCACAATTTGATCTTGCTTTATATTCACTATTGCTCATCCGCGTTGTCTCCCTTATCTGATTTGGTCTTGTCATTTCTCCACCTCCGTGTAAGTACAACTGCGCAAGAATAGTAAAATAAGAATGGCATGCCATGCTTGAATGATGCATGATCAACTTTGCAATCATCTGTAGTCATCTTCAGTTCCACCGCAAGTTTTTCCATTAATTTTGTTTATTCTTTCAGTTAATAAACTATCGATGTCTATTTTTTAGGATCTAGCTGAGTTCTTCTTCGGTTATCTCCTTCTTTACTGTAGCTGCTTCTTCTTTTAAATGTAATCCTCTCCTTCATATTTCAACGTACAGCAGAAGGAGAAGAAGACATTTTTGAATAAAATAAATATTTTTTGTTCTCTCTTAGCTTTGTTGTTCACTCACTTTGTGAGCAGATGTATTATTTGTTTTATTTGCACAGTATAGTGTAAGTGTTGTTTTTATTCATAATCTTCAATTGGTATCAGAGCTGGTTGCAGGACTGTTCCTTTTTTGCAAAAGTTGCAGGTTAACGGTTCTCTCCAAGAATTATCAGAATGTCAAATGGTGGCAATTTCTCATTCCAGCTTCCCCTGTTTACCAGAGACAATTACGATTACTGAGCATAAAGATGAAGACCCTACTATTATCCCAAGATATCTGGGATTTGGTAGAACGAGGATACATGGAACCTGCAAATCAAAATGCTTTAAATGCTTTAACAACAAATCAACGAACGCAATTGAAAGAAGAAAAAAAAAGGACAATCGAGCTCTTTTTGCTATCCAATTTGCATTGGATATATCAATTTTTCCCCGTATAGCTGGTATGACAAAGTCAAAGGACGCATGGGAGGCCCTACAAACTGCATACCAAGGATCTAACAAAATAAGGTTGGTAAGACTTCAAAACCTTCGTAGAGATTTTGAAAGTTTAAGTATGAAGGAAGATGAGTCTATTCAAGAGTTTATTACTAGGGCTCAAAGTATTGTGAACCATCTTAAAACTCAAGGGGAAAGTGTCATAGAGCAAAAAATTGTAGAAAACATTTTGAGATCTCTTCCATCAAAGTTTGATTCAGTGGTCATAGACATTGAAGAAAGTAACGATCTAGCCACATTCAAAGTTGCAGAGTTGATAGGTTATTTGCAATCTCATGAGGAGTGTATGCAACATTCTATAGTTAACCTCGTTCAAGCCTTCCAGTCTACTGTAAGAATTGAAGAAAAATCTACAACCCCTTCTATATCAAACAAATCTAAAGGGGAGTCTTCTACATCTAGAGGACGTGGCAGAGGAAGAGGAAGAGGAAACAAAAGAGGTAGAGGAAGAATTTCAATGGATCGAAGAAGCATCCAGTGCGTGTATTGTGAAAGGTATGGACACTATGAATTTGAATGTAGAAAGAAAATATCTGATTTAAATAAGTGAAGAGCCAACCAATTATATTGAAGATTCTTTTGAAGAAGCAAAGCACTCTACATTCTTTGCTTGCAATTTGGCAAAAGAACCTCAAAAGGATGTTTGGTTCTTGGATAGTGGTTGCTCAAATCATATTGTAAAGACCCAAATAATCACACACGAACAACACAGTGAAATACAGGATAATTTTTTTTTGACTTGCTTGACACATAACATGACGCAACATGTCGTCACCAAGTATACAACTAACACTGTGAACAACTTGATACAAGGATGGCCATAAAGGCAGCACGGAAACGTTCACACATATCAAGGACAATTTACTTTTCTTTTTGACAAGACAACATAGAAGTACAATCACAGAACACACTTACAGTTAGGGGCCAACCACAAGGAGATATTCTTGAGGGTTATTTATTTTAGAAGGACATCTTGCAATTCTTAGCTTACGTTTTCAACGAGGCTCAAGATATGATTCATACAATTCATCTTACCAGGCTAAGTTTATTCTTTTTACACTGAGTAATCACCTTTAAATATTCTCTATTATGACATTTATTTGCTTAATTCGTTTATCAAGAAAAAAGGAGTATTTAAATTCCACAAGGCCATCTGCTCACCACTAACGCTACTAAGATTCGTTCTTGCCCACAAGACAACATGGTTTTAAGTTCAACACACTTAAGAGAAGAAATACAAGGTGCCTTGAAAAAGGGTTAGAGGGAGAAAGTCGAGATGAAACATCTTTAGGACCTCATTAGTTATTGCCAGTATTTAATTGAAGCTAGGGCTCTTATCTAGAGTTATCAACAACTTTACTTAGGCTTCACTTAAAGTATTAACAAGGAGTAAAAATTTACTTTCCAAATGGCGGTGAGAAAGATGGTGAGGTCTCCAATTTGTTTTTTTTTGGCTTATTAAATCTTATCATCTTCAAACAACTAACAGTTCATTTCACCTTAGGGTCATTTACAAATTTCACCATAAAAGGAATAATGTTCACTAGAGGAGCTAGGGTTATCATGTTATAAAGTTTACCTGCAATGATAGTCTTGCCCTTGATTACTTAAAGAATTTCTTGCTCTCAAGTTGGTGACCCCTACGTTACTTTATTTGAATACAAATTTTAATTTAAATTCCAAAAGTATTAAACAATCCCATGTTAGTGTACTCATGACACTTTATTACTAAGTCATGTCAAGGTTTAACTCAAAATTTATTCTCAAGGCAAGGTTGTAGCAACACTCATTTACAATAACAAAACAAGATTACATCAATTCTTAAAATACTGATACTCCAACAAAGTCACTCAACAACAATAACCAAATTTTCTTATAATTTCAATGATGGTCAAACAATACAAGGTTTCCAAAGTTCAGATGACAAAGTCCACAATACTTTATACTAAGACATTAATCCTCTTTTAAACTTTCCACTGGACGTTAACAGTAGTTGAACAACATAAAAAGGTTTCGAGCAAAGGAACTTCTCAACTGAGGTTGATGACAAAAGTCTAAAAATCTATCCCTCATCTTCACGCAAAATCCATCTGCAACAAATTTTCTACAAGAGTCATTCTCCCTCATCTACACGAGAACTTTTCTACAAGCAAGATAAGGCTACACAAACCCACCATAACTGTTATCTATCAATATCATGAAAAGAAGCACTTTATTACAAGAATTTGGGTCAAACCTCTAAACACTATCAACACTTTAAGTTATAATAAGTTTCCACCATGCCAAACAAGGAAGGAGACCATGCACTTCCGTTAGGAGTAAAGACAACGAAAATATAACAACCGAAAGAGAAAGGCCCTTGGCCCCATAAGGAGAAATAACCAATCTAACAAAGCAGGATTCCCACCAAGTAAATAATTAAATAACAATCACAAGAGTGCGATTTGATATAAAGTACTAACCATCCAGAATTTTATCACAGGTACCAAATGCATAGGTTATAATATTATATTTCTAGAAGAACAAGAGTTGATCGGCCCAAGAAAAGGGAAACCACGGTTTCAAGAATTAACACAAAAAGCCATGTATAAATGAGTTTCAAACCTGAAATCACATAGAGTATCCACACACAACATAAGTTTCGAAGCATAAGCAAAGTAAACTAGTTTTGTCCACTAACTCCAAGAGATTTCCCAATCATTCAAGAAGGCCAATGCCTTGTAGGCTAGTAGCAATCACGCGAGAGAAGAAAAAGAGTCCGTCAACCAGGAGTATATGAAAATGTCATCAACAACTTTTATAACCCTAAATTTTTTTTACAAACCTCCACATCAATTATTAAAGTTCAGTTAATTTAAAATAAATTTCCTATTTCCCAAAACAACAATATTTTTAAGGCAACCCTTGGTAACATAAACAACCGTTCAAACAAAGGTACAACATAAACTACTAAGTTCCATTATCAAAACAACTCCTTCTGCTATAGCTCCATCATACTATTGATTGCAAGAAAGTTTTTCCCAAGGTTGACAACATTCAAGGCAATTTTCATCACAAAACATTAAGGTACATATGTGCATATAAGTTGTCCAATCCTAATTAACAACACAGTCATAATAAATGGGAGGAAACACAAGTTAGAAGACTAGATTATTTCACCAACAATCTTCCGAGAGGGAAGAAGACCAAAATAATTCCAGAAATAGCGGGGGTACTAGAGTTGCACGATTAAGACCTCGAACATAGCTAAATAAAAAAAACTAGTTACGATTCAAGATGAAGGGGGCAGTCAAAGTACCTCCTAAGAATGGCTATAAAACCTAGGAACCAGGCTAAAGCTACGTAGGAGTCTAAACACTCGAGGTTGAAACACGATGCACACAAACTAAAACATTCTAAAAGTTTTAACACCGAATCTCTAACCTGAAATAGTCCAAGCGTTGATTACACTAATCCTGCAACCTTTCCTTTTCGATGCCAAAAGGGTTGTTAGGTGGCTTGAGAGATCATTAACAATATATGTCAAAAGACAAAGAAGGACAGCCTTGGTTGATAGGAAGGAACTTCATAGTTATTGCACGCTTATAATAACGACTACTAAAAACTAGCTGGAACAAATAATAACTGGAACTCTATCGTAGAGAAGAGTATATATATATATATATATATATATATATATATATATATATATATATAAAGGAAGATCGATCACTCGAGCCAGAAAAAAAAACATACACCCAAGGAAGAGAACACTTGCATGCTTTCCACTAACATACAGGCAATGATAATAGCTAAACAAGAGGAAAGCAAGTAGAAAGGAGAGACCGACTGGAAAGAAGACAACCAATTCAAAGAAATGGTGGTTCGATTTCACGATGAAATAAATGTAGAAACAGTAGAAAAGTGTAGGAATATCTTGCCTATTTCTCCAGCTTCAACAGGTTGTACAGACTCCGCACGGGTCAGCATAAGAACTGTAGGTACTGTAATCCGGGTGCACCAGTTCTAAGCGGTCCACATTCACGATCCGCGAGACCATGCAATTGAAGAGGATTTTTGTCAAACAGTTCACGAGCATTGTTGTATTCGAAGTGACTCCATGCACTTGTGCTCAACTATTGCTTTCCTTGAGATTTTACTTCTTGTGGGATTCGACAACCAACTCACATACCCTATACGTGCTACCACAAACACAAGTGATCTACACAAGGCTGGAGGAGATATTTCCAGAGAAGAACCTAGCAAGGATGTCACGGCAAGCAAAGGTTGTAGGAGATGGATTTACCCAAGTTATTCAGATTTGTTTCAACTTCCTATGCCTCCTCAACAAACCCATTCCAAAACATATCATGCAATCCTTGCTGTCCTTTGGCCATATTTCACTCAGGCATTTTGTCAAATAGTTTGGGTGTCTTATGCTTGCTTCCACTTTGCATATGTATCTACCAACGCACCGGCAAACAAAGCATTTGACACAGCCTTGTCCCTTCTCCATTATTTTCCAAGTTTCCAAGGTGTCTCAACCCACCCAATTTGTCCACAACCAACAATCATTGCTGTCCAAAAGACCACATTTCTTTCAAGTTTTGCCAAACCATCCGAACACTTTGTTGAGCATCCAGATCAGGAGTATAAATCCATCTTAAGACAGTTATGCACCCAGGACACTAGCAGATACAACAAGCAACAAAAATCTCTTTTTCAAATGCATTGGAGGACGTCCATGCCCTGTTCAAACACTCCCACTTTGGTATAGGCGTGGAGATGCTATCAAAGGTTGTGGAGTTTGGCTTTACACCTGCTCTTTGCATTTGCTAGTAAGTTTATAAAGCCATTTCAACATATCCATACTATACAGAGCCTGCAGAAGTAGACACAAACACACCCCTCCCACAGAAAGTGAAAACACACCCACACTATCTTCAACAACAGTATCAAACGCAGAATGGTTTCAATAGAGAATCTTTGCAATAAACTTCATCAGGTCTCCTGGTAATACTCTCACTGTCACAGTCGATTTTGATAAAAATACCTTGAAGGAGAATCCCGAATTGAGGATGCAGTCGATACTAAACAGCTAACAACATAGTTGGACGACCTGCTTGCTAGAAGCACTCATAACGGCTTCTACTATACTGCAACATGCCTGCTGCCTGGCTATTTACTGTGCAGGCCGTGCTGTGGATCCCCGACCAGAACACAACTTGCAGCACCCAATGAAAGTGGAGGTAACACACCTACTAGCCTGTAGCTTCATCTATAACCACCAAATCAAATCCATCACTGTGCCCAAGTCGCAGAGGTGGAGAAAACAAAAAAAAAGGAAGAGGGTTCGTTTAGCAGGAAAAAGGAACAAACTGCGCAGAAAGGAAAAAAAAAACACCCAAACGTTTCCCTCCTTCCAAGGCCTGCAGCCTAAGAAAAACGCGCCCAACACCCACCTATACGCATTGAAAGAGAATAAAAACAAGATCATGGCAAAGGAAGTCAAGACTCCACCGACTCCCACTGTCTCACGCCAAACAGGAAATTACAAGTTCATTTAAGAAGTGACAAGAAATGTCACCCATCCGCCAGCTAACCAGGGAGAAAAATGCGCTTCAACCACTACCAAAAAGAATAAAAAAATACAGTCTACATAAAATAATAATCATTAATCTTCTCCTTGATTACTTAAACTAAGCTCTCCTTGTTTAGTTTAATATTCTCCTCCTTGATGATTAAAAAATTTTTAAACTACACTCTCCTCATTTAGCAATTGGAACACAATGATGGAAAAAATATAAAGCAAGGAGGACATTCATGCTTAGCTTTGCAAACAAGAGAATAAATGGCACGTGATGTTACACCACACCACACCACATAAGAGCACAAATAAAGCAGAAGCGTTCCATAGATCGAAGGCACGACAGACGAAAGAAGAAGAAAGGATGCTAAAAAAAATAACTTCGCAAACAGGGTAAAAGTCACCTAACGATAGAAAAGGGAGCTCAATTCAGCATTCAATGACACGCAATAGGACAAGGACGTAACAACGAAAGTCGATGCCGAACAGGGCATTACATTGTCTTGATGTCTGTAAAGGTTGTTATTCTTCTTTATTGAATGTTGAACTACTCTGGTAATTGGGTGTGAACTCTACAATTTTCCTACTCACGGCAATAACCCCCCTTTCCTAATTTCCCTCCTTCTCCTTAACTCGATGTAATTTCCTCCATTGTACCCCCGTATAAGAATTTTGCCACAGGTTCAGTGGAGTGTCCCTGTGTGATCCGTGACCTATTTGGCCACCCACAACATTTATATTAGGATTATATTAGTTACATTCAATAATTGGAGCTGTACCATTCAATGCAGATGGGCGTAACCCCGTAAACGTTGGTGGAGACGCCTAATTTTCCATATCGACAAATTTTCTCACCAACATCCTCCTTGAGGCCACTTATGAAACAACTCTTGAAAAATTCATTTGACAAGCCTTCCGTGTAATTGGCCAAACTCTCAAATTTTGTCTCGTAATGATTTTATTCTTTTGGATCCTTTAGCATAAATCAAAATCACATGAATAAAGTGAGCAAGATTGATATTTTAAGGTGGAACAAAAATAGTGGATATTATTTGGATGTTATAATTTGAGTCGTGAAAAAGGTGTGGTACATGAAGTTGTCTAAATTTTTACCTTTTCCCAACTTTCTATGGCCAAAAGGAGCTCACACTTCATTTTTGGGGACAACTAGTCTTAAGGTAAGACTTGGAGGTTTTAACCATGATTTTTAGTCTTCTCTAGCACTCTAATGGCTTAAAAATTATCATAATTACTTTCACACATCTCTTGCTCCTACAATTAATCATGTATTTACTCGAGATTAACACTAAAAAGTGGGGTTAAAAAGTTCTACATGAAGAAAGTAGTGTGGTTGGGTTTCAACTCTGCAACTTATTGGATTTTTCACATTTTCATTTTGGCCCCTTTAAGCTCAAATTACACTCACGTGAATAATGGAGTCTCAGTCTAAAAATTTCACTCACTAGACATATATGGCCAATCATTAGAGGAACTCAATTATAGATGATTGTACATGCATCACCTATTTTCATGTAATTACTTGAGCTTAAAGTTAAATGGGGGCTAAAAAGCGATCCAAGAAGCAAGCATTTTGATTTTTTTTGAACATGTAACCTATTGGATCTTCCCCATTTTTTAGTTTGTCCCCTTTAAGCACAAATTGCACTCATGTGAATAATGCAAGCGAGATAGAGTCGATAAAGTGGAACACAATTAGTGGATATTATTTTGGTGTTACAATTTGAGCTATGGAAAATGTGTGGTACACGTAGGTATTTAATTTTTTACTTTTTAATTTCAAATTTCCCATTGATTTATTTCTCTTATCTAACAAATAAAACATTATCCTATCAAAAACCTTGATGTCGTAGTCATGATCACAATTATTATTAGTCTAATGAATAAAATGGCAAGTCTCGCATGAAAAAATATTGGAGGGGAAAAACAGAGGTGATATTTCCAAAAATATTCACCATTTTGTCAAGGAAGGAGATGGAAAAGTAGTACGGTTGGCACTAATATCGGATAATTTCTTACGGGTTGTTTTCAAAATTGAACAAGGTAAAACATATGGGATAAATGGTGGTAGGATTCAATGATCATGGTTGCAAGAAATTGGGGACATAATTGGCCTTATGTAAAGTCCTGAATTGGATTTATATAGAATGTGAAATTCAATGGGGTTTGCGGGTGCAATCTAGACACCAAACGAGGGATCCGTGATCTTAATCATGATATCCAATAATTTTGGTTGGGGTTTAAACATGGAACCTATTGGATTTTCCCCAATTTGTATTTTGGCCCCTTTAAGTGCAAATTTCACTCATGTCACTAATGAAAATGAGATCGATTCGATAAAGTGAAGCACATATCGCATATATTATTTGAGTGTTACAATTTGATTCGTGGAAAAGGTCCGGTACTTGCAAGAATTTAATTTTCACTTTTTTATTTCTAACTTTATATCGCTGCACTCTATGTCTTATCTAATAAATCAAATGTTGTCCAATAAAAAAAATGACAACATTTGCGTTTGGGTTTTGAATCTAAAACCTATTGGATTTTCCCCATTTTTTATTTTGGCCCCTTTAAGCAAAAATTGCAGTCACATGAATAATGTGAGAGATATTGAGATGATAAAGAGGAACACACATAACAAATATTATTTGGGTGTTACAATTTGATTAGTGGAAAATTCACAGTACATGCAAGTATTTAATTTTTGATTTATTTTCCAGCTTTCCATTGATGTCTTCATCTTTTCTAGAAAATCAAATAATGTCCTATACAAAATCTTGATGGCTTAAAAATAAAATTAAAAAATAAAAAAGTTTGGCAGATAAAATCTACTTGTCACTCATATGCCCAATCACTCGACGGGCTCAATTATCAATGTTTGTTCACTCATCTCCTATTTTCCTGTAATTATTCTTACATTAACTTGATCTTAAAATGAAAAAAGGGGGCTACAAAGTGCTACGTGAAGAAAGCATTGTGGTTTGGTTTCGATGTTGGAACCCAATGGATTTTCCTCAGTTTATCTTTTGGCTCATCTAAACTCAAAATTTACTCACATGAATAATTGAGTCTCATTCTAAAACTTTCACTTGCTATACATGCACGATCAACCATTGGATGAAATCGAAAATTGAAGATTGTTCACGCATCCCAGTGTAAATTTTAGTGGATAATCTTCGTTAATTCACGAATATTTGGGTTTTTGAAATTTAGATTTGGCTAATTTTTAAGGGGTTAGGTCGATTGCTATTTCACCTAAATTTTCTAGGTACAAGTTAATTTTTTGGGTTGAATCGCCCAACGTTTACGGTAATAGCAAAAATTTTATATTCAAATGACCTTTACCGTATGCACAAAAGAGAAAATTTCTACCATCGGTAGCCTAATGCTATCAGCGAATAGTTGATATCGGCCAATACATTTCCTTTTAATTCGTGGCATTCACCTAGATTTCAAAAGTCATTTATAGAAATTTTCCAAGTAATATCTATGGTTATTGTTAGGGGTTATTAAAATTTACCTTGCTGCATCCACTACTTTCCTGTAATTAATCGAGATTAAAATTCAAAATGGGGCCTACAAGAAGCTCTAAGAAGCAATAATTTATGTTGTGTTTCAAACTTGGAACCTATTGTATTTTCCCTTAGAATTTTACCTTTAAGCGTAAATTGCACTCACATGAATAAGGCAAGTGAGATAGAGATGATATAAGTGAACACAACTAGCGGGTATTATTAAGGTGTTATAGTTTGAGCCAATGAAAAGGTGTGGTACATGAAGGTATTCATTTTTCAAATTTTTATTTCCAACTTTCCATTGTTGTCTTTGTCTTATCTAACAAATCAAACATCGTCCAATCAAAAGCCGTAACGTTGTATAAAATTAAATAAAAAAATAGAAAATCTTGAATGGAAGATAAAATCTACCTTTTGCTTATATGACCAACTGCTAGAGGTGCAAAATGTAATGCCCTGTTCTACGTTACACCTGTTCATCCTGTGGCGATCGAGTGCTAAGCATGGAGTGTCGTTGTGCCTTCGTCGACCTCGATTGCTGACCATTATGACTATAATTGATAATTATTTTACAAGCTGTAAAATGATAATAATGATAATAATAATAATAATAATGACATTATGATTGTATTATCGATCAACGATTGTATTTTATTATTACCTTCTTTATATCGATTGTTATCGATATCATCCTCTGTTATCGTTAAACTATCCTTTTGATTTGTTTGTCGCTCCCGCTGATCGAGCCTCGTTGCGCAAATGAGGAAGTGTATGTTTTGTGGTGGCGCCACGGTTTGGGAGTGGCATTCACGTAAATTTTTCATTTAAATACTCAACCCCGTTCTCCTCCTGGGTCGACCGATTCCGCAATCCTAGAATTGTTTTAAATTGCTAATTTTAAATATGGAATTTTAAATCCCCAACCTACCTTGTCTCGGTCAGCTTTATCTCCTGCTTGGCGTGGGCTGGAGGGAATTCTTGTTTTTTTTTATTGTTGTTAGGGGCCTCTTTGTGCGGACTGACTGCGTGGAGGGTGGAGTTATTAGAATCTAGACGTGTTGGAGTCTTCTGGCTGGTGGCTGCACTGCATTTATTAACCCTGATTTGCAAATCTTCTTTGTTCTGTTTGACTGTCACGTTTTTATACGTTGCGTGAGGGAGATGGGAGTCGGTGGAGGCATTTTTCTTCACCAGGATCTCCTTTTGATTCTATTATTCAATGCATTGGGCGTAGTCTGGTTTGACGTGGTGGTTAGATGAAGCTACAAGCTAGTGTAGCAGGCTGAGATTATCGAGCGCGCGTTTCGGATGGACCAGAAAAAAAAACCCTCACTCAAGGGATAAGTAGACACCACAGACTATAATATCTGAAAGTTTCTCTCGGGAGAGCTCGGCAATGGGATTGTATTGCGGAGCAAATAGTTTCCTGTACCATTCCTACGCCGCAACAACTCTTTCCTCGTCCCTGAAAGCGTGGCTCAGCAGGTCCTATACTTCATCTTTCTCGAGCATTTATAATAATCATCATGTGGAGCATGCGAGCAGGTCGAGAGTTTGAATCCCACAGGGGCGCGAAGTGTTTCCAGTGGTATTCTGCAGGGACACGCTCGCGGAAAGGTCGGAGCAGACGACGAGGGTGACTGCGAGCAAGAAGAAGCAGCACACGGAAGATGACGTGGATTTGAAGTCATGGATGCATAGGCACGACCTCCCGCCTTGCAAGGTGGAGCTCAGGGAAAGGGAGTCAAAATACGGGAAACACCGGTCCATACATTATGTTGCTGCGAGCGAAGATCTCTAGCCAGGGGACATTGCGTTTAAGGTTCCAAATTCTCTTGTGGTTACACTGGAAAGAGTGCTAGGAAATGAGACAATCAGAGTTAGCCAGGCAGCAGGCATGTTGCAGTATAGTAGAAGCCTTTTTGAGCGCTCCAACAAGTAGGTTGTCCAACTTTGTTGTTATCTGTTCAGCATCGACTGCATCCTCAAATTCGGGATTCTCCTTCAAGGTGATAGATCACACCCACGGGCGCAGGAGATCTATGCAATGTTGGAGAAAATGTCTTGGGAGATGAAGGTAGCAGGATATTTTTCAGATCCAGAACATGTACTGAGTTTGTATCTTCAAAATCGATTATGTGACAGTGAGGGTGTTACCAGCAGACCTGATGAAATTTATGTGCAAAGATTCTCTAATGAGATCTTACTTGTTGTACGATGTAACTCATGGAAGAGAACCTCATAGAGGCCGACCTGTTTCATATCAGAATATTCATGAAACACAATTTGCTTTGCTATTATATGAGCTTCTTCAACGAGTCACCAAGTTGGCAGGCATAAAGTTTTCTGTTGGAATTATCACACCTTACAAGCTACAGCTGTAATGTTTGCACCGAGAGTTTGATGTTGTCCTCAAATCTGATGAAGGAAAAGGTTTATGGCCACTATTTTGATGGATAGCTGTAAGGTGGTTGTCTTTGATATCAAGTATCCAACTGTGCCTTTTGCAGAGCTTCAAAGGCATCAAGCTTGTGTGAATGCTCTTGCGTGGGCTCCTCACAGCTCCTGCCATATTTGCACTGCTGGAGATGATGCGCAGGCACTCATATGGGAGCTGTCAGGTGCGAGTTAACCCCTGGTAGAGGGTGGAGGCCCTGATCCGATGCTAGCTTACACAGCTGGTGCTGAAATAAATCAGTTGCAGTGGTCTTCCTTGCAGTCGGATTGGATTGCAATTGCTTCTACTAACAATCTACAAATATTAAGGGTTTGAAATTTGTCTGGGTGCAATTGCTTTTCAACCAAAGCCTCTGCAATATTTATAACATGGTTGTACAGTATGTTTTTATGCTGGCCCGTGCGGAGTCTGTACGACCTGTTGAAGCTGGAGAAACAGGCAAGATATTTCTACACCTTTCTACTGCTATTATATTTACAATTATTGTGAAATCGAACCGCTTTTTCCTTGCATTGATTTGTCAGTTGGATGTCATGATGGGAGATTTCCCCTTTCTGCTTGTTTCTCCTTGTTTTAGCTTTTATCGTTGACAGTATGTTGGTCGAAAGGATGCGTGTGCCCTTTCCCCTGAATGTTATGTTTCTCTTGCTCGAATGATAGACCTTCGTCTGTTTGTTTATGTATTAATTCTTCTCTGCGATTGAGTTGCAAGCTATTACGTTGATCAGCTAGTATTTTTCGATATTATGGAAGTAAGTTACGATAACTATGAAATCCCCTCCCTAGCACCCAAGTTGTCTTTTGACGTTTTTTTTTGTTAGCTCCTTCGCAAGTCCCTTTTGATAACCTTTTGGCATCGAGAAAGAAAGGTTGTAGGATTGTGTGAGCAATGCGTGGGCTAGCTAGCTTAGAGTTTCGGTATTAAAACTTTTAGAATGAAAAGGTTTGTGTGCAATGTGTTTTCCAGATCGCGTGTTTAGACCTTATATTATCTTTCATCTTGTTTCTAGGCTTTTAAGGCCATCCTCAAGAAGTACCTTGACCATCCCTATCAACTTGAACCATAACTAGCTTTTCGGATCAACTAAGCTTGAGGTTTCATTGTGCGAATCCAGTACCTCGTTGACACTAGAATAGTTTTGGTCTAATCCCCCTCTCAGAATTATTGTTGATGGCGCTCTTCTATTTTTCCTAACTTGCATTATTTTCTCCCTTGTAATGTTAACGCTATTAATTAATATTGGTCGGTTTTTATGCACGTAATTACCGTAATAGTTTGTGATGGAAATTTCCTTAAATGTGATTAATCTTCGGGAAAAACTCAGCTTTCATTTGATAATCTTATGGATTCATAGCGGAAGGTTTTGTTTTGATAATGTCACTTAGAAATTATGTTTGTATCTATTTGTGCGACGGTTGACTGTGTTACCAAGGGTTGCCGTAAAATATGGTTGTTTTGGGATATGGGTAATTTATTTTAAATTAACCAAACATTAGTATTGTAGTGGAGGTTTGCAAATCTTTAGTGTTATAAAAATTTGTTGATGACATTATTGTATACTCTTGTTGGACGGAACCCCCTTCTTCTCTCGCGTGTTTACTACTAGCCTGTAAGACTTTGACCCTTCTTGGATGATTGGAAAATCTTTGTAGTTAATGGTCAAAACTAATATACTTTGCTTTCGCCTCGAAACTTATGTTGTGTGTATACTGTATTTGATTTCCGGTTGAAACTCGATTATACATGGCTTTTTGTGTTAATTTTTGAAACCCGTGGTTCCCCTTTCTTGGGCCGATCAACTCTTGTTCTTTTAGAAATATATTAATTTAGTCTATGCGTTTGGTACCTTTGATAAATTTCTAGATGGTTGGTGTATATATCAAATCTTAATCTTGTAATTATGGTTTAATTACTTACTTGATGGGAATTCTGTTTTTTGCTAGATTATTTGTTTTCTCCTTATAGGGCCAAGGGCCATTCTCTTACGATTGCTATACTTTCGTTGTTTTTACTCCTAACTGAAGTACTAGGTCTCCTCCTTCTTTGATTGGCATGATGGAGACTTTATTATAACTTGATGTGTTGATAGTGTTTAGAGGTTTGAACCAATTCTTGTAATAAAGTGCTTCCTTTTTGTGGTATTGTTAGATAATAGTTATGGTGGTTTTGTGTAGCCTTATCTTGCTCAGTTCTCGTGAACTGACTCTTGTAGAAAATTTGCTGCAGATGGATTTTGCGTGTAGATGAGGGATAGATTTGTAGACTTTTTTCATCAACCTCAGTTGAGAAGATCCTTTGCTCGAAACCTTTTTATGTTGTTCAACTATTGTTAACGTCCAGTGGAAAGTTTAAAAGAGGATTAATGTCTTAGTATAAAGTATTGTGGACTTTGTCATCTGAACTTTGGAAACCTTGTATTGTTTGACCATCATTGAAATTATAAGAAAATTTGGTTATTGTTGTTGAGTGACTTTGTTGGAGTATCAGTATTTTAAGAATTGATGTAATCTTGTTTTGTTCTTGTAAATGAGTGTTGCTACAACCTTGCCTTGAGAATAAATTTTGAGTTAAACCTTGATATGACTTAGTAATAAAGTGTCATAAGTAAACTAACATGGGATTGTTTAATACTTCTGGAAGTTAAATTAAAAGTTGTATTCAAATAAAGTAACGTAGGGGTCACCAACTTGAGAGCAAGAAATTCTTTAAGTAAACAAGGGCAGGACTATCATTGCAAGTAAACTTTATATCATGATAACCCTAGCTCCTCTAGTGAACATTATTCCTTTTACGGTGAAATTTGTAAAATGACCCTAAGGTGAAATGAACTGTTAGTTGTTTGAAGATGATAAGATTTAATAAGCCAGAGAAAACAAATTGGAGACCTCACCATCTTTCTCACCGCCATTTGGAAAGTAAATTTTTACTCCTTGTTAATACTTTTAGCGAAGCCTAAGTAAAGTTGTTGATAATTCTGGTTAAGAGCCCTAGCTTCAATTAAATACTGGCAATAACTAATGAGGTCCTAAAGATGTTTCATCTCGACCTTCTCCCTCTAACCCTTTTCCAAGGCACCTTGTATCTCTTCTCTTAAGTGTGTTGAACTTAAAACCATGTTGTCTTGTGGGCAAGAACGAATCTTAGTAGCGTTAGTGGTGAGCAGATGGCCTTGTGGAATTTAAATACTCCTTTTTCTTGATAAACGAATTAAGAAAATAAATGTCATAATAGAGAAGATTTAAAGATGATTACTCAGTGTCAAAAGAATAAACTTAGCTTGGTAAGATGAATTGTATGAATCATACCTTGAGCCTCCTTGAAAACGTAAGCTAAGAATTGCAAGATGTCCTTTTAAAATAAATAACCCTCAAGAATATCTCATTGTGGTTGGCCCTAACTGTAAGTGTGTTCTGTGATTGGACTTCTATGTTGTCTTGTCAAAAAGAAAAATAAATTGTCCTTGATAGGTGTGAACGTTTCCGTGCTGCCTTTATGGCCATCCTTGTATCAAGTTGTTCACAGTGTTAGTTGTATCCTTGGTGACGACATGTTGCATCATGTTATGTGTCAAGCAAGTCAAAAAAAAAAAGTTATCCTGTATTTCACTGTGTTGTTCGTGTGTGGATTTTTGGGTCGTTACACTTGGTATCAGAGCGTAGGTTCATGCTCTCGAACCTATGGGCCGGATTGGTGTTGTATGGTGATGTTACATGATGGTGGTGGTGTTACATGATGATACTGCATGATGATGATGATGTTGCATGATGGTGGTAGATATTGGAAGAGTAATGTGCTTTAAACGTGATGTGATTATTGTCGTAATTGTGATATTATGAACGCACGTGATGTGTATGTCACTTACTGCGTGTTTGTCATCATGTTGATGTGTTGGGATGGGAGTATTCTCTCTCCTTCTTGTGGATTCTATGAAGAGTTCACGTGTGAATTACTGTTTGTGATGTGTGAAAAGAATTATAATGTGGATGACATAGTGTTGGAGCATTGTGGCATATTGTGATATGTAGGTGTATCAATGTGTTGTATGACTAGATTGATGTTAAAAGAAATGAGTTGTATCATGATGTTTTTACCATGTTTTGAAGAAATGTGTGTACCACCTTGTTATGTAGCAATGGATGTTATGTTGAGAGGTACTATGTTCATCGTATGTATGATTTGTGCAAATATGTAATGCTTCATGTTGTGATTTAGGGTTACACGGTGAGTGTATGAACCCTATCGTATGGTGATTGCACCTTGGGTGCAGAATGTGGTAAAGTGGTGTGTTACACTCAGTGAATGTATGATCGTGATCTACCCTGTATATGTACCATATGTAAGACGTTATGGTAGTTATGTGTGTGCCACCATTATGTTAGTGATGTTGTTGTATGTTATGTTGTGAACCTTACGCTAACCGACCCTAAAGGGAATCGGTAAAGTGTGTGTTTAGAGTGAGGAAAGGTGTACAGTTGACCAATCATTAGAGCCAACCTTAGGCTTAGTAGATGGTGGACCGTGCGCCTCTCTCTCTCTCTCTTTATGTGGTTGTTGTATGGGTACAACCTTAGTGTATCTATGACTATGTTTAGCCTCGTCGAAGTGGTGGCGGGATGATTCAGATGGAGGTGATGACAGTTGTATTATTGATATGTATTTACGAGCTGAGGCTCGATGTTCCGAGTGCTAGCAACTCGTTGAGTACCCCTTGGTGGCTAGATAAGGCCACACAGTTATCGTAATGTGACATTATTATAAGTTGATTTTATTCGTAAATTGAGTTTTTTTACCTTATTTTGTAAGGACCAGCAGCTTTTCTTGATTGCCATGCTTTACAATTTTGGGCATTTCCTTGGTTTGTGGCACTAACATGGGGATTTTGATACTAACTATGGCTATTTGGCCATTTATTTTTGCTTGATTTTGGGTCTTCTTTTAAATTTGGAATTTTTACCGCCTTGCCCAAGGCTTGTACTTTGCCACTTGGCACTTTGATTGGATTGTTGTGCTGGTTCTATTGTCGTGATGTGTGGAATAGGGTCATGGGATGCACCATGGAATGGTTGGACCTATGGACCCGCTTCGTTGTATAGGGGTACGCCCCAAGGAGTACAGATAACTAGCGGGTTGTTGAACCACGCGTTATTATGTCACATGGGTTAGGAGTGTTCGAACTCTATGTGTCTTGGACCATAGGGTCAACCGGCCTCCTTGAGGGAGGCATAAGAGTTTGAGGGAGGCTCCTAAGAGACTTGAGGGAGGCATAAGAGTTTGAGGGAGGCATAAGAGACTTGAGGGAGGCATAAGAGTTTGAGGGAGGCATAGGAGAGAGGGAGGCATTGAGGGAGGCATAAGAGTTTGAGGGAGGCATAAGAGTTGGATATGATATTTGTCTGTATGGTTGATGTTTCAGGATATATGTTGAGTTATTGTGATGTTTTGGTAGTGGTATTTTGATGTATGTGTTACTCATGTCAGATGGATATGTGTTGTGATGTTGTGGTTATGTCATTGATTCCCTTGTGGACACTATGTACCTGTAGCATGGTTTGGTGTTATGTGAATTTTTTTTTTCATTGATGCAAATTGAGGAAATGTCTGGTGGATTGTAGTACTCTTTTGTTTGAGTATTTTGTGTGTCAGTCATTAATGTGTGACGAGTACTATGTTATGTGGACTGTGCCTATTCTATTCCGTATTTGAGTAACCTTTTGTGGTGTAATACAATCTTGAAGTATATACTTGCGTGCTTGTGAATCTGTAGTGTCTTGTGAACCTGATAGGGTGTTGTGTTAGCAGTTCATGTTGGGCACCCACAATAAGGAATAAACCAAAACTCTTCAATGATGAAATTTTTAAAAGAAATTAAACTAAGAAAAATGTTAATGGAAAGGAACTAATGAAATAATAAATAAGAGGGAACTGCCAATCTTCACAGAACCTTGAAAGTTAAAATTTCTACCAAATGTTCCTAAGGCTACCCTATGGCCGTGCTTTAAATCGACTAAAATTTTAAACCATAGGGTGTAATTTCTCCTTTACCTGTTCTTGGTTACGTGCCATTTCCTTCCCTCTGTGTAATGTCGCATCGAGGACGATGCTTTCTTAAGGGGAGGAGAATGTAATGCCCTGTTCTACGTTACACCTGTTCATCCTGTGGCGATCGAGTGCTAAGCATGGAGTGTCGTTGTGCCTTCGTCGACCTCGATTGCTGACCATTATGACTATAATTGATAATTATTTTACAAGCTGTAAAATGATAATAATGATAATAATAATAATAATAATGACATTATGATTGTATTATCGATCAACGATTGTATTTTATTATTACCTTCTTTATATCGATTGTTATCGATATCATCCTCTGTTATCGTTAAACTATCCTTTTGATTTGTTTGTCGCTCCCACTGATCAAGCCTCGTTGCGCAAATGAGGAAGAGTATGTTTTGTGGTGGCACCACGGTTTGGGAGTGGCGTTCGCGTAAATTTTTCATTTAAATACTCAACCCCGTTCTCCTCCTGGGTCGACCGATTCCGCAATCCTAGAATTGTTTTAAATTGCTAATTTTAAATATGGAATTTTAAATCCCCAACCTACCTTGTCTCGGTCAGCTTTATCTCCTGCTTGGTGTGGGCTGGAGGGAATTCTTGTTTTTTTTATTGTTGTTAGGGGCCTCTTTGTGCAGACTGACTGCGTGGAGGGTGGAGTTATTAGAATCTAGACGTGTTGGAGTCTTCTGGCTGGTGGCTGCACTGCATTTATTAACCCTGATTTGCAAATCTTCTTTGTTCTGTTTGACTGTCACGTTTTTATACGTTGCGTGAGGGAGATGGGAGTCGGTGGAGGCATTTTTCTTCACCAGGATCTCCTTTTGATTCTGTTATTCAATGCATTGGGCGCAGTCTAGTTTGACGTGGTGGTTAGATGAAGCTACAAGCTAGTGTAGCAGGCTGAGATTATCGAGCGCGTGTTTTAGATGGACCAGAAAAAAAAACCCTCACTCAAGGGATAAGTAGACACCACAGACTATAATATCTGAAAGTTTCTCTCGGGCGAGCTCGGCAATGGGATTGTATTGCGGAGCAAATAGTTTCCTGTACCATTCCTACGCCGCAACAACTCTTTCCTCGTCCCCGAAAGCGTGGCTCAGCAGGTCCTATACTTCATCTTTCTCGAGCATTTATAATAATCATCATGTGGAGCATGCGATCATGTCAAGAGTTCGAATCCCACGGGGACGCGAAGTGTTTCCAGTGGTATTCTGCAGGGACACGCTCGCGGTAGGGTCGAAGCAGACGATGAGGGTGACTGCGAGAAAGAAGAAGCAGCACATGGAAGATGACGCGGATTTGAAGTCATGGATGCACAGGCACGTCCTCCCGCCTTGCAAGGTGGAGCTCAGGGAAAGGGAGTCAAAAGACGGGAAACACCGGTCCATACATTACGTTGCTGCGAGCGAAGATCTCCAGCCAGGGGACATTGCGTTTAAGGTTCCAAATTCTCTTGTGGTTACACTGGAAAGAGTGCTGGGAAACGAGACAATCAGAGTTAGCCAGGTAGCATGCATGTTGCAGTATAGTAGAAGCCTTTTTGAGCGCTCCAACAAGCAGGTTGTCCAACTTTGTTGTTATCTGTTCAGCATCGACTGCATCCTCAAATTCGGGATTCTCCTTCAAGGTGATAGATCACACCCACGGGCGCAGGAGATCTATGCAATGTTGGAGAAAATGTCTTGGGAGATGAAGGTAGTAGGATATTTTTTAGATCCAGAACATGTACTGAGTTTGTATCTTCAAAATCGATTATGTGACAGTGAGGGTGTTACCAGCAGACCTGATGAAATTTATGTGCAAAGATTCTCTATTGAGATCTTACTTGTTGTACGATGTAACTCATGGAAGAGAACCTCATAGAGGCCGACCTGTTTCATATCAGAATATTCATGAAACACAATTTGCTTTGCTATTATATGAGCTTCTTCAACGAGTCACCAAGTTGGCAGGCATAAAGTTTTCTGTTGGAATTATCACACCTTACAAGCTACAGCTGTAATGTTTGCACCGAGAGTTTGATGTTGTCCTCAAATCTGATGAAGGAAAAGGTTTATGGCCACTATTTTGATGGATAGCTGTAAGGTGGTTGTCTTGGATATCAGGTATCCAACTGTGCCTTTTGCAGAGCTTCAAAGGCATCAAGCTTGTGTGAATGCCCTTGCGTGGGCTCCTCACAGCTCCTGCCATATTTTCACCGCTGGAGATGATGCGCAGGCACTCATATGGGAGCTGTCAGGTGCGAGTCAACCCCTGGTAGAGGGTGGAGGCCCTGATCCGATGCTAGCTTACACAGCTGGTGCTGAAATAAATCAGTTGCAGTGGTCTTCCTTGCAGTCGGATTGGATTGTAATTGCTTCTACTAACAATCTACAAATATTAAGGGTTTGAACTTTGTCTGGGTGCAATTGCTTTTCAACCAAAGCCTCTGTAATCTTTATAACATGGTTGTACGGTATGTTTTTATGCTGGCCCGTGCGGAGTCTGTACGACCTGTTGAAGCTGGAGAAACAGGAAAGATATTTCTACACCTTTCTACTGCTATTATATTTACAATTATTGCAAAATCGAACCGCTTTTTCCTTGCATTGATTTGTCAGTTGGATGTCATGATGGGAGATTTCCCCTTTCTGTTGTTTCTCCTTGCTTTAGCTTTTATCGTTGACAGTATGTTGGTCGAAAGGATGCGTGTGCCCTTTCCCCTGAATGTTATGTTTCTCTTGCTCGAATGATAGACCTTCGTCTGTTTGTTTATGTATTAATTCTTCTCTGCGATTGAGTTGCAAGCTATTACGTTGATCAGCTAGTATTTTTCGATATTATGGAAGTAAGTTACGATAACTATGAAATCCCCTCCCTAGCACCCAAGTTGTCTTTTGACGTTTTTTTTTTGTTAGCTCCTTCGCAAGTCCCTTTTGATAACCTTTTGGCATCGAGAAAGAAAGGTTGTAGGATTGTGTGATCAATGCTTGGGACTAGTCAGCTTGAGTTTCGGTATTAAACTTTTAGAATGAAAAGGTTTGTGTGCAATGTGTTTTCCAGATCGCGTGTTTAGACTCTTATACTATATTTCATCTTGTTTCTAGGCTTTTAAGGCCATCCTCAAGAAGTACCTTGACCATCCCTATCAGCTTGAACCATAACTAACTTTTCGGATCAACTAAGCTTGAGGTTTCATTGTGCGAATCCAGTACCTCGTTGACACTAGAATAGTTTTGGCCTAATCCCCCTCTCAGAATTATTGTTGATGGCGCTCTTCTATTTTTTTTCCTAACTTGCATTATTTTCTCCCTTGTAATGTTAACGCTATTAATTAATATTGGTCGGTTTTTATGCACGTAATTACCGTAATAGTTTGTGATGGAAATTTCCTTAAATGTGATTAATCTTCGGGAAAAACTCAGCTTTCATTTGATAATCTTATGGATTCATAGCGGAAGGTTTTGTTTTGATAACGTCACTTTGAAATTATGTTTGTATCTATTTGTGCGACGGTTGACTGTGTTACCAGGGTTGCCGTAAAATATGGTTGTTTTGGGATATGGGTAATTTATTTTTAAGTTAACCAAACATTAGTATTGTAGTGGAGGTTTGCAAATATTTAGTGTTATAAAAATTTGTTGATGACATTATTATATACTCTTGTTGGACGGAACCCCCTTCTTCTCTCGCGTGTTTACTACTAGCCTGTAAGACTTTGACCCTTCTTGGATGATTGGAAAATCTTTGTAGTTAATGGTCAAAACTAATATACTTTGCTTTCGCCTCGAAACTTATGTTGTGTGTATACTGTATTTGATTTCCGGTTGAAACTCGATTATACATGGCCTTTTTGTGTTAATTTTTGAAACCCGTGGTTCCCCTTTCTTGGGCCGATCAACTCTTGTTCTTTTAGAAATATATTAATTTAGTCTATGCGTTTGGTACCTTTGATAAATTTCTAGATGGTTGGTGTATATATCAAATCTTAATCTTGTAATTATGGTTTAATTACTTACTTGATGGGAATTCCATTTTTTTTTTGCTAGATTATTTGTTTTCTCCTTATAGGACCAAGGGCCATTCTTTTACGATTGCTATACTTTCGTTGTTTTTACTCCTAACTGAAGTACTAGGTCTCCTCCTTCTTTGATTGGCATGATGGAGACTTTATTATAACTTGATGTGTTGATAGTGTTTAGAGGTTTGAACCAATTCTTGTAATAAAGTGCTTCCTTTTTGTGGTATTGTTAGATAATAGTTATGGTGGTTTTGTGTAGCCTTATCTTGCTCAGTTCTCGTGAACTGACTCTTGTAGAAAATTTGCTGCAGATGGATTTTGCGTGTAGAAGAGGGATAGATTTGTAGACTTTTGTCATCAACCTCAGTTGAGAAGATCCTTTGCTCGAAACCTTTTTTATGTTGTTCAACTATTGTTAACGTCCAGTGGAAAGTTTAAAAGAGGATTAATGTCTTAGTATAAAGTATTGTGGACTTTGTCATCTGAACTTTGGAAACCTTGTATTGTTTGACCATCATTGAAATTATAAGAAAATTTGGTTATTGTTGTTGAGTGACTTCGTTGGAGTATCAGTATTTTAAGAATTGATGTAATCTTGTTTTGATCTTGTAAATGAGTGTTGCTACAACCTTGCCTTGAGAATAAATTTTGAGTTAAACCTTGATATGACTTAGTAATAAAGTGTCATAAGTAAACTAACATGGGATTGTTTAATACTTCTGGAAGTTAAATTAAAAGTTGTATTCAAATAAAGTAACGTAGGGGTCACCAACTTGAGAGCAAGAAATTCTTTAAGTAAACAAGGGCAGGACTATCATTGCAAGTAAACTTTATATCATGATAACCCTAGCTCCTCTAGTGAACATTATTCCTTTTACGGTGAAATTTGTAAAATGACCCTAAGGTGAAATGAACTGTTAGTTGTTTGAAGATGATAAGATTTAATAAGCCAGAGAAAACAAATTGGAGACCTCACCATCTTTCTCACCGCCATTTGGAAAGTAAATTTTTACTCCTTGTTAATACTTTTAGCGAAGCCTAAGTAAAGTTGTTGATAATTCTGGTTAAGAACCCTAGCTTCAATTAAATACTGGCAATAACTAATGAGGTACTAAAGATGTTTCATCTCGACCTTCACCCTCTAACCCTTCTCCAAGGCACCTTGTATCTCTTCTCTTAAGTGTGTTGAACTTAAAACCATGTTGTCTTGTGGGCAAGAACGAATCTTAGTAGCGTTAGTGGTGAGCAGATGGCCTTGTGGAATTTAAATACTCCTTTTTCTTGATAAACGAATTAAGCAAATAAATGTCATAATAGAGAAGATTTAAAGATGATTACTCAGTGTCAAAAGAATAAACTTAGCTTGGTAAGATGAATTGCATGAATCATACCTTGAGCATCCTTGAAAACGTAAGCTAAGAATTGCAAGATGTCCTTTTAAAATAAATAACCCTCAAGAATATCTCATTGTGGTTGGCCCTAACTATAAGTGTGTTCTGTGATTGGACTCCTATGTTGTCTTGTCAAAAAGAAGAGTAAATTGTCCTTGATAGGTGTGAACGTTTCCGTGCTGCCTTTATGGCCATCCTTGTATCAAGTTGTTCACAGTGTTAGTTGTATCCTTGGTGACGACATGTTGCGTCATGTTATGTGTCAAGCAAGTCAAAAAAAAAAGTTATCCTGTATTTCACTGTGTTGTTCGCGTGTGAGAATGTGTTGTTCGCTTGTATTCGTTGCGAACAGTATACCTGTAGCCGGGACCATCAACCCATCCATCCAAAAGACGTGCAATATCCCACGAATCAAGTATTCGTTTTTCTTTAATCTCTCCAAGATTTTTATTCACTTCTTCCACAGAAGCCAAACGCCACTCACCTGATAATAATTGTTCTTTTGCATCCCTCCGGCTCTTCTTAAATTCCATTGGGACAACAGTTTTGCGGATATATTACAGGAACTCTCGAAAAAACACTTGCAACTAGAACAGATAGGCGAGCGAATTTATACAAATGAACGATGTTGATGGGAGGTTCAGGTACCAATATGCAGCCCTTCCATTATTTGGAGCGAGGTACCAATATACAGACGTTTAGACGAGGACCCCGCCAAAACATTAAAGGTAAATACTCAAATTCCACAAGCAGTCTCAAATGCATTAAATATAAATCTTCAAATTCCACAAGAAGTCTGTAATCGTTAGGTGATAGACAGCGACAAGCTTGCAGAGAGGATGAAATAATTACATAATTTTTTTAGTCTCCTTAAAATAGCATCAGGCACGATTTTACAATGGCGTGTTGAAAATGTAATTTTATTACGCCGAAAGGCGTGTCTACAACGGAGAAAGCCTGGGGGTCTGACACGGTCATAATATCGACGCAGGAACAACAAATGTCGACGAAGCACGACTCATGCGGAGCCGTCGATTTGCACTGGAGCCCGTACTTCCTCCCAAGCCACATTCCAGAGCGCAGTAGTCATGCTTTCGTCCTTGTAGCTAACATTTTCTTTATCTTCTGCCAGAAACAGGGCGTAGGATTAGAAACATCAGAGAAATTTGTTACTGACGACTGGCAGTGGCAAGTGGCATGTGATGGTTGGAAACTTTAAGTCGAGAAATGACCGGCATTAAAAAGGATTTGCTCGGACATCTGCACCGCTCAGATCACATTGTGAACGGATGAGAATCAGGCGTGGTCCTGTGGACATTAACAGGCTGTGGGCAATTTTTTTGTTCTGATTTTAAGTTTTTAACCGATTATTATGGTAAAAAAATTAGATAGCCCTAGGTACCTACACAACTACAGACCGAAAATTTAAACAATCGTTTAATAATTCTTAGTAAGTATAATATATTTAAATATTAAATTTATTTATATTTATATTTTTTTAAAAAAAACCCATAAAAATATGTATTATAGATAATTTTTGATTTAATATGTATTGATTAATTGAAATTCCGTCAGATGAGTTTTTACAGCTGTCCGAACCGTTTTTAAATACCAGTTGAAATGATTTCAAAAAAAATATTTCTTTTGCATGGCTCTGATTAAAGTTTCAGGAGCCAGGATAGAACTGCAGAGTTTTAATATTAGCATATTGTTAATGTGGTTTTGGATGGTATTTCAGGTCCATGTGTTGCCGAGAGAAATGCTTGGCAGATTGAAGTTTGGATTGGCAACATGGCTGCTAAAATGGTTGCCTCTATGGGTGGTGGATTTTCTGCTGCTTTATTGGCCTGGGTGATGTTGGGCGATACGAGAAGATATGGCCTCAGGATGCCTGCCATGGGTCCGTTGGAGCTCAAGAATAAGTGTCGTAAAAATTCTTGTGCTCGATATTCAAACTCTTCCGCGAATAACAGAAGGGGAGATCAAGGTATAAATAAATAATGACCGGCCGTAGGTATTGCTTTGATTTTTTGTTTTTTACAGCAGCTATAAAAAGTAGTAAAATGGAATTTAATGGGTGCTATAAATTATCAACATGTGTTCCTCCCAATAGAAAGGTTTACGTCTAGCGGAGCAAAATTTGTGGACAGGAAAGTGAAAGATTTCGATTCTGTGATTCTTGCAACTGGATACAAAAGCAATGTTCCCTCTTGGCTTAAGGTAAAGAAAAACCCTTGTTGGCGGGATTCGAAATGGTGTTGCTCATTTACTTCTAAATCTGACCTCTCTGTTTTTTTTAAATTAGTTCGGAATGTGACTTTTTCTCAGAAGATGGGTTCCCTTTCCCAACGGATGGAAGAAAAGGTTTATTGAGCGCATGAATGGATGACACAAGGATCGCAGAGGACATTGGTAGGTGCTGGAAAGTAGAAGAAAAGAAATTTGAAGGCCCAGCTCTACTCAAGTGAAAGAAAAAAGGCTCCTGCAGGCTTATTTTTACAATTTTAGAAGTGGGTGGATGGATTCCATGTATACCGCGCATCAAGATGAGCAACAAAGTGGGTTAAAACACAGAAAGAATCGTCATATATTTGTACAATGCTTTTGACACGAAATTAGATAAAAGCCACGTCTAAGTCAAATCCAAAGCTTGCTAATTTTGGAAGCCCATTAAAAAGAGGAGTCAATACTATATAAGCAACAACATGTTTTTACGCCAAAAGGCGTGTTCTCTAGTAGAAACATGGTGCCCTTCTGACATTTGTATCGACGTGCGCAGATCTGCGCCATCCACTCGCAGGTCGTATCGAGGTCGTATCTATCGTGGCCGTCCACGTGTCTGTCAACTTATTACGGGAGAGTGAAGGGTTGCTTCATTAATGTTGTTGTAGGAAAATCAAATTTCTCCTTTTGTCCTCCGCAATGCATTGACGTCTGATTAAATGTGGACCGTTGCATTTACCTGTCTTCTATTAAGGAGTTTTGATATGGTGTGTTTTAAGATTAGACACGAGGTTATGTACTGTTGGACTTGGCGTGGAGTGTAAGTAAAGAAAATGAATGTCAGTTTTTACAGCTTTCTACGTTAAAAAATTCTATTTTTTTCTTGCTTGATGAGAATATTGTTAAGTATTTGTATTGTTGACGGTCATGGAAAGGATTGAATCTGGTGACGGGAAATTGAAGATGTAGATGGAATGACAGTATATAGTTGGGAAAATTCAACCTGGCGTTGGGAACATAGACAATAGATGATGGCGTCATAAGCAATGGCGTTCTGCTCTGCTGTGTGGAAAGACCCCTGCCAAATTTCATGTCTGCAGTTGGGTATTCTCACTTTTGACACCCCATTTCTTTATTTTCCTAAACGGACTCCTTTAAATTGCTGACACTTTTGTCCCTGCGTCTAAAGTGGAAATTCAAAATGGAGGATACGAAACACTGTAAAAGTAGTTGCTAATGTTGGTAGTCACTTATAGTAGGAACTTCCAAGATAGAATGTAAAGTGAAGAAGTGAAGTTAGTTTTGTTATGCTTTTTTTAACAGACACAGTTGAAGTTATTTGCATATGTATTTTTGAACCAGATTCATCATAAATCCTTGTTCCTCTAACAAACTTATCCATGAAGGTTCCATTTCCGTCACTAATCTGTATGTCCTCTTCATTTCCAGCATAATAAGTTGCTCCAGATACCTCAGATGTAAAATTTATGTTTCTCATCTCACACATCTCTGCATTCCACATTCTGATATTGTCTTCGTCAAACCTTTCCATCTTGTGGACTTGTCAACTAAATTCACAAATATGATGGCTGGCTAGTGATCAGTGAAACTACTATTTATGTATTCTATTTTGTTGGACCTTAGCCTCAGAAGCCTGAAGCTCATGAGAAAATTCAACAATGGCGGACTCAGAATGTGTGAGGGATTTTAAAATCAATCTATCTTGAAGTATCCTGCTTTCTCCTGAATGTGTTTGCACAAAGTCATTGTTGGATTCACCCTTAGTTTCATTCAATGCTATAATTTCCATATCCACTTGTTTTTTCCATTGACGAACAAGATTTTTTTGTTCCTATGTATGTCAGAAATTTATGTGGTTATAAAGATGTTTAACTAATTACTAAATATTGTAAGCCTTTAGAGCTTCCCTATTAATGGGTAAAATTTCAAATGCATTTATCAATTCAATGATGATCTCTTCTTTGACATTATCACTAGTAACCACTTTTTCTTTGCATGAATCTTCAAGCCATTCGTCAAGAGAACTTAATCCACCTATACAAATGAAATGCTTCAACAATCACCTTGCTCTTTAGCAGCTATCACACATGAAATCTTTATCCACTGGCTAATTTATCCTCGAAACTTGGTTGTATATTGCCGCATAAGAAACACATGTTCTTCCACTCTGGGAAGGTTATCCATGCCACCTTTTGTCTCAATTATTCTAGGCACATATTCTGGCTTTGTACTATTTTCATGCATCTGAGGTTTTGCACTACTATTTTCCAGCTTAGGGGAGGATATTTGATGGTTACTAACTTACTAGTGACTACCTGAGTCTTGCTCTGACCATGTCTACTTCTTTCCCTTGCCACAAGATTGATGACTTGACTCAGATGATTGACCACCTGATTGTCTACATGATGACATGTCTTCTTGATACCAATCTTTATTACTTCTGCAAATCATGGAAAAATAGAGTATTTGAATCTAAATTATTCTTCAACATAAAAAATTTACTATTTACGTGCTTTTCAGTAGCTAGATAATGTGTTTATTTCTCGATTTGTAGCTAATTGAGGCTACTTTATTTTTAAAAAAGGTCAGGCTAATTTTTTTGAGGAATTGTAAGAAACTACAACATAAAATTTCCGATTCAGTCCTAGCCGAATGGTCTCTATTCAATGTTATTTTCTTGGAAACCCACCAAAATTAAAGGTCTGCCAGTTTCAATTTGTCGAAAGAAAAGGCACCATTGTTATCTACCAAAGTTATGGTATTTGTGAATCTTCAAATTGGTCTCACGAATAATGACACGATCAAAGAACCATATAGAATCTCATGTGAAGAGTTTCAGGATGACTCATCTTGGGTTTTAGATGACTTTTGACAATTGATGAATGATATTTTAAAGATTTCTAAGAGTGATTGATTGTGTAAAGCTCTTTTTGGAAAATTGTATTCATATTTTGAAAATTTATGTTTCAGATCATTCTTCTTAACTCCTCTTCAAGATGACCTAGCGTCATGAGTTTCTAAGAAAAAGCCCAGTCCAATAACTTTTTGTTTTGTTGATATTATATGTCAAGGTTCCCTGACTCAATAGATTGTGAAAATGCAATCCATCTTTATTATGATTTTAAGTTTGTGGATGACTGTCTTCCAAGATTGGCTTAGAACCCATCTATCATGTTTTTCGAGATTAATGGTGTGTGTTTCAATTTCCACAACTTCTCTTATGTTTCATTTTGATTTATAATCTATGTTAGAAATAATCTTAGCATCTTTGGTGGCATTCAAATGTTTTGCCAAGACAAATGTATTGACAACATTGTATTGTAGATTTTCACATCCATTCCTTTATCTGGTTTGGATTGATCAACCTCGTTTGCCAATGCATGGGTGCCCACATGAAAATGGAAACATATTTCTTAGATTTATAACAATGGAATGATGCTAATTTTGTAATTTTCTATGTTGTTCATTAGAGACACATGTGCACCCACGCACATGCACGTCCACACCCACGCATGCCCACGCACGCGCACACGCACACATACACACACATTGAACCAAAATATGATATATGTCCAATATTTTTTAGTACATGAAACATAGAATTAGGCAACTTCAATTGTCTAGGAGACTTGCAGTAGTAAAGCAAAAAATGGCGCTCTTTTATACTTTCAAGGATTTTTGTGCCCCGAACCATAAATGTTATACTCAAACATAGAATTTGACAACTTCAATTGTCTAGGAGACTAGCAGTTGTTTCCTACTCCAAAAAATCCAAAAACGGTTCTCTCTTATATTAAAGAAATACTTTCAAGGATGTTTGTGCCTCAAACCCTAACTCTAATAGTCTATGGGGCCCCACCTATACTTTAAGGTTTCAGGGTCACCCAAATATAATAGCTAGGAACAAGTACAAATAAGCCTATTTTTTATGTGAATAGTTAAATATTTCATTCCAATAAATAGATATGTAAATAAAAATCAAAACACAAACATGTAAATAAACCCATTTAAACCATTTTTTAAAAAGTATCGTTTCTTTTAAATAAATAAAATTTGATTATAACGTTCATTATAAAATTTGATTGCCAACCTAATACTCATCTTTAAAAAATAAGGTGTGAAACCAATATTGAATATCAAAATTAAACACTTACAATTGATTATAAAAAAAACTACCCAAAAAAGGGGAAACCATTGATACCTAAACGACAAGAAATATAGACACATTCCTCAATGTGAAATTGACATAGCTTATCCACAACCAAGGCTTACAAAATATAGGTCATCCAAAACTATCTCAATAATCCTTTTTTTTGTGACTTAAGTTTTATATGGTAAGTGTGCTTCCTTTTTTAAAATTATTAATTAGGGAGGAATCCCCAAATGATTTTCCACTGAGGGAGAGTGACCATCTATGATGAAATAATTTTCAATCAAACTCGAAGCCCAAGGCCTTAACTTTTTATATGACGGGGTCTTTGAACCAATCATAAGGAGTAACACAATGAATAGGAAAATGACATTATCAATAGAGGGACGAACATAATTTCATACGAAAAGATTATTAATTGTGGTAGAACTAAGACATCTAACTAATATAAACACCTAAAGTTGGTAATTTAGCACTTGATAATGTTATTATTGACGTAATCAGGTGAATCATGAATTGTGCACCAATTCTAAGCGTAAGTGCTATATCATAATCCATAAGTATACCTATTGCAAGACTTGTTATCCTTGTTACATTTCTCAACCACTTACCAAAATTGCTCTTATTAATAAAAAACGCAGTCCATTTCTCCTTAATATCATCCACGTAGCTTCAAAACCTCACCATTGGAATTTATTGTCCAGCATAACCAAACTGTCCAGCAATTTGATTCCGCGATAAACAATCCCACTCTAGGCCACATGACAATCAATTTTGCAATACATATAAATATTTTATGGTTTGACATATCCACCATAGGTTGACCTTAATGTGAAACTGTAAATATTTACCCCTATATAACAAAGTCTAAGAGATTCGTTTACTCACTTGACACTTTCAAGACCTCCAACATAAATCACTCAAAAGGAAAGCAAAACTTTCATAATTATTAGATCACTACCCTATGATGCTAGGTCCAGTCAAGATCTCCCTATCTCCAAATTGTACCATGAAATGCACTTGCAAATTCCCCTTACATTTACACCTCTTATAACTACCCAAAATAACACAAAGCTTGAATTGTGAAAAACTATTCACTTCAATATATTGTGTCGATGACTGCACAAGAGGATCTTTCCCCTTCAAACGATTGAAATATATCATGTAGTTGGAGAGTAGAGTATCACATTGGCTCCCCATACCACTTTCCCTGGGATGAGAAAATGCATATACATCTAGCAGGGAGCATAGTACAAAGATTCTCCCTTGTATCCTTCTTTTCATCGTCTTTTACATCCCTATTGTACATATGTATTGGCATGTTTCCAATTCGTGATGATTTTCCACTCCTCATCCAAGTTGATCTTTTCCAAACAAATTATTAGAATTTTACTTCCACTTTGTACGATTATTTCCCTTCCCTTTACTCACATTTCAAATACTTTCTTACAAACAACTACTGGAAATGGTTACTCCTATTCCACATTACCACACACAATTCTACCACCCTACATACAACTCTTTAATTTCTTTCTACTTTCACTTCCTCCATATAATCAACAAATCAAATACCTTAAGCAATGTAACTTTGCTTCTTGCTCACCTTCCCCTTTCAACATATCACTCCTCAACTGCACCCCTTTCGGCGTTTACATCGCGCTTCTCCCGTGCGATTGCTAACATATAATGTGTTAACTTTTAAATATCAAAACCCTAACAACTTAAAAGTCATGCTCGTTGCTTTTTTCAAAGGATTGTCGCATTTGGATTTTAATTCTTCCAATTTGCGTTGCAAATCATGGACGTCTGCAGAGAAAGAGTGATTGAGCCATTCTTCGGAAGAATTCAAATTGTCAAGGATATCTTGACCAACTCTTTTCCTCATAGCTCTTTTGTTCATTGCCTCAGTCACCCTGATTTTCATATTGCGTATATAATACTTGAGTTCAATTTTGGCGAAGTGCTTTTTCTCCTCAATTGCTCCTCAATTTGAGATTCCCGTGCCAGGGCTACCATTCCTATACTTTCTCCTTGCTGGGTTTTTTGCGTTCATTACTGATAATAATCCGACTCCTTGATTTTGTTTTTCTGTCCTGCATAAGACAGTTAAAACGCCATCGGCGTCCACCCCAACCAAATTCTAATAGCGGGCACTCCACTCTGGGCCCGTTGAATTCCTTTGAGCCCAATGGTACCAGAAAATTGTTATGCACAGTTAACCGTCTCTCTCCTTCGTAGACATCAACCTGTAGGCTTGTCGCATTGTCAATAAGCGTGGTGAAAGATGCCTCCATGCAGGTGGGGATACGTGTATTTCTGGGAATAATCACATGCATTATGCCTTCCACTGATTTCACTCCAAGACTCAAAGGAATAACGTCCACCACCACTAAATCCACAGCTTCTTTGTTTAACATGGCTTCCTGCAATGCCGCTCCATAAGCAACTGCTTCATCAGGATTCATGCTTTTGCACAGCTCGTTTCCGTGAAAGAAGTCTGCAACTAATTCTTGCAACTACAATTAACACAATGTCGCTCACTTCTGTCTTGCTTATATTGGCGTCTTTTAAACATTTTTTGAGGATTTCAATGGTTTTTCCGAACAAGTCCGCGTTGAGCTCCTCAAATTTGGCTCGGCTAATCTTGACATAAAATCGTTTCTTTGGTAGAGGCAGTCGATCTCAATAACAGTCTCGACTGCAGAAGACAAATTCCTTTCGCCCTCTCGCACTCCGTACGAAGTCTGCGAAGAGCTTTGCCGCTCGAACTCATATCCATTTTGTATTTGTTGTTAAAAATTCCAACGCAATAATCGAGCAGCCTGTTCTTAAAATCTTCGCCTCCCAAATGGGTGTTCCCTCCGACTGCTTTCACTGCAATTTTAGGTCTCTCAACCCTAACAACTGAAACGTCAAAGCTGCCTCCGCCCAGACGGAAAATCATGAAGTCTTTTTTCTTCTTCTCTCTCATGGATCCATAACTTATCGCTGCCGCGGTGGGTTCACTAATAATCCGCATCGCATTCAGCCCTGCAATTTTACCAGCATCTCTCGTCGCTCTCTTCTGGGCATCGTTAAAATACGCAGGCACGGTGATCACCGCGTCTTTCACATCACACATCAAATAATCCTCCGCTATCTTCTTCATTTTAGCTAACACCAATATTGACGATATTTCCTCGGCTAAGAACAGCTTCTTCTGCGCTTTGTAATCGACTTCAATCATGGGTTTGTCGTCATTTCCCGAAACAATAGTAAAAGGCCAGAGCTTCCTGTCGGCCTCCACGGAAGGATCGCTAAATTGCCTTCCAATAATTCTTTTCACATCGAAGACTGTGTTATGATAATTAGAGGAAATCTGAAACAAGGCAGCGTCTCCCACAAGTTTGTCATCGGAAGTGAAAGCAACCATAAAGGGAGTGGTTCTGTTTCCCCGGTGGTTAACAATAATTTCAACCCTGTCATGCTGCCACACTCCAACACAGCTGTATGTCGTTCCAAGATCGATCCCAATTGCCTTGTTCATTCCCATCTTACCCTGACAATTTACGATCAACCCAATATAAAACACCATTGTCATACACAGTACTTATAACGCATGATTTTACAAACTATCTACTTTACAATTGCAACAAACAAGAAATCATAATCAACAACCATAAAACGCAGTGTACATACCTCGTTTCTCCTCCCCTACGCTCTTGTATACAGTTTTTTTCCCAGTCCTCGCCTTCGATTTGAACATAGTTTGTTTATAAGTATTCACTATTCTAATTCCTAATATATCGTCCACAAATCTATTTTTATATTTTTAGTTGCTCGGTTGCATGCACTCGTTTAAAGATGCGTATTTCGACCAATTGGTCCAAAAAGACTTTTATCATGCACATCTTTTTTTAATTATTCTTTTTAAATTAATAAAAGATTTTTTTTAATACTTATTGATAAATTAGTAGATGTATGTTAAGTTATTTTTAATTTTTTTTTTTTATGAGTTTTACAATTCCTATAATTGAATTATTCAATGACGTTTTTTTAATTTTTCAATTAATTTCTTTGGTGCTTAGTTATTTTTATATTTATTATTATACGTTATACTTTTGTTATTACATATTTTTAATACATTTGACGTATTTTCTATCTAATTTTTGAAATTCTTGATTTTGTTTAATTCATGATAACTTTATGTTTATTATTTTTATTTTTATTTTAATTTTTTTGTCTTTTTTTTCCCTCGCTCTCCTTTATATTTTTATTTTTATAGTAAGTTTGAGAAGTGACTGTTTTTGTATGATATATATGGAATGAGTTACCATATATTAGGCTACATACACATTCTAATTTGGAATTTTATAGGTTTTCTTAGTGTTCTCGTATGCATGTTCGGTATTCTAATTTAGAATTTTGTAAGATTTTAGTTTTTTTTAGTGTTCTCGCGTGCATGTTGTGTGTTGGATTTCACAAAAAATGTATTTATTGGTATTGAATATGTTTATAAACACATATGTATTGTACATTAAATTTATTGAAAGAGGGAAATTTAAATTGTAAATGACAACTTCATTAATTCCAAGAGTATCTCCATTAAAAGAAAACATCAAACATCTAGACCTTAGATAACCAACTTTTTTTCAAGCCTTGTTTTTGACATTTATAGTATAATGTTGTACATGTGGTCCATTGATTTGACTTAGTGATTTATTCACACATTTCCCCTTCGATTTCAATTCCCAATTCCCTTCAATATACTCATACAAACTTCGATATTTATTATGTCCTCAATTATTTCTATTTTTGAAAAACACTTGCTTTATGTTTGTGTTATCTACATTTTTATAATAAGAGGACAATAATATCACATTAAAAAATTGAGATATATGTTGTTGCTTATATGTTTTTTAGATAAAAAATAAAAGGTGTTTTTTTTATTGGGATCCAACTGAGGAACAAAGAAGGCCTACACCTTAAACACAATAAGGAATAAAAGTGGAACAACTACCCAACAGTAAAAAGAAGAAATTAGGTCTAAGAGAAATGGATTTCTTGTGATAGGATTTTTTCATGCTATGCACCACTTTCCAACCATCTATGACATCCTCAACAAGAAAAATAACTTGAAGCGCTTCAATCAGATGACATGCACTAATGTTTAGAGCAACATTTTCCTTGGCTGATTTACTGACATTTGATTATAATTTCAAGAACATTAGAAACTATCACACATAATATCATTTGCCAACACTATTGTTGGCAATACCATATGAGACAATGTTGATCATGATGAATTTTCCTAAGACAAATTTGTATGTTGTGCACAATCTTCTTTGAATTGTAGTACAAAGTCTATGAGACAATCTAGATTATGATGAAATTTCCCAAGCATAATTTATAATTTGTACACAATCTTATTTGACTTGTATAGAGTCTAGCACACTTCCAGGTAATGGTGGTCAACCAAGTAACCTAATAAATAAATTATTAGTCAAATTGTTATGTTTTGGCATTAATCTACTACACATCAATGTATGTTAGTTAGTGTTAATTTATTACTCTACTTCTAGTTTACATTATGCATTTTTTGTAAAATAACTACAGGTTTTAGTAAAATTTATATTTTTATTCAAATTATAACCTTAGTAGGGAATATTTACATTCATATTTGGGAATTTCATGTTCTGTTTTAAGACAAAATTCATGATTTATTGATAAGTGTGAGGGTTTCATGTTTCGTTTTAATGTAAGTTTATATATTATGTTTATATTTATTAAATTTTCAGGTTTCAAATCAATTGCTTATAGTAGTTAATAAAACCATAAATATAATCATGTTTATGAAATGGATACATTCTTTCTAAACTCTATAAATATTTTAGTTAGAATGGAAAGAATGGAAAAAAAGATTATTGGAATGATGATTTTTCTTCGTATAGTTTTACTGATGAGCATGATTGTGTACATAAACTTTGAATGATTCATAATAATTTTTATAAATGTCTCAAATAATTTTGATGTAGATAATGCTTTGAAATAAAAAATTTCTTATATTGTTGATAAAATAGTTTCATATGATAGAATTTTTAGATTAAAAGTATAACTATTTTTATCAAGGAAAAAAGGTCTTCTGACTGGCATCCTACCTAGGTACAAAAGGATAAATACCAAAATATACTAATGAAGACCAAAAGAAACATACGAGAAACAAGCATCCTAGCTGCAACACGAAAATCCTACCCCCAAAAGAACGAGGAAACACATAGAAAGAAAACCCACAATCAAGTATTAGAAGATGACCTAGTTTTCAAGTGGGATATACTAGAGCCTTTTTGTTTACTTTGAACCACTGTCCAGTTATCCCTATCATAAAAATTGACAAATTAGCAGCTCAAGACGAAGAATGACTTCAATATAATCGATCGCCCTTAAATTCTTGAAAAAAGGGGAGAAAAAGAGGCATTCTCCTTGAGATCCCTAGAAGGGATCACTGGAAAAAATTAGCTGAGGGTTCTCGAAAAACCATCACCGTACTAGCATCCTGGGAGGGGCTCTTAATGTAATAAAAACATCTTTTTCTAATTATGTTTTTACATCTTATCAAATGTTGTTATATATAGTGGTTACCATTGAGGTTCATGATTTTACTTATGGTGATACTTTAACACCATGCGATGATCATAAAATTCTCATTTGTGATGATTCACCAATGCCAATGTTGGAAATTAAGGGTGAAATGATACCTCTAAAATGAGCCTCTTCAATTGGTATCCACTAGATAAATAGTATTCATCATGGCACACAAGTGCTGAAATACAAAGTGACGTCAATGATTTGTCCTGTTCTAAATATTTATTTGATGGAACATCATGAACCATCTATGAAGAACCTCTTTTCAATAGAGTTTTAAGTACTCCTTATGTAATGCCACTCCTCTTCGACACTAATTATACTATGATTTTGGCGTTGGTTGATTAGAGACATGGACCTGATCTTCATATCTTACTTAGCATGTAATTATTATACGAAAAACATCATAATTTATCTTGTGTCTAATTCTTATTCTAGACTATATGTATGCATTGTGGACCTTGATGGACATTAAGGATATGATGATAACCTAAAATGGTTACCTTGTTGTATATTGACATTGGAGTTTTGACGTATTAAGCATATTCAGAGTATTGGACTAACCATGTGGTCTAATTAGTTTTGTGAATTTATAAAATATGATGGTATTAGGAATTAGTAATATGTTCTTGAGTGTAACTAGTAGATGGGAGTTATTAAAGATATAGAGATTTTCATGATTATAATAGGATGTGAATTGGATTATTGATGATTGTGAATTAGTTACTAGAGTAGAATTTAAAATGTTAAGTGATGTCAAATAATTGATAGAATTTGTAAAATCGATGATAATGATTTAGTTGCATTATACAATGATAAAATTGATAGATATATGTGTGTGTTGTATTTTTTTGACGTATACTGAGGATTTTATGACATCTGTTTTATATGCATTGATTCCCATGACATATTGATATGGCCTTGAGGCCACAAGGGGAATTGTTTTTGTTTGCAGGGACATATATCACATACATCGAAAGGGGGATAAGGGACCAACCACGGAAGGATGTCCATGTGTTGGGTGGCATGGCCAAATTTGACAACTTGTGTATAATGTTATGTTATGTTGTTGCATGCTTTGTTAGAAGGATCACATAGGAGGGAGGGTAACCTCAACTATGTGGCCATGGGGTAATGTGTTCCCTTTCTTTCTTATTTTTTAATTGTTGTGGAAAATTGTTGCTATATTAACACTTGCTAATGTATCTTAATAACTAGTGTAACTTAAATTTAAATTAAGAGGGAAGACATGAAATATGGGCATAAATTGATAGATAGTCCATTTTTTGCTGTGCATGATGTGAATTTAATTAAAGGAATTGAGTGGTGTATACTCCACCATCCCTTCCAAATTCGAATTTGGCATTATTGGCCACTTTTGGAGAACTTGAGGGACAAGTTAATCTTGTCCCTCACATCTAAAACTTTCCTACCAACCCTACTTATGAAGTATGGGGCATACTTTAGCATTTTAATACCTTATTGAGTGTAAAAAGGGTAAATAATTGCACTTGTACTTACCACATTTAAGTTGTCCTGATAAGCATGGTGTGTAAGTGGAGTGTCACGTGGGCATCTCATAGCCTTACATGTGCATTTAATGCTTTGGGGATGGTGTATTGACTTGTGGGTTGGAAGGTCTGGGATGATTATTGGCAAGCCTTCATGGAGCCCCCTCATCT